>OY748299.1:6036428-6701177 GCA_963556515.1 Nudaria mundana
GCCACGCACAGATAGGTATGAATGATGATTTTTGGTTTCATGTAGGTAAGTAGGTACCTTGTTTGTATACACATGGTATCGATGCTTCAAAGGTACAAATTTGCAAGTGAGGTGAATATAATTCAATTTCAATTTATTCAATCATTGCAAATATGGGTACAATAGATGTTAGAAACAGTAGGTAGGTACAGAATCACCATATTTCACCATTAGGCATACAATCTTAGTCGCAAACAAAATATTATGGACTTATCAGATATTACAACGTCACTTAAAAATTGTTCAACGATGTAGGTAATTAGCATCAAGTACAGCTTGGTAGGTATATATTAGAGAAGTAGTTACAAACCAAAATGCCTTCTGTTTTAAGTTTAAATATAATATTTAAATTTATTTCAGTTTAGGTCTTTCTTAGTCACATAGCATAGTTATTCATATACTATATTTCCTACATTAAAAAAAAAGATATGAAATGGTTCCATCCATGTTCGTAACTGAGTTTTCGTAACCAGCTACGAGCTTGCATTTTTTCTCGTTTCATAACTAGCTACGTAAACAGAATAATTTTTCCGTTTTTTTTTACTGGTTTTAGTAACCAGCTACCTAAATGGAATTATTTTTCTCTGTTCGTAACTGGTTACCAAAAAGTAATTGCATTAATTTTTCGTCACTAAAAATACTGTTTGAAAAAGTAGGTACATAGGTACCTACCACATTTTTTTTAGTGGTAGTTAATTTGCTTTTAGTTGTAGGATCAGGTCAACTTTTATTTTATGATATTGATATCTGACCCGGCGAACTTCGTGCCGCCTTTTAAATCTTACAAATATCACATATTCAAAACAAAAATAAGACAAATCAGTACAGCCATTCCCGAGTTTTAGCGAGTAAAGACGAAGAAGATTAGCGCCATCTTGTGGTGAATAGCAATATGATGGGCGCGACATCTATGAAGCAATGAGTACAACTCTGCAGTATTTAAATTTCGTACTTCGAGATGGCGCCATTAGTTTTTCAAACGGAAGTTGCGGTTTTCTTCTAACTAGTTCAATTCAAAATATATGAATTTATGTAATGGTTCATATCTGTAAAGTCGCCTTACAGTTATTACTTGTAACCAAATAATTTATAAAACTGATAAGCTTAATAAAGCATCATCATTATTTACTAATATATTACTAACTCGTACGTCCGTCCGTCTGTCACCAGACTGAACCAATCTCATGAACTGTGATATTTAGAAAGTTGAAATTTTCACAGATTATGTATTTCTTACATTACAGCAAATTTTAATACAAAAAAAGCCGGCTAAGTGACACACACTCTGTTTTTTACAAAATAAATGGGCTTTAAGTTGAATATCTCATGTTAGCACTTTGTCGGCATAATAAACACATCCATGGAAAGTTTCATCTTTCTAGCATCAACCGTTTGGACGGACAGACGGACATGACAAAACTATAAGGGTTCCTAACTATTAACTACGGAACCCTAAAGATAGAATAAAATCTATATTTAAGGGGGCTACTATACAACAAACGTGATTATTTAGCGGTTTTTAGAGAAGGTACGGAACCCTTTGTGGGCGAGTCCGAGACCCACACGAGGCTGCATTTTTGATATTTTTAATATCTCCGAATCTGTCAACAATGGGCGTTTTCACATTGCACAACGTTATCGTCACGATAATTTACATCCTTACCTTAAAGTTACTGCTGCTACTTACGATACCGTCACGATATCGTGCAATGTGAAAACGCCCAATCGCCGTAGTTATCCTTACGATACGAGGGCGAACCCGCATTTTAAAAACACAAAAATAGGTTTCGGAATGACAACGGATTCGATCGTGCGACACCCCGTACACTAAGTCGGCAATGGAAAATGGGACCGTAAAGTCATATGTAAAAAATACTAGTTATCCCAGCGAACTTTGTATCGCCTCAAATATAAAAAAAAACCTTCCCTAAACGAATATTTTAATATTTCATGCAAATGTATGTATTATTAATTATAATTGAAAAACGCGACAGACGGACCGACAAATTGTCGTATTAAATATATAGATATCTACAATATTATGTACCTATGATACTTTTTGTAGTTTAGTTTACTAGTGGATGCCCGAGGCTTGACCTGCGTGTCAGTATTAATTCCCTGGTTTACGATCCCAACACCCAGTCCTAACAGAAAAATGCGATAAAAAATTAAACTAGGTCGCCGCAGTCGCGAAACGTACCGTTACGCTGCAGCATATATTTGAGCGAAGCGAGTTTAAATTCAAAATTCTGGCTTCGTGAGAACCTGGGTAATTCTGTAAGCTTTTGATGAGTGCAAGAAAATCCGAAATCGGCCGAGTATTCGCCGAGAAACAATTTAACATAAATCGTAACAAAAATAATTTGAGTCACCCGTTGAGAGCTCCGCTCGCCTTCGGCTCGCTTCGCTCAATAAATATCAACAATACCTATCTAATGATATCCTACACTATGGGGGCAGATGTGAGAAAAAATAATCATCTCCACTTTACGAGTACCTGCCGCAAATTTTTTATTTTATTTTATTGTATCACAATTTTGGTGTAGTAAATCCATACAAAATTTCATATTTCTAGCACTAACTGTTTGAGGAAAGAGGACGGACGGACGTAACAAAACTACAAAGGTTCCGAGACTTAAACTACGGAATCTTAATAAAAATAGTGGCAGCGTTAGTCCGGCCGTTCTTACGTGAACAAACAGATTTTATAAAAATATACATTACTAGTGGTCGCCCGCGACGTCGTCCGCGTGGTAATTTGGATTTTTTCCCATTCCCGTCGCGCCGCGTCATATTTTGAACAATTCACACAATATCTTTATAAATTGTAGCCTATGTGTTATTCTGACGTATAAGCTATATTATTGTAAAGTTTCATTAAAATCCATTCAGTAGTTTTTACGTGAGAGAGTAACAAACATCCATGTATCCATACATACATACTCACAAACTTTCGCGTTTATAATATTAGTAGGATGTAGAGTTCACAAAAAATAATTTGATAAAAGTACCTACCTACTTACATACCTAAACTAATTATAATAATGTAATATGATTTGGTTTCATCGATCAACACCACACTTATTGATATGTAAATCTTATTTCAAAAATACTATTCATTAGACGTGACATTTAGTTAATATTTTAATACATCACTAGTGGTCGCCCATTGGTCGAAAGTCGGCCTTAATTTTTTTATTATAATAGCTTTCAAAATACTTTTTATGCACTTCACCAAATATCTAAACATTAACTATAAGTAGGTACCTAATTATGTACATGTGTTACAAAGTTTGTGATTGAAAAATAAATGTAATAGATAAGTAACAGATACCTACTTTAAAAATGATGGACAACAGTGATGAAGAAACAGTAAATGAAAAAGAATATATGGAGTCAGATAGTAAAACTAGTGTAACAAATATCGTTTATTCGCTAAAACCCCTCTATTATTTACAAAGCTGCTATGGGTTAGTAATATGCCGCATAGAAAATGGTAAGATAACCAACCCAACTTGGAAAACGAAAGTTATTACCACGATAGTGGGACTTAGTTATTGCATCTTCTACATCTTCGCTATAAACATATTAATGAAAACCAATGATGCAATAAACTTTACGAATAATATTAAAGAAGTTCCTGGAATATTCATCTTTATTCAATACATAATTGGTTTTATCACATCAACGTTAATCATGAATGAAAAGACAATTAATATTCTAAATACTTTTGCGAAAATAGATAAAATGTTATGTGTCGAAGTGATAAAAGATTTTCATAAAGAATCCCGGAACAAAACAGTGAAGTATATAGTTATACTAATAGTGTCACAAAGTGTGATTTGTTTAGCAAACTTTGTAACTACAGAAGTGTTTAGTATACTGCTATATGTAGACTTGCCGATCTACTTCTATCAGAAATGTCAAATGTTAATGTTTTGTAACATGGTTGTCATGGTGATGAGTCGATTAAGGTTGATCAATGAATATCTTACTGTATTTATTGTGAACAAAGATCAAAACAAAATTTATACTATCAGGGATTTTAAAGCTACAACTGAATCCAAATTTAATTTGATCGGTTGTACTTGTGAAAAAAATACAAAGATACAAGATTTAGCAACGACATACAATCTTATTGGAAAGATTTGTTTGACGATCAATGATATTTGGAATTTTGAAATTTTCATGACTCTAGTATCTACTTTCATAAACATAGTTATTACTATATGGACTTCTATAGACTACTACAGAACGCAGGGAAATAGTTTAAGTCCACAAACAAACATTGCAATTTGGTGTTGCAATGTAATTGTCACCGTAACAGTTATGTGTTTTACTTGTGAGCGATTACTTTTGGCTCGTGGTGAGACTAAGATACTAGTAAATAAATTGATCATGAATTATGATTTACCGAAGTCAATGAGAGAACAGGCTAAGGCTTTTATGGAGTTGATAGAAGCCTGGCCTCTTAGAATTTATGTTTACGATATGTTTTCTGTAGATATAACATTGATGCTTAAGTTTATAAGCATTGCTACTACATACCTAATTGTAATTATTCAAATATCTCACTTGGACTTTTAATTCTTTCGATACGTACATGTTAATAAGGAAGAGAACAAAATATCGGTATCGGTCTTGATCATGGAGATTTTGGTTATAAATTTATCGGTCCGAATTCTCGGTTTCGTCCTTAAAGTTCCAGACAGCCTGATTATTTCAATGTTATTGTTAGTCCAACAAGAAAAAAAGCAGTCTTACAAAACCGGCTGCAAACTTCATGCGCAGTTATTGTGTTCAGTGAGAGAACAACACGGTATATTATTGTACCGCGTTTAATTAATAAACTACCCTCAAATGTTAAGGAACATCTAAAGGAAAGTATAAACTGCAATAGTGCACTTCACCATACCGAGCTCGTACGCCTAGAAATTTTATGTACTAACCTGATAGAAATATATCTTAGACTGTATGCTTATGTTGTTTGTGTACATACGACAGTACAGTAGAAAAGGTTAGGTTTTAAGGTTTTAGTACTTACCGGGGAAAAGAAATATATTATGGTTGACATATATGAGCGTTCACAATATGAGCGGCGTGCCTGCCTTGGGCTTAGGGCCCTTCTAAACTCTTCTACTGTTCTGTGATAACTACCTATTGTGTAACTTGTTTTTATCGACTCCGCTTGATGTAGTATCTGTTGCATTATTTACAAACCTCAGTGGTTTTCAAATGCAATCAAAACATATCATAAATAAATAAAAATAAAACTACCAAAGGAAAAATAATATGTAATTAGCTAAATACCTATATTAAAAAGAATTCAACGTAATCAGATAATCACCTTAGTACCTACCTACTCTACTTTATTGACACAATTTATTTGATGTAAATATCTTGAATAATTTATTAATGATGGCGGCACCATTTAATTTAATGGAGAGTTATATTGTAGTAAACATGCAAGAAGCATTCATAGACCCAAGTAATATATGTTGAAATTTTAATTTCCAAACACAATATAAAAGGATGGAGGCCAAAAATCAAGAGAATTATTTCTATGAAAATACCATCGAGGATGATTACAAGAAGAAATTGACGAAAATCGTATACTCTATAAATCCTCTACAGAATTTACAGAAGTGGTCTGGAATTTTAACAATCCGTATAAACAACGGAAAGATTACCTTTGCTAGTTGGAAAATTAAAACTGTCGTCATTGTATTAGCCTTAGTTAATTTCATCTTGTATTTTTACATTAACGGGTTATTAAGTTTAATATTGAGACCATCTGAAGTTGTAATGATTGTGTACGAAGTGCCAGGAGTAATTGCACTATTACAATATGTTTTATGTGTTATCAGATCGGCTTTTTTCATTCGTACAATTGAGAAAAATATTCTTACTTCTTTTGTTAAATTGGACACTACGTTGCGAGTTGAAGCAGTTAAGGATTTTTATAAAATTTCCCGCCGCGAGACTGTTATGTACACGTTAATGCTTATTTTAACTCATGGTTTAATATACTTGGGCACAATTATTAACTTAGTAGAATTCGACATATCAGAACTGACCGATCTACCATTTTACTACGTTCAAAAATGTCAAATGCTCATATTTTGTAAATTAATACTGATGTTAAGGAGTAGATTGAAATTAATTAACGATTACATTCTAACATTGATAGAATCTCGAGAGAGTGACTACTCAGCAGTATTCTCCATTAGTGAAAGAAAAGTTACCACTGAATTGAAGCTTAACTTTATAGGAGATCCATCGAAAACTAATACTAGAATTGGTGAGCTAGCATTAATATATGAACAAATAGGAAAACTTAGTTGGATGATCAACGAAGCTTGGAACTTCGAAATGTTTATGACTCTCATATCAACATTTGTTAATATAGTTATAACGATATACACTACATTGTATTTTTACCACACACCTACCGGTACTGGTAATATTGATGAAACATTAAATGCTACCACTTGGTGCTTTAGCGCAGTACTTACTGTAATAGTAATGGCTGTAACATGTGAGCGTTTGCTCACAGTTCGTAATGAGACCAAGACTTTAGTGAACAAGGTGATCATGAGTTATGGTCTACCAAACACGATGAGAGTACAAGCTAAGGCATTTATGAAGATGGTAGAAGCGTGGCCCCTTCGCATTTATGTTTACGACATGTTTTCTGTAGATATAACGCTGCTGTTAAAATTTATTAGTGTTTCAACCACATATTTAATCGTGATTATTCAAATATCTCACTTGATGTAATTTTTTTTATACAATTGAACCAACGAGCGAATTGTCTACATTTCGAGACTAGACAATTTCGCTTTCGTCTGTCTGTCTATCTGTATGTGTTTCGGCCACATTTTTTAACCGATCTTCACGAAACTTGGCAGTAGTGTTCCTTGATTTAATTTTTTTTTCTTCGTCAGTTTTTTTCATTGCGGGGGGAAAGCCCTAATAATGCTTTTAATATTTGCGACTGTTCGACTATCGTGGTAATACTAGTTAAGTATAATTCACTAAAATGTTAGGTTTGCTGATCAATTATTAAGATGTAGCACATTATGATCATTATAATTAAATACTGTTAAGATAGAAAGAGTATTAATTACTTTAGATAGTAAGCACTATAAATAATGTAAAATAGCATAACACCATATTCAGTTTTTAATGTACATTTGAATCTAGGTCAATTTAAATTGAGCGAAGAAGTATGGCAATGAATTCATCAAAAATAAAAGGAGTGTTAGAACCTAAAATAAAACTTAAAATATTTTTGGATTCTACTTTTATTTATATACTAATACTTTAACTTTACCTTATGAATGCAAGGGGTTTACCATGATCCAAGCTCAGTTGAAAGTGCCCGTTAAACACCAATAGACTCGCCTCCTTTATGTGGGTTATCATTTTTTTTTATTTTTTTTTATTAAAGTAATTATTAGATTAACAATAAGAATTACAATATACTTACGTAATTATGTACTCAAAATATTTAACTACAAATAACGTTTAAAAAATCCTCCGCGCCATTGCCGACTGGGAAGGTTCCCAGAATGTTGGCTGTATTGCCACGTTGGATGGCGATACTTATTTTTAGGGCCAGGAAAAAGCCAGCCTTCTGGACCTGAGAAGTATCGATTAAGTGTTTTGCAATGTCTCTATAAAGGTGGCGAGCGCTCGGACCCCACGATCCCAGTGTCTCAACCCCAAACGCCTCAAATATATATTATCAGATTAGGTCAGTATCAAAACAATTATGAAAACAATGTTAACGGCAAACCAGCTAGGATTGGTCATTGAGGCGACATTTTCATTCCCATATTTAATTCCCTTCATTTACAAGTTAACAGTATAAAGCTACTCCCATTAATATAAATTGGTATGGATGCGATGGAAAAAGACCGGACGGTATGTCGTTGCTACCGTGGAAGATGGGAAGGCCTTTGGTGTAGGATGCTACATGCGTTGACACCTTAGCACCTTCACACCTTCCAAGCACATCCGGATGTGCCGGCGCTGCTGCTGCATCGGCTGAAGGCCTCAAACGGCGTAAATATGCTAACCTAGCAGGTGATTACATATTTGAGCCGTTTGGGGTTGAGACACTGGGGTCATGGGGTCCGAGTGCTCGCTGCCTTATAGAGAAATTGCTAAACGCTTAATCGATGCTTCTCAGGACCAGAAGGCTGGCTATTTTCTGGCCCAAAGAATAAGTATCGCCATCCAACGTGGCAACACAGCTAGCATTCTGGGAACCTTCCCAGTCGGCAATGATGCGGAGGATTTTTTAACTGATATTTTGTAATATAAATATTTTTAGTATATAATTATGTATATTGTAATTCATATTGTAAATAAAAATAGTAAAGTAAAAGTAATTCATATTGTAAATAAATTGGTATTGATTAGGACAATTTCTAACATAATGCGTTTCAAATCGTCGCTGTGTATTATTTTGTTCTATACATTTTAATTGAAGATAAAACTTTTATTTTATTATTTTAACGATTAAGATATATTATAACGATTATAAATATTTTAACTTTTGATGAAGATATTATTACTTCATTAGTGTAATGGAATGGAATATACTTACTTAATGTTAATTTGGATGTTTTAATTGAGCTATCATAGTTCAATTTGGTACAATTTGTATGGGGCGAAGCAAACTAAATAATTTGAAAATGTCACTAACCGGAGCTCTAAACACTACAAACGAAAAAGAATTGGAAAAAGGGGAGCAAGATGAAATTAAAAAATCCAATAGTCAAAACTACATTCACAGTATTGTGGATGTAATTAAACCTTTTTACAGATTGCAGCTTTGCTTTGGAATATCAGTATTCCGAATAATCAATGGAGAATTAATACCTGCAAACTGGAAAATGAAAGGACTTGGCTTAATAATGGTGTTCTTGTACAGCATTCTGTTTTGTTATCTTAAGTTAACAGCAGCAATAAATGGAGTAATAACTTTAAATTTCGTACCTGATATCTTAGTGTTTCTTGAATATGTAATGTCTGCAATCACATGGTCTTTTTGGGTGGACAGTACTAATATTAAATTACTTAGACCTTTTGCAATTTTGGATAAGTCATTGCGTGTTGACTCAGTAAGTGATTTTTATAAGAAATCCCGCTCCTTATCCATGATGGCTCTATCTATACTCATAGTTACTCATTTGGCACTATGCGTTTTATATATTGCAACCGCTGAAAACTTTTCAGTGAGGTCTGTTGTGACTTTATTATTACACTTTTATCATAAGTTTCAAACTCTTGGTTTTGGTAGAGCAATACTCATGTTAAGGGAAAGGCTGTTGTTGATTAATGATTACATAACTACTTTCAACGACGATCAAAAAGTAAAAAATGTAACCTTTATTACTGTCAGAGCAAGAAAAGTTCAATCTGCAACAAAGTTCAACTTTATAGGACGAGCTTCAGAAAACAACTCGAAAATTAGAGATTTAGCCTTAACATATAGCCTGATGGGAAATATCTGTTCTATGATAAATGAAACTTGGAACTTTCAAATTTTTGTAACAATTGTATCGACTTTCACGTTCATAGTCATTACAATGTGGACATCTCTACATTACTATCAGGCGCCTAAAAATCATTTGAGCCCTTTGATCAGTGTTGGTATTTGGTGCTTCAGTATGGTAAATACAATAACAGTCATGTCTTTTTGCTGCGAGTTTTTACTTATTGTGCGTAACGACACTAAGGCAAAAGTCAATAAGCTCATAATGAACTATGATCTGCCTAAGACGATGAGGATTCAAGCAAAAGCGTTTATGGATTTGATAGAAGCTTGGCCACTTCGTGTTTACGTATACGATATGTTTAGTGTGGACATAACACTGTTGCTTAAATTTATTAGTGTCGCAACTACGTATTTGATCATTATCATCCAGATATCTCACTTCTTTTAAATTACAAGTACTTATTTATTAGGATTTGGTATTTACTGATTGATGATTTTTATGTTAACCTAAATTAACATGGTGTAGGGAGGACGATAAAAGATTTTTATATTTGTTATTAGAAACCATTTATTATAATAATTCTTTTCGGCAGAATATATTTGTTGCATTAACAAACATTGTTTATGCATTTGCTTTATTTCTGACAAAATCCAAATTTAGATAACCATGTAGGTACTTAAATACATCATATTCTCAAAAGCTCTCAGTTGGATTTATACGATAAAAACCTTATCAAGCATTATCGACACAAAATCAACACCCAGACAAATAAAACAACTATTTAGAGTTACGATCTATGAAAGAAATTACAAGCTCGTTACTCTAATAAATTGAGTCGTATTCGTTTGAATATTTTATACTGTTGTGCAATCAATTATCATAATGACAAAAATTAATTAATGTTAACTACAGTCATTGTATTAGGATAAACCAATACTATATCTACTACACCTCGACATAAACGTTTCAATTGTCAAGTAATTGTCTCTTATATTGCGAATTTGGAAAATTATGGCGATGAACAAAGATCAAGAAAAAGCAAACGATGAAAGAACTACAGTTCCTGGTTGTGTGAAAAATATCAAGAAAATAATTTACTCTATACAACCTCTTGCTTATGTTCAAAATTCATTTGGTGTATCAACTTTCAGTCTTGAAAATGGTCTGATGGTTCCTCCTAGTTGGAGAATGAAATCACTTGGCATGATGGTGGTTTTCGGGTATTGCATCCTATTTCTTTGCACTCTTAATTTCCCAACTAGAATCGCTGGTACAATGATGACTATTGTCAATACCGTTAATGAAATACCGGGTATAGTTGTACTTATCCAATATGCAACAGGTGCCATTGAATCATCTTTTCTTGTAGATGGAACCAACATTAATATTATGAATACTTTTTCCGAACTAGACGGTATGTTGTGTGTAGATCTTACAAAGGATTTTTATAAGAAAGCACGTACCCGGTCGATAAACTATTTAATTGTACTCTCGATTACTCATTCAATTATCTGTGTTACAGCTTTTGTAACAGCTGAAACATACAGCATGTCGGAGTTTACCGATCTACCATTATATTACTATCAGAAATTTCAGATTTTAATTTTTTGTCAAATGATAATCATGTTAAGATCCAGACTGATGTTGATTAACGAATATTTAATGACATTTATTGAAAATACAAAGAAAAAGGCAGTTACAATATTTACCATTAGAGACAGGCAAGTAAAAAATGAATCAAAGTTTGATTTCATAGGACGTGCTTCCGAAACAAATGCTAAAATCCGTGATTTGGCTACAATGTACGACCTTATTGGGGAAATATGTTCAATGATCAGCATAGCTTGGAATTTTCAAATCTTCATGACTCTGGTTTCAACTTTTATATACATAGTTATAACATTATGGACATCACTGTACTACTTTCAGAAGCCTGAAAATAACTTTGATCAGTTGATCAAAAGTGCTCTATGGTGCTTCAGTGTGATTGCATCTGTAGCACTAATGTCTTATACTTGTGAAAGATTACTTTTGACTCGCAATGAGACCAAAGTTTTAGTAAATAAGGTGATTATGAATTATGATTTACCAAAGATAATGAGGATACAAGCGAAGGCATTTATGGAATTAATAGAGGCATGGTCTCTCCGCATTTACATTTATGACATGTTTTCGGTAGATATAACACTTATGTTAAAATTCATAAGTGTTGCTACTACGTATTTAATAGTGATTATTCAAATATCACACTTGGTCTAATCTTATATTTGTATTGTAGTTTATGTGTCTATTCTAAGTTGTTGTAATTCATTTTGATCGTGTTTATTGAACAGTATGTATTCTACCCTATATGTAAATTTTGAAGTTTGAATTAAACGTTTTATTGTGTTTAGTTTGGCGTCTGTATTTATTCATTGGTGTCATTAAAATAACAATGTAATTAAGGCTGGCAAGCTATTACTTGGGACCAACGAAATTGTTTGCTAAGTGTGGGTCAGTAGTGCACCTCTGTCTACCCCTTTGAGATAAAGATGTATGTCTGTCTATAATTAAGCAAAGAATAACCCTGTATCTTAAATCTTTACAGCAAGAATGGCCGAATGTATTTGCCAACTATAGACGAGTATATAAATTCCCACGTAGTGATTAGTAATTATCACATACTGGGCTTCGCACGCTTTTCAAATTATATACATAAAAACCTTCCTCGACAAACTTTCTATCTATTAGTGAAAATCGCATCAAAATCCGTTGCGTAGTTTTAAAGATCTAAGCATATCGGACGGAAGCGACTTTGTTTTATAATGTAGTGATAGTGATACTCGTACACTCAGACTATTAATACTATTTTTTTTATGAAACGCTACCTACGACTGAACCCTAAAAGATATTTACTGTGTTATAGGTGCCTCCTTATTAGATTAAAGTGCTGGTTTCATAGTAATATAAATATTTAACTGCCTGGTAAGACATTGATTAATTAATTTAAATTTGATGGAATCGAACTTTTATAATTAAATACATATTCTAATAACCATTACTTTGTAATTTATCATCGCTCCTATAATAGACAAGTGGCGCATTTAAAATAAAGAAGAAAATAGAAAGAGGTGAAATTAAAATGAATATTGAAAAAGATGAAAATAAGACAGAAAATGAAGATAAAGCTGGATCTAAGAAAAATGTGATAAATGTTGTATCTACAGTGAAACCAATGTTTTATGTTCTTAAGCTTTTCGGTGTTACAGTATTCCGAATTGTAGATGGTGAGCTAAAGCCTACACAATGGCAAATCAAAACATTGGCCTCATCAATGGTTCTAGCTTATTGCATTGGATATTTCTATCTTTTAGTTCATGCGTTCCTTCTTTATTCCCAATCAGATACAAAGGCTTTAGTTAGTAAAGTTAGTCTTATCCCTGGTGGTTTATCGCACTTTCAAATGTGTACAACTGTCATTGTTTCATCATTTTTAATAGACAAAACTATCATAAAATTTCTCAACGCTTTTGCGGAGCTTGATACTTTATTACAGACCGATAAATCCAATAATTTTTATAAAAAATCACGTCTTCACTCAGTTATATTCATTCTTGTGCTCAGTTTCACACATGCTCTGAATTGTATTTTATCTTTGGTCTTAGCTCAAAACAACAATTTACCATCAATACTTATTCTATTCGTAGATTACTTTCTGAAATTTCTGGTTCTAGTATTTTGTAGAGTAATAATAATGTTAAGGTCCAGGTTAGTGCTAATCAACGACTACGTTGCAACGTTTGTCGAAACCCGTGAAAGAAAATATGTTAACATTTTTACTGTCAGAGAACGAAAAGTTGGTCCTGAAACCAAATTTAACTTTATTGGTCGTGCTTCAGACAACAATACAAAGATACGAGATCTAGCTACAATGTACGATCTCATTGGAAAGATCGGTGCATTGATCAATGAAACTTGGAACTTCATAATTTTTATGACTCTTATATCAACTTTCACATTTATAGTCATAACAATGTGGACGTCGCTGTATTACTATCAGAATTTGGATGAGAATTTGGGACCATTGATTAATATGGGTATTTGGTGCTTCAGTGCAGTTTATACCGTGGCCACGATGTCCATTGCCTGCGAACGATTGCTTCTTGCTCGTAACGAGACTAAGGTAGTTGTAAACAAGGTGATCATGAACTATGATTTGCCGAAGACTATGAGAGTTCAAGCGAAGGCATTCATGGAACTGATAGAGGCGTGGCCTCTCCGCATCTACATCTACGATATGTTTTCAGTAGACATAACACTTATGTTGAAGTTCATCAGCGTTGCAACCACTTATTTGATTGTTATCATTCAAATTTATCATTTTGTTTAATATTTTGGCACATAATGTTACATGATTAATAAAATTAAATAGATGTTTTTACTTATTATTTTAGTTTTCAATAAAACCGTATTACCATTTGGAACACTCTGGTTATAATTACCAGAGCCTTGTTCGTTATCTTGTAAATAAGGAAGACTTAGCAAGCTCATTTCTTGGTGGTGCCGCTAAAGCATCCGTTTATTACTTGTCCTGTCAAACTGAAAATGCTTAGTGTCCTGATATCCTATTTACAATGACGGACCTCCTTGGAAGAACGCTTAGCTTTCACAAAACAAGTGTCACACTCTAGGTAGTCACACCTGATGTGTTTTTTTGTTCAAAGGAATCTATATACGAATCACCAGGAATATTAATTAGAAAGTGATATGTAGCGTGTAGTGTGAAAGTGAATACCTTTGATGATGCCATATATTGGGCGAAACCGGACAGGATTTTAAATAATAATGAAAATTGTGTAATGTATTAGTGAGTTTATTCAGAATCTATAATTATGTCAAATAATACAGCATAAATAATAAAGCATAAATAATACAGCATGAATGTTACTAGATGTGAGTGCTTAAAAATTTTCTCACTTTTTTGCTTATAACTTCTTTAATATTTAATTTAGGGCAAAAAGATATATACATATTTATAGGCAAAACAATTTGCTACAAATTGTAAATTTTTTGTAAGACGCATAGTTTCCGAGATATCGTGAAAAAGGTGTTTTCATCCCTCTTTCCAAGATGGCGGCCGGGGGACAAGGGTGGCGACCCCACAAACTTGAGGTTAAGCACATGTTCCAAAAATAAAATTGCGTCCTCTAAAAAATGCAAAGCTCATGTAACATTTCAATGCACTAATGATTATTTTAACAGAATGATGTTTTGTTTGTTAAATGCAAGAATAGAGCAACGAATTTCGGACCTGTGTATTAAGTGTAAGGTTAAATTAATGAAATCACTGATATTTTAAGTTAAAGTTCTTTTAATACGTCTAAAGAAACTACTTCGAAAAATCTTCTGACATTTTTCATAATTGACTTCACACCGAATTCCACTAGGGGTGTCCCAAATTCCTCTGCTACCAATAGCCAATTGTTATTCATAAACTTCAAAACTGCCTCACCTGAAATTACAGTATTAGTGTTATGTATAGTCATAATCATTACATATTATATTATTATGCAAAATCGAGAAGTTCAGAAATAGTTTTTAAGGGTCCGTACCCAAAGGGTAAAACCGCTGTCCGTCCTTATTCCTTGCCTGTCAGTCCGTCAGTCACCAAGGTTGTATCTCATAAACCGTGATTGTTAGACAGTGGAAATTTCAGAGACGATTTATTTCTGTTGCCGCAACAACAAAAAAAAAACAGAATATACTCCCATACAACATACATGAAATTTTTTCCGGAAACCTTCGTGACTCGCACTTGGATGGGGTTTTACGTTTTGATGACGTCATTGCAGTCTCTAGCTACCAATAGCCCGGCGAAACCCCACTCAGCTTGCCCGGAGGCGTTAACGGGATCTCAACTTAGTTACTCGTAAGCTTGAAAAATATCCTCCTAAAGGTAAATCGGGGATTTACGCTCGTTTTTACCCAGCGTTTCTTCTCACTTTGTCGGTAAGCGGATGCAGAAACTTTAAATGATACTGTATTCGTACATCACGTACTTTTTAAACAAGTTACAGCAAAAACTAGTTTTGACAATGACCAAGTTCATAACTATAATATATTATTCTAACTTATATGTACTAAAAAAGCTTAACATTTTTTGTTCAGTTATAAAAAGCAATATTCATAGGTAAGTATAGGTAATTCTAGATCCAATGCTACCACATGCATAGAGGTTATATCAAGTTCTTATAGGCCCAAGCCAACTTTGCCAGCCAGTCAAGGAATAAGGTTAAAGCAGCGGTTAGTCCACCTCTAGTACGTGAGATCAAAAAGGTACCTTCCTAGGTAATGTGGGCCTTTTTCGGGCAAAAACGAGATTACATAGGAATGTTAATTTAAGTTCTTACATTTAAACATATACTTACTTATTTGGGGACTATCCTTAATGAGGTTAGTCATGAAATAGCTAACTCTGCCGTCATAAACGTGTTTTGTTGTTGAACTCACAATGTCCAAATATGATTGACCTTTTTTGACTTTCGTTCCCAGTTTCATAATAGTATGTAGTTTTAGATTATCTGTAAAAAAATTGATGCCGTGTAATTAGTAATTAATTATAATACTCATTAAACCATTGTACCGAAATGAGACCAAATAATTGTCGGAATGGGACCAACTTGGAAAGTAATAGTTTTTTTTTTAATTCAAAGAACAATAATATTGTTTTTTTTTCGGTTCACCTTGTATAAAGATATGAGGTACCTAACAAACATAAAAAAGCTCCCTTAATACATTACATAACATTACAACATATTTATTACATTACATATTAACATATTACATAATAGCAAGGAATTTTAGTTTAGCTATGCCTAGTGGAATCCATTAGGTATAATTCCATTCCAAATTTGGATATACGTGTAAAGATCGTTTCGTTTATAAACAATGCAATGGCTACGAGCTAAGATAAAGTTAAAAAATAACAAAAATCTAGGGATTTAATCCATTACAATGTATTTATTATGGGCACAGAGGAGGAAGGTTCCTTCCTAATCTGTGATATGGGTTAGGATCATTAGGACTACCTACATGAAGTACATCTCAATATGAGATAGATAGCTTGTATGACTAGATCGCTTTATGACGAAATCTCGATTTGAGCTTATTGCATCGCTCTATATGCCTGCCATAAGTCTATCCCGGGAATTAGGAATGAGAAGACTACTTTACGCGGTAATTCCCGCGGCATCAGCCCTAAGTAAATAGTAGTAATCATAATCAGTAACATGGTCAATAGCTAACTAGTGTTTCATATAGTTATACTCACCGCATTTAATACTGGACATTCCATCGCCGTCTATGGGAAATACTAGAAGTGAGCCAGAAGATCGGTATTTCCCTCGAATCAGTAGATTACAATGAATTTGCGATTCGAGCGTATTGTCCACAAACCTGTTTAACACGAAAAACAGCTTTATTATAGAATCACTTGTACAAACATACATACATTAATTAAACATGTCACGGTGTGACGTAGAAAGGACTGTCTGCGTCAACCTATTGATTACCCAAACATCCAAATCTACTAAATCACAATACCAGTATTTCTTTTCATTATAGTAATGAGATAATGTTGACCAGTTGTTTTAATGTATTTAAGCTACGTGATGGTTTTTGAACTTATATGGTTTTACATATTAACCAAGATTACCTACCTGATAATTATTTTTTGGTTACTAAACGTGAGTAGGCCCGATTCGACACAGGCCTACTCATCTATATATTTAATATGACAATTTGTCTGTCCGTCCGTCGCGTTTTTCAATTATAATTAATAACATACATAACATACATTTGCATGAAATATTAAAATATTCTTTTTTTTTTTCTATTTGATGCGATACAAAGTTCACCGGGATAACTAGTACATGTTTATTTCAGTAACCAATACTGTACATACCACACATCAATAATGTACATCTTTTACATTATGTAAAATTCATTGGAGATTTTTAGATATAAAATACGAAGTAGGTATCAGAAACCTCCATACTTCAATATTAGCAGCTTCTAATAAATACAAAAAATAACATCAGATATAAAAGAAATACCTTGCGTAGTCCACGACGCACGTTCTCAATCCCCGTGCATTGCCACGGTAAAAATACATTGTAATTCCTGATAGTGTAAGATTCAGCTGGTCCATGACATAAGGGTCCAAAGGTTCCATACCCAAATCTGGTGCGCCTTTAGCAAAAAACGGTATTGCTGCTTGTAGGCTACTTTTCAAGCATTCTGGAGACAAATCTCGACATGGCCTTTTGAATTCAACTGTAAAATAGAATAAACTGAAAATACTTGGTTTATTAAATATTGGATAGAATCAGGCGTTACCTGGCGAAAATCCATGACAAAGTAATGGTAAGTAAGATGTTCAAACTTTTTAAAATAATTGCATCATTCTCGCAAAGATATAAGACATTAAAACGTTGATAAATGTTTCACCTCTAAACGAGGCATTCTCAAGACTGTCTCAGAGAGAACAGCCTACCGTTCTATATACTTACTAATATACTTACATAATTATATGCTAAAAATATTTACATAACAAAATATCATTTAAAAAATTCTCCGCGTCATTGCCGACTGGGAAGGTTCCCAGAATGCTGGCTGTGTTGCCACGTTGGATGGTGATGCTTATTCTTTGGGCCAGAAAATAGCCAGCCTTCTGGTCCTGAGAAACATCGATTAAGCGTTTAGCAATGTCTCTATAAAGGCAGCGAGCACTCGGACCCCATGACCCCAGTGTCTCAACCCCAAACGGCTCAAATATGTAATCATATTTACGCCGTTTGAGGTGGATTTGAAGTTGATATACATAGAAAAGCAACTAAACTCCGAAAACGAATATATATATATATAAGACCTGATAAACAAATAGGTAGCAATAACCTCCATACCTATTACGTGGGGTAATGTGGGCGAAATAAGCGCCTCTGTCTACTCCTTCGGGGATAAAGACGTGATTGGTGTCTGTCCGTATGTCATAAGACCCGACCTTTTATTCCGGTAATGTGTTCCCGTGGGAATTGGAAACGAGAAAACCATAATGACGAAGGCCGAGCCGCGGTAAGCAACTAGTCTATACTACTATTATAAAGAGGAAAGATTTGTATTTTTGTATGTTTGTAATGAATAAACTCAAAAACTACTGTGCCGATTTCAAAAATTCTTCTTCTTCACCATTGGAAAGCTACATTCACCCTGAGTAACATAGGCTACTTTTTATCCCGATAATGTGTACCCACGGGAACCGGGAACGAGTAAACTAAATCACGCGGGCGGAGCGCCATATATTATTTAAAAAATGTTTCAGGTTTTTGGATAAGGTCATTGAAGATAAAATAGTATTAAATTTATTATACCTAAATGTGAAAGATTACATGTTTGTTTCTTGTTCCGTCACGGATTTGGTTGAAATTTGACCTTTCGTCTGAGGAATGCGTTTGAATTGTCCTAACATTATATTATATGAGGAGGCCATTATATTATGTGTAGAATGTTGTTTATTCTTATTTTTTTATGTAAAAATAAGAATAAACAACATCCTAAACCGCGAGCGGATACTGAGCAACTGACTATTTACATACCAAGGTTGGTGAGAGAAACCATCATAATCACTAAGTATAAAAATTTTAACCGTGAAGACGGATTCCAGTTGCCGGGTGTCTGGCGTCCAGTGGTCAATTTGGGCTATCGGCTAGTTATTTGGTAAGATGGGTAAGGTATAGGTACTATACCTATGGAGTCGCAGCCACTTAGTAGTTCTCTACACATCGGAAAATTTTAAGGATCCGAGTTTGAATTCTCTGTATAACGCCTGCTGTGTCATTGTTATTAATAAATTATTAATGTATCCATAGTCATCAAAAGAAGTGTTAGACATACAAACTAACAGTTGATTAAGTGTTTGACTTGTTCGAGGTAATGCTGACATCGAACACGTGAGCTAGACCCAGGCGCGCGGCACATTAGGTACATTACGAAATCCCAACTTATCGCAAATCGATTAAACATCAATCAGTGTACTAAACTAATCCGTTGGGTTCGATTGTGCTTAACCAATTTCATCAACATTTTAACATAGATTTTGGTTCTTTAATTAGTGATCTTTATTTACATTTACTCGACATTAAGACTTTCTCTATTAATAAACATTTTAAACAAACACTCTGCTCTTTATCTCTTAATCTACGCACTCCCGACCTTATCCATAACATACTTTAAGTAATTGCAACTTAAGTACCTTGTGCTTTTGTTAGTATTACACTAGAAAGAAAAACTATCTTGTAAATACTACATACATATAATTACGTCTTTATCCCCGAAGGGGTAGACAGAGAGGTTTTGCCAGACACTTTGTTGGTCCACGTAATAAAGAGCCCGAATTTTCGATAGTAATTTAGTGTCGTCAAACGACCTCTTATATTCGTTTAAAAGAGGGATTTTATAAGGAATCTTTATTCTACCTTGCCATACCATCTTTAGCAAAACGCAAAACACAAGCTAATTTACACCGCATCGAAAGAGGAGCATTGCTTTTCTATTTGGCTCGCAAAGTACATATACTTAGGTACGTTATCTATAGTACTTATATGGTGTATAATAATATGTGATATGTATAGTACCCTAAAACAAAATCCGACTGGACAGAGCTACGATATCGCCCATGGGTTGTGGAGGTCAGAGGCCAGTTGCTCTATAGAAAATGTTGAAGTTCAACCGCATCTCAGTTAGGCTGGAAAGCCGACCCCAACTAGGTTGGGAAAAGGCTGAATGGATTGTAGTGGTTGTTGAAGATGATGATGTGATATGTAAAGTATAATGCCAGTACTTACTTGTATAGGTCCACGAACTTTCAAACACCGACAGTAACATAAATATAAACACAAATATTAAATGACTTTCCATATTTTCACCTTAAGCAGTAGATATTGACTAGTAGTTGCACTGTTATATGTTCCTCACTTGTAACTGACCCATAATCCCTGAATCACACCAATTTTATACCCATATAAAAATGGTATTTAATTAGCTAATGATATTCATAGAATATTACCAACTATAATTATAGGTTCCTGATAGATGCTAATAAAACTAATTGTCGTAATTATATTTTATTAATGTACATATTTATAAAAAATGCATTGTGCTATCACATTAGTTAACTTACTAACTATTTAATTTAATACCTAAGTATACTTATGAGTTTGCATTGGGTTAGGTACAGAATATTACAATATCGCGTATGCACAGATGGAAACTGGTAGAAGGGACTAGAACCACAGAATAGAGAATAGTACTTACATACAGAACGTTACATAATGAAAGCACATTCTTTTGTTTACAGAGAACATAATTGGAACGTTAGGGTTGTCAGTAAAGTAAAATATATACCAGCATAATTTGACCAATAATTATGACGTTAATCCTCTAAAATGTTGTTGCCTCAATATCAACTCTATGGTCCATGCCGTGTCACAAACAAGAGACAACCCTTACTGACTTACAACTTCAAGTTGTAGCTGACGTCACGTATTTTGTGCGATTGTTAGGCGAGTGACATAGGCCTGCTAGAACCTTAAGCCTTTCGGTTTTAGTATGATATAGATGTCTCGTATATATGACGTCAGAGGGGCTTCGTTGCTTGCCTACACGCCACAACAATAAAATTGTCCGTCACTCTACTATTTCATATTTGGCTATCACAGCTTTCCAGGATTACAAGCGTGTGGTTTTTTTAATAGTTTGGTATTAGGGCAGATTTTTATCACTATTTAGATGTTATCAGCTTCATTAGAGGCTGAGTTAATATCACAGATATTATGCTCTTTGAAGAAGTAAGAAGTCATTGAAATATTTGGTATTTAAGGCAAATCAAAAATTGAAGGCCCGTCGCTGAACTTAATTTGACTGTCTAGGTGTTATAGGTGTTGTTGGTACTGGCCTTATTGTAGATAATTGTGTAGGTCGTAAAATATCCAAAGATTGCGTCGCTCTTCCACCTGAATTGAAGAAAAATCCTTTGCATAGCCCTTTGTAGTGAAATTCAACATCTGAAATAAAAAATAATCATAATTAAGTATTTTGATTTCTATATTTTTTATGGTTTAAGGGTTAATCTTGATTTTTTTTATTATTTAGGACGTCATTAACATTAATGTTACTTAATAATTGCGATGAAATAGGTAACTTTCTATAACAATTACTTATTCTTATAAACATTAGAGATTCAATTATTTAATACTCAAACATGCAATGACAACTATTAACTAAGCATTATACTCGTACTTCTGAGGTATATTATAATCGATTCATTTAAATAGTAGATTAAATACGTACTTATTGTACAATATTGTGCACATTCTAAACGTCCCAGGTTAACATAAGACACATCATTTGTTCCACACACAGGATTGTATTCAGCTGTAATAGGGCAAGTTCTTATACACTGTATAACCTCAGGTGGTAGGATTTCCTCTTCAAATGGCTCAAGGGTATTTGGATCCTCACTATTTGTGTATGGAGCCTCAGTGACTTTACTTTCTATAGCAGTGGTAGTTGAAGTAGTTGTAGGAGACGCAGTTGTGGTAGTTGTAGGAGATGCAGTTGTAGTAGTTGTAGGAGACGCAGTTGTGGTAGTTGTAGGAGACGCAGTTGTGGTAGTTGTAGGAGATGCAGTTGTAGTAGTTGTAGGAGACGCAGTTGTAGTAGTTGTAGGAGACGCAGTTCTGGTAGTTGTAGGAGACGCAGTTGTAGTAGTTGTAGGACCCACAGTTTGTGTAACCAGTGTAGTTAAATTATCTTGGAGACAAGATCCAAAGTGCATACCTCCTACATCTGAAATCAGAAAAGTTTTATTATTAAAGTCTATTTACAATACTTTAAGACATTCATTAAGTAGTTGATTCCTCTTCTGCTGCTTTAACTGGTCATACTCCAGAGATTCTATTTATGTATGTAACATCTGTCCTGTCTGTTGGAATTCTAGCTTGAATTACAGAGTGGTTATGGAATGACTATAGTGCCCGTCAACGGCAGTAGGCTTGCCCCCAAGTGGGACCAACAAAATTACTGGTAAAGTGTGTGTATGTCTATGTCTGAAACTTGAAATGTATAAAAATTGTAAACTGTAAAATGATAAATAGTATAAAAAATATTACCGCTTCCACACATTTGAGCGCAAAGTAGGTGTACAGCATTTCTATAAGTCTTGTTGTTATTTCCACAGACTGGATTATAATCATTATTAAATGCGCATGAAGTGATACACTGATCTTTAAAAGGATTCTCTTCATTTCTCCCAGCCATATATGTTATTTTACGAGTCGAAATTGTTGACAATGGAGTTGTTGCACTGAATAAATCACTCTTCGATAGTAACACTCGCCCTCCAAGGTTGCACATACTGCAGGGATAGTTGCACAAAATCTGGACATCTGTTAATAACATAATATTATTGAGTACTTATTAATTTAAAACTTCGTATCGGTTTCGTACTGCAACCTTTAAAAACTTTTCCTCCAAGGAGGTAGTTTGGTGGGTTTAAAAAATCATGTCTGTTGTTCTGTTTGCTTATTCTTTTATTTATTTATTTTTTTGTATTTGTATTTATAGCGGCCACCGAAATACATCATCTGTGAAAAATTCATCTGTCTAACTGTCACGGAGATGAGAGCCTGGAGTCAGACGGATGGACAGCAGAGACTAAGTAATGGTGTCCCGTTTTAGCCTTCGGGTACGGAATCCTAAAAAGTCCCCGAAACTGAGATCCTTTTTGCCTTGGAACTGAGCTGTAGTTTTGCAAAATGTATAGTTAAGAACCATCTCGGTCACATCAGCTTCTGAACTGCATCAAAAACCGTTCGGGAGATATGATGCCACAGACAAACAGCAGATACGCAGATGAACATATACACACGTACACAAGTTAAGTTTACAACAACCCTCGTTTTCCGTAGGTTGTTAAAAATTTGATAGCGACACATGCAACAGTAACATTTCATATTATTATTTTATTTAAGAACGCAACCCTCAAAAAAGTTTTCTCAATGAGAAAATGTATACAACGTGTTTCATATTAGTGTGGTCATATCTCAAGGTTGCATTGGGTAGGGCCTAAATAATATATTGCGCGGGGTCTTTAATTAATTTAATAAAATATTGACTTATAATGACGTAGTCGATAAATTTTCCTTTTTATCGATAGCTCATTGAAATTAAGCTCTAAGATGAAATGTATGAACTCTAGATTTGACCTCAAGTAGGTTTGCCAAACAGTGAAATAGATTCGGACAGTCTCGTTGTTACTCAAAATTTTAACCAACAGATAAAGTTACTTTATCAATAGTTATCATACAAAATAGTTTCCGAATCACAACTTGGGGTCAAAATAAAGAGTGCCTACTCAAAGTTATTTTTGAAGTTTTTCTATGAATTTATGTATCACGTGATTGTCGTGAATGTCACAACTCACACGTAATTTGTTGTCAACCTACTCAAATACCAGGAGCAACGCATTTGCTGTCGAAGAAAAGAGAAGAAACATTTATGTTCTTGTCTTCCATAAATTTACACTTTTTATAAATTGGTTCCGCACAGATATTTAAAATACAACTGCTGTTTGTGTAGAAGTTTATGTAGCTGTTGAGAACGTTGGTGGGTATAGTAGTATGTAGGTATTCAGTTTCGGGATAGAGAGATCGTGGATGCCAGTCACTGCACTACCATATCGTGAACTCTCTTTCGACTCATTTACCATGAAGTAAATGATCTGCAAGGTGTTTGGTTATTTTTGACCGACTTTAAAAAAGAGTAGGTACTTAGGTTCTCGATTCGTCATGATAATGTGATGCATAAAAGTTCATAAAACATTATCGCTAAAAGTGGCAACTTGTATGGTTGAACGAGGATATCAGAAAAAGTAGGAGGTGTTGGTGTCAGTTTCACTAATATGTATCTTAAGGACCCCAAAAAATTACAAAGAAACCGCCCACTTTTTTGATTGGAGCCGCTTTGAAGAAACTAGGTATCAGTAGCGATGTCGGCATATATCAAAGACGTACACGTCACAACACGTAAATTTTACCGCAAAACCCATATTATTCCGGTGTTGCAAGTTAACGCAATGTTCTTCATAAACGGGGACTTTATTAGCTTTTTTTATGCTGGATATTTGTTCATTTTAGCAATTGGTAATAAATTACTAATCTTAGACTACATGGATAAAGAAAGTCGCTTTTTCCGTCTGTCTGTTCTAATGTATGTTTAGTTCTTGAAAACTACGCAACGGATCTTGAAGCGGTTTTTTTTTTAAATTGGTTTAAGTAGGTTTCGAAATGTATTTACATGCATACATACTATCATGCGAGCGACGCCGCGCTGGCATTCAACAATTTTATTTTATTTCATAGGTCTTAGGGAAATATCCTGTGTTTATGGTAAATAATAATTATGTTATTATTTATCTCTTAAATTATTTTATACTAGGTACCTACTAGCTTTTTTTCATAAATAAAACTAAGTACCTACTTGGTACTTTTATTAGATTTTTACCAAAATTACGACGTAATTCAAGGAAATAAGACATTGCACTTGGGCAACACTTACAACTATCTAATTTCTTTTCAGTTGCAAGTAAACTTTGATATTAGGCGTACGTAGTAATCTGTGTTAATCGATCATGGCGTATTTAAGTAATAGTGAATATTATGAAATGATACTTTGCGTCGGGGCAGCCGATGGCAGTCTGCGTGAAGCTCGTCGCCTTTATCGAGAAAGATTTGTGGACAATAGACTCGAAGGTGAACGGCGGCGGTTACCATCTGTGGAGTGCTTCCGAAAAATGGTGAACCGTTTACATGACACTGGTTCTTTCCGTGGTTCCCGCTCAGAAGGCAGACCATCTGTTGTACCACCAGAGCAAGAAGAAAGTATTCTCGAGCATTTTCAATCCAATCCCAGAACAAGTACTCGCCGCGCTGGAATTGTTCTGGGAATGAATCATTTGAGAGTATGGCGCGTGCTAAAAGCAGATGGTCAACATTCGTACCACTTCAGGCACACCCAAGAACTGACACCGGCTGATTTCGTACCACGTCTCAACTTTTGCCAGTGGTACCGAGAGGAAGCACAACGATCCCCTAGTTTCGCGAACCGTATTTTATGGACCGATGAAGCATCTTTTACTCGTGCTGGTATCAGTAACCAACATAACGAACATGTATGGACTCATCAGAACCCAGATGCGTGTATCTGCAGAAAACAACTTTCAGCATCAGTGGCGTGTTAACATTTGGGCGGGAACAATCGGAGATATTTTAATTGGTCCTTTCGTGCTACCGAGTTCGCTAAACGGTGAAAATTACCTCGCGTTCCTTAGAAACGTCTTAGAACCCGAACTTGAAAACTTGCCTGTAACATTGTACACAAATATGATGTACCAGCAAGACGGGGCGCCAGCACATTATGCGAGAGATGTACGGGCGTATTTAGATGAGCGGTTTAACCAGTGGATCGGACGTGGTGGTCCCATACCTTGGCCTCCGAGGTCACCGGATCTCACACCACTTGACTTTTTTTTGTGGGGCTATGTCAAAAACAAAGTGTACAGTGCGGTATGTCTCACGCGTGAAGATATGGAGTCTAAAATATTTGATGCATTTAGCAGTGTAACTCCAGCCATGCTGTGTAATGTAACTGCCAGCATGATGCGACGGACCCAACTGTGCATTGATCAAGGCGGCGAACATTTCGAGCCGTTACTTTAGTACCTACTTTTTAGTTTTGTGTTTATTAGAGGTAGGAAGTGTATTTTTTATTAAATTCAATAATGTTTATCTAAGTATCGTGATATTAGTGAGTTAGTTGTGTTTATTGTGGAACACGGTATCTACCTATCTACCAGGATGACATGCACAATGAAATCGGTTAGTTTTTGTTGTTTTAAAGTCCACAACCTATCATTACTACAAAATAGTATTCTGTACCAGGAGCATATGAAATAAGAGTTGTTTACGATTCATCGAAGAGGACTGAACCTTACGAATAAATTTGACCCTAGGTAGTGTTGGGTTTATAAAATATCGATTAAATGAACAAATCAATTAAATTTACATGACACCTTAAAAGTTTTAACTAAACTTGTATTTGCAATTTTGTCCGTGCGTATAGTTAACTCAACGCGCATGTGTAACGAGGGTCAAATATGACCACACTAATATGAAACACGTTGTATAAATACACCTACATTATACTCGTAATTATTTTTTACCAACCTAAACCAACAAGCTCCAACAACCAATTCGTCATTACTACGTCGGTAATGATGCAGAGATTTTTTTACACAATCTTTTGTAGATATTGTAAATACAAATTCTCACAGTTATTCATAATTGTAATATCTTAACAAAATACCTATCATAAATTGAAAGATGTAGGAGCCATAATATCATAACGAATCCATTAAAATTATTAAGATTTACTGTACCTAAGTGCATAATATTATGTTACGGACACTTACGGATAGGTAATGCCTGAAGTGTAGCTATACTAGGTATAGCTACACTTCAGGCCAGTCTATTTTATTTTTTTAACCACCCAAAAATCCAAAATCGAAATATAGTTGAGACATGCTCTACTATACTCGTATTATATTGCTCAAATCGGGCCAACTTCAATCAAATTGGATCTAGCGGGCTTTAGCTCCAGAGCGTATTCTCACCGGGCAGATCTCGTCCGCAGTGCGTGTCAACGTCAAATCAGTTCACAACTAGCCCGTTACCATAGCAACCGGCCCGCGGGCCGCCGCGCGCCGGCGCGACATGAAACGCATTACATTATTGTATATAATTTGAAATTGACATCGACACGCGTTGCGGACGAGTCAATCTGGTGGAAAAACGCTTGACAGGTTTGTCCGGTTGGTCCTGTTGCTGTCATAAAAATACCGGTCAAACGCGTGTCGGGCCACGCATATAATAGTCACCCATAATACGTAGTCACCCATATTAGCATCTATTACTCCTAAACTATCAATGTTATCTAATCCGTTATACTTTTTCTTCACGTTCGTTACATGGATTACGATCATGATTATTTTTTTAGTTTTAACAAAACAAAACGTGGAATATTCTCACAAACAATGACTTAAATCAAAAAAGAACATTTTAGCAACTTAACAACTTCGCAATGTTTTAAGAGACCTGTCTAACGGGGTAGACACAGGAAAAAGAAATCAACCCCACTTTATGTGTAGGAGAGATACCCAAAAAAAGGATTTTCACAATTTTCTTTTAGCACTTTGTCGGCGTAGTAAATAGGTACACATATCCATGCACAGTTTCATCTTTCTAGCACTAACCGTTTGATTGGATATCCGAGGAAGAGCAGACGGACCGACGGACTTAACGACACTATAAGGCCTCCAAGACTTGAACTACGAAACCCTAATAAGGAAGACAGTCTTCTTTATATTATAAATATCCGATGTACATAACTTAAGTAAATTACTGAAATTAAAAACAACTCACCTTTTCCACAACTTCTTGCACATTCCATACGATCAATATTTATATAGGTTACGAGGTCCGTTCCACAGATAAGATTATACGTAGTCTTGATTGGACACATTTGCATACATCTGTGAAGACTATTTAGATATGTAGTCCGTCTTAACCTTGCAGTAGTACGCGTAGGTGGGAGTGTGACGGTAGTGAGAACCACATTATCATGATTTATATTAGTCCCATTATATTCACGGTTAGTATTTATATTATTGTCACTAACTTTGTTACTATTATTACCAACTCTACCACTTTCACTATTATTTATGCCACTGCCATTACTAATGTTTGTACTATTATTGGCATTATTTTCACTATGTTTACTATCGTCACTATCATTACCTTGATCTTTGTATTCATCTTCAATGCTTCCGTCTTGATCTTTGTATTCATCTTCAATACTTTTGTCTTGATCTTTGTATTCATCTTCAATGGTGTCGTCTTGATCTTTGTATTCATCTTCTATTTTTTCTCCTTCATCATAATAATCATCAGGAAAATGATTAATAGGAGTACACCGAGATACGCTTTTTAATTCAACATCTGGAAAATATAATAGTAATATAGGAATATTTGAGCATAAAATTGGTAAAAAAATAGTATTTTATGTAAGTAAGTACCTGATATACTTTCAAATGCTTTTAGTGAAAAGCTGTTTTGAAATTTCACAAAAACACTTAAATTTTATTTATCTTTATGGTTATAGATATATTTAAATTTACGTAGTAAATAAATCCAAAATACTTATTATTATATAAATATTAATTAACTCACCAACGCCACAGTTTTTCGCGCAGAATAACTTTCCATAGTTGTCATAAGTTTCACCGTTAGTACCACAGACTGGATGAACCTCACTTGTAGGTATACAACTCTCTATACATTCTGCAATAGCTGATTCATCAGGTGACTCAGATGTACTGCTGATAGTCAAAGTGGTTGCTGACATAGTTATTGATTTTATTTGATTTTCCGAAAATGGATTAGGTTCAGAAGTACTAGTTTGTTCAGAATTAAGTTTTTGTGTAGTAGGCACTTGTATTTCAGCAAAAGTAATAGGTATTTGATCAGAAACTGGAGTCAACTTTTCCTTATGTAGATTCAAGAGTATATTCAGATCTTTTTCAACTTTTTTTAGATTTAATATTGGCGTATTGCTAGTTATTTCTTGCACTAATTCATCTGATATATTTGCAGTAGTACCACTGTTATTACCACTTATTTGACTGTCATTGGTTCCACTTTCACTACTATTGTTTTTGCTTTGTATATTATCAATACTATTTATCCTACTTGCATTATTATCACTACTAATATTACTACTACTGTTATTAATATCATGGCCACTTACTTGACTGCTGTCATTACTAAAATTACTCCTATTACTATCACTGCCATTACTAATTCTGGTACTTTTATTGTCATTATTAGAACTCTGTTTGTTAAAGTCACTATCATTGCCTAGATCTTTGTATTCATCTTCAATGCTTTTGTCTTGATCGTTATAATTATCTCCAATGGTGTCGTCTTGATCTTTGTATTCATCTTCAATCTTTTCTCCTTCATCATAATAATCATCAGGATAATGATTAATAGGAGCACACCGAGATACGCTTTTTAATTCAACATCTGGAAAATATAAGAGTATTATAGGACTATTTGAGCATACAATTGGTTAAAAAATTGTTTTTATGTAAGTAAGTACCTTATATACTTTCAAAAGCTTTTAGTGAAAAGCTGTTTATTTAAAATTTCACACAAACACTTCAATTTTATTTATCTACAGGGTGAATTTTTTATGTGGGCTTGGATGGCCAAATCCGGAACTATAAGGAATAGCGAAAAATGCTCAAAGGAGTCACGAGCCCGATTTTGATGCAACTTAAAACCTCATCATTAGATTTTTTTAAAAACCTATAATCCTAGCTGGGAATCGAACCCATTGATTTAGAAAAAAAATCACACTCTTTATTATTACACCATACGATAGTGTTGCTGTTAAGGATCAAATTCTGAGAAGTAATGATATACGCAAATTTAAGAAAAACTTGGAATTTTAATAAAATTCATAAGTCCAAAATACAATATTACATTATTTAATTGCTAGTTTAATGAAAAAAATACAATATTAACTAACCGATGCCACAGTTTTTCGCACAGAATAACTTTCCATGGTTATCATAAGTTTCACCGTTAGTACCACAGACTGGATGAACCTCACTTGTAGGTATACAACTCTCTATACATTCTGCAATAGCTGATTCATCAGGTGACTCAGATGTACTGCTGATAGTCGAAGTGGTTGCTGACATAGTAATTGATTTTATCTGATTTTCCGCAAATGGATTTGGTTCAGAAGTAGTAGCTGGTTCTGTATTGAGTTTTTGTGTAGTAGGCACTTGTATTTCAGTAAAAGTAATAGGTATTTGATCAGAAGCTGGAGTAACTTTTTCCTTATGTAGATTTACGTGTACATTCTGATATTTTTCTACGTTTTTTAGATTTAACATTGGTCTATTGCTAGTTATTTCTTGCACTAATTCTTTTGTTATATTTGGAGTAGTACCACTGTTATTATCACTTACTTGACCGTCATTTGTTCCACTTTTACTACCATTGTTTTTGTTTTGTATATTATCAATACTTTTTATCCTACTTTCATTATTATTACCACTAATAGTTTTACTACTGTTATTAATATCATGGCCACTAACTTGACTGTTATTATTACTATAATTACTTCTATTACTATCACTGCCATTACTAATTCTGGTACTTTTTTTGTCATTGCTAGAACTCTGGTTATTATCGTCACTATTATTGTTTTGATCTCTGTATTCATCTTCAATTTCTTCTTCTTCGTAAAAATCAGGAAAAGAAGTTAAAGAAAAACACCGAGATAAGCTTTTTAATTCAACCTCTGGAAAAATAGAAAAATAAGTATTATTCGTTTTCAGTATAAAGTTGGTTAAACATACATATAACAGTCGATTTTCTACTTTACTCTAACAGAGGATACAACTTAATTTTGTGTTAATTTTCGTGTTAAAGTAAAATATTGATTGCGAACATTTATTCTTTATGTTGTAAATAAATAAAAACTTAAATTATCTATACTTCTATACTAATTTTATAAAGAGGAACGATTTGCTTTGTTTGTTTGAAGCGAATATGTTCCGTAACTAATGATTTTGAAAATTCTTTCACTGACATGTAGCTACATTGTCCCTGAGCAACATAGGCTACAGGGTTTTTATCCCGGAGATGTGTTCCCCGGGAACGAGAAAACTATATCACAAGGGCGGAGCCGCGGCAATCGGCTAGTACAATATAAATTAAAACTTACTGATGCCACAGCTTTTTGCGCAGACTAACTTTCTATAATTGTCATAGGTTACACCGTCAGTACCACAGACTGGATGAAACTCACTTGTAGCTTTGCAATTTTCTACACATTCTGCAATAGCTGATTCATTAGGCGACTCAGGCCATGAAAGATATGTAGCAGAATTTATTACAGGGCTAATAACAACTTTTAATTGTTCTTCTGCTATGGCGGGTTTTTTTTCTCTTGTGGCACTCTCTGACATTTCAGGTCTGGTTACATAAAATTCTTCCGTAATGTCTTGTCTTATAAGTGGATTTACTGTGATTATGGATTGCAAACCTCTAGTACTACTTAGTATTGGTCTACTAGTTGTCGAAGGTAGTGTTTTACCTCTTGGAGGGTTTGTAGCAGAATTTACTACAGGATTAACAGTAGTCATGTCTTCTAATGATTTTTCAGAATCAGAGTTTGATAGTTGTGGTTTCCGATTATGACCTTTACTTAAAGATGGTCTTGCAGGATGAGTAGAATACCATTTTCTGGTACTCGTTGCTGGATCTGGTCTAGTGGGTTTCGAGGAATGTCTCTGATTCCACGGACGATACTGACGTCGAGGAGGACATCTGTGAAGGAATACTAATCATTTTCTACTTATCTAATAAATAAATAAATCATTTATTTCAGACCTTGAAGACCCGTATAAATTCAATAGGAAATACAATATTAATTAATTATAGTCAATTACTAAATAAATAGAAATTTATAGGTTGTAGGTAAATACGTTTTTGTTAACAGATTAGAACTAACTATATTAGATTGGAATCTTGATAGAAATTACCCTTGATGGCTTTTTATGGGGTTAAAAGAAAACTTATTCAAATATCTCAATCCACCAAAAGGTCAATCTGTTGACTGATTGTCGGACTGTCATTGCTGGAAACAGTGCTCAACCGAGGGCCGACCGTCGCCATCGCCGCGTCGTCGGCGTCGGTCGTACACTGTTTCCAGAGTAAATCACCCCGTTGATGGTAATATAAGGTCCCTGCACGCTTAAATTGGAGACACTGGATGTCTTTAGTCAATTCTAATATTTTGTAATTACATTGTACGTAAATAGTGACATACCTCCAACCCCAACAAGGACGACGTCCATAATCGTCATAGTCTCTGTCTTCATATGAATCATAAGATTCATAAGAATCACTGTCCGAATCTGAATCAGATTCACTAGATTCTTCAGAATCATACCACTGACGTCTTACTTCTTCGTAATAATGTCTATGATTATGTAATTTGTGTAATGGACCTTTCTTGCCATATGGGCCGTATCGACCATGGGGTCCATTTCGACCTAAATTCCCGAGCTGATAATCATCTCTACGGTATGGGGACCATGGCGGCCGTTGATATATTCTTGAACCATGTCCTTCAATGGTTATAGTGCCTAGTATCACCACGACAGCTGAAACAAGTTAATAGCTAGATATTAGTTAAGTGTTATAGCTCTAACGTTGATGTATCTCTCAAAACTTCTTTGTATTCGAATAGTCATCGAACGAATTAAATAAAGTTATATCTATACGGTGTAGCCATTTTACAAATTAGAACTAATAATGGGTGTAAAAGTGTCCCACCAACACCTTAGGGTCCCAAGTCAAGCGGTGCACTTTTATGTTAACCAGAACCTCGTCTTTTGATCGGCAAATCAAAAGACGAGGTTCTGGCAAACATAAAAGTTCCTGACAGACAGCAATAGGCAGCTATCTACGTATTACGTAAGGTTAAGTGGTGGAATGTCGCCACGCGTGTCCCCCGTGGCTTCAATCGAGAATCATGCTATCCATTAGTGAAAACCGCATCAAAATCCGATGCGTGGTTTTACAGATTTACCTATGGAATAGAAGCGACTTTTATATACTATGTTATGATTGAAAGGGCACTGGCTTGTTGCAAGATTACGTTAATCCACAAAGTGACCGGTTACTGACTGATTAAATAAATTTTATGGGCGCATAATGGTTTTTTTTATTGGTATGGTGAATCCATCATCCGATTTTGATGAACGAATCAAATTAATTAAGTAGGTATGTTGCCCCAAGCTCACCTTAGTATATCTGTGAAAACCCCAAGACAATTCGTTCGGTAACTTCGGAGAGACAAAAAAAAACGACTTCAAGTAAAACTTAGTTACGCACGCTGGCTGGACTTGGGGAGTACCTAAGCTGGTGAATGCGTGACGATAGCGTTACGAAAAGTGTGAACGGAAGTTGAGAGGGAAATATAAGTTAGTGAAGGTAGAAAGAGAGTTACGTTTTGTATGAAGGAGAGAGAGGTGTGAACACACATGTTCTTTCTGTGAAGAAGTTTTACCTCAGTCGTGTGTTTTAAATCACACTCTTTTTTTGAGTGTCTGATTTCTTTACTGGTTTTACGAGTATTATACCTCGAACAGATTAAGCTTTGTTGAACTTTGTGCCAATAGTAAAACGATGAGTACCTACCATATACGACTGCATAACCCACAAATTAATTTTAAACTGGTCTGTATTTAGAATATAATAACCAAACAAGTCCAATTCTGCGTGAATTCCGAACTAGTCATAATGACATAATTTTTCTTTTGAGTACCTTACAAAATTTAAGAAAAACCAATTTGAGTTAATCGCTTATTATCCTTGAGTCTCGTTTTTGTGAAAACCTTAATCCATCTACGGAATACATAACGCAAACTAACTAATATCACGGAAATTAAATTTACTTTTTATGCCAGCAAAGATGGGCGAAGACAAAATGTATCTTTGCGACCTCGGGAAAACCATATTCCAGTGGCTTCGTACGTAAGTGGGGAACCACCACCGGCGGTGAGACCGATTATGGAGGAGTGGCTGCAGAGGCTCACGTAACGTGCGACAGATCATCACCGGGCACAGAAACTTCGGTGAGTATCTGTTTCGCATGCATCGTAAAGTCACACACGCGTGTCAACACTGCGAGACTTCCGGCGAAGACACGGCATTCCACACGTTGGTGGAATGCTCAGCGTGGGCGAGTCAGCGCCGAGACCTCGTTGTGGGCCTGCGGGCGTAGATACGCTCTCACTGAAGACCAAGCTACAAGCCATGGTCTCTAGCGGGAGCCAGTGCAACGCAGCCGTTTCCTTCTGCGAGCAGGTTATGCTTGTGAAGGAGGCGGCCGGTAGGGTGAGGGAGCGGACCCTCCCCACTGAGTTCCCACTGGAAAATTATTATAGTGAAAAAAAAAGCGGCTTTCTACAAGTTCAAAGGTAAAGGTGTGCATTTACTGCGAAGAAATCCCCTTTCCTTCCCCTACCCTCTCTTCAGAATGCATTATTACCAATGAAGGACAACCTTGATATCCTTGGCATAGACGTTCGTCGAGAGCTCAATAATAAAAACTACATCGAAAGATGTATAGGGCTAGCTTCGCGGAAACTAGGAATACTGAATAAGGTAAAGAGATTCTTTACACCGGACCAGAGGTGTCTGCTGTACAAGACGCAGATTAGACCCTGCGTCGAATACTGCTCTCACCTCTGGGACGGCTCCGCGAAGTATCTGCAGGACGCTCTCGACGCTATGCAGCGACGGGCTATCCGTATTATAGGTTGTCCGGAGGTAACGGGAAGCCTTGAGCCGCTAGCTCAGCGCCGAACAATAGCTTCCTTGGCCGCATTCTACCGTATTTACTACGGCGAGTGTTCTGAAGAGCTCTTCAATCTGATCCCACCCTCTTCCCTCCGATCCCGAACGACTCGTGCCGGGCAGAGATGCCACCCCCACACAGTGGATAGCATGTTCGCGAGAACCGAACGTTTTAAACGTTCGTTTCTCTGCCGAACGATAGTGGCCTGGAACGCCCTGCCTGTGCACGTGTTTCCTCCCACATATAATCCTGGGTTCTTTAAGCGGAGCGTGAAGAGGCACATCAGTAGGTCGTCAAGTTGAGGGCCACTCTCAATAGTAATGTGTGCTGTGAGAGTGCCCCACAATCGCTAGACGTCGTCACGACTTACCACCAGGCGGGCGGCGTCAATTTGGCGAACCAAATATAAAAAAAAAAAAAAAAAAAAAAAGGAATTGTTCGAAATACCATAAAGGGCGTTTGTATGGGCTTCTACAAAATATTGTATCTACGTATACCTACCTATATCTTATTTGTACTTATATTCACACAGTGTTACTTTACTCTGTTCTCTTAAATACTTGATTTTACTCTAAAACTCTAAGAACTGCTGGAGCATAGGTAATATAAATCATACTGTCATAAATATTGACTTAAGAACGACTTCCGTCTTTGTGCATGTTGTTTACACAAAACTGAGATCTGTATTGTACCAAGTATGTTCAGTAAAGAATATAAAAAATATGCTGCATTAAAATATTAAGAAGTTTTCATCTCGCACTTTCTCTCTACATAGCGACCTTCACAAATCAATTTCAAAAATGAATTTCATTCTCACTTATATTTTTCTAACTGAATTCAAAGTCAAATAATTTTTGACTCATAGGTACTAAAATGTAATCCGTCCGCATTATACAGTTTCTTCGTTACCGATTACCGTGGGAACTCATTACCGGTATAAAAAGAAGTGTATGTTACTCAGGGTTACAGGGTTACTACCAATAGTTACGGAGCCTATACAATTGCAACAAACAAACAGTAAAATTTTTCCTCTTTATTGAGCGAAGTGAGCGAAGCTTAATCTTAGGCGACTCATGTATTTCGTTTGTCCGCATACTCCTCCTAAACGCCTGAACCGATCTCCTTCAAACATACCACAGTGATAACGTGTGGCGTGAGGGTGGTTTAGAACAAAGAAGAAGAAAACAATGGTCCCATTGAAAACAATGTAAAATTTTTGTCGTTCGAAAATTTAACACTTCGCTCAGTTTTTTGCAACAGCAACATGTATTGCATACATGGTAATATTAGTATAGATAGAAAAATCCTCTCGTTATGTCGTAAGACCACCACGCAAGCTTCAATCAAAAATATGTTCTTCTTTTAAAAACGTGGCTCTATCGGTATTGATCGATGATTCGTCAATGTCAAGGTAATGCTTGATTAGTTGATAGTCCCGCACAGAAGAACTAGTTATTCCTAACTAGCTCCAGGTGCAGGACAAGAAACGTTGTTCGGTATGTGAGTATCTGGGAGCCCGATTTTTGCGGAGCGCCAGAGGTAACCTAAAACGCCACCATGCGCTCAGCAAAAATCGAACTCCCAAAAATATGTTGGGGGCGTGAATGCAAATAAATAACAGAAGCTTATAAGTGTTGCCTACTGTCAAACTTTCCATGGTCTTACTAAAGGCGGTATTTTTTGAAAACATTCCAAGTCTCTCCCCAAACAGATGATTCTGGTTTGCCTAAGAATCACTGTCTTGACTAGATAATCGGTTATATAATACTTATTTGCATTGGTCCTTCCACAATTCTGAAGAATAATTATGCACTAAAAATACTTAAGAATGTACTTGTTATAAGCTCTAAGTAACTCTCTGCTCGGCGCTGTCAAGAAAAATACAGTCCAAGACGTGCACTTGATCAAGGAAGATAAGGCTCTAGTCAAAATTACTCAAAGTTACCCCGGTTTCATTTATAAGTATATCCTACGTCCATTGCCAGGCGCCTCTGGTTAGCAGTAGAAAGAATTACCAGTGGCGCCCGGAAGTTACCCTGGCCCCCTTATATATGTGGCTGTGAAAATCTGTTGACTCGTTCAGAGAAAAGACATGACTTAATTGTAATGTGTACTTACCGATTTTCGCACAAATCTTCATAGTTAAGTTTTGATCACGATATCATTATCACCAAAATTACCATAATGTCCACACAGTCACCACAAAGACAATTCTCTAAATGACCGGCATCCACTAAACACATGTAAAACATATTCACAATGTGATCCCCTCCATTGAGTTTACCTCGTACAACTAGTTTATTTCTGACTAATAAAATTACTTTTTTTGTATTCTTATAATGATGGGCCGATTACGGTACCTACTTATAGCACAAAATGTTAAAGATGATACTTGAAAAACACAAACGCATTGTTGTATTCGTTTTTAGGGTTCCGTAGTTCAAATATCGAATCCCTAATAGTTTCGTCATGTCCGTCCTTCCGTCTGTCCTCGACTTTTCTACTAAACGGTTAGTGCTAGAAAGATGAATCTTTGCATGGATAGGTATGTGTATTTACCACGCTAACAAAGTGTTACAATAAAATTATGATTATTTTTGTTAAAACACAACACAAAGTCTCACCCCCCTCCTCTTCTAAAACCAAAACCAAAAAAATCATGATGGTAGTCCATATGATGAACTTACCATACATTACAGCCTCTATTAAAATAACCTTGTTAGTTTAATAGAGGCTGTAATGGGTCACCACGGAACCCTAATACTATTTTCTTAAAAAGAAGTTTCTAAAAAAAAACCCAGCCAATGCGTGTCGGTCGCAATTGGCCTGGTTTTTTGAAGAAACTTCCTCAATGACCAGAGTTATAAATACATGGGTACTTCTAGTCACACCTCTCTGCCTGTACCCTAGCCAGATACCTGATTTTCCTTTTACTACAATCTTGGCACATTTCGGTTCTTCAACTTTCATTTGTGTTTTCATGCATGCTTCTCGTTTTCGGGTCAGTACTTTAACTTAGCCTGTCAATCTCTTTTTATCCATCTCAATTTGATTATTTAAGTTCTAGACTGTTCCGTGACGTGAACTACGGAACCCTGAAATAGTTATACTAAGTAATCATTTTAAATCGTTTATAAAGACCATTCAACATACAAATACAATTATTTAAATTCTCTCAGTTATAATAATACTAAATAAATAAATAAATATTTTTGGACATTCTCACACGACGTCATCTAGCCCAAATTAAGCTAGGTCACACTATAAGTTTTGCGTAATTTAAAAAAACAACGTGTTAAAACCATATGATATTATGTATAAACATAATATCATATGGTTTTAACACGTAAAAATGTAAAGGAGAGTATTTTGAAAAGCAATAATGCTTTTCAAAATACTCTCCTTTACATTTTAAATTTTTTTCATGCGATCGAACCCTTTTTTAAAACAGGAGGAACACAGATCTGAAGGCATGTTTTCTACGTGCTGATTGAACGCTATCACTGCCTCTTCGGAGTGGGTAAAAGTGAAACCTCTCATCAAATCTTTGATTTTGGGGAAAATACAGAAATCACAGGGTGCTAGGTCGGAGCTATGCGCAGGATGGGTGACGAGTTGTACTTTTTCCGAAGCTAAAAATGACTTTGTTTTGTTGGCCGTGTGTGAAGAAGCGGTATTACGATGTAGGAGAACGCGGCTTTTGGGTCGTCTTTCGCGAACTTTTTCTAACACCCTGGGTAAACAAATAGTAGAATACCACTCGGCATTAACACTCTTTTGATCTTCAAGTGGAATTGTACAGATGGGACCCGTAGCTGAGAAAAAAAACGCGATCATTTTTTTACTAACGTTTCTCGCCTGTCTCACTTTTGTTGGCTTGTTCTCATTTTCAAACACCCATTCACAAGATTGCTGGTTTTTTTCGGGTTCAAAACAATATATCCACGTTACGTCTCCTGTGACAATGTCATAAACAGCACTAGAATGTCCGTGGTCGTAATTCAGTAGCATCTGTGAGCACCATTCCACGCGAGCCCGCTTCTGCTCCGCTGTCAGTTCATGAGGGATCCAACGACAACAAAGTTTCCGAACTTTTAATTCTTCGTGTAACATTTTCTGGATTTGACTCATACCAATCCCCAATAGTCCTCGAATTGTCTCATAGGTAATCCGCGGGTTTTCTTCAATTAACCGCTTAAGAGTAGCGACATTATTTTCGTTGACGGCAGTTGAAGGCCGCCCTTCACGAAATTCGTCATGTAAAGAAACTCGACAGCTCTCAAATTCAGCAAACCATCGCCTCACGGTGCTCAAACAAGGTGCTTCTCTCCCAAAAGCATTTTGAAGACAGCAGGCACAGTCTTGCAGAGAGAGAACTTTTAAAATCATAACAAATCATCGCTCTAAAATCTTTTCGACTTAATTCCATTTTCGTAGCATACGTAGAACTTTGATGTGTGATAAAAAACAATTGACAAATGATTTCCCGCCAATTGTTTTTTTTTTATTACTAAGAAGGTTGCAACATTTAAAAAAATATAACATTCGAAATTCAAATAGTTCCCATTAGCTAGAAGTGCAAAACTTTTAGTGTGCCCCATGTATAAGCTTGTGTTATGGGATCTAGACGACTGATAAACATACTTAGGTAAAACACCCGATCACACAAATAATTTGATTCGACCCGGAATCGAACCTGGAACCTCAAGGCCGGCAGTCGCATACTCATACCACTGCGCCACCGAGGTAGTCCGAGGTAGTTTTATTCATTGACGACTGCGACACCACTTGTGGACGAATTTCCTTGTTTTGATGATATTGTACAAAAATAACATAATGCAACAATTTTTTTTTACAACGTAGAGTCTGTCCAAGGTTTCTTGGTTTCTTGAAGGAAATAATGTGTTAACAGAATATTTGTTCGCCACCGAATAGTAGTTGTTAATTTTTTTACCGATTTCAAAAAATAAGGAGGTTCTCAACTGTTTTGTTTTTTTATTATTGTTACTTCATATCTTTCGTGAACCGATTTATTTAATTTTATTATTGAATGCTACTGCCTTCCTGGTGGTCCCATTTCAATTTGGTCCCACTCCGAAAAATATTTGGTCATCACGGTAATAGGAAGTCCATTTTGAACCGATTTCAAAAAGGAGGTTTTCAATTCGACTGTATGCTTTTTAATATTTTTTTATGTTTTTTGGTTGGTCCTATTTCGGTAATTTGAAGTGACGACGTCTAGCGATTGTGTGCGAGTCTCATAGGACCTACACCAGTACACAATATACTATTCTTCTCTTCATGTTCCTCTATTTATTCATAGAGTCATACAGAGAAGAATAAAATATTTGGTGGTATCATCATCACGGAGTATGATGTAAGGCTGCAGCAGCATCGGATGCAAGATTCGCCAGAAAGTAAGTAAATTACTACGTGCACTTACGGCCTATACTTACGTCTATAACATAGAAGAGTCAAGGTGCAATATCTGAAAGACAGCGCTTTCGGAGACTAAATAGACCGATTCGCGAGCGGCATATCCATCCGCAGGCCTGACATGAGAAGCACGTGGCTGTACAGACTGTACATAATTATGTATAATCTATGCACGCTGTAGTCGATGATGGCTCTGTCTGGGCTACCCCGATGTCTTCTCCGTGTCCGATCAGCTAGTGCCGCAAACCAAGATCTTGTGACATAGCTTCTTCGGGTCTGCAGTGCGCTACAGACCTACAATCTCTGCCGTTCGGGCAATGTGATTCCTCGGGAAAAAAAGAGTGGCCGTCAGTTTTATTGCCAGGTTCTTTCTCACGTTTCTACCTATTGCTTTACGAATCTGGCAGTACATGTAAATATAGAAGCAATAATATTTTTATTTTTAGTACTTACTGACGTTCGTAAGCGTCATACCTACCGACCTATACGAAATAAATCATTATTTCATTACATTTCATTTCGTTCATTTCATTTCGGCTTTCCTCCCAAACGGCTAGTGGTAGAAAGTCGCGAAAATATGAAATTCATGATAGTAGTCCATGTAATGAAGTTTGAAGGAAAACTATAACAGGTTAGATAACTTTGTTAGTTCAGGAGCTATATAAGTAGACCATTATGGGTGGCTAGGAACCCTATTCTATACTTGGCTTGACACGTACTTATCAAGTTTTTTAAATACCTAAATATGTAGAGGAGATTTGTGATAATAACTACCTATACCTAACTAACTAAATACTAATTGGCGTCTACACGGATGCTGAAGGGCTTTCAGGGCCCAAGTCACCGTCACCAGCACGAGGTGCACCTGCTGACGAACGAGAAAGGCTCTCGCAAACGCACCTTTTCGTTGAACCTACAAAGATGGTCGTGAAAGGTCGGCAAGATAAAATAATCTGTAAGTACATCTAAATATCCTTCTGTATGTTTGTTAAACCACACGCGAGTTAAGGTGGTTCTTTTTTGTATAAATACTAGGTACCGCGGATCCGCCCGTGTGCGTGATCCGACACGGGAACATATTATATATATATATTATAGAACCTATACACGGCTTCGACGGTTTGTAGTCCGTATGTCACTGCTCAATTGGGTTCCAGTTGAAAACCAGCGTCAGGTTTCCACCTGGCACATGCTGACCTGGACACCCATTTATTGCATTTGTGTGTCACTCTATTATGGTATGCTCATTCATAATGAGTGAGCATGCTTCCAATCCCCAATGTCATATTGTTTGTGTATTGTGTAAGCTACCTACTACGAGTATAAAATGTTCATTTGTTGTAAGTGTGTGACCACAGTGCACTAAATAAATGGTTCTTTATTTCTTTCTTTACCAGGATAAAAGTAGCCTATGGCACTCGGGGATAATTGTTTAGGTAACATATAAATAGAACGATAACAAAATCAAGATATACATATTTACAATTTAAAACAATGGTTAAATGTTATAAATGTTTGAAACTAATTAATAAAAAACTGCCCGGTCTAAAATGTGAAAAGTGTAACAAGTGGATCCACGCTTCGTGTGGATCAGTTACATCGGAACAGTTGGTGATTATAAACTCAAGCGAATCGGTGGATTGGAACTGCAAAGTTTGTGTCGGTGGTAGTAAACCCAAACGAATATCGTGCATTATGCCTGATATTGAAGTGGAGGAGAACTCTGACGCAGATATCGACAGCACACCCAGCGCCCTTCGTGCAAGCCTCACGCAGCAGCTGTTGCGCGAGCTACGGGCAGAGGTCAGCGAGATCATCAGAAACGAATTACAGCGCACACTTCAATATTACTCGGACAAAATCGATGAATATGAGTGCAAAATACAATCATTCGAACAAAGGATGTCGAAAACAAATGTAATGATCTGCAAAATCAACTGAAAAATGTCAACATGAAAAACGAGCTACTCGAAAATAAAATAAATCAGCTGGAGCAGTCAAGCATGTCGAATCATTTGGAAATATGTGGCATCAAGGAATCTGAGAATGAAGACACAAATGAAATTGCAAAAAAAATTGCTACGAATATTATGCAAAATACGGAAGATATTGTCAAAACCTACAGGAAAAAAAGCGCTCGTGCTATCCCCTTAACACAAAAAGGACCATCGGCCATCATGGTTATATTGAAGGAGGGCACTCGAGATGCATGGCTGGAGTCTGCTAAGAAACTCATGTTGTCTTCTTCAAACATAGGGCAGAGTGGCTCGGACAAGGTTTATCTCCGTGAGAGTCTGACGCCGGCTACAGCCTTTCTACTCTGGAAAACAAAGGAGGCCCTAAAAAGCGACATTAACTACATATGGTGCAAACACGGCAACATCTTGGTCCGTAAAAATGACAAAGAAAAAAAAATTTACTCGATCCGAACCATGCAAGATATCGAAAAGGTAAAATCATCCCATGCAAAGTGTAAGTAATTGATTTTATTCATTTATCCTTATGCAAAATAAACTTTAACAAGTATAGTTGATATATCTACCTACTTAAATTAAATTGTTAATGGATACAAGTGACTCAACATATTCTAGTATTAATGAACTAGATTGTGTAACTTAGGATGATTTTGCTCGTAATATCCAAACACCTCTAAATAGCTTGTTTATTTTTCATGTTAACATTAATTCAATAAAAAAATATTTCTGTCAAATGGAGATGATGGTTTTGAATAGTGTTCATACTGTGCACTTAGTGTTGGTAACTGAAGCTAACCTAAAAGAGGAACTTGTACACATGTATCACCTGCCCGGCTATCAATTATATTACAAGTTAAGATCACAGTGGAAAGGTGGCAGTGTATTACTGTATGTACACAACTCATTTTGTTTTAATAGAAGGCACTGTCAAACTGTCATGGAATTTGAATATATTACCGGTGATTTAATAATCGGCACTGAGTGCACGGTAGGAATAAGCGTCATTTATAGACCACCAGATACCTCAAAGCAGCATTTCATAAGGGAACTATATTCCTTACTATCAAACTATCCTGTCTGCCAGGAGCATGTACTTATGGGAGATATGAACATTAACATAAAAAACCGTGAATCGATCACTAAACGATACCTAAATTCGCTAAGCAGTCTCGGCTTTATTAGTTATGTTAATTCATATACGCGTATCAAAGCTAAAGGCGATATTATAACTAAGTCATGTATTGATCACGTGCTCGTCCGAAACGTATGTCCGTATAGCTATACAGCGGCAGTGGTAAGGAACGGCCCAGCTGATCACTACATAACCGGTTGTGCGATAGCAGGCGCGCTTAGCGCAAACAATATTCACTCTCAACTGCAATTTAAAACCTTAATGAATGAACAAAGAGTGTATAGTGAACTGGGTGACGTTGACTGGTCAATACCATTACAGTACAGCTGCCCTAACGAGATTGTAAATTATGTTTATAACAAATTCACCGACGTATATAATACGAGTATGTATTCCCGTAAAATAAGTAACAGCAAAAGAAAAGAGTGTACCTGGGTTAATGACCGGCTAAAGTATATGTGTAAAAAGCGTGATGAACTTTATATGATATGGTTGAAAGATAAACACAATGTAGAAAAAAGATTGTTGTATAATAGGTATAGAAATAAAACAAACAAATATACACAATATTTAAAAAATAAGAAAATCATGACAGCAGTTTCCCAAAATTTTGGTAATACAAGGATGATATGGAGTATAATCAACAGCCTTACTGGTAAAACTGTGCAGTGTATTGATAACTTATTATTAAAAAAAATTAAAATGGATGCATTAACTTTGTCGAACAAATTTGCAATGGAGTTCGATAATAGCACAAAAATTATTAGTAAAAACTGTTCCTTACACTATCTAAACCCAACATCGTACCTCATAGGTCAAAAGGGTTGAAAAAATTATTAAAAGTATAAATGTAAAAAAGAGCCCGGGATATGCGAGCCAAAGATATAATTTCCTTATCTGAAAAATTGGTACCTGTCATGACCCACCTTATTAAAAAAGTAAAGGAGGAGGAAAGAGACACAATATCATTCCGTTCTTTAAATTTAAGTTTTTTATTTAATAAAATCAAAGATCCCCCCCGTACTGTGGTCACGCTGCAGAATGCACTACCAACCCGGTGATTACTGAAATTGAACATGAGCTCATTCGACTTACGCATATGTTCTGAATTACAAAAAATATCAATATTATCCGAATTCATTAACAGTTCCAACTCTAACTCTTTGCCATGTGTTAAACAACCAATATTTTGATGCCCTATGTTGATATCATTTACATTTTTTTATTTGGTTTGATTTGGAGGGCATTTTTTAACATAATTAATATTTGTAACTAAATTTAATTCAATTAATTGACTATGTCTGCTAAAGGGTAATATTGCCTCTGTTGTCGTAGAACTTAATTTAAATTACTTGGAACAGATTCCAAAGTCTTAACACTAAATCTACATTGCTCAATAAAAGCAGTTTTGTCAGCCAAGTTCTTGGCTGAAGTGTAAAAATAATTGAATAGCAAACTAGCTATTTGTCTATTATAATGCTTTGGTAGAAAATACCTACCTTTGTTTACATAAACAATATGTTTGTTATTGTTAAACTTACTGTCAGAAGTTGACAAATTGTATTTATATACAGTTCTCTTAAAAACAGAATTAAAGTCTGGCACACCTTTTATATAAAAGGTGTGCCAGACAGAGGTGTACTACATGTTCAACATTTAAGTTTTGCATTTTGTCAAAGTATAGGGATAGTTCATTTTTGTTAATTCGACCCCTGTTTGAGCAGAAAATAATTATTTTACTGTTTGAGTCAAAATTATATTCTAATATCTTTTGCATAATTTCATTTAAAGATGCACCTGGATAACAGTTAATAATAATTGAATAACAATTTGAATTAAATTGTTGTATCAGAAAAGAACCAAAATCAGTTCCAATATCATCACTAAATAAAATTAGTTTAGTATGACTATTACTTTTTACACTGTCACACAATTCATACACTAATGAAGTAGAAGGGGAGCAAGTTGTAAGGGAAGCCTGGTGCTCCAAAGATTGAGAAGGACTTGTGCAGTTGATGTTGCATGAGTGGTTATTTATGAAGGTTTAAGGCGCTCAGTATTATAATTAGATGTTTTGAGTACCTTATCTATACTTGATGAACACCTTTTAAAGTCTTTTAGAGACCTACCTTATCTATACTTGATGAACACTTATTAAAATCTTTTAGAGACCATTCATATTTCTTAGTTACATACTCTAATTCAAATTGCAAATTTTTAATTTGTGTCTCTAAGCGTTGTGTGTCAGTGTAATATTTTAAATGACTTTGTTTATGTTAATTTAGCTTGTTCTCTTAATTTTAAAGTAGAGTTAACATTTTTACACACTATCGCTACCGCTATCGCTACCGCTATCGCTACCGCTATCGCTACCGCTATCGCTACCGCTATCGCTACCGCTACCGCTCCCGCTATCGCTACCGCTATCGTTACCACTATCGCTACCGCTAACGCTAAGCAACGATATAACGACGTTATGTTTGTGTTGGTGTTGGCGTTGGCGTTTTTGTTGGTGTTGGCGTTGGCGTAGGCGCTGGCGTTAGTGTTAGTGTTGGTGTTGATGTTGGTGGTGATGTTGGTGTTGGCATTGGCGTTGGCGTTGGCTTCAGCGTCGGCGTCGGCGTCGGTCTCGGCTTCGGCGTCGGCGTCGGCGTCGGCGTCGGTCTCGGCGTCGGCCTCGGCGTCGGCGTCGACCTCGGCGTCGGCGTCTGTCTCGGTCGGCGTCGGCGTCGGCGTCGGCGTTTGTCTCGGCGTCTGTCTCGGCGTCGGCTTCAGAGTCGGCGTCAGCGTTGGCGCCGGTCGCGGCATAGACGTCGGCGTCGATCTCGGCGCCTGTGCTGGCGTCGGCGTCGGCGTCGGCGTCGGAGGCGCCGTCGGCGTCGGCGTCGGCGTCGGTCTCGGCGTCGGTGTTGGCGTCGGATTCAGCGTCGGTGTCGGCGTCGGTCTACGCGTCGGCGTCGACGTTGGCGTCGGTCTCGGCGCAGGCGTCGGCGTCGTCGTCGGCGTCGGTCTCGGCGTCGGCGTCGGCGTCGGCGTCGGCGTCGGCGTCGGCGTAGGCGTCGGCTTTGGCGTTGGCGTTGGTGTACCGCAACCGCTGCCGCTACTGCTACCGTAACCGCTGCCGCTACTGCTACCACAATCGCTACCTATATATATACCTATCGCTACGCGTTGGCATTGGCTTCAGCGTCGGCGTCGGCGTCGGTCTCGGCTTCGGCGTCAGCGTCGGCGTCGGCGTCGGCGTCGGCGTCGGCGTCGGCGTCGGCGTCGGTCTCGGCGCTGGCCTCGGCGTCGGCGTCTGTCTCGGCGTCGGTCTCGGCGTCGGCGTCGGTCTCGGCGTCGGCCTCGGCGACGGCGTCTGTCTCGGCGTCGGCGTCGGCGTTTGTCTCGGCGTCTGTCTCGGCGTCGGTGAAGGCGTCGGCGTCGGCATAGGCGTCGGCTTTGGCGTTGGCGTTGGTGTACCGCAACCGCTGCCGCTACTGCTACCGCAACCGCTGCCGCTACTGCTACCGCAACCGCTGCCGCTACTGCTACCACAATCGCTACCGCTATCGCTACCACTATCGCTACCGCTATCGCTACCGCTATTATAAAGACCTCGGCGTCGGCGTCTGTCTCGGCGTCGGCGTCGGCGTCGGCGGCGGCGTCGGCATTTGTCTCGGCGTCTGTCTCGGCGTCGGTGAAGGCGTCGGCGTCGGAGTCGGCGTCAGCGTCGGCGCCGGTCGCGGCATAGGCGTCGGCGTCGATCTCGGCGCCGGTGCTAGCGTCGGCGTCGGCGTCGGCGTCGGCGTCGGAGTCGGCGTCGGCGTCGGAGTCGGCGTCGGCGTCGGCGTCGGCGTCGGAGTCGGCGTCGGTGTTGGCGTCGGTGTTGGCGTCGGCGTCGGCGTCGGAGTCGGCGTCGGTGTCGGCGTCGGAGTCGGCGTCGGTGTCGGCGTTGGTGTCGGCGTCGGAGTCGGCGTCAGTGTCGGCGTCGGTCTCGGCGTCGGTCTCGGCGTCGGAGTCAGCGTCGGTGTCGGCGACGGCGTAGGAGTCGGTCTCGGAGTCGGCGTCGGCGTCGCCGCTGGCGTCGGTCTCGGCGCAGGCGTCGGCGTCGTCGTCGTCGTAAAAATATTTGTAACTAACACAAAAATACTTACACAAAAATTATGCATATACGCGTACATTTTACGACACTATATACTATCACTGTGACAAAAATGGTTCCGTACATGATATTATTATATATTCATTAATACACGACATCTGTGGCATGTACAGGTTGGTTGGGTGGTTGGACCGTGTGGACCTTCACCACTGGTGAACATCTCACCTTTGCTGCTTCTTTAACAAACCAGTTGCGCACTCGTTTTTTAATACGGTTTCGAATAAGGTATAACAACACCAAGCTTAGTGCTTAGCAATAACAATTAAGATTATTTCCAAAAAATGTACTTTTTGATCAATAACATCGTTGTTGATTGCGCAATGGCCACGTTTGATTGCTGGGGTTTACTCTGATTACCCATTACAACAAATATTGCAAAATATAAAACAAATTAATAACAGTTAGGTAGGTGTATAGTGAAACTCGTATAAAGTTTAAATAACAGTACAGTGAAAATTACATACATTGATAGTTTAAGTTTAAAGGTGTATAAAAATCTTATTTATACTTACTCACACAGTCAAATATGACCTAAAATAGTAACATAATCGTACAAAATAATAAAATAACAAATTGACAAAAATAAAATAGATTTAACATGACATACTTCGTTCATATGTTTTAACATTACAGTAGGAATGTTGCTGTTTAGGCAAAACGAAGCGGTGTTTTGATAACTCGACCACTTCGACTAGTTTTATGAGGTAAAACATTACTGGAAGTGTCGGGCTTATCCAAACTACGCTCGCTGTTACAATGTAATACAGGATTAGGATCATCATTTAAAAGTTCTAACATTATGGTGTAAGCAGGTTTCAACCGATCTATAGACACAGAAGTTTCCCTATTCCCTATTTTTATTTTGAAATATTTATCTTTCCGGTCGATAACTATATACGGACCTTCGTATGGTGGTTGTAGAGATTTATGCATAGAATCGTTCCTTACGAATACACTCTTGCAAGATTTTAAATCGTTAGGCACAAAAATGGAACGTGCATTGCTATGGTATTTGGGTATAGGTTTGATATTTCTAATGGTATCTCTCAACTTCTGTAAATATTCCGAATCGGACTCTGTTATATTCTCGTTATCATAAAAATCTCCTGGTAACCGAATTGTTGTACCGTACGTTAATTCAGCTGCGCTCACACCACTATCGCTTCTAGTAGCGCTACGTAAACCTAGCAATACGGTGGATAACTCATCCACCCAGTTACTATTATTGCCTTCTAAACGGGCCATAAGAGCCACTTTTAGTCCTCTATGCCATCGTTCAATTTTGGCGTTGCTTTGGGGATGATAAGGGGTTGTTCTAATTTTATGTATGCCCAAAAATTTCATCAATTTCGTAAATAAATCGCTTTCGAATTGCCTGCCTTGGTCGCTCGTAAGCTTCGAAGGACAACCAAAACAAGATATCCAGCCTTCAAATACTACCCTTGCCACTGTCTCGGCGTTAATATTCTGAACTGGGTAAGCTTCGGGCCACCCGGTGCGACGATCTATCATCGTTACGCAGTATCTATACCCGTCGGCTGAGGTAGGTAACGGTCCTACAATATCAATGTGTAGATGTTGAAAACGTTCAGCTTTTTCGAACTCTCCTACACCAGAAACCATATGCCTAGTAACTTTTACACACTGACACTGCATATACGGCCCATTTGGCAATGTCCCTATCCATATCCGGACAAAAAAATTTTTGTTTTATTAAGTGTTTAGTAGTCTTAATACCGGGATGACTAATGAGTCATCCCGGTATTAAGACCGATTGAAAAGCCATGTACCGATTGAAAAGCTATTTCCCTAAACTCTTTTGTTAAATAAGGTCTAATTCTATTCGTAGAAATTTCGCAATAAATATGCTTGTTGCTGTCCGGTAAGCATATTTGCTTGAATTGCAAACTGTTATCTGATACTTGCAACGCTCGACTTAGATACTCGTCAGTGCTCTGCTTGTCAGCTAATTCTGCGTAATCGTACTCGATTACGCAGAATTAGCTTATTATATTATATATTAGCGTTACTACGTGGGACAGCTTATCGCTTCGATTCTAGAAAGCGCATCCGCCACCGTGTTATGGCTACCTTTTATGTGGCGTATGTTTGTACAAAATTCACTGATAAAAGAAAGTTGGCGTATTCGCCTGGGACTTTCTTTATCACTATTTATCTTTGTAAACGCGTATTGTAAAGGTTTGTGATCTGTAAAAATGGTTAATACACAACCCTCTATTAGGTATCTAAAATGTCTGACGGCCGTATATATCGCTTACAACGCCGCAGCAGCTGGAGCGGGTCATGGACTCCCTGTTTCCGACGAGCGCGGAGGAGTACGTCCCTCCGCCTCCGCCTTAGCGCATGCCTCGAAAGGGGCCAGTTTCCCAAGGTGTGGAGGACGGGGAAACTGGTCCTGATCCGTAAGGCGGGGCGGCCGGTGGACTCACCGTCCGGATACCGGCCGATCGTGTTGCTCGACGAGGTGTGTAAGCTCTTTGAGCGAATTATCGCGGAACGCCTCGTCGAGCATCTCACGAGTGTGGGGCCAGACCTGGCGGATAACCAGTTCGGTTTCCGTCGGGGACGCTCCACCGTGAGCGCGATCATGTGCGTGAAGAGCCTGACGGAGGAAGCAGTCTCGCAGGGCAAGGTGGTGGTGGCGGTGTCTCTTGACATCGCCAACGCGTTCAACACCTTGCCATGGAGCTGCGTTAGGGAGGCGCTCGTGTATCACGAAACGCCTCTCTGCCTCCGTCGTATTGTCGGGGCCTATCTCTCGGAGAGGGCCATAGCTTTCCCCAGCTGGCTCGGGCCAGCTCGGCGAGATGTGTCGTGCGGTGTTCCGCAGGGGTCGGTCCTGGGGCCGCTTCTGTGGAACATCGGCTACGACTGGGTGCTGCGGGGTGCGTTGCCTAGGGGTGTCGGCGTAACGTGCTACGCCGACGATACCCTCGTCACGGCGCGGGGTGCAACGTACCAGGAGGCAGCACTCAAGGTCACGACGGGTGTTGCTCGAGTCGTGGGTCGGATACGGCAGCTGGGACTGGAGGTGGCCTTGCACAAGTCCGAGGTTCTGTGTTTTCACAGACCTCGGAACGGTCCACCCGAAGGTTCCAGCCTAAATGTGGGAGGCGTTAGCATCGGCATCAAGCCCTCGATGAAGTACCTAGGGATCGTACTTGATAGCCGATGGAACTTCGGACCACATTTCCGAAGTTTGGTCCCCAAGGTGACGCAGGCATCGGTCGCGCTTTCGCGACTGATGCCCAACCTAAAGGGACCCAACGCCTCCTGCAGGAGACTGTACCTGGGGATCGTGCGGAGTATGGCCCTATACGGGGCTCCCGTATGGGCGGATAGGTTGGCGGTCAAGGGGAACGTGACTCTGTTAAACAGACCACTTAGAACCTTGGCCGTCAGAACCGTACGGGGGTACCGCACGATCTCCGGAGAGGCTGCATGTCTCCTAGCCGGGACCCCTCCATGGGACCTGGAAGCGAGAGCCCTTGCGTCATTGTTCCAATGGCGCAAGGAGGCGCTGGAGCGGGACCACAGGCCTGCGTCTCGAGAAATCGAGGACCAGCGGTTCCAACTCCGCCAGGATCTCATGGAGTCATGGAGGGTGCGACTTGAGCAACCCAAGGGGGGTGCCATCTTCATCGCGGCGGTGAGACCGATCATGGACGATTGGCTGCAGAGGCAGCATGGTGACTTCACGTACCGTGCGACGCAGATGGTTGCCGGGCATGGATGCTTCAGTAGCTATCTGTTTCGCATGCATCGTGAGGTCACACCCCGGTGTCAACACTGCGAGGTTTCCGACGACGACACCGCACTCCACACGTTGGTGGAGTGCTCAGCGTGGGCGAGTCAGCGCCGGGACCTCGTAGTGGGTCTGGGCGTGGATACCCTCTCGCTGGGGACCATGCTTCAAGCCATGGTATCCAGCGGGAGTAGGTGGAACGCGGCCGTGTCCTTCTGCGAGCAAGTCATGCTCGCGAAGGAGGCGGCTGGGAGGGAGAGGGAGCGTACCCTCCCCGCCGAGTTCCGTAGTCGGCGGCCAGGCCGCCCCAGACTACGCGACTACGCCCAAGACTATCGTCCTCCATGATCGGGGCCTGAGGACGGCGGGATCGCCACCCACCGTCCTTACAGAAGCAGGCTAGAAGGGTTGCGTGCTGCGGGGCCTTTGCCCCATAGCACGCAACCAGATTCACTCACCGACGCGGGATAAAACCCGACCCCAATGACGCGGGATTCTCGTCCCGACCAAACACCCGCAGAGACCACAGGGGTGGTCAAAGTCCGCCGGGCGCCACTGGACATACCCTCTGCTAAAGTGGTTGCCAACTATTGTCAATCTTTTGCTGTAAAACAGCGCCTAGGCTAGTATTTGAGGCATCGGTCATAAGGGCTAGATTGCTGTCTGGCAAAGGGTAAGAAAGTGTAGCGGCGCTTTGTAAGCTTTCCTTACACTTCTCAAATGCCGAGTTCGCCTTATCTGTCCATTGTATAAGAGTCTTATCGCGTTTCTTAGAACTAACCAGTTATTTATTTAACTCACCTTGAGACTCTACTGCGTTTGGAATATGCGAACGATAAAAATTAACCATACCTAGAAATCGACGATCGCTCTAAATTCTCTGGCTTCGGAAAATTTAAGACAGATTGCACCTTATTTTCCAACGGACGAACGCCATCCGTCGAGACCTCGAACCCTAAAAAGTCAAGTTTAGGCACACCAAAAACACATTTAGACAAATTAAGAGTCAAACCGTATTCATTGAACCTCTGGAACACTGTATTTAAATGTTCTATGTGCAATGATTCGCTTTCGCTTGCGATTATGACGTCATCTATATAATTAAATAGAAAATCGAGTCCCTGCAGAACTACTGTGTCCATAAACCTTTGAAACGACTGACCTGCTGACCTCAAACCAAAGCAAACTCGTGTAAATTTCCCAAAGACCAAAGTTTGTGATGACAGCGGTCTTTTCAATTTCCTCTGGAGCCACCGGTATAAAATGGTAGGCACGATTTAAGTCTAACCGCGTGAGAATAGTCTTTTTTCCCGCTAATACATACTTAAAATCCTGTAAACGTGGTATAGGATAGCGGTCCGGTTTGGTAACCGCGTTTAACCGCCTATAATCTCCACATACTCTAATTCCCCCGTCTTTCTTGGGTACCACGTGTATCGGGCTTGCCCAAGGAGACTTAGATGGACGACAAATACCTAATTCGGCCATTAACCGAAACTCCTCTTTGACCTTTTTATATCGATCTGGAGGTAGAGGTCTAGCTTTCGCGTATACCGGTGTTCCTGTGGTTTCTATATAATGACACACAGAATGTTTAGGTATCTCCTTATAAGATACCGGCCTGGTTATATCCGGGTATTGCTCCAATAACCTGTGCCACTTATCGCTGCAATTAATAGACTTAATTGATGAATCATACATACTATTCTTAACTACAGAGGTAATAACATTTAAATTTGTAATTTGGTCTCTTAATGTCCGCGCGTTTAAATCGACCAGCAACCTATAATGGCTTAAAAAGTCAGCTCCGATTATAGGCTGCTTGACAGAGGCGATAATAAATGACCATCTAAATGCTCTACTTAAATTTAAATTAAGTACTAGGTTACACGTACCATAAGTCTTTATCTCCGTTCCGTTCGCAGCATACAACTTGTAATTGTCACACACAGTATTTTTCGACGAACGATTGTTTGTATTATACGGAATTACGGAAACGTTTGCACCAGTGTCTATTAAAAATTTAAGTCCGCTATTCCGATCCGTAACACATAGGCGATTATTTAACAAGCTGGTACATAATTCCGCCTCAGTATGTACCGCACTTAGTTTTCCACTGTGTTGGCCCTTTTTTCTTTCTTCCAATTGCAAGGTGCAATACATGGGGCGGGGCCCCAAGAGATTAGACTACGTCCTCGCCGTCCGCCCTGGACCCCAACTTGACCACGGTAACGCAGTGGCAAGTTGGGTGACCGAACGTCGAAATCGAGACTTGAGTGGCCAACACAGAAGAAATTGTGCTTATTATGAATAAGCCTGAAGAGACCCCCGGTCCTGACACTGCCCTTCCCCGGGCAGTCTCAGCCGACGACATATTGCGTGAACAACGGACTTCGATGCCTTTTGATTTGGGGGCTCGCGTCGCGCCGCCTAGTTGCAGCGCGACGTCGACGCCCCAAGGAAATGTTGCTGCTGGGACTGACGATGGGTCAGCTCCCAGTAGGGTGAAGAGTAAGGGCCGTTCCTCTTCGCAGAAGAGGACCCTCGAGAAGGAGGGGCCGCCGCGCGACCGAAGCACTAGTTGCTCTGGGTGGGGGTCCCTCCTCTCCAGCGATTCGGAGGAGGAGGTGCCGGTGAAGACGGTGCGCACGCGTCTCGGCGCCTACAGAGTGCGCCCGCCTACTCCACCGCCGTCCTCTGTACCGTCCCTGCGTAGTCGCAGGGATATTGGTGTGCCGCCCGCGCGGGAGATCATGAGCATTCTCTCCCGCATGAACGCGGCCATGCGGGGGAGTAAAAATATGTCGGGGAGGAAGAAGATTGTGGCTTCACTGGTGGATGAAGCCCAATCCTCCCTTGACAAGCTCCTCGCGCGGAGCGTAACTAAGGAGGAGGCGAAGCTCCGCAAGCAGGTTGCGAGCCTGGAGGTGGAGCTCACTGCCTCCCGAAATCAGATGGAAGACCTGCGTCGGGAGGTTGCTGAGTTGACCAAGGTGGTCAAGGCGCCTCCAGGTCCCATACCGCCTCCTCCTCCTCTGACGGCTTGACCAGCGCCGAAGACGGCGCCTAGGACCGCGCCCACCACGGCGCCTGGCTCGCCGCCACAGCCTGTGCCGACTACGGTGCAGGTCCAGACGGCGATCGAGAGGCGCCTCGCGGTCCTGGAGGACCGGGCGTACCGCCCTCCGCTAACGCGCCCCGCGTTTTCATACGCGGCGGCTGTTGGCGGTGCTCCCGCTCCTGGGTCCTAGCGGCACACCTGCTGTCCGCCGCCCCGCTCCGCCCCCGTCCGCTTCGGTGAGCCGGATACCGGCCGAGACCGCGGCCCAGGCGCGGAAGGCCAAGGGGCGCGGCAAGAAGAGTGGCACCCCTGCTGCCTCCTCTTCCTCTATCGTCGCTCCCGCTGCTTCCTTACATCCCTCCAGACGGGAGGGATGGGAAGTAGTGGGAGCCAAGAAGAGGTCATGGGCTCCCTGTTTCCGACGAGCGCGGAGGTGCACGTCCCTCCGCGCATGGCTCCGTCTCTGCCCGACGCGGATAGCACTAGCGAAGACGACGTACCCGAAGTCAGGGTGGGGGAGCTAGGTGCGGCAGTACTCCGGCTTAAACGCCGGAAAATCACTGCCCCCGGACCCAACGGCATTCCTGGCCGTGCATGGGTCCTGGCCCTCGAATAACTCGGGCCTCGACTGATGGGGCTCTTTAGCGCATGCCTCGAAAGGGGCCACTTTCCCAAGGTGTGGAGGACGGGGAAACTGGTCCTGATCCGTAAGGCGGGGCGGCCGGTGGACTCACCGTCCGGATACCGGCCGATCGTGTTGCTCGACGAGGTGTGTAAGCTCTTTGAGCGAATTATCGCGGAACGCCTCGTCGAGCATCTCACAAGTGTGGGGCCAGACCTGGCGGATAACCAGTTCGGTTTCCGTCGGGGACGCTCCACCGAGAGCGCGATCATGCGCGTGAAGAGCCTGACGGAGGAAGCAGTCTCGCAGGGCAAGGTGGTGGTGGCGGTGTCTCTTGAAACCGCCAACGCGTTCAACACCTTGCCATGGAGCTGCGTTAGGGAGGCGCTCGTGTATCACGAAACGCCTCTCTACCTCCGTCGTATTGTCGGGGCCTATCTCTCGGAGAGGGCCATAGCTTTCCCCAGCTGGCTCGGGCCAGCTCGGCGAGATGTGTCGTGCGGTGTTCCGCAGGGGTCGGTCCTGGGGCCGCTTCTGTGGAACATCGACTACGACTGGGTGCTGCGGGGTGCGTTGCCTTGGGGTGTCGGCGTAACGTGCTACGCCGACGATACCCTCGTCACGGCGCGGGGTGCAACGTACCAGGAGGCAGCACTCAAGGTCACGACGGGTGTTGTTCGAGTCGTGGGTCGGATACGGCAGCTGGGACTGGAGGTGGCCTTGCACAAGTCCGAGGTTCTGTGTTTTCACAGACCTCGGAACGGTCCACCCGAAGGTTCCAGCATAAATGTGGGAGGCGTTAGCATCGGCATCAAGCCCTCGATGAAGTACCTAGGGATCGTACTTGATAGCCGATGGAACTTCGGACCACATTTCCGAAGTTTGGTCCCCAAGGTGACACATGCATCGGTCGCGCTTTCGCGACTGATGCCCAACCTAAAGGGACCCAACGCCTCCTGCAGGAGACTGTACCTGGGGATCGTGTGGAGTATGGCCCTATACGGGGCTCCCGTATGGGCGGATAGGTTGGCGGTCAAGGGGAACGTGACTCTGTTAAACAGACCACTTCGAACCTTGGCCGTCAGAACCATACGGGGGTACCGCACGATCTCCGGAGAGGCTGCATGTCTCCTAGCCGGGACCCCTCCATGGGACCTGGAAGCGAGAGCCCTTGCGTCATTGTTCCAATGGCGCAAGGAGGCGCTGGAGCGGGACCACAGGCCTGCGTCTCGAGAAATCGAGGACCAGCGGTCCCAACTCCGCCAGGATCTCATGGAGTCATGGAGGGTGCGACTTGAGCAACCCAAGGGGGGTGCCATCTTCATCGCGGCGGTGAGACCGATCATGGACGATTGGCTGCAGAGGCCGCATGGTGACCTCACGTACCGTGCGACGCAGATCGTTGCCGGGCATGGATGCTTCGGTAGCTATCTGTTTCGCATGCATCGTGAGGTAAAACCCCGGTGTCAACACTGCGAGGTTTTCGACGACGACACCGCACTCCACTAGTTGGTGGAGTGCTCAGCGTGGGCGAGTCAGCGCCGGGACCTCGTAGTGGTTCTGGGCGTGGATACCCTCTCGCTGGGGACCATGCTTCAAGCCATGGTATCCAGCGGGAGTAGGTGGAACGCGGCCGTGTCCTTCTGCGAGCAAGTTATGCTCGCGAAGGAGGCGGCCGGGAGGGAGAGGGAGCGTACCCTCCCCGCCGAGTTCCGTAGTCGGCGGCCAGGCCGCCCCAGACTACGCGACTACGCCAAAGACTATCGTCCTCCATGATCGGGGCCTGAGGACGGCGGGATCGCCACCCACCGTCCTTACAGAAGCAGGCTAGAAGGGTTGCGTGCTGCGGGGCCTTTTCCCCACAATATACACTATACACACAACTTTATTTGTAATAACATAGCACGCAACCAGATTCACTCACTGACGCGGGATAAAACCCGACCCCAATGACGCGGGATTCTCGTCCCGACCAAACACCCGCAGAGACCACAGAGGTGGTCAAAGTCCGCCGGGCGCCACTGGACATACCCTCTGCTAGTAACCAGAGACGCCCGGCAACGGACGTTAGAGCGGCCGCAGCCTTGGGCCGCGGAATTAAAAAAAAAAAAAAAAAAAAAAAGGTGCAATACATTTAATAGCCTTGTTCTTGTATCTGTAATGGTAGAAACATAGCCATTCCGAATTTTTTCGGCTTCTGCTCTCGCTTCTTGGGCGTGACCTTGACCGCTCATGGTATCTAGCCGTGCTTCGTGGACGATGTGGATGTTCCCGTCTTCTTAGGTCCGCCACGTCGATGCTCAACTGCTTTACCAGGGCAGCTAAATCTGTCGAACTTCCGGTCTCAGAGTGAAGGCTATGAATGGCAACTCCTGCTATTTCCGGCGGTTTGGTTGCTTCCATGACCTTGTCCGTTATAGTGGCTAGGCCTTCCAGCTCCTTTGTCTCTGTCACCGTTAACACTGCCTGAACTGCGGTAGGTAGATGGCTGTTCCACATGATTTTTATTTATTTATTTTTAAACTTATGCACAAAACTGTACAAAGGCGGACTTAATGCCACAGGCATTATCTACCAGTCAACCTTTGGGTGATGCAGAGAGAACTAGTAGTAGGTGCTCAGAGGCACAATAATTATTATGGTAAATAATAAACTTAAATCCTAATAACTACTTATATAACTAATATTAATATACATACGTATATGATGTCAATAAACCTACATAATACTAAAACATACCTACATAGTACATACAATTTACATAAAATAGATACACAAATATAATTACATATAAAGCTACGACTTCTATAAAGAGTGAGTGACAAAAGTAAAAGAAAGACAAACTGATTCTGCTTAGGAATCCTTATACAGCTCATATACCTTCCTCTTGAAAACGGAGCGGCTGGTTGACATCCTGACCTCCAAGGGGAGCACATTCCAAAGGAGAATAGATTGCACAAAGAAAGAAGAGTGGACAAGGCTGGAAGTGTGAGAAGGACAATGTAAGAGAAGACTATTAGAAGAGCGTAAGTTTTTATTGTGGTTGGTGCCCAGAAATTGAAAGTAATGAGTTAGGTATGAGGGGACATTAGGGGAATTTAAGAAGGAGTAGAGACTAGTCACAGCACGCAAACTACGACGCTTGCGTATGGATAGCCACCCCAACTCGGAGCGTGATTCCGAAACATGGTCATACTTACGTAGATTGTAGACGAATCGAATGCAATTGTTGAGAAGACGGTCAAGTTTATTGAGCAGATCTGCATTCAGGTCGAAATAGCACACATCACCATAGTCTATAACAGGAAAGATCAGCGTTTGCATAAGTGATGTCTTGGTATTGGCTGGTAGGAAGTTTTTTAACCGATAAAGAGCCCGTAAGCTGCCCGTTACCCTCTGACACACTCCGGAAACCTGAGTTTGCCAGCTGAGCGTAGTGTCGATATGCAATCCCAAATCTTTCACACTGGTAGAGAAAGGAATAGGCTTTGCTTTGAAGACGATCTGTGGCAAAGTCACACCCTTCAACCTTCCCAACATTCGACTACTCCCTATAATAATGGCTTGGCACTTGTCAGGGTTCACCGACAAACCAAATCTATCACACCAGCTGCCTAAAGTGTTCAGGTCACTATTGACCCTGTCAATAGCTTCAGCCAGACAATCTACACTGGATTGACTGTACAACTGCAGGTCGTCAGCATACAGGTGATACGCACACTGAAGATCAGAGGTCAAGGAATTAATGAAAATAGAAAAGAGAAGAGGGGAGAAAATACCGCCTTGCGGAACCCCAGCATCGATATTGCACCAGTTAGAGGAGCTGTCGTCGATTCGCACCGATTGCTGGCGGTCCCGAAGATAAGTGGAGAACCATTCCAGGTCATCGGGTGAGATCTTAAGATGCGCCAGCATAGCTAGCAAAATGTCGTGACTCACGCAATTGAATGCGTTAGAGAAATCAACCAGGACCAGCACTGTCACTTTTGCGTTTTCAATCCCAGTCCTGATATCTTCCGTAACCTTCAGCAGGGCAGAAGTAGTGCTGTGCCCCGGACGGAACCCAGATTGTAGAGGGCTAAGTATGCTATTTATACGTATAAATCTGGACAGTTGGCTGTGCACACATATCTCTAAGACCTTGGACATAAAAGGAAGAATGGAAATGGGGCGGAAGTGATTGGGGAGAGAGGGATTTGCTATTTTAGGCACTGGACAAATATAGGCTTTGCGCCAGAGGGCGGGAAATTGACCGGTTGCAAGGGAAAAGTTGATAATGTGTAGGATTGGTAGAAGGAGTTGGTCTAAGATAGGGAAAATCATGCGACGACTGATGTTGTCACAGCCAACCGCGTTCGACTTTATGGACAGTACAACCTTTTTGATCTCATCCAACGACAAAGGAGAAAATTCGAAAGGGGCATAGCTGGGATCAGCCAAACCGGCAATGAAATCCACCGTTTGACGCTTGGTTTGGTCGTCCATCTTGTGTGAGGTGGAGAAATGAGAATTGATGGCGTCCAACCCAATCGTCCCCGGCAGCTCGAGCCGCCTCGACTTACCAATGCCCAAGGACCCAAGAAACTTCCAAACCTCGGCTGGCGAACGGGAAGAAAGGTTATCAAAGATATGACGGCGTTTTGAGTTCCGAATCACCTGATTACACCGATTCCTGGCAGTTTTATACCGATCCCAATTTACATCAGTCTTTAGTTTTTTAAATTTGCGAAAGGCTCGGTCTCTGCATCTCATTGCAGCCCTAACCTCCTCTGTGAACCACGGCGCAGGATTACGCTTCACTCTAACCCTCCTAACTGGTGCATGCGCATCATAGAGTTTGATGACGCTGTCCGTAAAAACCTCTACTTTATTATCGATAGTATCGGCCGTCTTCAAAGGGTCCCAATTAATGGCAGCGGCATCAACTCGTAATCTATCGACATCCATGCGGCCGAAGCAGCGCCTTTGCAATATTTTTGGCTTTGGTTTCGGTGGTTTGAGTCTGTAGGAGGCATACAGTAGATCATGGTGTGAAAATGCCGGAGCCATGCACTGCCCATGACAACGAACCAACGATGGAGTAGAAGTTAAAATCAAGTCAAGCCAGGTATCAGCGACATCCTTATTGTGATGCGTAGCCTGAAGTGGCAATACGTGCAAACTGGCCGACTCAACTATATGACGTAGCTTCGCTGCTCGAGAGGAGTCCACAAGGAGATTTGTGTTAAAGTCGCCCATGATGATGTGATGCTCATAATCAGACGCCAGCGATTCTAAAACCAGTTCTAAGTCGGTGAAGTAATTAACAGATGGGGGACAATATACAACTCCGATGAGTACTCTGACACCCCTTACCCAGGCCTCAAGAAAGAGATATTCCGCTGTAGCGGAATACTGGGAAGGAGATGCGGCTATTATTTTGTGTGGGAACTCACTACGGATATAAATGGCAACCCCTCCCATATCCTTACCCAACCTATCATTACGTACGAGAATAAAGCCTGGCAATGGATAATAAACTGAAAGAAGGTTAGGTTTAAAGAAACTCTCAGAGATCAAGATGGCATGCACATGGGAGTCATCAAACGTATCCAAGAAGTCGGTATAGTGACCAGGGATACTTTGAGCGTTTATATGGCACACATTGAGGGACCGACCCACTTCTGACTCAAGACACCCACGAAGTTCCTCCCTTAAAGAGTCTGTCACCACCGAGCTAAAGCTGTCAGTATCAGATTCTAAAGCAGAATGAAACGAAACATTTTCATCAGATTCGTAACTCATGAATAAAATAAATATTAAATAAAAAGTAAATATAATATAAATATGTACTTAAATATAATATAAAACAAAATACTAATAAATCTTAAAGTACTTAAGAATAAATAATAACAAATATTAAATCAACGTACCCTTGCACTACTCTCTTAACTAAAAAACTTGCAGTCTCTGCACCACCCGCCAGCAGCTGCTCACACAATTGCTACACAGACAATTCCTAGATGAAGAAAGAAAAAGAAAAATAAAACTGAAATACAAAAACAACTCGTAACACAATACCTACATCCCTGAGAACTAAACAAATCTTAGGTCTGCCAATGTCAACTGTCACTGTCAGATTGCTTGTGACAAACAGACTACCCAATGACACCGACCGATAGGCAACCTCACTTACTTTACCTGACATTCACAACACAATAGACAACGCAGTACCTAGGTACCTACAAACAAAGTTATAAAGTTAAAGTTCAATTATTATACAAATTGCAATTGAACGAAGTTATGTTTTAGAGAACAGTACGACTGAACTCAAATATACCTACATTCAAGAAACTTCTTAGTACCATACCATTCATCAATACAGAAACTAAGATTACATACTTTGAAAAAATATTATTATGATGTGATGACAGTACCTTAATTCTACATACCTACGTAATAAGTAAAAAGACATAAGGTGATTGTGAGAATGGACGAAGTGTAAAGAATGCTCATCACACACACTATCACTACGCACCACTATGTTTAGCTCCCTCGGCTGATTTTGAGAGTGGGATCTGGTATTTTCCCCCGTGCCAACTCTCTCATGCGACGAAGCAGTTGCGATGGCTTCTGACTGCCCAGTACCACCTCACTAAGCAATTTTTGGAATTGCCTAGTCTCCGATTCCTCAAAAAAATCGCTCACCTGTTCTATGGCAGACTTGTTCAATTTCGTCACCACCAGGTTTTGCTTCGTGGCGTCGCTGAGCTTCTGGTTGTCCGTGGCAGCCTCGAATTGGATGAACCAAAGTCGTGGTTGATCGGTCCAAAATTCGGGTATCCGGGACGATACTGTGACGCTTGCTAAAGCCGTGACGCTCGTTTGATCCGTCGCATGACTCACCTGCGGCAGAGTCGCTTGTGGTAGAGTTGTTTGCGGTAGACTCATTTTCGTATATATAATTTCACCCGAAAACACTACCGAAACTACGGAAATACACACAACAGACGAAAAGTTCGGTCGGGGTCACCAATGTAGATTAGTGGTACCAACTGTGGTCTGGCCTATAACCTACTCAGAAGGGTTGTGTGTATAAAATCAAACACGTCGTTGTTTCAAGCTGGTATATTTACGACTGAAGCTCCCGGCGGCGCAGCCGCACATAGACACATTCATACAGGTATATACTTACACTACCTATTTCCCCGTATGCAACGTAAGTACAATGTGTCCCTACAGCGGTAGTGGTCTAAAGTCAACACACATCAACTTATAACGTTACTGTGTTAGTGTTAGCGTTAGCGGCAGGTTTTAATGTATTTTTACTATTTCTTCATTTGTGGTTATAGCAGCAAGAGAAATACCTACACGTACAGCTCGCTGATGTAGGTAGAAAGTACCTTTGTAGTAATAAATGTTGTACTTGTAGACGTTTAGAAATACCGTCTTTTGGACTACTGAGTCAGTTTTTATCGAATTCCCGCACCGAAACCAACAGGAAAGTGGAGATTCAGATTGTGGAATCATTTTATAGGTCGGGGAGCTACAAAAACTGTCTCCCAAAACTTTGGTCAATATTGTTGTCGTGTATATTGCTTCCTGCATCTGTATTATGTTTGTATTCGTTTTGTTTCAGCTAGAAAAAAGAATATTTATGGAACTAAAATATTCCTCATAGATGGCACAGAAATTGAAGATAATGATGTTTTAAGAGAATTTCATGGAATGGGATGGGGGTGAAAAGACTTTCTCAGTGGCGTCTCACACAACTGCATCTGAATTGACAGTTCCAAATTCCCCCACTTCAAGCATAGATAGCAATATTAGCGATTTTCAAATCTCGTACAGTAAATTTCCATCAGCGCTTTTGTCAAAACTAAACAATGAATAACCAATTTTACCTTCTGATGTCAATATTATTGTAAGCAATGTAGTAGATGAACTTCTTCATCATGAAAAAGTAATTTGACCTTGTAGGTAAGTACCTACAAGGTCAAATTATAGAGTGATTGCATGAGAATTGTGTGAAACATGTCCACAATTGTATGACAGAGATCCTGATACAAACCAACTTATAGGAAATAAAGACTTATAAATAAATAGGTAAATTTGATTAAATGAAATGACCCTTACATGAAACCGAGTTGATCTGAACCTAAAAAAATATCGATCTGAATTATTTTTAGAGGCCAAAGGACTAGAGTTTGCCATTGGCGTTTGCCGTCAATCCATATTTTACTTAATAAAACTGTTTTACTTACAGGTATCGACAATTAATTGAATTTCAAGCGTTTTGTTATACTAATCCTACTGGCAACGTTGAATAATTTAATATTTGTCAACACCAAGTTATATGGATGAGATAGAAGATATTATGATTGAGAAATATTTGTTTTTATAAATTTAATATTTTTGCCGAAAAAATTAATAAATTTTTGAATGTCAAATATTTGTTTGGTTTTTTATAAAACTCCCTCTCCCCAGCTAGTTATCCCATATGGTGGTGGGGTCAGCTTTACTTTCCAGGAAAATTTTGGTATTGTCACTGATAAAATTGTGTGTATTTCAGGCCTATTTTATGTGAAATTACATGTCTGTTTCGGAAATTACATTTTTGTTCTTGTTTTATAAAAAACAAATTTGATTTCTTCCCCTTTGCTCTATCCTCGACGTCGTCGTCTTCGGAAGCTTGACACTCTCTCATGTCCTTTGACACTACATCTATCGTGTCCTGGGTCTCCCTCTAGACCTTCGCCCAGGGATGGAAAGATGGAAGAAATCTAATTTGTTTTTTATAAAACAATAATGTAATTTCCGAAACAGACATGTAATTTTAAATAAAATAGACCTGAAATACACACAACTTTATTTGTAATAATCATTTGTTTTCCTGAAAAACTCATGTACTTGCGGCAATTTTACTTAATACTATCAGTAATTTTACATAATATTTGAAGCAATTTTACATAATGATTTTAGTAATTTTACATAATTATAAGAAAGTGCACACAACCAACATGTAATTTCACATAAAATTAACTTGAAAAGTACACATTCTTCTCAGTAGTTTTACATAAACTTTCCTGAAATGAGCATTTTACTTGCAGTAACTTCACAAAATTGTGTGTAGGTACTCACAATCGATATGTTGTTTTACATAAAATGTGCCTGAAAAATACTGAATGTTATCGGGAACATTACATAAATTTTGTTGAATTTTACATAAATTTGGCGTAATTTTACAAAATAAAATGTTGTATACATTCTGTAAAATTACATCACATTTGTGTAAAATTTTCGTTATGTAATTTTACATATTCATGAATACATAGTTGTTATGTAAAATTACATGTCAAGTATTTTTACATAAATCGAATGTACAGTCAGCTTCAGAGAAAAGGAACCCCCCTTGATGACATGAAAGCATTAAAGTTTTTTGAATCATTGTGTATATGGTATGTTGGTCTAGTGGTTATGACCGCTGCTTTGTGGACACGGCAACCGGGGTTCAAATCCTCGGACACAAGTTCTTTTTTTATTCATATAATTATTTTTTTATTTTCTTAAGCACTTTTTATCAATTAATATTTAAGGAATCAAATTTTATAGTAGGTATGAGGTTTGTAAGAAAAGATGGGCTTATTGCATAAACAATATTAATTTATTTCTCGAATTACATTTCCTGGTCGAGTATACAGTTTTTCTATCTGAGTTAAATTGGGGTTACTTATTTTTAAATTTTACCTGACCTAAATTTATTGACAAAATACAATACCCTAAGTGAAGTATAAAATGTTTACTTAATATTAGATAATTCTAAAAACATTTCTCATATCACAGCCTTGGCAGGAAGACTTAGTTCGGCTGCCTATGCGGTTAGAAAGATAAGGTCACTGACTGATGAAAAAACGGCACGATTAGTTTATTTTAGCTACTTTCATAGCGTTATGTCATATGGTCTGCTGCTATGGGGCTCAGCTGCCGATATTGAGACAATATTCATATTACAGAAACGAGCTATACGAGCAATCTATAGACTCGGACTCCGTGACTCGCTGAAGGAACTATTTAAAGAAATTAATATTTTAACCGTTGCTTCTCACTATGTTTACGTCAACATCGTGTATGTACGGAAGAACATAGAACTCTTCAAAAAAAGATCCGACAACCATAATTATAATACAAGAAATAAAAATAATTAATTCATAAAGTGTAATTCGTTTGTAGGCAAATGTATTAAAATATTTATTAAAATTCCGCAGGATCTGGTTGACATGCCTCTTAATAAGTTTAAAATAGTAGTGAAAAAACGTTTGATGAAGAAAGGCTATTATAATGTAGACGAATATCTTAATGATAAAAATGCATAGTCACCCTAATCTGCTGTTGTTAGCCACTCGTACAATACAAATTGTAACACAATGTAAACAAAACATTATTAAAAAAGAAAATGGATAATCTACCTGAGTTTCTTGCTTCTCAGGAGAACCAACTTACCGAACCAGCGAAAGAATCATTTTCAAATGGTTATTTATGTAATTAATTTAGTATTTTTATGATAGTGCTTGACATAAAATTGTAAAATTTTGACATTCATATGTGCTCTTTATGTGCCTAAACTGAATAAATGAAATTGATTCTTTGATTGAACATAACTACAATATTTATTTACTTATTTATTTAAAGTTGCAAACATTAATTTTTTACACTCTGTATAATCTTTGAATATAAAAGAATGGTTGAAAAATGAAATGTTATTTGTTCCTGTGAATCACAAAGAAAGAACCAACATGCTAAACTATAACAGTATAGCAATATACATCTTCCTCTTTGATCACATTTTCTGATAAGTAGGTAACCCTTTTAACACATCATTAGAAAAATATGTGAGGTCAGATGGTGCATCGTTAACACATTAGAAGATTACTAAACTTGTAAACAAAAACTTGTAATGGGATTAGGTATTAATAATATAATATTATTATTATGAATGTTAGGACACTTTATACACAGCGTCATCTAGCCTAAAATAAGTACCTTAATGTGATATGGATACTAGACAACGGATATAATACTTATTTTAAATATTTTTTAAAGATTAATTACACCCAGACACATAACAAATAATCGTGTTCAGCACACAAAGATTTGTCCTGGGTAAGAATCGATAAACTGCATTAATAACGGAGAGGATGGCCCTCACTATCTATCACTTCTTGAAGACGACTTTTCATCCCCGACACCATATTAAAACATGCGGCACTATTTCACATTAGTTCCCAAGTTCTGTTTACCTCTTCATCCAATTTTTTTTTTACTTTATTTCACTTGAGTCCCAGCTTAAAACCATCTGACCCCATAAGTTTTCTATAGGGTTAAGATCCGGGCTTTTAGCCGGCCACTCAAACACCGTTATATCTTCTTGTGCATTTAGCCAGTCTTGCACAATTCGGGACCGATGCACTGAAGAGTTATCCTGAACCAGGTAAATTTGTCCTTCTGGATATGCGACCCGCACTGAAGGCAGCATTACGTCATTCAACAACTTTTTTTTTTTTTTTTTTTTTTTTTTTTTTTTGTACACACACAGTAAATAAAACAGTAAATGGATACAAACTAAACATGTATACAATGGCGCCACTTATCTCTAAAGAGATCTCTTCCAGTGGGCCTAAGAGAGGAGATCGTGATGCAAACAGGCCCTGATGTGTGTGCAGGTTAATAAACTTACATAAACTATATCTACATAAATACACAAATATATACATAAAAAGATATATAAACATACATAGACGTACAATAATTAAGGTAAGGAAGCGAGATAGTGTTCCTTGACTCTCTTCTTGAAGCCAGACACAGTTCTGCAGTTCCTTATATCGGTTGGAAGAGCGTTCCACAGTCTGACGGCATGAACGGAGAAAGAGTAGGAGAAGAAGTCAGATTTGTGGGAAGGACAATAGAACTTTATATCACCCGTCGCTTGATACCTTCGAATCCATCTACGCACTGTATTTCTCTGTAATGAAAATGATAATAAATAAAAGAAATTCCAAAAAACTATCTTGTAAATTAAAATGTAACATGATTAAGCAATAAATAGGTATATAATATATTTTTATCGTAACTCTTACCGTTATGCCCATATCTCGTGCTATTTTCTTTATGCTTTGTTCTTGCTCACAGAGAACAATAATTTTAGATTTCAAAAATGTTGTTAACCGAACCATACTTTCAATTTATTCAAAAAACTGATCAAAAACTTAATAAATTTAATAATATTACGAGGAGGATTAACACCAATGCAAATTACCACGAATTATAAAGTTACCTTCAATCACAGTTTAGTAAATAAGGCAAAGAAGTATTCTAATTGCAACCTTAAGCGCGCTGTCACAGATATTATAATACTATAGCCGCAGCTCATTCAGCAGATAAGTTTTTGAAGTAAAACATGACGGTAGTGCAACAAGCTGTATCAAGCGTAATCTATTGAACTAAACGAGAAATCTATACTAATTTCAACCTTATCTTTTAGTATATTGAGCAGTTATTATTATCACATATGGTGGAAGTTGAAATTTAAACCTTAAGGTCTAGAAAATTACACCGTAATCAACTTTGTTCGATAAAAGAAGTAATGCTATTCATATTTTCGCCATTATTATCAAGTGAACCGATAGCCTAGTGGTATAAGGCACGGCCTAGGTGATCGGCTGGCGCTGCAGATGCGAGTTCGTTTCTTTTTTTTGTGAGTAAATTGTATCTTGGTGTACAATTGAGCCGAAAGACGAAAAATATCAGAAAAATACAAATTAATATGAATATGCAAAAAAGGCAAACGATCTCATCACGTGATGTCATTCGTGAGTCATGTGACGCGGCGATATTCAGTATATTAAGTAAACATTTTATACTTCACTTAGGGTATTGTATTTTGTCAATTAATTTAGGTCAGGTAAAATTTAAAAATAAGTAACCCTAATTTAACTCAGATAGAAAAACTGTATACTCAACCAGAAATGGAAAGAGGAAAGAAAAAAACCTAGAAATGTAATTCGAGAAATAAATTAATATTGTTTATGCAATAAGCCTATCTTTTCTTACAAACCTCATACCTACTATAAAATTTGATTCCTTAAATATTAATTAACAAAAATTGCTTAAGAAAATAAAAAAATAATTATATGAATAAAAAAAGAACTTGTGTCCGAGGATTTGAACCTCGGTTGCCGTGTCCACAAAGCAGCGGTCATAACCACTAGACCAACATGCAATATACACAATGATTCAAAAAACTTTAATGCTTTCATGTCATTATCAAGGGGGGTTCCTTTTCTCTGAAGCTGACTGTACTATACCTTATGTAAAATTACATGTAAGTATGTAACGTAAATCCGATTTACTATACGTTATGTAAAATTACATCTCTCATGTGAAATTACAGAAACATTTAAAATTACGTAACTGTTTGGGCAACGAGAGTTGCCCAAACTTTTATGTAATTTTCTCTGAAAATTTTTAACAGTGTACGTTCCTCTAACAACCGCCTCCTTCTCTGTCCTAATCACAATTCGGACCTTATTCATTCCTCATTTTCCTCCATTGTCCAAGCTATTCTCCTTTGGAATGTACTTCCTCCCGAGATCAGGTTATGCAATACCCGTCCTACTTTCAAGAAAAAAGTCCGCCAGATTTACATCAACGCACAGGCAAACTGACTTACTTATACTTTGTAGTTTATACCAATAGAAATATATATTTTATTACTGCCCCTGCTTGGAAGTAAATCAAACGACGTAAAACAATTAACGTTACTTTATTGGCAGGGAACCTAGGGTTTATATAATACTAGTAGCTAATAGTGTGTCGGTAGAATAAGATCAGATATACTGTTTACGGAAGTGCCCGGTGCACTTAACTGTGGGTTCACAGGCGACGACGGTCGGCCGCCAGGATCCGCTGGTGTCCTCCAATCAATCTTGTTCTAGCTGGCGAGATGCTCCGGGTCGAAGGCCACGGAGCGCGACACGGCGCAGCGTCTGGCTGCTCAGCAATTGTATATTTTCACACGTATGGCTTTTCTAAGCCCTAAGGTAGTTCTGGAATTGACACAAGCAACGGATTAGATACCGGCTCGGCACCGCTTGCCGTAGGCCCGTAAATCGCCGTAAAGGTTCCCTAGTTGTCGGACGCGCTGCACAATTATTTACATGAGGGTACACGGCAAGGTTACACATAACACAGGATTATACAAACATGGGAACAGGGAAAACACAGACAGGTAGTTGGCTCATCCCTATATATCGGTCTCCGACCGGCGGCAGAAAATCTCAATGCAAGAATTAACTAATAATAAAATAATAAAATTTAGCTATAAGCCCAACACAAATGTGGGTACATTTCAAAAGATTATTTTTCTACCTATTACGTTTCGGAGACGAAGTTCCTAAGAGTCTGCGTTATGCGTATTTCCCATCTAACAATTAAAACTTTATGGCGGTTCACTATATTAGGGAACCCGAGGATAAAATGATATGGATATGGATAAAATGTTATATAATAGTGCATATTCCAGATAGGTGGAATATTTTTTATTTTTTTTTATATTTAGGTCGACAAATTGACGCCATCCACCTGATGGTAAGCTGAGGCGACGTCTGGCAATTGAGGGCCACTCTCACAGTACACAGGAATACTATAGAGAGTGGCCCTCAACTTGACGACCCAGTAATGTGCCTCTTCACGCTTCGCTTAAAGAGCCCAGGGTTATATGTTGGAGGAAACACGTGCGCAGGCAGGGCGTTCCAAGCCACCATCGTTCGGCAGAGAAACGATCGTTTAAAATGCTCGGTTCTCGCGAAGACGGTTTCCACGGTATGAGGGTGACATCTCTGCCCGGCACGCGTTGTTCGTGATCGGAAAGGAGAGGGTGGGATCAGGTTGAAGAGCTCTTCAGAACACTCACCGTGGTAAATACGGTAGAACGCGGCCAAGGAAGCAATTGTTCGGCGCTGGGCTAGCGGCTCAAGGCTTCCCGTTACCTCCGGACAGTCTATAATGCGAACAGCGCGTCGCTGCATAGCGTCGAGTGCGTCCAGCAAATACTTCGCGGAGCCGTCCCAGAGGTGAGAGCAGTATTCAACGCAGGGTCTAATCTGCGTTTTATACAGCAGACACCTCTGGTGCGGTGTAAAGAATCGCTTTACCTTGTTCAGTATTCCTAGTTTCCGCGAAGCTAGCCCAACACATCTCTCAATGTATTTTGTGTTATTGAGCTCTCGACGAACGTCTATGCCAAGGATGTCTAGATTGTCCTTCATTGGTAATATTGCATTCTGAAGAGTGGGTAGGGGAAGGAAAAGGGATTTTTTCGCTGTAAATGCACATGCCTGTGTTTTGTGGGCATTGAACTCGACCAAGTTCTCGGCACCCCATTGGGAGATACTGTCGAGGTTTCGGTCGAGATCACCCACGAGATGTCGTCTCTCCTCCTCTATCACAGATCGCCCCGCCGTCGGACGAACCGAGTAACTCCCGTGCAATGTACTGTCATCTGCATAGCAATGAATGTTCCCGAGGGAATGCATATCATTGATATGCAGAAGAAAGAGAGTTGGTGACAGTACGGACCCCTGCGGTACCCCGGCATTCACTTGCAAGAAGCGAGAAGCCTGGCCATCGCAGAGGACCCGCACTCAGCGCTCGTTTAAAAAACTGGCAATCCAGCTGCACAGTTGAGGAGGTAGACCATATGCCGGAAGCTTGGAAAGGAGCGAAGCATGCCAGACCCTATCGAAAGCTTTGGCGATGTCCAGGCTAATAGCCAAGGACTCGCCGAACTTTTCCATAGCCTCACCCCATACATGCGTGACGAATGCCAGGAGGTCACCCGTTGATCGTTTTGGCCTGAAGCCATATTGCCGATCATTGATTAGCGAGTGATCCTCCAGGTATCGCATGAGCTGCTTATTGATAAGAAGCTCGAGCACCTTGCAAATGACTGAGGTGACAGCTATGGGTCGATAGTTGCCTGGATCGGATCGATCCCCTTTCTTGGGGATCGGTTGTACGTTCGCCTCCTTCCAGGCCTCCGGCACGAGGCCTGTAGAGTATGACAGGCGGTACAGACGCGTTAATACTGGAGACAACTCAGCAGCACATTTTCGTAGCACCACCGCCGGAATGCCGCCAGGGCCACTGGCTTTCCGCATGTCGAGTGACCGCAGCACTGCCCGTACATCACATTGCCTGATAACAATATCAGGCATAGTGTGGCCACAGTTGGCGATGGCGGGGGGCTGCAGGCCACGGTCATCGACCCGTTAATTAGCCGCAAAGAGGTCTGCGAGCATGTCCGCCTTCTCTTGGGCTTTGTGAGCCAGTGATCCATCAGGAAAACGCAGTGGTGGCAGCGAGGGTTGACAAAAATTTGACTGTACGGCTTTGGCCAGTTGCCAGTATCCACGGCTGCCCGTGGGATGGGATGTGAGCTCCTGACCAAGCCGCGCGACGCGCTGGGCCTCCGCTCTCTTGAAGGCCCTCTTGCAGAACCTAGTGGCCCTATTGTACGCTGCTTTGAGGCGGTTCACGTTCGAGTCACGTGCCGCCCGAGCCCTGACCCAGGCGCGATATGCCGACTGTTTTTTCTGGACAGCCTCGGCACATTCACGCCCGAACCAGGGGCGAGCTTTGCGGATGCTGGCGACATCAGTGAAAGGGATATAATATTCTATCCCTAGACTGATCTCGCCAGCAATGGCAGCAGCGCTATCCGAAGGCGCCTTCCCTACAAAGCAGCGCTGGCTCCACGGGACGGACGCAAAGTAATCGCGGAGACCGTCCCAGTCTGCCGATGAGTAGTGCCATAGTCGTCGAGTCATTTGTTCAGCACGAGCAGGCGGTGGCACTTGGAAGCTGGCGTGCACCACACAGTGGTCGGAAGTGCCCAGTGGGGCGCGTACCGACACACTGTACTCGGCTGGGCGACTCGTCAGCAGTAGATCCAGCAAGGCGGGCGTGTGGTCTGACCTGTCAGGTATCCGGGTGATCCCCCGTACCATCTGGGTTAGCCCGTGGGAGAGAGCCAATGCATGGGCGGTTCGTCCCGTATGATCGGTCCTAAGGGACCCCAGCCACTCAACGTGATGACCGTTAAAGTCCCCCAAGAAAACCAGGTCAGCGTTCGGGAACCGCACCTGCGCATCGTCAGCCATCTCGCTGAGGTATTCGAAAAGCCTTGTTGTCCCAGTGTCTCCTGTGTGGGAGCGGTAGACGCACACGTAGATCTGGCTCATGGAGCCATGATCCACGTGCAGCCAAAGGACAGAGTAGGAGGGGTTCTCCAGACAGCGCAACCGGCGGCAGCAAACATCCGCCCTAACGAACACGCACACCCCGGCTTTATCGCGGAATTGTTCCTCAATGATATAGCCCGGGTAACAGAGGTACGACGTGTCGTCAGGGCGGCGTATCTGTGTCTCCGTTAGGAACATCACAGAAGGCCGTGCCGTATCCAGGTGATGGTGGACGGTATCGAGGTTTGCATGGAGTCCGCGGATATTCCCGAACTCCACCTCAAACGAAGTCAACTTTGTGGGGTTTCTAGGGGCCGCTGTGTACCGTCTATTATCTTGTTGCACTGTCATTGTGAAATATGGGGAAGCGTGAAGACAGGGCGATATTTGGTGCGGCAGTAAGTGACAAAGTGCAGAGGCTAGCTTCGTCTAGAACCGTATGGTTAGGTCGGAGCCGACCCGCCGGACGGAAGGGCTCCCAAACCCCCCTGATGCAAGGCCGCCGCTACCCCACACCGGTTACCACCCGGAGCGGCGACCCCACAACAGGATTATGCGCAACATGTGGGGCCTACTGGGGTGGTTGGTCCCAGGCGGGCCCCATGTCTATGTTGCGGGCGGCCGCGGCAACGCCGTTGCTAAGGGTCTCCCTGGCCGGCGAATCGACCCACACCACCCACACTAGACTCCGCTTCGCCCCCACTGGACCCATGCCTGCCGCACCATACACCGCCCCGGGCCCGGCAGTGCAGCTGCTGAACCCCTAACGCAACCCAGCCTGGGCTGGGTTACTTGGGGGGCTTTAGCACAGCTGCACTGTGGTACCCCCCGGACCAACACTGTTGTACCACTTGGTATCCACGTAGGGGCCAAAGCCACCACATGGGTACCGTAACATACGAACCTCGTCCGTTAATCAGCAGGTGCGGCACTAGCAGGTGAGGTCGCTGGGGCCCGATAGATGTAAGAGGGGCCCCTTTGCACCCAGAAGGGCCCCTTTGCACCCCTATGATCCCTATGACCTAGATATTTGACTTTACGTAAAAACACAATATATATTTAGAAAAAATACCGGTTTCCCGCTTAAGGCCGCGCCCCAAATGGTACGGCTTCACAATAAAATATGTCGGGTAGGTGAATTATCCTAACACGGATTCTCCTTCTTGATATTCACAATCTAAAATTATAATACTATGGTTTACTGCTTAAAGCCGTAGGTGAATAGCCCCCCTTAAGAGAATTTTAGGTAGAAATATTGTTAACAATTTATCGTTATATTCGATAGGGCAATGTTAATAGGTCCTATCATTCCCTACGAGTTTATAAAATAGGTAATTGCATAGATAACATATATAGATAGGTAATAATTATATAATCATAGCATTTAGGGTTGAGTAATTTAACCTAGAAATAGTTTTAACAATTTATCATTATATTCGATAGGGCAATGTTACTAGGTGCTAGCATTCCCTACGAGTTTATAAAAAGAGGTAATTACGTTTACAACATATATATAAATACAATACATATATAATTATCGCATTTAGGCGTCGAGTAATTTAACTTCACCGTCCTAAATGTTTTCTCGTATATTTTGTGGCAAGAAATTCAGCATCGTCTGATTTTGATATTTACTTCGATAAAAGTTTATGAAACAGGTAATTACATTATACGCGATTGAAACTACAATAACCGTGGCTCGAATCACCTCGGAGTCTAAACAACTATAGGTTTACCTTAAGTTACTAATAATCTATGAAATAGCTATTTGGTAATATTCTAATTATAGATCGCGCGGTGGACGTTACACGTAAGCTATTCTGTTCACAGCACTTACCCCGTATTTTCGGGAACCACAATTAACTGCACCACTTATTAAACAATAATATCAATCCAAATCTATTCTGTCCGAATTACTTGGTTAAATCTATTATTTTAAATGTTATAATTTAATACTTCGTTAACGGTGGTTACGGCAGTTGTGCGTTGATGAGATTTCTATTATGCTAATTCTGTGTCTCCGCTCGCTCCGCGCGGACTTATATGACCTCGGGACAGGTAATGGAGGCGTACCGGCCCCTACTCCGGGCGTCTAGTGCCGCGACAATCCAAGTATCGATGCCCGCGCGCGCCTCGCTATTGGTTAGATGGCCAATCCTTATCGGTACGATCTCGCCCGGCTCACAGGACAATGAGCGAAGGAACCGGTCCGCCAATATTCTAGTAGCTTCCAATTAGTGCTGTTACCAAACGCAAAATGTGTAATGTCGATGTTCACACATCGTAACTATGTGTATTTATAATGTATATTTGTATTTAGTGTTGTATTTATTTGTACCATCTCACTCTCCTAATAACATTGAGCACCTACCTGAGCATTATTTCTGTATCACCTCAAGGTTGACTGGTAGAAAATGCCTAAAGGCATTAAGTCCGCCATTTGTGCATGAAGTTTAAATAAATAAATAAATAAAATAATTAAATAATTACTTTTTTTTTAGTTCGACTCACATCTTAGGAACTTTTAAAAAAAAATCATTACAATTTATGCAAGTATAATGATTTAATAAATATGTATTTACATAGAAACTATTGTTTTGAGGTATTCTGATACTAGGTAGGTATATCCTGAAATTCATGACTCCTCAAATGCTTATAAGTTTGAGGCTAATTCCGTCCGTCCTCGTTATCTGTGTCAACCACAACCGGCAACGGTTGCCTTGCACATCGTGCTCCCACCTCCAGTGTTTCCACATCTGAAATAAATATTAAATGTATTATTTACTAGTAGTTGCCCACGGTCCTGATTTCCAAGGAAAGACATTCACGGGATTGGTATTCCCTGCACATCATGAATGTGCGCAAAGCTCCGTATAGGAGCCTACCTGGGGTCGTACGGAGCATGACTCTATATGGGGCTGTATTATTTATTGGTAAGAAACAGTAACTAGTTACACCTTCAGGCTACCAACCAGAATTTTTTTTTTTATTCCGCGGGCCAAGGCCGCGGCCACTCCAACGTCCGTTGCCGGGCGTCTCTGGTAACTAGCAGAGGGTATATCCAGTAGCGCCTGGCGGACTTTGACCACCTGTGGTCTCTGCGGTGGTTTGGTCGGGACGAGAATCGCGCGTCGTTGGGGTAGGGTTTTATCCCGCGTCAGCGAGTGAATCTGGTTGCGTGCTATGGGGCAAAGGCCCCGCAGCACGCAACCCTTCTAGCCTGCTTCTGTAAGGACGGCGGGTGGCGGTCCCGCCGTCCTCAGGCCCCGATCATGGAGGTCGATGGTCTTGGGCGTAGTCGTGGAGTCTGGGGCGCCCTCGCCACCAACTACGGAACTCGGCGGGCAGGGTACGCTCCCTCTCCCTCCCGGCCGCCTCCTTCGCGAGCATGACTTGCTCGCAGAAAGACACGGCCGCGTTCCACCTACTCCCGCTGGAGAAAATGGCTTAAAGCATGGTCCCCAGCGAGACGGTATCCACGCCCAGACCCACTACGAGGTCCCGGCGCTGACTCGCCCACGCTGAGCACTCTACCAACGTGTGGAGTGCGGTGTCGTCGTCGGAAACCTTGCAGTGTTGACACCGGGGTGTGACCTCACGATGCATGCGAAACAGATCAAAATCAAAATCAAAATATCTTTATTCGTGTAGGTCACAAAGTAACACTTATGAACGTCAAATAAAGAAAATGCTTCTACATTTACATTTACCGCCAGATTCGCAAGGCAATAGGTAGAGCCTGTGAAGAAAGAACCTGGCAAGAAAAACTCACGGCCACTCTTTTTATTCGCCAGTAAATACAATGATTCTGTTACAACAATAAAAAGAGGGCAAGGGCAGTACGTGTGGGGCGGGGCCCCAAGAGATTAGACTACGTCCTCGCCGTCCGCCCTGGACCCCAACTTGACCACGGTAACGCAGTGGCAAGTTGGGTGACCGAACGTCGAAATCAAAACTTGAGTGGCCAACACAGAAGGAATTGTGCTTACTATGAAGCCTGAAGAGACCCCCGGTCCTGACACTGCCCTTCCCCGGGCAGTCTCAGCCGACGACATATTGCGCGAACAACGGACTTCGATGCCTTTAGATTTGGGGGCTCGCGTCGCGCCGCCTAGTTGCAGCGCGACGTCGACGCCCCAAGGAAATGTTGCTGCTGGGACTGACGATGGGTCAGCTCCCAGTAGTGTGAGGGGTAAGGGCCCTTCTTCTTCGCAGAAGAGGACCCTCGAGAAGGGGGGGCTGCCGCGCGACCGGAGCACTAGTTGCTCTGGGTGGGGGGTCCCTCCTCTCCAGCGATTCGGAGGAGGAGGTGCCGGTGAAGACGGTGCGCACGCGTCTCGACGCCTACAGAAAGCGCCCGCCAACACCACCCCCGTCATCTGTGCCGTCCCTGCGCAGTCGCAGGGATATCGGTGTGCCGCCCGCGCGGGAGATAATGAGTATTTTCTCCCGCATGAACGCGGCCATGCGGGGGAGTAAAAACATGTCGGGGAGGAAGAAGATTGTGGCTTCACTGGTGGATGAAGCCCAATCCTCCCTCGACAAGCTCCTCGAGCGGAGCGTCACAGAGGAGGAGGCGAAGCTCCGCAAGCAGGTTGCGAGCCTGGAGGTGGAGCTCACTGCCTCCCGAAAGGAGATGGAAGATCTCCGTCGGGAGGTCGCTGAGCTAACCAAAGCGGTCAAGACACCTCCAGGTCCCATGCCGCCTCCTCCTCTGACGGCTGGACCAGCGCCGAAGACGGCGCCTAGGACCGCGCCCACCATGGCGCCCGGCTCGCCGCCGAAGCCTGTACCGACTACGGTGCAGGTCCTGACGGCGATCGAGAGGCGCCTCGCGGTCCTGGAGGACCGGGCGTACCGCCCTCCGCTAGCGCGTCCCGCGTTTTCATACGCGGCGGCTGTCGGCGGTGCTCCCGCTCCGGGTCCAAGCGGCACACCCGCTGTCCGCCGCCCCGCTCCGCCCCCGTCCGCTTCGGTGAGCCGGATACCGGCCGAGACCGCGGCCCAGGCGCGGAAGGCCAAGGGGCGCGGCAAGAAGAGTGGCACCCCTGCCGCCTCCTCTTCCTCTATCGTCGCTCCCGCTGCTTCCTTACACCCCTCCAGACGGGAGGGATGGGAAGTAGTGGGAGCCAAGAAGAGGAAGACGAAGGCCGCAAAGAAAGCGGCCAAAGCCGCCGCGGCGAAGGCGCCGAAGAGGCCCCGCCCTCCTCGCTCCACCGCCGTCGTCCTGACGGTGACGACGGTAGGTGTGGAGAAGGGGGTGGGGTACGCCGACGTACTGAGGACTGTGAAGTCCTCAGTCAACCTTTCGGCCCTCGATATACAGGGGGGGCTCCGGTGCAAGAAGACACGCACCGGGGCTCGCCTCCTCGAGGTCTCCGGCGCCTCCAGCGGCCCTAAAGCTGACGCCCTAGCGGCTCAGCTTAGGGACGCGCTGGACCAAGAAGCCGTCCGCGTCACCAGGCCCACCAAATGCGCCGCATTGCGCATCACGGGTCTGGATGACGCGGCCACGACGGAGGAAGTTGTCTCCGCCGTCGTGGAGGCGGGCGGCTGCCCCCGTGACCAGGTGAAGGCTGGAGATATCTCCTTCGGCTCCACTGGTCACGGGATGACAGTCGTCCAGTGCCCCGTCGCGGCGGCACTGAAAGTGGCGGACGGACGAAGCCTCCTCGTAGGGGGCTTCCTAAAGGCGCAGGTGCACCTCCTTCGTGCCCGGGAAACCAGATGTTTCCGGTGCATGGTGGTGGGGCACTTAGGAGTGCAGTGTACAGCGGAAGTCACCGTGGGCGATCGGTGCTTCCGCTGCAGCCGGCCCGGTCACAAGGCAAGTGCCTGTGACGCCCCGCCTCGCTGCTTTAGATGCGAGGCGGAGGGCAAGACCGCGGATCACCGGGTCGGCAGCACAACCTGCGCCGCCTCGAGGCCAAAACCTCGTCCGTCCGCTGAGAGCGGTGGGGGTGCCGCCCTTGCGCGGCCAGTTGTTTCGCGGCGGGATGCGGTTATGGACGTCAATTAATGTCTGACGCCCGTATCCGTATCCTGCAAGTGAATTTGAACCACTGCCGTGCTGCTCAGGATCTTCTGTACCAGAGCATCCGGCAGTGGTCCATAAACTTAGCCGTGGTCGCCGAGCCGTACTACGTCCACCCGGGAAGCCCGGTGGACGAGGACGGCTCGGCCTGTTGTATCTTTGGGGGGTCCGCCGCAGACAACTCGCGCCTTGCGATCATTGCAAGGGGCCGCGGGTGTGTTGCGGCGGACTATGATGGGTTGGCAGTCGTGGCCACCTACATCTCGCCGAACATTGACGAGTCTCAGTTTGAGCTACGGCTCACTGAGCTCGACGTCGTCTTCGCTGCGTGCCGTCCTCGCCCTGTCCTGCTCCTGGGAGACTTCAACGCCTGGAGTGAGGCGTGGGGCTCCCGGGAAACCAGGGACAGGGGGAGGCTTCTTGAGGACTGGACCAGAACACGTGGTCTGGAGGTCCTCAACCGGGGGAATGTCGCCACCTTTTGGCGGCGGGGGGGGGAATCGATCGTGGACGTAACGTTCGCATCCCCTGACCTCGCCGCCCGTATTACAGGCTGGCGCGTGGAGGAGGGTGAGGAGACGCACTCGGATCATCGGTACATCCGGTTCGATGTCGTCCCCCCACCTGACCTCCCACAGCCGGTGGCAAATCCCCCGGATCCGCGTTGGGCACTTCACCATCTGGATCGGGAGGCTCTCCTGGAGGCATCCATCGTGCAGGCCTGGATTCCAGCGCCGGACCGGCCTGCCGATGTGGATGCCGAGGCGGAGTGGTTCAGGAGAGCCATGTCGCAAATCTGTGATGCGGCGATGCCTAGGGTTACACCCAGACCGGCCAGGAAGCAGGTGTACTGGTGGTCGCCGGAGATTGCAGAGCTGCGCGCAGCATGCATCTCCGCCCGCCGCCGGTACACCAGGTTTCGCCGGAGGCGTCGCCGCCCAGACGACGCGGCAGCCCGAGAGGCGGAGCTTTTTCAGGCATACAGGGAGGCTAAAGGTAATCTCCAGGAGACGATAAAGCGGGCCAAGACGGCGGCCCGCGAGGAGCTCCTGGAGACCCTGCAGCAGAACCCATGGGGGCGCCCGTACCTACAGGTCAGGGAGAAACTCCGACCTAGGGCGCCCCCACTGACCCAGAGTCTCCAGCCGCAGCAGCTGGAGCGGGTCATGGGCTCCCTGTTTCCGACGAGCGCGGAGGAGCACGTCCCTCCGCGCATGGCTCCGTCTCTGCCCGACGCGGATAGCACCAGCGAGGACGACGTACCCGAAGTCAGGGTGGGGGAGCTAGGTGCGGCAGTACTCCGGCTTAAACGCCGGAAAATCACTGCCCCCGGACCCGACGGCATTCCTGGCCGTGCATGGGTCCTGGCCCTCGAAGAACTCGGGCCTCGACTGATGGGGCTCTTTAGCGCATGCCTCGAAAGGGGCCAGTTTCCCAAGGTGTGGAGGACGGGGAAACTGGTCCTGATCCGTAAGGCGGGGCGGCCGGTGGACTCACCGTCCGGATACCGGCCGATCGTGTTGCTCGACGAGGTGTGTAAGCTCTTTGAGCGAATTATCGCGGAACGCCTCGTCGAGCATCTCACGAGTGTGGGGCCAGACCTGGCGGATAACCAGTTCGGTTTCCGTCGGGGACGCTCCACCGTGAGCGCGATCATGCGCGTGAAGAGCCTGACGGAGGAAGCAGTCTCGCAGGGCAAGGTGGTGGTGGCGGTGTCTCTTGACATCGCCAACGCGTTCAACACCTTGCCATGGAGCTGCGTTAGGGAGGCGCTCGTGTATCACGAAACGCCTCTCTACCTCCGTCGTATTGTCGGGGCCTATCTCTCGGAGAGGGCCATAGCTTTCCCCAGCTGGCTCGGGCCAGCTCGGCGAGATGTGTCGTGCGGTGTTCCGCAGGGGTCGGTCCTGGGGCCGCTTCTGTGGAACATCGGCTACGACTGGGTGCTGCGGGGTGCGTTGCCTAGGGGTGTCGGCGTAACGTGCTACGCCGACGATACCCTCGTCACGGCGCGGGGTGCAACGTACCAGGAGGCAGCACTCAAGGTCACGACGGGTGTTGCTCGAGTCGTGGGTCGGATACGGCAGCTGGGACTGGAGGTGGCCTTGCACAAGTCCGAGGTTCTGTGTTTTCACAGACCTCGGAACGGTCCACCCGAAGGTTCCAGCATAAATGTGGGAGGCGTTAGCATCGGCATCAAGCCCTCGATGAAGTACCTAGGGATCGTACTTGATAGCCGATGGAACTTCGGACCACATTTCCGAAGTTTGGTCCCCAAGGTGACGCAGGCATCGGTCGCGCTTTCGCGACTGATGCCCAACCTAAAGGGACCCAACGCCTCCTGCAGGAGACTGTACCTGGGGATCGTGCGGAGTATGGCCCTATACGGGGCTCCCGTATGGGCGGATAGGTTGGCGGTCAAGGGGAACGTGACTCTGTTAAACAGACCACTTAGAACCTTGGCCGTCAGAACCGTACGGGGGTACCGCACGATCTCCGGAGAGGCTGCATGTCTCCTAGCCGGGACCCCTCCATGGGACCTGGAAGCGAGAGCCCTTGCGTCATTGTTCCAATGGCGCAAGGAGGCGCTGGAGCGGGACCACAGGCCTGCGTCTCGAGAAATCGAGGACCAGCGGTCCCAACTCCGCCAGGATCTCATGGAGTCATGGAGGGTGCGACTTGAGCAACCCAAGGGGGGTGCCATCTTCATCGCGGCGGTGAGACCGATCATGGATGATTGGCTGCAGAGGCAGCATGGTGACCTCACGTACCGTGCGACGCAGGTGGTTGCCGGGCATGGATGCTTCGGTAGCTATCTGTTTCGCATGCATCGTGAGGTCACACCCCGGTGTCAACACTGCGAGGTTTCCGACGACGACACCGCACTCCACACGTTGGTGGAGTGCTCAGCGTGGGCGAGTCAGCGCCGGGACCTCGTAGTGGGTCTGGGCGTGGATACCCTCTCGCTGGGGACCATGCTTCAAGCCATGGTATCCAGCGGGAGTAGGTGGAACGCGGCCGTGTCCTTCTGCGAGCAAGTCATGCTCGCGAAGGAGGCGGCCGGGAGGGAGAGGGAGCGTACCCTCCCCGCCGAGTTCCGTAGTCGGCGGCCAGGCCGCCCCAGACTACGCGACTACGCCCAAGACTATCGTCCTCCATGATCGGGGCCTGAGGACGGCGGGATCGCCACCCACCGTCCTTACAGAAGCAGGCTAGAAGGGTTGCGTGCTGCGGGGCCTCTTGCCCCATAGCACGCAACCAGATTCACTCACTGACGCGGGATAAAACCCGACCCCAATGACGCGGGATTCTCGTCCCGACCAAACACCCGCAGAGACCACAGGGGTGGTCAAAGTCCGCCGGGCGCCACTGGACATACCCTCTGCTAGTAACCAGGGACGCCCGGCAACGGACGTTAGAGCGGCCGCGGCCTTGGGCCGCGGAATTAAAAAAAAAAAAAAAAAAAAAAAGGGCAGTACGTGTGTGGACTTGTGTGGACCAAGTGAACATAAAAATTATGGATCTCTGTTATTCACAAAAAAAGTCAAATACTAGTTAAAGGTGCCACATAATCTCAAAGTACCCATACCTTACAATATCATAATAATAATTTAACAATAATAAGTGAGTTTCAGCAATAAAACAACCTATGTAGCTCGAGTGATGAGCAAGCAACTACTTGCCATTTCTCTGTATCGTTTAGATAATCTTTAATAGTATAATATGCCTTTTTTAGGAGGTGTGTCTTAACCGCCACTTTGAATTTATTCAAAGGAAGGTTCATAATGTTTAGAGGAATTTTGTTATAAAATCCTGCAAAGGAGTCATGAACCTTCTGTAAACGATAATACATCCCAACCAATTTATGCTTATTTCTAGTATTTATTGCATGTATGTCACTGTTCATACTGTATAAATGTATATTCTGTTTAACGAACATAATATTCGCATATATATATTGTGATACAACTGTTAAAATGCCTATTTCTTTAAATCTTTCTCTAAGAGAAACTCGTGCATTCAGTTTATAAATCGCACGTATAGCTCGCTTTTGGAGTATAAAAATGACCTCTATATCAGCTGCCTTGCAACACAGTAAAATTCCATAAGACATGACACTGTGAAAATAGCTAAAATAAACCAGGCAGTTTCTACATCCGTGAGCTGTCTGACTTTACTAATAGCAAAAGCCGCATAGCTAAGTTGCATGTTGGTTCCCTGCAAGACCCGATATTTGGGCGTTCTACTGTAATTTACTGTCTAGAGTCATACCCAAAAATACGGTTGATTCTACAAGATTAAGGGTATCACCGTTCAAAATAATATTAGTACCGTAGTTCTGAACATTAGGCATGCTAAATCTAACACACTTCGTCTTTTTTGCGTTCAGAAGTAAATTGTTGGTTGTATACCAATCCAGAACTAGTGCAAGTGAACTATTTACTTCGTCAAAATTCCTCAGCTTGCGATCAACTTTAAAAATAAGTGATGTATCATCGGCGAATAGAATAATGTCGCACAAGTTCTGTACATAGAACGGTAGATCATTAATGTAAACTAAAAATAGAAACGGACCTAGAATTGATCCTTGTGGCACGCCCATAGCTACAGAAGCCCCTAAAGACCGACTACCATTGATATCAACATGTTGTATTCTATCACTGAGGTATAAGGCAACTGGGTCCAGTGCCGAATCTCTGATACCATAATAATTGAGTTTCCGTAATATTCAACGCAATCAAAAGCTTTGGAGAGATCGCAAAATATACCAATGGCATCTTGCTTATTCTCCCAGGCATTGAAAATATGCTTCAGAAGCGTTACCCCTGCGTGAATGGTAGAACGACCTCTTGTGAATCAATACTGCTCATTATGTAGTAGCATATTTGAATTAAAATGTGATTGTAATTGCTGCAATATCATTTTTTCAAAAATTTTACTAATGGCAGGTAGTATTGAAATTGGTCTAAAATTACCAGGATCGCTTTTTGATCCAGTTTTAAATAAAGGTATCACTTTACAGTATTTCATGAGATCAGGAAACACTCCACTATTGACACATTTATTAAATACTAGCTGTTGCCCGCAGCTCCGCTTGCGTGTTACTTTAGATATACATAAACTTTTTTATTTATGAAGCGATTGAAAACCAAACCACAAATTCAAATCAAAAATTCAAATCGATTAAACTGTTTCTGAGATTAGCGTGTTCAAACATTCAGACAAACAGACAAAAGTTCTAAAAAAAACATTGTTTTGGGTTTTATTGCGTTCATAAAGCAGGCAAATACAACAGTTTCTCTATTATATCTTCTATTATATTCTCTATTATACCATAAAAATTCATCTTAAGGTACGAAAATATGAAATATTATTTATTATCTTCGTCGTGTGTATATAGTCCATTGAATTGTATGGCGAGCGATATTGTATCTTAAGTTAAAATATTATAGTATCTTAGCCGTGTGCAGCGCTTCTTAGTGAACTCCACTGCGGGTGACGTAACCTGTTCTGAAGAGCTCTTCAATCTGATCCCACCCTCTTCCTTCCGATCCTGTACAACGCGTGCCGGGCAGAGATGCCACTCCCACACAGTGGATAGCATGTTCGCGAGAACCGAGCGTTTTAAACGTTCGTTTCTCTGCCGAACGATAGTGGCCTGGAACGCCCTGCCTGTGCACGTGTTTCCTCCCACATTATAATCCTGGGTTCTTTAAGCGGAGCCGGAAGAGGCACATCAGTAGGTCGTCAAGTTGAGGGCCACTCTCTATAGTATTGTGTGCTTTGAGAGTGACCCACAATCGCTAAACGTCGTCACGACTTACCACCAGGCGGGCGGCGTCAATTTGGCGAACCCAATATTAAAAAAAAACTTACGACAAACTTATTATTTGCGGTTGGTACAGTAATCGGGTCTAGGGATCGAACCGCAAAATTAAGTTTGTTTTTTATTGTATATACTTTTCCGGGATAAAAAGTACCCAGTGTGGTGCCCAGGATATTAAAGAATATTCATACCAAGTTTCATTGTAATCGAACCGGTAGTTTTTGCGTGATGCCTGAACATACAGACAGACAGGCAAAAATTTTTTTAATCATTTCATCATTTTTGGGTTCGGTGTCGGTCTAGTAACCCCCTGCCATATATTTTTTTTATATTTTCAATGTACAGAATTTTCAAACTTCACTTATAACAAAAAAAGAAATGAAAATAAAGCTAAAACGCCTGTCCAATACTATCTACCTAAACCGACTTCACTTAAAAATAAATGTTACCTATAATTACCTATTAATAAAAGTACCTACGCTTTATACCTACTTAATATAAAAAAAACTGAACATAAATTAGCAAAACCTACCTATATTGGTATCTAAAAATCTATGCGTACCTACTACTACCTACCCTGAAAAGAAATAACATTTAAACTATTAATAATTTGAACGAATATTTAATAATAATAATAATAATAAGCCTTGTTTATTTCCAAATCTCTTAAAAAAAAAATAGGTTACATTGTTACTGTTTAGATATAATAAAAAAATAATATAGTGAATGTTAGTAATTTAGGTACTTATGTCTATTGTTAGTCTTGCTCTTGCGAGATTTGGATCCCTGTTTGGGTAAAGGCCTCCTCCCTTTTGTGCCAAGAATCCCTATCAGCCCCAGCCACTATCCAGTTTTTTCCGGCTATTCGGACTATATCATCAGTCCACCGTTTAACTGGTCTGCCTACATTTCTTTTACCGGCTGGTCCTTTCCACTGAGTGGTCTGTATTGTCCACCTTTTGTCTTTCAGACGTGATATATGGCCGGCCCATTTCCATTTTAGTTTTAGAGCTTGTGAAAGTGCATCGCTAAATTTCGTTTTATGTCTGATTAGAGTGCTTCTTATTTTGTGTATTTTTCGGATTTTAAGGATACTTCTTTCCATTGCCCTTTGGGTAGTTCTAATCCTGCATTTAATTTTATTTGAGAATACCCACGTTTGGCAGCCATACAGAAGACAAGGAAGAAGGCATGTGTCAAATACGGTTTTTTTCATACTCACTCTGTAGTCGCCTTTTAGTATTTCTTTTAGTGCCCAGAATTTCTTCCAGGTTATGTTAATCCTTCGCTCTATTTCCTCCTCGTTATTAGTCTTGTTCATTGCTATTTGCTTTCCGAGGTATATATAATTGACTACGTATTGTATTTCATTTTCTTTTATTTTTATTGGCGTTTCTTTGCTATTTGTCATTATCTTAGTTTTATTTATGTTAATTTCTAATCCTACTTTGGAACTTTCTTCTGCCAATGATTGTATCATTTCCTGTAACTGACTTGGGTTCTCAGCAAGTACTACAATATCGTCAGCAAATTTCAGATGGCTCAGGTAGTGTTTGTGTTTGCCTACTGTTATGCCTTTTTGTTTCCAATCAAGGTTTCTAAATATATTTTCGAGTACAGCAATAAACAGCTTAGGCGACATGGGGTCACCCTGTCTAACTCCTCTTTCAATACAAATCTTTTCGCCTCTGGTTTCCAGTTTCACTTTGCTTGTACTATTGGCATAAATATTTTTAATAATGTTTATATACTTTTGTTTTACTTTGCAAAGTTTAAGTGCATCCCAGATAGCATTATGGCTTATGCTGTCAAACGCTTTGCTATAGTCAATAAATGCCACATACAGAGGCCTGTTAAACTCGTTGTATTTACCTATGACTTGTTCCAGGGCATGAATGTGGTCCATAGTACTGAAGCCCGAGCGAAAGCCTGCTTGCTCTATTGGTTGAGATTCATCAATTCTTAGTGTTATTCTTTTAAGCAGTATTGATGCAAAGAGTTTATATACACTTGACAGTAGGCTAATCGGCCGGTAGTTTCCTATGTCCAGTGGGTTTCCTTTTTTGTAAAGGAGTATAATATCTGATTCACACCACTGTACAGGAACCGTCTCGGTCTCCAGTACCATGTTAAATAGGTGTATTAGTGGTTGGAGGAGGATTGGAGCTCCAATCTTGAGAGCTTCGTTGCTCAAACCATCTGGACCAGGGCTTCTTTCAGCTTTAAGTTGTCTGATATTTGCGAGTATTTCCTTCCCATCGATTGGTTCAACAAGAGCGTTGGTACTTCCAACCTCGTCGGCGTCTGCTAGGTCTTTGTCGTCATTGCCATGTTTTCTCTTGTAAAGTTCTTTATAGAAGCCTGTGGCACAGTCAAGAATATCCTTTCGTGTTTTTGTTTCTTTCGTTTTGTACTCAAGTTTTTGTATCCATGTTTTGTGTGTGCTAAGTTCCTTAAGAGCTCTCTTTGTGCTTCTGAAATTCTTTAAATTTTTTGTTATTATTTTCTGTCGATGTGTTCTGTAGTCTTTCTTGATTGCTTTGTTTGTCTGTTTGTACACTATACTTAGTTCGTTCTTCATGTGCTTGGTTTTGTTTTTTGTTTTCATTAGTTCAGTGCGCTTTTTTATTAGATCAATTGTATTTTCACTGAATACTTTATGTTTTTTCTTTGTGTTTGTATCACTTTTGACGGATAAGCTGAATTTTATTGCATTTTCTATTATGTTGTAGTATTCCTGGACATTTGTGTGGGATTCCGCACTACGAATGTCCAAAATGTGAGATTTAAGATGACTTATGTAGCTTTCAACTTCATCTTCTGTTTTTAAGTTTCTTGATGTGCTCAAAAAGTTGTTTCTATTTTTCTTTGGTTTTTCTATCCGGCATGTTGCTCGAACCATTCTGTGGTCGGACGGGAATTGATTATTGCTCAGAGTTTCTACGTTATTTATTAGTTTGGGTTGGTTTGTCAAAATAAAGTCAATTTCATTCTTGATTTTATGGTCTGGCGATATCCAAGTCCATTTACGGCTTGCTTTTTTCTTAAAGAAGGTGTTCATGATTGACAGTTTGTATTCATAAGCATACTCTATCAATCGTTCGCCTCTTTTATTTCTTACACCGTAGCCATAGTTACCCATAATAAGGTGTTCTTCTACTTTTGGTTGGCCTATTTTTGCGTTAAAGTCACCAATGACCAGTACAGTGTCATCTGCTAATGTGTGAGCTTTTTTGATATCATTGTAGAATTTGTTTATTTCATTATCACTTGAGCTTTCCGTGGGCGCATAAGTTTGGATAATTGAAACGCAAAGTTCTTTGAATTTGAGCTGTAGTAGGGCAACTCTTTCTGATATTCCAGTGAAGTTTTTTATTGTGTCTTTTAGGTATTTCTTAATCAAGAAGCCTACTCCGTATAGTCCTTGGGTTTGACCATAGTAACATAGGATATAATCTTGGTATTCTTCGATATGACATCCCATTCTGCGTACTTCTGACAGACCTATTACGTCACAGTTGATGTTTTTGAGGGCATGTGTCAATTCTAGGTATCGCTCAGTTGACAGCAAGGATTTCACGTTGTAGGTGCATATTATTAGTTTGTTTTGTTTTGTAATGTTACTACTTTTATAGTTAATGGTTTTGCTGTTTGTAAGTGATATTTTGCTGTTATTTATGATCTTGTTGTTTGTAAGGGGAGGGTGGCGGTCTATTTTCCCACGAGGACCAGTCGGCTTGGGAAAGATTCGTTTTGTTGTCGTTGTATCATTGGCTTTGTCTCTATTATTTGTTTTATTTTCGTTACCGGTGTCTGATAGTTGCTATGCGTTTTGTTGTTGAGATGGGTTTTCATTCAAAGATCTTGCCCTCATATACTCAAATGCATTTATTTTCTGCAGTTTAGGAGGGGCAATGATCTTTTTAGAGCCACCAGAGTGTGTTGGTGTGTTGGTAATGTTAGGTGAAGTCGAAACCTCTCTCTTTCTTTTTTCAGGATCTGATTTTTCTCTTATTATTAGTTTATTGTTTCGGATGAATGCGTCCTTTCCATTTTGTTTTTCCAGTTTGAGTTTATCTTGTAGGTTCTTGCGTATTTCCATAGTTTCCTTTGAAAAATCTTCAGTGATATATGTATTATTTGGCATTTTTTTCTTATTTTTCAATATTTCTATCTTTTTTAGGAATGTCGTAAAATTTATTAGTATTGGTCTTACTTTTCCTTCATTTGTTTTCTTTCCCAGTCTGTAGCAGTTGTTTATTTCATGAGTATCGATGTTAATACCTAGGTTAGATAGGGTATCTTTCGTTATATTTAGTAGTTCCTGTTGTGTATTTTCGATTTCTTTCATTCCATGTAATATCAAATTATTTTTCCTATTTTTTTCTTCCAAATATTTAACTTTTCCATTTAATCGTTGTACTTCCGTTTTCAGGTATTTATTTTCTTCCAAAATTGGCCGTAAATTCTCGTTTATGTTACGCATTAGACTTTCAGTTACACTCTGAGTAATTGCTGCAGTTTGCTGGTCGAGTTGAGATTTCACCATCTGAAACAGTTTGGTCATATCTTCCGACATTTCTGCGACAGCCATACTGCAATAACCAAACGTTGAACTTTGCGTGAGTTGAAACGCAGCTCGCCTGTCAAGTTGGCACTATTCGATGACGTCTTGTCACTGCTGTCATATGATACGCCCGATGTGTCAAGTGTCAATTGATGAGTAATTCAAGAGTATTTGTTGTTGACTAGTTGTAATATTTCTTACCTCACAACAAACAATTAATGAATCAATATACCTTCGATAATATAAATAATTTGATCAAAGTCTCACAAAAGGATTCCCTGTATGTAATTTTAACGTGTAAGTTGGATGTTTTGCGTATTTTCTTTGTGGTGCCCGTGTTGATACTGCTTCGTGTGTTGATATTATGAAGCACAGAACTGGTGTTAGTTACTTTCCACTGCGATTTCAATTTAAGAACCGAGAGCACTTTTACATTCACTGTTGTTGTTTTGACAACCGTATCATATGTATCGAACGAATATTTAACACTACCAAAATAACTATGATGCTTTTTTTAATTAAATAAGTAATAATATTAACTGTTTTGAATTAGGGATAAGTGACAGTGTTATAAACGTAAGAGTAGACAAATATAATCAGAAAGCTCCGAACTGCTAAGCTATCGGGAGTTACACGTGTTATTGTGAGTCAACCATAAAAGATAACCATATGCTGTAGTGGGATATTTTTTATATAATTTTAAGGGAAACATTTCCGTAGTACATGATTTCTGTGTAGCTTTAACCATTAAGGCTGCACACGCGACGGAACCTTAAAAAATGGAGTAACTTCTCCCGTTTTCCCAACTTTTCCCTTCACTGCTCTGCTCCTATTGATTGTAGGGTGATGAAAAGTATACTATAACCTGCCCAGGAGTATGAAGAATAATTGTACCAAGTTTCGTTAAAATCCGTCGAGTAGTTTTTGTTTCTATAACGAACATACAGACAGACAGACAGACAGACAAAAAATTTACTGAGTGCATTTTTGGCATCAGTATCGATCACTAATCGCCCCCTGACAGTTATTTTGAAAATATATTTCATGTACAGAATTTACCTCTCTACAGATTTATTATAAGTATAGATTGCAGCTAGATGTGGAGATATATTCACAATAATGGACTGAAGCAATTTTACAGAAATACCCCACAAGTCAGCTGTCTTTTTTGAGCTAAGCGACTTGAATACTTTTATAATATCATTGGGGTTTACATATTCAAAGCTAAATGAGACATGACACTGATTCACGCCACTTTCCAGCATACGTTGAGCTTTAACTAGGCAAGAATTCAAGGAGCTAGATATATTCGCGGGTATGTCTATAAAAAAAATATTAAATGTTTGTGCTACATCTGGTTCTTTGTTAATGACTTTATTATCAATAATTAATTATTTTAATACCAATTATAAACCAATATAATAATTCCAATAATTAATTCAAAGTCATTGTCACGGGGCTTTAGGCGACCGGTTTCAGCATTAATTATATTCCAAGTCGTTTTGACTTTATTGTTGGACTGTTTAATCTTATTACTCAAATATAATGACTTGGCAGCAACACACGCTTTTCTGAAAGTTTTGGAATAATCTTTAACATACTGAATAAAATCAGGATTAAAATTATATTGCTTCGTACCATATAATTCATACAACTTAGCTCTACTTTTGTAAATACCAGTGGTTGCCCAGTCACAGAACTGGAGGTTTCCATTTTTATAAAAAGTTCTTGATTTAAATATATTCTCGAACTCAGATTTAATTGTATTAAACAAGGACTCATATAAGTTATTTGGATCAACCTGGTTAAAGTCAATACTAGTAACTTTTGCAGAAACGCTTTCATTAAATTATCGCCTAGAACGATTTAATGACATATTATGTACTCATTGGCCTACATGAATTTTTTTCCCTTTAGCCGTGATATTGATGGGAAATACGACCTTCTGCCCCAGATGGTCAAATTTGACGTTACTTAATACCTCCTTTGTCAGGAGTTCACAGTTGCAAAATATATTATCTAGACATGTTGCAGAATGTGATGTGATTCTAGTTGGCTCTGAAAATAAGTGTTGTAAGCCGAAGGAACTGAATAAATTGATAAATTTAATGCATTTAGGTGACTGCACAAGTACATCAACATTAAAACCACACACCACAACATGCTTTTTACTAAGACACAATTGTTTCAATACATTTTCCATTACTATCTCAAATGAATCGTAATCACAATCCGGTGGGCTATAGACACAGAGGACAATGAGTCGCCCAAGCTCAACACAGGACAATTCCACAGTGCGCTCTATAGAAAAAGCAACCATATCTTTACGTTTTTTGCATTTTATATTATTAGACACGAATATTAGGGAGACACCACGAATAGCCTTCTTTCTTGCGAACGCACTAATAAGTGAGTTAAATTCACTGTTGAACAATAATTCGTGGTCTTTTAACCAATGCTCTGTTATACAAAAAATATGAACATTGTGGTCCCTAATGTAAAGGTCAATTTCTAAAAGTTTATCAGATAAGCCTTGAATATTTTAGTATACTATGCTTAAACTACTAGACATAATATTATGCTCAACAGAATTACGTTCACCTCCATACATACTACTACTAGGGGTCGGCTCAATTTTCTTAAAGGCCACAGGTCCCTTACCTTCGGGCATATATTTAAAATAAAGATTGCTAGATTTATTATCTGTTGTCTTACAAACTAGTTTTTTTGGATTGTCTCCAAACTGTCTATGTCAATATTATTCTGCTCAATAAAAGCAGGTTGTTAAGATAAGTACCGAAGCTTCCATGCCCGGCAACGATCTGCGTCGCACGGTACGTGAGGTCACCATGCTGCCTCTGCAGCCAATCGTCCATGATCGGTCTCACCGCCGCGATGATGGTGGTACCCCACTTGGGTCAACCAGTAGACTAGAATCTTCTCTACATATTAGAAAATTGCCAAGTGTGAATTGGACGTATAAATGGCAGAATCGATCTCTCTTCGAGAAGATAGATTGAGATCTTGGGCAGATATTATGTTTACTGATTATTCCAATAATAGGTTCCCGAGGTTGTTATATCTACTTAATAATCCAACATTGAGTCGACGTTATGAAAAAGAACCAAAAACAAACGGTGTTGTTTTATATTTCTCGGAAATGGTGAGTCTTATCTAATTTTTTCCATCTACAGTTAATTACATGCTCTTGCGCTCTAAACTGTTTGTCGGGGCTGTTTTTACGATGAACATTTGACTGAAAAACACAAAACCCCATTTTTGCGAACTTTGACCCTATTTTTTTTGCACGCTTGTGATGGGGTCTTTTCAAATTTCATTTATAATAATGATGTTCTGAATATACATATAACTTTTTAGGTGTTTGCGAATTTTGGTGACCTTACAATCAATAATATTATAAAGTAAAATATTTGTTCGAAGGATAGAATTATTTTAAATTAAAACATGATACTTACTAACTCCACAATACTGAGCACAAGCTAGTTTTCCAGGATTATCGTATGTAACCATGTTCGTTCCGCAGACAGGATTGTATTCTGGAGTTGTTGGGCAAGTGGCGATGCAATGTCTTATTCTATATGGTAGTCGTGTTGGCATCGGTCTGAAATTACACGAATTACAAATAAAACCGTAGTGGAAAGGCACCTGATCGTCTATTATCGACGATCGACAAAAAAGAATACAAACTTACACCCGAGCAGTTGTGTACTGTCCGTATTCTACATTCCCCGGATATCCCGGGTATTGATTTCCGTTTTGCTCAGCCGTATACCCTCCTGATTGGTAATATTGACCTTGATCCTTTACCGGGTATTCTATATCGTTTCGTGAAGTCGTATACCCGCCTGATTGGTAATATTGACCTTGGTTCTTTACCGGGTATTCATATATACCGTTCCGTGAAGTCGTATACCCGCCTGATTGGTAATATTGACCTTCGTCCTTTACCGGATAGTCATTTAAACGAGATGGTTTTTGGTCCTTCAATTTATCGACGTATCGATATTCCATAGTCAGTGGATTTTGACGAATGACCCGGTTATTGGTGACAGGGACTTCCTGATTGATTTTAGTCAGGTAAAGAAAGACAGCATCTTTTATATCGTCTAGAGTTACCTGATTACCAACGATCTTTGGTTCATCACTATTGCTGTCTTCATCTTGCCCAAATACGTTATTTGTGCAAAGAGCTGAAATAAAAAAAATGTCTGAAATTATCAACATTCAAATAATAAAACACGATTTTCTTGTTGTGGGACGATTATTTTTCTTGGAGTACGCTACCAGAACGACTCTCTTAAATACTCTGAACTTCCCATAGCAGGAGAGGGGTCTACCCCTCTCCTGCTATGGGAAGTTCAGAGTAGTAGTAGGTTCAGAGAGCTCTAGCGTGGGATCCTTAAAGTTGAACGTTGAAGCAAACCCGTAAAACTCTCTACTCTCTAGTCCTATATCTTTGGGACGTTTAAAGGGAACTTGAAGTGAAGTGACGGTAGCATCTTTTTTCTGATAGGCGACGACAGGGATAGTTTTTTAAATTAATATACAAGTAAATACAAATACGAAAAAACACCCAAACTCCAAAACGAACTTATGTGTATCACACAAATATTTGATTTGACCCGGGGATCGAACCCGAGACTCCGGAGTCGAAAGCCGATGCACTACCGACCACGGCACCGAAGTCATAATTTATATTATCAAATGGAAAAAAAATATTAAAGCAATGAGAGTAGGTATTGATTTATTAAGATAAAAACCAGTACCCACTACAGACATTTGAAAACCAAAAATTAAAAAAATACCGGCCAGGTACGTGTCGAGCCACGCATAGAATAGGGTTCCGTAGTCACCCATAATAGCCTCTATAACTCCTGAACTAACAGAGTTATACCATCCGTTATAGTTTTCCTTCAAATTTTATTACATCATGATTATTTTCAAGTTCTTCATGCCAGGCGTTTAGGTTTTAGAGGACCTGATTTTGCAAAAACATGCTGTTCACAGTTAAATATCTCGCAAACGGATTCTTAAATCAAAAAACCATCTTCGCAACCTCTCAATGTTTTTAAAAGACCTATCTAATGATATATACCACACGATGAGATGGCCGTGAGAAAAATATATCATCCCCACTTTACGTGTAGGGGACGTACCCTAAAAAATTTTGTTCAGAATTTTATTTTATTACTTTGTCGGCGTAGTAAATATACATATTTGTGCAAAGTTTCAGGTTTCTAGCACTCACCTTTGAGAGGAAAACCGAGGACGGATGGACGAACAGACGGAGAGGCATGACGAAACTAGAATGGTTCTGAGACTTTTACTATGGAACTCTAAAAACTAGGAAACCTGTCCGGAAGTTGCATTTTAAATATATGCCTTGACTCGACAGTTATATAACATTTGTTGAATTTAGAGTCAAGTTATTACTCCAATACTTTACGACGTATACTTACGAGTCCACTAGTACTTACACCTATTAGATCCTAGTCCTTGCCACAAGATCGGGTTTAAGTCATGATGGCATTGTGTGTAATATTATAACACAACTTATTTTTTGGTTTTCTACAGTGCGTAACACAAGTTATTGAAGACAAGGGTAAGTATTCCATTCCTTACTTTATACCTATCGAACCTATGGGACGGGATTCTCACACAATGTCATCTAGCCCAAATTAAGCTAATATAAGCTTGTGTTATGGGATTTAGACGACTGATAAACATACTTATTATATTTCTAAATACATACATATTATACATAGAAAACACCCAAACTCCGAAACAAACATTTGTGGATCACACAAATAATTTGATTCGACCCGGAATCGAACCTGGGACCTCAGGGTCGGTAGTCGCATACTCATACCACTGCGCCACCGAGGCAGTCAAATTATTATAATATAATAATATTTTATTTATTTCAAGTAACAAGACTCATGGGGTTAGTAACAAAACACATTTACAATTGTTTTCATCCATTAATGTTTATTTACAGTGCCTAAACGTTTAAAGTTTTGCTTAAACTAAACAAACCGTCGAAAGATCAGTTTTACAAGTAGGTTCCTAGTATTAACGCAAACTATTATAATTAATTACTTTTTTACTAGGTACTGTTTTTTTATTTACTACTTTCTATAAAGGTCAACTCTATTTAATAATCCATTATATTTATTTATTAACGACAGACTATATAAATGTACGTACTAAGTACTCGTACTTGCATACATTCAGAAACACGAAAAATATTATAAATTTGTAATTATAACTTCTATGTAAATTACTTACCTATTAATAATATCTTATAAAGAATTTGCTTTCCGAAAAGCAATCTGTAAATTGTATATGACTTTCCATGACACAAATCCCTTAAATCTTTACTTACTTACCAGTATTTTTTGGTAGTCTCTACTTTTTTTCTGGTAATCATTAAAATATCGTGTAACAATGTTGTAGATACAAAAAATACATAATATAACTTACCAAACAAAAATAGAAAAAATAGTTTGTACATTTTGAAATTATTATTTTTCGAAAAAAATATGTAGTTTGACCAAACTAAATAGCACTACTGAATTAACCACCGGTAAATGAGTTATATTTAAACTGAGGAACCTATTTCTATATCCGTTAACCATTAAACAGAATTTACGAAACAAACAATAATACGAAAGTAATTTCGTCAAAATTTAATTGCACGTTTCAATTAACCTACGGCCATTTAAAATGCAATTTTCCTGATACATCAGGAAAATACTCGGAGTATGCTATGCCTGAAATGTTTGATTATTGCTAAGTTATTTCATAAATTATTTTTTTGTAAGTACAAGAATATTATGAACTTATTCTTCTATCATAAGTAATGATAACTATTCCTCATTAATTTCTTTTCGTACCATTTATTCAAGGTTTTTAAAATAAACAATTTAAGTAAATTATAAGTCAAGTAATAATTTATTAAAATGTTAAATTAATTAAATAGGTATAAATTTATAATATATACATTTATTGTGCCACTGGCGCTGCCGGACAACGTGCCAATCTAAGTACAGCCACATCTGAAAAGAAAAACATTTTCATTAGATTTAGATACCTACGTTTTGGTTTGAATTTTTGAATAAGAAACTCTTTTCGCGGTTTGTTTTTAAACTGACAGATGTCAAAATGTCACAATTTTAGCTTCAGCAGCGTAATTAACTAAACGTTATGAGGAGAGTAGATAATTACAACAATTATGACAAATTGCCAGTAAAAACTATACAACAATATGTTACTTAACGCGTAGTCGAATCTTTTATCCTCATCAGAATCTAGTGGATTCTGGTAAAATCACGGCAAGAATAACTGGAACGAGACGTGTCCAATCATAGTACAAGTGCATTTATTTATTTTTTATTCGCGGTATGGTCCGCGGGCTCTCTCATGTCCGTTGCCGGGCGTCTCTGGTTCGCACGCAGAAGTTATTTCCAGTGGCGCCCGGCGGATAATCAGTACAAGTGCCTGTGCTATATGCTATTCAAAGATGTGTGTAAATTTTCATCCAAGTTTGTTCCACGGCTTTCACGGTTTAGAATTAAATTTAATTTATCACCATTTACTTCGACGTCGAGGTCAAAGCATTATGGATTATTTATTGGTAAAACCAACAATCACTTCCCTTAATGAAACTGAATATATTCGCTTTTATTTGATGATTCATTATTTTTTATAATACGAAAGTTAATTCCATATTTTATAACAAAAATTCATTAAACGATTGAAGGTAAATTCTTTGTTAGGGAAGTCCAATTATTAGGGAATTACTTCTTCCCAAAAGTTAATTAATTCATTACCGTTATTCATTCATATTCATGTTTCGTCGAACTAAACAAACATACCTTTAATAAACATTAGGTTTGTTAACAGATACTAGTCATGGTCATAGTCATATAATATAAACACGGTTATTACGCACAATATATTATGAGATGTTACTTCGCTGGTCAGATTTAACTTAGAAAAAAATCAGAGATCTTCTAGGGTTAGGTTCAAACAACTAGGGCTGAAATGGAGGCCGATAATTTAACTGCCTTGTATTATAAACTCTTTCGAGAGCTTTAAAGCGCAGCAGACACTGCTACATTAATCCCCTGCATAGAGTGCATAGTCGGTCAAACAGATAAAACTGTACTGCAACTATACAGGAGATATACAATTCGGACAAATGACAAGAAATTCACAGAGTTTACAAGTTAACCTATGTATCTGCTACTTGCCTCTGGCACCATAACCAGCTAGCATAGGCTAGTTTTGATACAGTTTCTTTTGTTCGAAAGCCAATGTGATCGAGATGGTTCATAGCTACAAATTTTGAAGATCATCAGCTCACGTCGTAGATAGTTAAGGCACTTACTTTCTACAGATCCACTTGAACTGTTTGATATGCTGTTTATTTGACGGTATTTTTAAAAGTTTTTAGTGTTAGGAGTTTATTTTTGATTGGGTAAAATATAAGTATTAAACATTTGGATACTCACTAACTCCACAAGTCTGTGCACATGCTAATCTACCGGGGTTATCGTACGTTACATTGTTTGTACCGCAGACGGGGTTGTATTCTGGAGTCGTGATGCATGTGGATAGACACTGGCGAACTTGCGGTGACTGAGTCGTTGTCGTTGAGCTGGAATTAAATAACAACGACATTTTAATACTATGAAATCAGAATCAGAATCTCTTTGCCCGATGATAATTCGGACGCAGATGTTTATTGAAGTGGAACCACTGCTTCATTTACTTAGACCATGACCAATAAGCAATAAGATATACAGAGCATTATGTTCCTCCCTACTACACATTACCTAGATAAAATAATCTTATTAGATTGCAAATTTTCATCCAGATATGTACAACAGTTTATACGTGACCGAGTAAGAAAAAACCGCCACGAATTTCATTCAAAAACTTATCGGGTATCAAAATTATCTGAGTCAAAACATGAAATCTCTTTTTTAAAAACTGCTAATGAAGGAAAAATATAAATTTGAATTTACCTGCCAGTTGGAGCTTGTGTAGATGTTTGCTGTCCGGGGACTTGATTTTGTCCAGGGAACTGATTCTGACCTGGAAACTGATTCTGTCCAGGGAACTGATTCTGTCCGGGAAATTGATTCTGTCCAGGGAATTGATTGGGAAATCTATTTTGTCCTGGGAATCTATCCTGTCCTGGGAATCTATTTTGGCCTGGGAATCTGTTTTGGTTTCCGTTGCCTTGGTTTTGGTTTACAAAACCATATCTATCTTCTAAACCGTCGCCATTGTTTTCTTCTTGTCCTATAGCTCCGTTTGTGATGAGACCTGAAAGTAAAAGATTTAAACGAATATTTATTGTCAATTTGAATTTTAAATGACGGCACATCGAACCAGGTGAGAGAGGTGATATCTTAACGTTTATTACAGTGTCCATTTTATAAATAAATTTAGACTTTAAAAAAAGTAGGAGGTTCTCAAATCTACTGTATTTTTTATGTTTGTTATCTACTTCATATAATTCGTGCATTCTCCGGGCCTCGGAGAGCACGTTAAGTCGTCGGTCCTGGTTGTCATACGAACATCTAAGGCAGTCGTTAGGGGTAGTTGGAGCCCTAAATCAAAAATCCGACCGGTCTAACTACTGAACTCCGATATCGCTCATGGGTTGTGGAGGGCAGATGGCACTTCACGGAAAATATCAAAGTTCAGCCGAATCGCAGTTAGACTGGAAAGCCGACCCCAACTGACTTGGGAAAAGGCTTGGCGAATGATGATGTTACCTACTTCATATCTTTCGACTGGATGAACCCATATTGATTTTTTTTTAACTTAATTTGGTACTGCTTCCAGAGTGGTCTCAATCCGACAATAATTTGGTCCCATTACGGTAATTTAAAGTAGTTTTTTATGTCTATGTTTGACGTGTGTTATTTAGTTTATTGTGTACCATACAAAACAGTTCCAGTAGGTAATGCAAATACCTCAAGTTCAAAAACATTAAGCCTGAATTATTAATCGACTGCGATACGCGGCAGCCAATGATTTAAATAAAATTATAAATTCAAACCGGTATGAAATATATTTGTCTACCTAACTCTTGAAGAACTAGTTATAGGAATGACATCCACATACCATTGTACTAGATCTCCTTGAATCTTGAGTACGATTTTAAAATCATACTCAAAATTCAAGGAGATCGTATATTAATTGTAAATAAAACATTAACGTGAGGTAACCAAAAAGTGAGGTATTTTAAAACTATAAATCACAAAAACTGAAATTTCATCGGCATGACTCGAACCCACGGCCTTTCCTTAGGGGACCACTGAGCTGCCATCGGCATCGTAGCTCAGTGGTCAGAGTATTCTGCCAATACCGACACCATCCAATCTTTACTTCATAATATTATTATAATTTCTAGATCGCGCTATTAAGGTAGGTTAGTTTTCTTTTATCCATGTAACCGTAAACTTTCGTATTTCCGTTAACCTCTCTAGTTATATTAAAACTGTTTATGTTAGGACTAGATTCGCGTCGCCAAACGCAAAATCAAAGCGACCACGAGACTACGAGCGCTTTATTATGATTATGTATGATCCATATTAGTAGTACATATATAATAAGATGGAGGACGAAAAGGTTGGATTCAGCCTCTTGATCCTTTAAAAATTCTATATAGTAAAAATCATTAATCGGCACTTATTATTCAAAGGCCTCAGCTTGGTGTACCAAAATTCCGAGGAAAGTCAGAAGAAAGAGCTAGTAGCACAGATAATTGAACAGTTCACAAGCGGCAAACGTTCCGTCACACAAGTCACTGAGGATACGTGTATGTATAAAACGAACATTCTTGTCATACGAACATCTTTGGCAGTCGTTAGGGGTAGTTGGAACCTGGGGATCGTGCGGAGCATGGCCGTGTACGGGGCTCCCGTATGGGCGGCGAGACTGACGGCCAACAACGCTTCTATACTACACAGATCGTTGAGGACGTTGGCCGTCAGGACAATAAGAGGGTACCGCACGATCTCCTTAGACGCTGCATGTCTTCTAGCCGCGACCCCTCCATGGGACCTGGAAGCGAGAGCCCTTGCGTCATTGTTCCAAAAGCACAAGGAGGCGCTGGACCGGGACCACAGGCCTGCGTCTCGTGAAATCGAGGCTCAGCGGTCCTAACTCTGCCAGGATCTCATGAAGACATGGAGGGTGCGACTTGAGCAACCTAATTGGGGAGTTATTCCCATTTGTCACCGCCTTGATTTGCCGCTTTGATATTTATTTGATTGAGATAGAGATACCTAATTAAAATGTGATAGTTGTTACTGACGTTATTAAATAAAGCAACAATAATTGAAAAACTTTGATTTATTAAAATTACAACAGATGTTCAAACTGCCTTCCTTCAATCGTAATGCAAGCTCGCAATGCTCTTCTTAAAGATCGCGACATCTGACGGGCGAATCTTCCGTTCTTAACAAATTCAGCTGCTTCCGTTAATCGTTGCCGCAACTCGTCAAATCAGTCTATTGGTACTCCTCTAGCTATAATATTAAGAGTTACGGCCTTGTGGAAAGCCACAGGTACATCAGAATCACTTCTAAGTAAAGTAATAAAACACTTAAAAAACTGTATTTTTTTTCGAAAATCAAAAAAATGGCCGCAATGCGAGAAATAAACTAGTGAGTGTTTTACAGTTTTAGAATCCTTATTAAACGCGCTAACTTTTAAAGTTACTTGCCTAACTCACCTAGTACATTTTTTTTTCAGTGTGGCCAGTTAAAACTGAGCTAAGTATTTATTTTGAATTTTTGGTTGGGCAAATGGTGACATTTTACTTCCGAGCTAGAGAAATTGACTTTAAATTTCAGTTTAGACTTTAAAGAAAAAGTATTCAGCGTTACATTAGAGAAAAAACAAAACAAAAAGGTACATATCTGTAGCAACAGGAATGAAAAAACATTCACAAGGCGTAGATTTTCTCTACTTTTTTTGAACGTCTATAATTTTTAAAATACAGACCTAGATTTTTTTTTATATTTTTCTGACAACTGTTATGACCTAGCCTGTTACCCGATTCCGGCTTGACGTCGACTTCTGGGACACCCTGTATATATCTATACTATGAACTGACTCGAATAGGTTCCGTAACTTCCCTAATATATTAAATGTGAGGTTATGGTTCATTTTATTTCTATGATCAATTACCATAGTATTACAAAAAAAAATTAAAAAAATTATTTTACCACGTATTTCGGTACTTGTTAATAATGACAAGTTTATTTATTTATATTTTGTTCGCCAAATTGACGCCGCCCACCTGGTGGTAAGTCGTGACGACGTCTAGCGATTGTGGGCCACTCTCACAGCACACATTACTATTGAGAGTGGCCCTCAACTTGACGACCTACTGATGTGCCTCTTCACGCTCCGCTTAAAGAACCCAGGATTATATGTGGGAGGAAACACGTGCACAGGCAGGGCGTTCCAGGCCACTATCGTTCGGCAGAGAAACGAACGTTTAAAACGTTCGGTTCTCGCGAACATGCTATCCACTGTGTGGGGGTGGCATCTCTGCCCGGCACGAGTCGTTCGGGATCGGAAGGAAGAGGGTGGGATCAGATTGAAGAGCTCTTCAGAACACTCGCCGTGGTAAATACGGTAGAATGCGGCCAAGGAAGCTATTGTTCGGCGCTGAGCTAGCGGCTCAAGGCTTCCCGTTACCTCCGGACAACCAATAATACGGATAGCCCGTCGCTGCATAGCGTCGAGAGCGTCCAGCAGATACTTCGCGGAGCCGTCCCAGAGGTGAGAGCAGTATTCGACGCAGGGTCTAATCTGCGTCTTGTACAGCAGACACCTCTGGTCCGGTGTAAAGAATCTCTTTACCTTATTAAGAATCTCTTTCTCTTTACAGTATTCCTAGTTTCCGCGAAGCTAGCCCTATACATCTTTCGATGTAGTTTTTATTATTGAGCTCTCGACGAACGTCTATGCCAAGGATATCAAGGTTGTCCTTCATTGGTAATAATGCATTCTGAAGAGAGGGTAGGGGAAGGAAAGGGGATTTCTTCGCAGTAAATGCACACGCCTGTGTTTTGCGGGCATTGAACTCGACCAGGTTCTCGGTACCCCATTGAGAGATACTGTCGAGGTTACGGTCGAGATCAGCCACGAGTCGTCGTCTCTCCTCCTCAATCTCAGATCGCCCCGCCGTCGGACGAACCGAGTAACTCCCGTGCAGTGTGCTGTCATCTGCATAGCAATGAATGTTCCCGAGGGATAGCATATCATTGATATGCAGAAGAAAGAGAGTTGGTGATAGTTCGGACCCCTGCGGTACCCCGGTATTCACTTGCAAGAAGCGAGAAGCCTGGCCATCGCAGAGGACCCGCACTCGGCGCTCGTTTAAAAAGCTGGCAATCCAGCTGCACAGTTGAGGAGGTAGACCATATGCCGGAAGCTTGGAAAGGAGCGAAGCATGCCAGACCCTATCGAAGGCTTTGGCGATGTCCAGGCTAATAGCCAAGGACTCGCCGTGCCTTTCCATAGCCCCACCCCAGACATGCGTTACGAATGCCAGAAGATCACCCGTTGATCGCTTTGGCCTGAAGCCGTATTGTCGATCATTGATTAGCGAGTGATCCTCTAGGAATTGCATGAGCTGCTTATTTATAAGGAGCTCAAGCACCTTGCAAATGACTGAGGTGAAGTTAATGTTCGATCAACCATATTTACCTTACCTGTAGACATGTACATGCACCATGTACTGATGTGGCACATGTACTTGTGATACATTAGTGCAACTGCAAAGTAAATGCGTATTCATACAGGATTAAAGATTAAAGCAAACTTTTTATTTATATTTTATAATATATTGATATAATAACAATTTATGAATTATTTGTTATTCTTACTTGTAAATGTTGTGTATGAATTGGTGAAGCATTTATTTGTAAGTTTTGTAAGAGATGCGTTCATGCTGTCTGAAGTGAATGCGCCTACGATCGGGTTACTTGGTAAAGGGGCGTGGCTAACTCAACGATAAGGATGAGTCATAATTGGCACCGCTTTCTTCGCTCACCTATATGCTACTAACGCCTTATAGTTTCTAAAAAAAAATAAGAATGCATAAAAACGAATAAAAAAGGGTAGGTAGTAATTATTGTAAATAATAGACTGATTAATCTGTAATAGATATTTTTTTTAATGACTAAGTTTAGAATATTATAAAGCCTTATTATATAAAACAATAATTCCTTATTGTTTTATATAATAAGGAATTAAAACATAAATAAAAAAGTGTAGGTAGTAATTATTGTAAATAATATGTTGATCGGTACAAAATAAGAATTATTGTAAATATTAGACTGATTAATCTGTGATAGATATGTTTAAAAAATAAGGAATTATTATAAATAATAAATGATATTTATTTACAGTAAAAGTTACAATATACATAATTATATACTAAAAATATTTACATCATTCTACTAATTATATACTAATAATAAACACTTTTATTTACAATAGGAATTACAATAAGAATTATAATAAAAAGATTAATCTGTGATAGCTGTTTGTGATTGTGTTTAGAAAGTAACTATATAAGTTACAGAGTACCTGTAAGTTCAGAATATTATAAAACCTCAATTATTATTAATATGCTCATTCGTGTTGATTAATCTGTGATACATATCTGTGATAGATATATGTGAAAAAAAACTATATAAGTAACATAATTATTTTATTACCAGTAAGTTTAGAATATGATAAAACGTCAATTATTGGTGAATATACTCATTTGTGATACTAAAATAAAAATTGTATTTTTTTTCATTGTAAATTAAATATTGTTATTTCTTATTCTTATTCTGTGATAGATATATAAGAAAATAACTACATTATACATTATATAAGTATCTAATATATTAGTTATAACGGTAGGACCAGAACGTACATAGGTACTATTTTATATAATAATATTTAAAGGGTTTAGAAGTTAGTTAATTATTTTAATTTTGACTCCAGTAAGAATACGCCCTTACTTGAAGTTGCACTAATGAAACATTTTTATTTTAGGCTGTAGTATACCTACTATAATATATTGTCAGTAAAAGATATATAGGTATATAATACCTTCCATACATCATGCAAAAAGCTTTATGTTTGTCGTTTATAAATCTTTTTTATTATAACGTCAGTGAATTTCAATTTATTCAACAAAAAGTTAATTCACATCACTATTCAGTTTAGCTCTGCTACTGCCGCAATCGCGGGCGTCTAAATATATTTTTTCGCAATAATCACCACTGGGGACAAATGGGAATTTTTCTTTTTTGGTCATTCCCATTTGTCACCCCTTTATCGCTAGTGGGGACAAATGGGAAAAAAAATCCCATTTGTCACCGCTGGAGACAATCAAGAAGTGACAAATGGGAATAATCCTAATTGGGGAACCACCACCATCACGGCGATGAGGCCGATCATAGAGGAGTGGCTGCTGAGGCTCACGTATCGTGCGACACAGATCATCACCGGGCACGGAAACATCGGTGAGTATCTGTTTGGCATGCATCGTGAGGTCACACCCGCGTGGCAACACTGTGAGGCTTCCGGCGAAGACACGGCATTCCACACGTTAGTGGAATGCTCAGCGTGGGCGACTATCGACCTCCATGATCGGGGCCTGAGGACGATGGATTAGCAACCCACCGTCCTTACAGAAGCAGGTTAGAAGGGCACGCACGCCTTTACTCACCGACGCGGGATAAATCCCGACCCCAAAGATGCGGGGTAACACCCGACCACCACGCAGCGGCCACAGGTGACCAAGGTCCGCCGGGCGCCACTGGGAATTCTTTCAGTGTCGAACGTAGGTGCGGTCGCGGACTAAGGCCGCGTATTTCAAAAAACTAAAAAGTTTAGTTGGAGCCCTTAATCAAAAATCCGACCGGTCTAACTACAGCACTTCGATATCGCCCATAGGTTGTGGAGGTCAGATAGCAGTCGCTTCACGGAAAATATCGAAGTTCAGCCGAATCGCAGTTAGACTGGAAAGCCGACCCCAACTGTGTTGGGAAAAAGCTCGGTGAATAATAAAATGATGTATAAATAAAAATAAATTGCTGTTTGTCTCGCTAAGACTAGATCTCGACCTAATTCTCTTAAAATATTCGTAGAAGACCAGAGAAAGTTTAAAAAAATTTTTTGAGGCGTCTTTTTTACACAACGTCAGAAACATACTTTTATTCTAAACACATACCTACTTACATAATATACATAGAAACTTAAGTTGGTCAGACGTCTCAGACAAACATAGTTTAGCGGCAATGGACTCGCCCCCTATGGCGAAGGTCCTTCGCCATATAAATACCTAAGTGGCAAAGTGTGGGTATACGTGTAATAGTCTAACTCCCGATTCCCACGGTGATAAATTCCCGGTATAAAAAGTAGTCTAAGTTACATCTGATTACATCAGCCATCTGTCGGTAAAAATCTTGTTAGACTCGGTCCAGCCGTTTCAGAGATTATCCGAAACAAATGGGCCAGACAAACAGACGGACAAAAAACTTTTTTTTTATGTGAGTACCGTATATTCTTTTACATTCATTTAGTGAATAGCTGTTAATTTCGACGCTTATTTTAATTTGTATGATGCCGCGAGTGTAGAAATCTTTTGCTCGCGATCTGATTGCCGCGTTATATTAGTTCAAAATATCACTGCTAAAACACTACCAGAACATTATTTGTTATTACTATATGAACTATTAATGATTTTGTTTTTTTTTTATTGTTTTAAACATCACTTTCTTTGATTAGTCTAAATGGCTTATTCAAAATTTTAAGATTATTATTACCTATTCGTAAGGTAGTTTAACACAACAATTTATAAAAAAAAGTTAAAATATGTATTACCGCTGTTATAATAACAATAAGTAATCACTCTAATCTCGATTATAAAATGATTATTTGAGCAAAAAATAGTGATGTAAACGAGGATCGCATAAAAATAAAAAATAAAAACAAATTACTCACCAATTAAGAGTAAAACCAGCCGTGTGTCCATTTTTTTGTAGTTACAATTATCGTACTAAGTGTTAATATCAGGTACAACGACCGAGGCGACTGTTCACGCAGTACTGCCCAGTCTGACCACCTCTGGTGCCGGTTTTGTTTATAAACTCAGGCGCTTCTCGAGTAGTGATGTGTGTCAACGTATTACGGTGTGATTTTCCTGTTACAACATTTTGTATAGGTTAATAATAATTAAGTTATGAATAATTTTTAGAACGGAAAGTATGAAAATGAAAATTATAAAAATTATTACAATGTAAATACCGAAATGAGCATGTTTGGGTTGACTGTCTAAGTTCTTTTTCCTTTACATTTATCGAGCACACTTTAGTGTTAAGTAACTGTAATTTTAGAAGGTACGCAATCTTCGGGTTTCTTTTGGAGTAATGAAAGGCAAGACGAATCACTATTTCTGCATCTCTACCCTATTTCTTTAACTGAGTTAACGGTCTCGCAAAAAGCAAAGATGGGCGTTCAGTCTGTAGGACTGTATATTATTCCAACGTTGGTATAAGTAACAATACATGTGTTATTATTAAGATTTAAAAGTTAAGGCACCGTTCGACATCGACGACATCTATCAAAAAAGACGGTCGAGGACATAGCTTCACCCAAATATGAGCATAATAAACCTCTATGTAGACGTGCAATGGGCAATTATTATAAATGTAACTGTTGAGTAAATTATAAGTAGTTACTTTTTGTCTTTTTGTTAGCGAAAGTTACTTTTTGCGAAAGTGACTGCCCAGGTGACATTTTGCGAATGGGACCAGATCATTATTACATCCAATTTATCGATAGTTTCCCGGCACTAGTGATCGTAATATTTACAGGACTGGAGTTTGCGTCACATGCAAAGTTGTTCAAGTAAATACCCTTTATAATTTTCCTCTTTATAGCTATAAGTTTAAAAAACCAGTATTCGTATTTAAATATGTAAAATCCTGTGTGCAATATTGTAGCGTAGGTACCATTGAGTACCTACACTACGACAAAGTAGAACCATTAAAAAGTTTTCACGTTTTGAGAAATCTTAGCATAAAAGTGCCAAACTGAGGGTGAGATTTATAGAGCGTGCTTGGACTTAGCTCAAACTCGACCAAGTAAAATTTTAGCTAAGCATATGATAAGTACAATCTTTGTTTTGGAATTTACTTATAGTCTGACTTGGCTTAGCTCAAGCTAAGTTCTAAACACGTGGTTTTAAGTGCAATCTTGCCATTTATATCTGATATTTCTATAATAATAATAAAGAATATGGTAAAGTATATTTTAGAACATTATTTTCATTAGATATAAGTACAGTTATTTCGGAGTTTTTGGTAAGTCACCGTTTTTGTGAACTTAGATTTGGTGTAGCTTAAGCTAAGACAAAGACGAAGATCGCATTATAAATCCCGATTTTGTCTCAAGTGCAAAGTTAAGGCTAAGTTAAGTCCAAGTACGCTTTATAAATCTTACCCCTAGACTTTTTTTTATTATTATTATTTTTTTTATTTTTTTTAATTCCGCGGCCTAAGGCCGCGGCCGCTCTAACGTCCGTTGCCGGGCGTCCCTTTACCCCTAGACTTGAGACTACCGATAGGCCGCATACTACAACATATCACTAATCCCCACTGTGATGTTGCCTTGCGTTTCAATAACTAAGGTGCAGCGCAGACGGCACACTTTTTGTGTGATCGACAAAATGTCTGCATGGCGCGCAAAAAGTCAATCGCGGATTTTTCACAGACTCAACGTACACCACGCACATCTTCGATCATTCTGTCGGCAGAACTGTAGGGACGTAGACGCTATGGAAATCGTGCAGAGATCGCGAAGTATTATTTTGTACTTGAAGTACAAAAAAAGAAGAAGAAATAGAGAAATTTGGGCAATAGATCGCGTACGCTACGCCCACCCCTAACGAATGATTGCCGACTAAAGTGTGCGCCGTCTGCGTTAGCGCGCGTTGAAGCCAACGTTCAATTTTTTTCGCACACTTTTTGTACGGTGCGGCGCGGCACGGTCTGTCCGAAACACGGATTTTGTGTGCGCCGGACTTTTTGCGCGTCGTGTACGTTACTGCATATAATTGCATAGGTTCTATGTTCATTGACTAAAAAGTGCGTCACGGATAGTCTTTCGTCTGCGCTGTCTATCGATCAACAAAACAGTAAGCCGCATTTTCGACGCGCGCGACCTGCTGACACTCGACACGACAGTCGCCGGACAGGCTTTGAGCAGTGAGAACGTGTGTTGCTCTGTGTTCCGAAAATGGCAGTAGTGTGGTCCAACGAAAATACATTGACCCTGATCGAGTTATATCAAAATTCGTACTTATTGTGGGACACTTCACATCGTATCTTGCTTGGCCGGCCCAACCATATTTAAAAGTATCTCGAAATCGGTTCTAGACATTCTAGTAAAATTTTCGAAAGATCCGTCGCGCATTCGAAGACTGCTTATTAAACTTGAACTTTCCGTGTGTTTATACTACTATTACTAGTGGTTCTGTGAACAGTAGACCTCGCGTTATTTTCGCAATTTCCCCCCATTTCTCCCCTATTTCCCCCCCAATCGAAAAATCCCCTCGACAAAAGTTGCGCCTTGCAACAAAGAACACTTGTGCCAAATTTCACGAAAATCGGCTGAAAAATGCGGCCTGTAGACCGGAACTGACACACATACCAACAACGCCAAATCGGCCAGTCCCCGAGTTAAAACTGAGACGCTTCGCTCGCTTCTGTTTGTAGTGAATAAACTCAAAAACTACTGTGCCGATTTCCAAAATTCTTTCACCATTGGAAAGCTACATTCACCCTGAGTAACATAGACTTTTATCCCGGTAATGTGTTCTCACGGGAACCGGGAACGAGTAAACTAAATCACGCGAGCGGAGCTGCGGTGATCAGCTAGTAGCAAATATTCTCGGACCTACTACCTAATTATTCGGAAGACAATAGCAAAACGTAAAAAAAGTTTTACGTTTTGCTATTGTCTTCCGAATAATTATGTAAGCTGCACTGAACAACACTAACTCCTCGGACGACATACTGAACACGACTGGCCAATGTGAACAAGGGAAATGTCGAGCGACATTGTCCCACAAAGTCGCAAAGACATGTCCCCTTTTTTTTTTTTTTTTTTTTTTTTTTATTTCCGCGACCAAAGCCCCTGCCACTCTAACGTCCGTTGCCGGGCGTCTCTGGTTACAAGCAGAACGTATTTCCAGTGGCGCCCGGCGGACTTTGACCACCTCTGTGGTCTCTGCGGGGGTTGGGTCGGGATGAGAATCCCGCGTCGTTGGGGTAGGGTTTTATCCCGCGTCAGTGAGTGAATCTGGTTGCGTGCTATGGGGCAAAGGCCCCGCAGCACGCAACCCTTCTAGCCTGCTTCTGTAAGGACGACGGGTGGCGATCCCGCCATCCTCAGGCCCCGATCATGGAGGTCGATGGTCTTGGGCGTAGATGAGTCTGCGGCGGCCTCGCCGCTGACTACGGAACTCGGCGGGGAGGGCACGCTCCCTCTCCCTCTCGGCCGCCTCCTTCGCGAGCACGACTTGCTCGCAGAAGGACACGGCCGCGTTCCACCTACTCCCGCTGGAGACCATGGCTTGAAGCATGGTCTCCAGCGAGAGGGTATCCACGCCCAGACCCACTACGAGGTCCCGGCGCTGACTCGCCCGCGCTGAGCACTCCACCAACGTGTGGAGTGCGGTGTCGTCGTCGGAAACCTCGCAGTGTTGACACCGGGGTGTGACCTCACGATGGATGCGAAACAGATAGCTACCGAAGCATCCATGCCCGGTAACGATCTGCGTCGCACGATACGTGAGGTCACCATGCTGCCTCTGCAGCCAATCGTCCATGATCGGTCTCACCGCCGCGATGATGGTGGCACCCCACTTGGGTTGCTCAAGTCGCACCCTCCATGACTCCATGAGATCCTGTTGGAGTTGGGACCGCCGGTCATCGATTTCTCGAGACGCAGGCCTGTGGTCCCGCTCCAGCGCCTCCTTGCGCCATTGGAACAATGACGCAAGGGCTCTCGCTTCCAGGTCCCATGGAGGGGTCCCGGCTAGGAGACATGCAGCCTCTCCGGAGATCGTGCGGTAGCCCCTTATTGTTTTGACGGCCAAGGTCCTCAACGGTCTGTTAAGGAGCGTTGAGTTGTTGGCCGTCAACCGCGCCGCCCATACGGGAGCCCCGTATAGGGCCATACTCCGCACGATCCCCAGGTACAGTCTCCTGCAGGAAGCGTTGGGTCCCTTTAGGTTGGGCATAAGTCGCGAAAGCGCGACCGATGCCTGTGTCACCTTGGGGACCAAACTTCGGAAATGTGGTCCGAAGTTCCATCGGCTATCAAGTACGATCCCTAGTTACTTCATCGAGGGCTTGATGCCGATGCTAACGCCTCCCATATTTATGCTGGAACCTTCAGGTGGACCGTTCCGAGGTCTGTGAAAACACAGAACCTCGGACTTGTGCAAGGCCACCTCCAGTCCCAGTGCTGCCTTCTGGTACGTTGCACCCCGCGCCGTGACGAGGGTATCGTCGGCGTAGCACGTTACGCCGACGCCCTCAGGCAACGCACCCCGCAGCACCCAGTCGTAGCCGATGTTCCACAGAAGCGGCCCCAGGACCGACCCCTGCGGAACACCGCACAACACATCTCGCCGAGCTGGCCCGTGCCAGCTGGGGAAAGTTATGGCCCTCTCCGAGAGATAGGCCCCGACAGTACGACGGAGGTAGAGACACGAGCGCCTCCCTAACGCAGCTCCATGGCAAGGTGTTGAACGCGTTGGCGATGTCAAGAGACACCGCCACCACCACCCTGCCCTGCGAGACTGCTTCCTCCGTCAGGCTCCTGACGCGCATGATCGCGCTCACGGTGGAGCGTCCCCGACGGAAACCGTACTGGTTGTCCGCCAGGTCTGGCCCCACCGTCGAGAGATGCTCGACGAGGCGTTCCGCGATAATTCGCTCAAAGAGCTTACACACCTCGTCGAGCAACACGATCGGCCGGTATCCGGACGGTGAGTCCACCGGCCGCCCCGCCTTACGGATCAGGACCAGTTTCCCCGTCCTCCACACCTTGGGAAACTGGCCCCTTTCGAGGCATGCGCTAAAGAGCCCCATCAGTCGAGGCCCGAGTTCTTCGAGGGCCAGGACCCATGCACGGCCAGGAATGCCGTCGGGTCCGGGAGCAGTGATTTTCCGGCGTTTAAGCCGGAGTACTGCCGCACCTAGCTCCCCCACCCTGACTTCGGGTACGTCGTCTTCACTGATGCTATCCGCGTCGGGCAGAGACGGAGCCATGCGCGGAGGGACATACTCCTCCGCGCTCGTCGGAAACAGGGAGTCCATGACCCGCTCCAGCTGCTGCGGCTGGAGACTCTGGGTCAGTGGGGGCGCCCTAGGTCGGAGTTTCTCCCTGACCTGTAGGTACGGGCGCCCCCATGGGTTCTGCTGCAGGGTCTCCAGGAGCTCCTCGCGGTACGCCGTCTTGGCCCGCTTTATTGTCTCCTGGAGATTACCTTTAGCCTCCCTGTAAGCCTGATAAAGCTCCGCCTCTCGGGTTGCCGCGTCGTCTGGGCGGCGATGCCTCCGGCGAAACCTGGTGTACTGGCGGCGGGCGGAGATGCATGCTGCGCGCAGCTGTGTAATCTCCGGCGACCACCAGTACACCTGCTTCCTTGCCGGTCTGGGTGTAACCCTAGGCATCATCGCATCACAGATTTGCGACATGGCTCTCCTGAACCACTCCGCCTCAGCATCCACATCGGCAGGCCGGTCCGGTGCCGGAATCCAGGCCTGCACGATGGAAGCCTCCAGGAGAGCCTCCCGATCCAGATGGTGAAGTGCCCAACGCGGATCCGGGGGATTTTCTACTGGCTGTGGGAGGTCAGGTGGGGGGACGACATCGAATCGGATGTACCGATGGTCCGAGTGCGTCTCCTCACCCTCCTCCACGTGCCAGCCAGTAATACGGGCGGCGAGGGCAGAGGTCGCGAACTATACGTCCACGACCGAGCTGGTCCCCCGCCGCCAGAAGGTGGCGACATTCCCCCGGTTGAGGACCTCCAGACCACGTGTTCTGGTCCAGTCCTCAAGAAGCCTCCCCTTGTCCCTGGTTTCCCGGGAGCCCCACGCCTCACTCCAGGCGTTGAAGTCTCCCAGGAGCAGGACAGGGCGAGGACGGCACGCAGCGAAGACGACGTCGAGCTCAGTGAGCCATAGCTCAAACTGAGTCTCGTCCAGTGTCGGCGAGATGTAGGTGGCCACGACTGCCAACCCATCATATTCCGCCGCAACACACCCGCGGCCCCTTGCAATGATAGCAAGGCGCGAGTTGTCTGCGGCGGACCCCCCGAAGATAAAACAGGCCGAGCCGTCTTTGTCCACCGGGCTTCCCTCGGCGACCACGCCGGATGGACCACTGCCGGATGCTATGGTACAGAAGATCCTGAGCAGCGCGGCAGCGGTTCAAATTCACTTGCAGGATGCGGATATGGGCGTCAGACATTAATGGACGTCCATATCAGCATCCCGCCGAGAAACATCTGGCCGTGCAGTAGCGGCACCCCCACCGCTCTCAGCGGACGGACGAGGCTTTGGCCTCGAGGCGGCGCAGGTTGTGCTGCCGACCCGGTGGTCCGCAGTTTTGCCCTCCGCCTCGCATCTAAAGCAGCGAGGCGGGGCATCACAGGCACTTGCCTTGTGACCGGGCCGGCTGCAGCGGAAGCACCGATCGCCCACGGTGACTTCCGCTGTGCACTGCACTCCGACGTGCCCCACCACCTTGCACCGGAAACATCTGGTTTCCCGGGCACGAAGGAGGTGCACCTGCGCCTTTAGGAAGCCCCCTACGAGGAGGCTTCGTCCGTCCGTCACTTTCAGTGCCGCCGCGACGGGGCACTGGACGACTGTCATCCCATGACCAGTGGAGCCGAAGGAGATGTCTCCAGCCTTCACCTGGTCACGGGGGCAGCCGCCCGTCTCCACGGCGGCGGAGATTACTTCCTCCGTCGTGGCCGCGTCATCCAGACCCGTGATGCGTAATGCAGCGCATTTGGTGGGCCTGGTGACGCGGACGGCTTCTGCGTCCAGCGCGTCGCTGCGCTGCTAGGGCGTCAGCTTTAGGGCCGCTGGAGGCGCCGGAGACCTCGAGGAGGCGAGCCCCGGTGCGTGTCGTCTTGCACCGGAGACCCCCCTGGATATCGAGGGCTGCGAGGTTGACTGAGGACTTCACGGTCCTCAGGACATCAGCGTACCCCACACCCCTCTCCACACCCTCCGTCGTCACCGTAAGGACGACAGCTGTGGAGCGAGGAGCGCGGGGCCTCTTCGGCGCCTTCGCCGCGGCGGCCTTGGCCACTTTCTTGGCCGCTTTCTTGGCGGCCTTCGTCTTCCTCTTCTTAGCCCCCACTACCTCCCATCCCTCCCGTCCGGAGGGATGTAAAGGAGCAGCGGGAGCGTTAGAGGAAGAGGAGGCGGCAGGGGTGCCGCTCTTCTTGCCGCGCCCCTTCGCCTTCCGCGCCTGGGCCGCGGTCTCGGCCGGCAACCGGTACGCTGGAGCGGACTGGGGCGGAGCGGGGTGGCGGACAGCGGGTGTGCCGCTTGGTCCTGGAGCGGGAGAACCGCTAACAGCCGCCGCGTATGAGAACCCGGGACGTGCCAGTGGAGGGCGGTACGCCCGGTCCTCCAGGACCGCGAGGCGCCTCTCGATCGCCGTCAGGACCTGTACCATAGTCGGCAAAGGCTGTGGCGGCGATCCGGGCGCTGTGTTGGGCACCGTGGTGGGCGCCATGGTGGGCGCCGTGGTGGGCACCTTTTTGGACGCCGTGGTTGGTGCCGTCATGGGCGTCTTGGTGGGCGCCGTGGTGGGCACCGTGGGTGGCGCCGTCTTCGGCGCTGGTCCAGCCGTCGGAGGAGGAGGCGGCAGCATGGGACCGGGAGGCGCCTTGACCACCTTGGTCAAGTCAGCGACCTCCCGCCACAGGTCATCCATCTGCTTCCTGGAAGCAGCGAGCTCCGCTTCCAGGCTCGTCACCTGCTTCCGGAGCCTCGCCTCCTCCTTGGTGACGCTCCGCGCGAGGAGCTTGTTGAGGGAAGATTGGGCTTCATCCACCAGTGAAGCCACAATCTTCTTCCTCCCCGCCACGTTCCTGTTGCCGACATGTCCCCTAGTGAAAATGCGGCTGTTGACCGACTTTGCAATATGACTCGTATTCTGATACGAGTACTACTTCATTATAAAAACAAGCACTTTGTGATTTTTTGCTTTTGTTTTGTTTTTGTATTTTTTGCAATTTTAAATTTATAATATCACGTGCCCTTCATGTGAAGGTTAACTTCGCATGAAGGGCACGTGATATTATAAATGTATAATTTTATTATAATTTTTTGATTTGTACAAGTTGCCAAAGTTTCAAAAGTAAGCGTTCAGGCTGTGGGTTCGAGTACTGCCGATGATATAAACTTTTGAGATCTATTTATAATGTTTATCTTTATATTTAAGGTTTCCTATCTTTCTTCAACTGGCGAACGGGTTTGATCAACAGCTTGGTGATTGGAGTTAGATGATCGCCCAGGAATTGATGTATAGCCGATTTTCAAAATTATTTTATGATATGTAGCTAAATATAGCCCTGCCTACCATGCCTATTACTAGATACTAATGCCTGAGTAACATGGGCTACTTTTTATGTCGGTAATGTGTTCCCACAGGAATCGGTAACGAGATAACTGTATCACGAGGGCGGAGCCGCGACGATCCGCTAGTGTCCAATAGAGAGTACTTAACTATTTATATTTATCTGACATCCCATACAATTGAGAATGAGAGTTCCTTGTTGTTTCACTTAGCAATTAGCTTAGAAACTGTCAACCATGTGTGTTTATCATACTGTTTGAACGAAGTAATTCTTCTTCTTCTTTTATGTGTGTGGTTCTATCGTTCATCGATGTTTTGCTAATATCAAGGTAATTTTAATAGTTCCCGGCACAGAAGAACTAGTTCCCGGTGTGGGAAAATGTTGTTCGGTATTGCAAGTGAGCATATACAACCCGGTTTTTGCCGAACGGCAGAGGTTACCTAAAAAACCACCAGCTTATTTTATCCAATTAGACTTAAAACTAGTTTTTAAAAAATCTACCTAACTACTACCCACTTTCCGCCGCGGACACCTCGCGCCTTGCATTCATTGCAAGCGGCCGGGGGTGTGTTGCGGCGGAATACGAAGGGATGGCGGTCGTGTCCGCCTACATATCGCCGACTCTGGACGAGACTCAGTTTGAGATATGGCTCACTGAGCTCGACGTCGTCTTCGCTGCGTGTCGTCCTCACCCTGTCCTGCTCCTGGGAGACTTCAACGCCTGGGGTGTGGCGTGGGGCTCCCGGGAAACTAGGGACAAGGGGAGGCTTCTTGAGAACTGGACCAGAACGCGTGGTCTGGTAGTCCTCAACCGGGGGAATGTCGCCACCTTTTGGCGGCGGGGGAGGGAGTCGATCGTGGACGTTTCTTTTGCGCGACCCCTGCCCTCGCCGACCGTATTTCAGGCTGGCACGTGGAGGAGGGTGTGGAGACGCACTCGGACCACCGGTTCATCCGGTTCGATGACGCGCCCCCACCTGGCCTCCCACAGCCAGTCGAAAATCCCCCGGATCCGCGTTGGGCACTTCAACGTCTAGACCGGGAGGCTCTCCTGGAAGCGGCAATCGTGCAGGCCTGGATTCCGGCGCCGGACCGGCCTGCCGGATGCCGAGGCAGAGTGGTTCAGGAGAGCCATGTCGCAAATCTGCGATGCGTCGATGCCTAGGGTTACGCCCGGACCGGCAAGGAAGCAGGTGTGCTGGTGGTCGCCGGAGATTGCACAGCTGCGCACAGCATGCGTCTCCGCCCGCCGCCAGTACACAAGATTTCGCCGGAGGCATCGCCGTCCAGACGACGCGGCAGCACGAGAGGCGGAGCTGTACCAGAGCTACAGGGAGGCGAAGAGTATCCTCCAGGAGACTATAAAGCGGGCCAAGATTGCGGCCCGCGAGGAGCTCTTGGAGATACTGCAGAGGAATCCATGGGGGCGCCCGTACCTACAGGTCAGAGGTAAACTCCGACCGAGGGCGCCTTCACTGACTCAGTGTCTCCAGCCTCAGCAGCTGGAGGTTGTCTTGGCCTCCCTGTTTTCGTCGAGCGATGAGGAGCACGTCCCTTCGCGCATGGCTCCGTCTCAGACGCCCAACGTGGATAGCACCAGCGAAGACGACGTACCCGAAGTTAGGGAGGGTGAGCTAGGTGCGGCAGTATGTAAGGTATGTAAGCTCTTTGAGCGAATTATCGCGGAACGCCTCGTCGAGCATCTCACGACCGTGGAGCCAGACCTGGCGGATAACTAGTTCGGTTTCCGTCGGGGACGCTCCACGGTGAACGCGATCATGCGCGTGAAGAGCCTGACGGAGGAAGCAGTCTCGCAGGGCAAGGTGGTGGCGGTGTCTCGTGACATCGCCATCGACATCGTTAGAGCAGCTGCGGCCTTCGGCCGCGGAATTAAACAAAAAAAAAACTACTACCCACTTGTATACCAATAGATAGGTACATCGTTTAAAAAATATTAAAATCCCAAACTTGCAGGTCTTGTGAGGTTTTATACAAAATAATTGTTAATTAACTTTGTATAATTGTATGGGTTCACTATCCATTTGCATAAAAAAAATAACCATAAAATATTTTGGCATATGGTAATTTAGACTAATGATATTTATGCATAATTTTTTTATCCATAATAAATTTAGCATATTTGTCTTAATCATAAATAAAATTAGCATAATCATATTTAAGCATAAAATTTATAAGAATAGCTTTATAAAGGCATAAACGTATCAAACTATAATGAATATAGTCATAATCATCTTACGCAGAATAAGTAACTATGTAAAATAATTAAAAGGCGGCTTAGGGGTGGCCCAAGGGCCACCCCCGCCGCACCTAAACCTGCTTTGACACTATATAATATAGGAAATACTGGTTAAAGTAACTTTTTTATTTTTCATTCATTTCATTAATTTATACCTATTCAATTTTAGTAATATATACTATTAGGCGACTGTACACTATGCCTAAAAACATTGTGCATATTATAACTATGCATAAATATATTAGACCTAAATATAATTATTCCACAGTACATATACTGCTAAAAATCAATTATGACCAAGTATAATTATGCCAAAAAAAGTATGCCAAATTCATTGTGCCAAAAAATTTTAGGATTACATACATTATGTTAACGAAAGGTATACCAATTGTATGAATATAATGATAGGAGATGAATTGTGTTTGGTGTTTACAAATTACGATCATAATGACATTTCACATGCTTCACAGGACCAGAAGGCTGGCTATTTTCTGGCCCAAAGAATAAGTATCGCCATCCAACGTGGCAAAACAGCATTCTGGGAACCTTCCCAGTCGGCAATGACGCGGAGGATTTTTTAAACGATATTTTTAGTATATAATTATGTATATTTTGTACATTGTAATTCTTATTGTATTAGATTTATGAGTAAATTATAAAAAAAAATGAAATGATGAATGACGAGTGGACAGAATGACTGGCCTGCTGGAAGAGATTCCTTTAGGAATAAGTAGCGCCCTTGTACTAACTGCTCACTGTTCTGTTTGTATTCTTCTTATTGTTTGTTTTTCTCTGTGTGTTGTACATAAATAAATAAATAAGACGAAGGAACTAAAAATTATTTTGTAGGGACTTTTTGTCTTATATGACAGCCGCTTAAAACTCTAACCTTGTTATCAGTTGTGTCCATCAGTCGTGGAAATCTGGTTATTTAAAAATTCCGAAAGGAAACGACTTATAGGGAAAAACTGTCCACGACTGCATTTCTTATTTTTAACCGACGTCAAAAAACATAAAAACTGATGCCATCGGCAGGACTCGAACCCACGGCCTTTCCCTAACAGGAATACTCTGACCCAGTGGTCAGAGTATTCCACCTCATCACCAGTCAGAGTCAGAATCAGAGTTCAGGGTCAGGGTCAGGGTCATCGTAGCTACTGAGCTACGATGACCAATACCGACAACATCGAATTTTTGCTTCATATAATATTCATAATTTCTAGATCGCTCTATTAAGGTTAGCGTTGGACATCAGTTTTTGTGATTTATTCATAACTTATTTATAATTTATTTCTTAATATTTTAAGTATATTTAAGCAAACTCATTGCTTTGTAATACAAAAACATTTCAAAAAACACGTCAAATCAAATCAAATCAAAATCAAAATATCATTATTCATTTTTTTATTTTATTTTTCTTTTATTTTGTTGAGGCTTTTGTCCATAATCTTTATTCATTTAGGTCACAAAGTAACACTTATGAACGTCAAAGAAAAGAAAATGCTTCTACATTTACAAGCAAACACCATCTCAAATACCGTTAATGGGACAAAATAATTGTCGGAATGGTACCAAATTTAAATGAGACCTTTTGGGAATCAAACGATAAGCAGTAGCTTTCAATTAAAAAAAATATTCAAAATCGGTTCTCTTAGTCGAAAGATATTCGAGAGATAACAAATATTAAAAAAAAAACAGTCTAATTGAGAGAGAACCTTCTACATTTTGGAAGGCTGTTAGATATAAGTAACGATACGATACATCGTAATAGGTACTTTTATGCATAACGAGATTGCTAGCGTCTAGCCGTATTCTTATGAGTTAGGACTGTTTTACACGGCCGCCGGCCGTACGCCGAATACACCACGACCCATACCACGACCTCCCGTCGTCCGGTCCGTTGTCCGGCGAAAAACCGGCCTTGTAAAACAGGCCTCATAGGGCCCGTGTGTGAACATGACGGCATGCAAAATCCATGGTAGCAACCATTTTAACCTGGTCGTACACCAGGTTAAAAGTTCATAGCAAATTATATTCTGCCAAAGGTTTTCTAAACAGTTGTACAGTGGAAGATAATTTTTTCGATAGATTTATTTTTAAATGGCTTGAAGATAATGTTAGACAGTAAAGTAAAGTAAATATTTATTTTTCTCTTCCACAAAAGTATTCATGTATTCCAGTCTAGACTAAAGTATAAAGGTTTTCATAACAATGCCATACACAGCCCCTTCATGGAAGACTGGTATCTGCACAGTGAAGTAAAACACCTTTAATAATGTTGAAAAGCGAAACTGGTCGGTAAAAATAAATCAAATAAAGTTGTGGAATAGTGTACAAGTGTGTTTGTTGATCATGTATTATTATTATTTCTATTTCCAGTACAGCATTGATTTGGAAGTTTTAAACAAAGTTATATTTAGATATGGCGTACCCGTAGTTGACACCGAATTATTTGTTGATAACCTATGTGGTTCTGAATGATAATCAATGAAATCATTCCACAAAATAAAATCAATATGTTTTGGTCCTATAACATTGTTATCTCCGGGGCCTCGGAATGACGCAGTAATTATTTGGTACTTACTAGCTGTTGCCCGCAGCTCCGCCTGCGTGTTATAGCTTTCTTGATCACCAGTTACTGATTTATTATGTATAGCTGTTGAGTGATATTGTATCTTAAGATAAAATATTATAGTATCTTAGCCGTGTGCAGCGCCCCTTAGTGAACTCCACTGCGGGTGCGAAACCTACGACAAACTTATTATTTGCGGTTGGTACAGTAATCGGGTCTAGGGATCGAACCGCAAAATTAAGTTTGTTTTTTATTGTATATACTTTTCCGGGATTAAAAGTACACAGCGTGGTGCCCAGGACATTAAAGAATTATTATACCTAGTTTCATCGTAATCGAACCAGTAGTTTTTGCCTGAACAAACAGACAGACCAATTTTTTAATCTCATTTTTGGGTTCGGTGTCGGTCTAGTAACACCCCCTGCCATTTATTTTTTTGATATTTTCAATGTACAGAATTTTCACTTCTACAGATTTATTATAAGTACCTATAGATATAGAAGATAAGTTACCCATTCCCTTTGTTGAGTAATATTAACCCTTTGATCCCAACATAAATGACGTCATTGGCCGTATATTTATAACATTTCTTTTCTCTTTATTTTGTCGTAAATAGTATGTAAGCGTCATCAAAATCATTCACAAAACTAACGGTCCAACAGTGATCTAAATTCGAAGTCTTTTTAGGGTAATAGTTAGAAAGTTGATTCAAGAAGTCAATTTTTACAGTTGATGTATTTCTGTTGCATCTATTTCAACAAATACTAAAAAACAGAATATAATAAATATATAAAAAGGCTCCCATACAACAAACGTGATTTTTTATCGCTTTTTGTACGGAGCCCTTTGTGGGCGAGTCCGACTCGCACTTAACAAGTTTTTTTTCATTTTAGCATTTTGCTCTCTTTCTCTGTACAAACTGTAAGTGTAGTAGGCAAAAGTTTGAAATTTCATACTCCTTCGTCCGCGCAATTTTCGTAAAGAGGGTTTTTTAATGTGGTATCCATTCAGGCACTTCGCCTCCCCTCTGCAGTGTTAGTGGGACGGCTTTGTGTGTGACTCCCGGCCTTCTAGATGGAAAACGGGCTGGAGTACCTTAGCCGGGCCACCGGATAGGCTGAATCCCTTAAGCTACGGCCCCGGCAACATAAAAGAGAAGAAAAAGATTTATGAAAACAAACACACAATAATACACAATAAATCCTAAATAACCGAAAGGGGGACCGGGGGGACCGGGGGAGGCCCCCGACGAGGGAGGACTTTAGGTACCATGCGGTTGGCATAGGGTTTTCTGTCGAGTTTTCCTTCTCTAAATAGGTATACTCCAATAAACATAATATCTAAATACATACTAAATATACATAATTATAGAAAACACCGAAATTCACAAAAAAAAAACCATTTGTGAATCACACAAATATTTGATTCGACCCGAGGATCGAACCCGGGATCTCAGGAACGGCAGTCGCATACACACACCACTGCGCCACCTACGCAGTTTAATAGCAAATAGTATGAGGATAATAAATAAATAATGTTTAGGCGAACAATATAATTAAGTAAGCTTGTATTTATGATGTATTACTTATGAATAATTTATTTTCTTAGACGTCATCAAAAATTCATAAGTAAATTTCCTCGTAAAATCCCAATACATAATATCATCATCATACAATATGCATAATTTGCAATTAATCACATTTACTGTAACATAAATATATGATCAACTTAACCGCGTCTTCGCCCGCGTGACATTAGCTAGATAATATACTAATTCCCTATTACCTGGCAATAAAAAGTTACGGCCACTTAGGAGTGGTGATTATGATTACTGGCGATTGGATAGGTCCAATCGCCAGTAATCATAATCCATGCCTCAATCATGCGAAACTGATAACAATCCAACATTATTTTATTTTATTCTTTTAGGAAAACTTACAGCTAAAATACAAAACAACATAAAGATAACACAAAAAGGCCAATTAAAAGTTTCCACATGTAGCACTTAAGTAAATATAGTAATTACATGATGGTAGACAGTGCAATTGGTTCAATTTAGGTACGTAATAAATAATAATAAGTCAATAACAATAGGCAGGTAAATATTTACCTCAAGAAGCCCTGAAACTAAGTACACTACATGCCTTCAAAAATGCCATGCTCAATCTAACCTCAAGCTGATTAATGTTCGTGCAATAAGTCCAACACACTCTGATTAATTATGAGTTCTGTCTATAAGTGCAGGTTGTTAAAGGCACATACAGTAGCGTCGGTCTCCTAAGACGCACAGATGACACACATAATCCAATCCTACTAAGCAGCTCAGAACAATCGATCGAGTGATTCAAAAGTTTGAACAGGAGGGTCAAATCGGCTATGCTTCTACGTTCATATTATAATGGTAGAATGTGAAACCTCCTCAAATAGTTAGGTAAAAAGGTCCCAGATTTCAACTGTATATTATATCGCATATTTTTTTTTTATTGTTTCTACTTTATGAATATGGGTCTCCCTTGTTTGACCGAAAGGAATTTGACAAATGTTCACTTCCCAAAAAATTTTCGCATAATTTCATTTGCCAAATTATTACTAATCAAAAAATCTATTCACAAAAAATTGTTATGCACGCCTAATGTTTGTGACGTGAACGTTTAAACTATAACTTGTTTACCAACTAGCACTTTTAACATTTTTTATTTAGTCAAATATTTCAGTTGGAATAACAGTTTTTACGCAAAATCATCGTTTCTGGCACACGCCGGACGCTGCCGCGGCACCGCTCGCTTCGCTCGCTTGGCTCGTACGTAGGAGGTCACAGTTTTAAGGCCTATTCAAACATGAGCGGTATTCGCTGCCGCTATGGGTAGAGGTACATGCCGCGCGGATTTCGCTCAGGTATATAGTATGAAGTTCCGCGGCTAGAGCGGAATACCGCAAACGGTAGCGAATATCGCGGTTAGAGCGGAAGTTGGTGCCATAGTACCGCATACGTATTTTTTCGCTTGTTGGGCGAAACAGGTTTCGCCGGTCGACGCGGCGCGGGAGTCGGTATACCGCCGGTTGCCCGAATTTTATTGATGACATAATATTAATTTGCCCTACTCTTATTTACTATATTAGTCACGTGCTAGAAGCTTTGTTTCCCATAAAGTCACTTACCATAATATAATTTGTCATAATCATTGTAAGCCCTTATTATCAGATGCACTAATTATCACATGCACTAATTATCACATGCCCTAATTATCACATGTCAAAACATCAGTGAGGTTTTGGTTAGTTTAGAACATGAAAGACAACGCACGAGCCGAGCGAGTGAAGCGAGCGTGCCACGGCAGCGGCCGGCGAAGTGCCACAATCATTTGTCATAATCATAGCCCTTTTTTTAAAGCCTTGACGTGGCCATACTGCGTCCATTTCCGGACGCCTCTGGTAGTTGCGGTGGTATTTACCCAGTTAATCATAGCCCTAATTATCACATGCCATAACATCATTTGCCATCGACATTGAGGTTTAGGTTAGGTTAGAACAAAGCAAATGCATAGTTTGGAAGAAGATTAGAAAACATTTTTTTATGGCGCTTAAATATCAGGTGTAATGATTATTATTGCGTTTAAATATTATGTCTAATAATTATTATGGCATTTAAATGTTATATCTAATAATTATTATGGTTTTTAAATATTACATCTAATAACTATTATGGAAAAGATGAAAAACAATACATATGGTACTCGTATCTTATGGTATCTAAGTTTCGGGCAATTAAAAGTAGGTATGTCATAATGGTGTCGACTGATTCAGCGAAATCCGAAACGTTGTCACCGGCGATAGTTGCAACGCCGCGCAGTGAACTCATTGTCCCCGCGCGCCCTGCCGCCATCCCCGCTGTGCAGGGACATGCCGTCTTGACGTCACCTACTCGTGGTAGTTATGCGCCTGCCGCGAGTTTGCCCGCAGCTAAACATCAGGATCCGGATGATGGATTTATAAGAGTCCAGAAGAAACGCAGAAATCAACCCTGCCGAAACAAGTGTGGTACTGCACTCACAGGGCCCAACTTCCTGTTGAAACCTGCTGTACCTACTACGCTACTGTATGTCTCGCGCCTGCATCACTCCACAAAGACTAAGGACATCGTGGAGTACATCACAGTCAAAAGTAAATACGTCGTGAGGGTGGAGGCTTTGGAGTCGCGTCACAGCGTGAACTTCAAGTCGTTTGTGGCGCGTGTACCGTCGACGGCTCTGGAGACCTTCACCAAAGATGACATCTGGCCGAAGGGTGTGGTGTTCCGGCGGTTCCGGGACAGGCTGGGAGACAATGCCGATCAACAGACACACAGGAATGTGTCAACTTAGATCTAAGTTTTATGATTATATATTTTATGTTTAGGTATTTATTATTATGGGCTTTGATGCCGAGTAATATTCATATGTATTCTTAGTTTTAAGGTATATATCTATGGGCCGTAGATTAGTTTTATAAGATCTGTAATTAGTCTAAGATGCCTGAAATAAAAGTTTAAATAAAAATTAAAATTAAAATAATATGTCTTTTAGGGCAAACAAAACATTCGGGCAAATGAAATTCGGGAATATGATGATTATGGCATATAATCTTCGGGCAAACAAAAACCGCGGGAGTCAATTAAAGCTAATAAAAGTAAAACTTCCTCTTCATCGATATCCATCCCTCTATCAGATGCTCTGCAGCAATTACAGCGTGACTGACGTGTATATTCTTTGGCCACACAGAAATGACTAACTGCGGAAAAGTTCATATTTTCGTGAGCAAAACTCACGCGATATTCTACCCACAAAGATAACGAAATCCGCTTTGGTGTGAACAGTAGTATTACCGCATACCCACTCGGATTTCTCTGCCGCAGACGGTAGCGAATACCGCCTATGTTTGAAACAAAATGGGTAGGTTAGGTTAAAGCCTAACCTAACCTACCCATTTTGTTTAAAGAAGAAATTTACCTAATCTAAACAGTTCAGTTCCGGGTAACCTACTAAAAACAAACTCTTTTTTCTATTAATGCGAGTCGTTTCTGGCACTCGCCGGCCGCTACCGCGGCACCGCTCGCTCGGTTCGTGCATAGCAGGTCACAGTTTTAACCTAACCTAACCGACCCATTTTGAAGAAATTAGCCTAATCTAAATAGTTGAGTTCCGGGTAACCTACTAAAAAAAATTAAAATTAATATTTTTTGTCTTAACAAATCATTTCACCAAACGTTTATTGTCTAAAGATTGTTTGCTGTAATAAATAATTTGATTAAAGACCAAATGCCATAATGACATTATACTTGGTAATATTTTGCTAAGTAAAAATTTGACCAAATAAAAATATGCGTACTAAAATCATTCGAAATATTGCAATGGTATAAAAAAAGGTTACTAAAATTTGTTTGGGTAATTAAATTTTGTAAAAATCTTTTCGGCAAAACGGCACCCTATGAATATAAATATTATACACAAGATTCCATACCTGCGAGCAATATTCGAGAAGACTGCGAACATAAACACAGTAGAGTATCGCTTACAATCTTACGGTGACATAAGTATATAAGAAATAATTAATGCCTGGAAGGTGGTCTGGAAGGAATCGCTTCTTAGCAATAATGCCGTCCTTTGTACATTGATTTTAAGGCACGTATTAATCATTCATTATTAGGTATTTATTGATTATGTACAATAAAGAGTACCTATTTATCTTATCATTTACTAATGGACGCCCGTGGTTTCGCCCTCTTGATAAATTATATACACAAAAACCTTCGTCGAGAACCACTCTTTACATTGGTTAAACCGCATCAAAATCCGTTGCGTAGTTTTAAAATCTAAGCATACATACGGACGGAGCGACTTTGTATACTATGTTATGATTATGATGATTATGATTCTATTGTATTTTTCACAATTTGTCAACTAAAAAAATACTTACATTCTAAAAAAGTACAAACAAAGCGATTCGATCTGTTTTATCTTTGAAACGAAAGAATACGCGCTCTCATTTGAAAGTCACAAGTGTTATCAGCGGTTCGTCCTCCGACCGAGTCAAGAGGTTATCTCTACCACCACCACTATGATCCCCCCTTCCGTCCATCCTGGAACACGCCCCGACTCATATCCACCAGTGAACAGATAAGTCCTATACAATTAACACCGTTTTATGATTTAAATCAATTTTTTGAAGCGTTTGATTGCGCGAACATACAGCCAACAATTTTAGACCGCTGTCTGTAGATTATCATATATTACTTGTGAGTTAGACTGTGGTGGTTATATTTGGACATAATTCCTGGAAATGATAAACGGCAAGATATTGTTCTGTGTAGTTTTAGTTGCTGGTAAGTACCTACTTTAACTGTTTATAAACTGGTTGTAATTTACTAAACCATGCTCGCAAGTAATATTAACAAAAGGTAAATGATACTACGGCAATTACTATTCTATATTCTCTTGCTAATATTTTATTTACTAATGGAAAATATGTACATTAAACAAACTGAGTTGGTTGAGGAGTTTGAAGTATCGCTTTTCATACCAAAACAGCTGGTTTCCCAAAGAAAAGATTTACCCAATTTGTTACACTTTAAACCAGTGATAGTACTGATCATTTGTTAGAAATACTCCGACGTCAAAGCTTTTTACTATAATCTTATGGTTTCATTACAATGGGAAATATATTTATTTACAATAAGAATTACAATTTACATAATTATGTACAAAAAATATTTACACTACAAAATGTCGTTTAAAAAATCCTCCGCGTCGTTGCTGACTAGGAAGGTTCCCAGAATGCTGGCTGTGTTGCCACGTTGGATGGCGATACTTATTCTTTGGGCCAGAAATTAGCCGATATTTGTTCAGAGAGGTCATCGTGTTAGACGTAAATTGATTGGTATTAATGTTTGTATTGCATACTAATACAACAGATAAACCCATATCCCGCAGCGTACTGTACCTAAACACCCTATTGTTATTAATATTGATTTACTTAATTATACCAATATAAAAAATACAAGTCTAAAATTGACACAGCAACCGACTTCAAACTACCGAAATGGGACCAAATAGTTGTCGGAATAGGACCAAATGGAAATTGTCCCAAAAAAAATATTCAAAATCGTTTCACCCAATCCGAAAACATGTCAAGAATCAAAGAATCAATTTTGTTTATTCAGTTTAGGCACATAAAGAGCACATATGAATGTCAAAATTTTACAATTTCATGTCAAGTACTATTATAAAAATACTAAATTAAGTACATTAATTAACTATTTGAAAATGATTCTTTCGCTGGTTCGGTAAGTTGGTTCTACTGAGAAGATAACAGCAAGAAACTCAGGTAGATTATCCATTTTATTTTTTAATATAGTTTAGGGACCAAATAATTGTCGGAATGGGACCAAATAATTGTCGGAATGGGAATAAATAATTGTCGGAATGGGACCTTATAATTGTCGGAATGGGACCAAATAATTGTCGGAATGGGAACATATAATTGTCGGAATGGGACCAAATAATTGTCGGAATGGGACCAAATTGAAATGTGACCACTTGGGAAATAGTAGCTTCCAACAAAAAAAAATTACAATCGGTCCACCCAGTCCCGAGATAATATGAGGTAACAAACAAAAAAAATACACAATCGAATTGAGAACCTCCTTTTTTGGAAGTCGGTTAAAAACTTTATAAATACGAAGATGTGTAGATCTTTGTTAATTCTTCAAGCTCAGACAACAACAGGGACTAATATTCTGGCCAAGAGGTAGGGCCGTGAGGTTTTATTGAAAGGTTGCTCTTTCACTCGATACCCTTTGCCTCACCCTTAGCCTTGCGAATCTAAGCAGTAGATATCACCTAAACGTATAAAGACAATTCTTACTTATTGCTATTTCATTCATACAATTTGGTATGAGTTTGATTGAGGTTTGGTTTTTAAGGAATTCGGAACGAGAAAAGTGGGTAAAATAGTTTTCTTTCTTGCTAATAAGTATTTGTTTATTTGATTCTTCTCCATCTCCTTCAAGAAAAATCCCAAACCAACCTCCCCTGCAATGAGGTGCATCTGTCTATTAGTGGTTAACCCAACCAGGTCTGCAATAGGCTCACCTAGGACTAGGTGTTCCATATTTCTGGCGAAAATTTCTCTTCTTATACCTCCACTCTTCTTATACAATCTTCTTATGCCTAACGTTCGGGAAAATAGGTGTGATTTTTGTATGTAGTCAACACAATGAAAGTCAAACACAAAGGCGATACCATACATCTCTCAATTCGTAACACATGGTAGGTACATTAGACCGATTGGCGTCGTAATCTTGTTTAAGGGTTATCGCCGCACACCCACCACTGCAGGGCAAAATGTAGTTATTATTAGCAGTGAGTAATCGATCACAGGGCAGACATATCGACGACACTATTCTGTTAACTTCTGTTGCATATTTATGCGCTGGATAATATCAGATGCTTTGTCTTGTGAAACATTCGATACGTAGTTTGACGGAGCAAAGAAAGGAAAATTGTCGTTGTTCTTTGCCCATACAGCCAATGGGTTTTTTTTAGGTATAGGTACATTCTCTTATCCCACTTCAGATTCACTTATTACAACATACACTTGGAAGAAGCGCAGTACTTCTTATCATAATATCGGTTTTGAGGTTATAATGTATAATCTAATTTTCAACTTGTAGAATTGCTTCAAATATCTTGAATAGATTAGGACTTTAAAAAAATTGTTTTGGGATATAGATACTTTGACAATAGAGTAAGAGCCCAAGACACGGCCAGCCAAACGTTGCTTTATAAAAGTTGAAGTTTTTATTGGGCAAGTCCCCAATAAAGTTAAGAACGTTCAGTGAATTACATATGGAGTTGAGATTGTGGTTACTTAGACAGATGACATTTAGTGGTCATAATACGCGAAGAAGGCGGCCGAGAGGGAGCGGGAGCGTGCCCTCCCCGCCGAGTTCCCAAGTCAGCTGCGAGGGCGCCGCAGACTCATATACGCCCAAGATATTTGACCTCCATGATCGGGGTCTGAGGACGGTGGGATAGTCACCCGCCGTCCTTACAGAAGCAGGTTAGAAGGGTCGCCTGGTGAGTGAATCTGGTTGCGTGATTAAACCCTACCCCAACAACGCGAGATTCTGATACCGACCAAACCCCCGAAGAGGCCACACAGGTGGTCAAGCGAACCAGAGACGACCGGCAACGGACGTGAGAACGGTCACGGCCTTGGGCCGCGGAATAAAAAAAAACATGTTATTCATCATATCTAGTCTAGCACATAGGATGCAGTACGTGTCAATTAAAAATTAACAATCAAGTGTAATAAAATTTATGATAATTATATGACATCGGTACCTAAGTACTTCCCAAAGTCATAAATAAAAAAGGTAATTAACATTATTCTGTTGAGAATTACGTATGTAAACCCCACGGTACGATATAATAAATACCATGAGTTCATTTTAAAACAAATACTTTGTAAGTACAAATAGAACGAGAGCTGGTAGACATATCAGAGAATGTCCTTGAGGCAATCTGAAAGTTTGTCAGATTGATGTCTACAAGTAATATCCTAACATAACAACGCAGACCTGTAAGTTCAATTTTTGCTGAGCGCATGGCAAGGTCGCTTTTTAGGTTACCTTTGGCGCTCCTCAAAAATCCGGTTTCCAGACTCTCTCATACCGAACAACGTTTCTTGTCCTGCACCTGGAGCTAGTTAGGAATAACTAGTTCTTCTGTGCGGGACTATCAACTAATCAAGCATTACCTTGACATTGGCGAATCATCGATAAATATCGATGGAGCCACTTTTTAAAGAAAGAAGAAGAAGAAACGCAGACCTGGTTGTGGTTGTTTTATTTTTTTTTTTATTTTGAATTAAATAATATACAAAAATAATCTATACATCCATACAGATAAATAAAATTGAAGTGTCTGTGTGTAATTTCAATATAGCAGCTTTTCACAAAATGCATGTGAAAGTAAATAAGGTAATTACATACAAAATAACTACTTATACTATACCTACTTTAGTAGGTAGGTAATTTATTTTTCCGTGTTTATATTTATTCTATAAGTTAATGATTACCGACTCCATAGTAGGACAATAAAATGCGTAATAGATAAATTATGTGTAACCATATTTTTCTCATTTATCAAATGCTTCAAAGCAATTCGACAATTATTATAGTTGGTCTATAATAGTCACTTACATAATAGTAACTGCGCATATCAAATACGCAGTGACCTGAAATTACTATGACTTTTTATCACTATGGGTTGGTCAGTTCCAAGAAAGCGTAACTGAACTAGATAATGAATATTTCCTCCACTGAGTCACAGTGTCTTAGTCGTAGCTTTCAGTAGTCGTGTATCTACTCCGTAAATTAAATAAATCTAACTACTTTGCAATATTCGGCCACATGCAAATTACCCAACTCTCGTATTTATTCATGCACAAGACTGCCCTCCAAACCCACTTAGGCCGAAAGAATAGAGAAATAATTTTGAAAATAGAATAAATATGAGAGTTGTGCTATCGTGCAAAAAATAATAAAAAACCTCGACACGTGTTTCGCCCCCAACCAGGGGCACCATCAGGAGATGTCGATGGCTCGGCGCACGGCGACCGAATGACTACTCCGTAAGGGATGAAAGTGGAATGCAATGGATTGGATGTGATCTAACAACTTTATTCAAATTCCTTTAATAATTTTATTTACTTATCTACCTTCTTGAAGCGTTAAAAAGCTTTCGATAAGTTTTTGCAGAAGTAAAATTATTAGAAACTTAATATTATGATGCTTTAATATAATTAAGTATTATATAGGTATCTTGCCTTTCGTTCGTCGATACGAGTATCCCTGATCTTGAACATTTAAAAAGTTTCAAATAAATAAGTTTTTAGCAAAAGTTCAATTTATTAGAAAGTTAATAACCTTTTTTCTTAATAGATAGGTAGATATTAATTTTTCGTGAGATATGTTTGATCATGACAAATCTAATATGAGCCATTAGGCGAAGATTTATTTAAGGAAGCTTATTGATTACATTATTTTATGACAATCAATAATAATGATAAACAAATAAACTACAAACAAACGGACGGAGGGAAACAGTTTAATGAGGACATAATAAGTAGCTTAATTGTTTCTTGTTTTATTCCATTATTGTTTCCAGCTGGTGTTGATAATTGTTTGACATTTGATATGACCCTTCAATCTAATCTGTATTAGGTATAATATTTTCTTAAAGCTATCCCATGATCTTATTCATATTACGCATTAGTAATGTCTTATCAATGTGTTTGTTGACAAACAATGTTATTTCTCATTACTCACTATGCTAACATGGAGACATGTGGACACACTCTGTGGACATTAAAATGTCCATGTTGAAGAGTGTTTTATCAAATTTTGATAAAACACTCTTCGACATTTACAACCAGTTAAAATACCCGACTAGAGTTAGGAGTATTTTAATCGCATTAACCTAGTGGCCCTGATAGGGTCAATCCTACACCCGAAGGGGGTTTAACTTACGTATCCTCGCCACGACAGTATTAAGTTTCTGTGGTGGCCTGAAGTTAAACTCTTTTATACTCAGAAAATGGCCTTTACAATATTATTCTGTTAAAGGATGCAGTGATTTTAAAAATTTTCACTATTTTCATTATTATTATTAAACGGACCTAAACGCGTTATAATGTCAATAGTACCGACCGACAGTGAAGATTTCTTTCTGATCTGACCATCGTCCATCACTGAACTCACTAGTTTTTCGTCAGCCAATTCAGTCAGCCCGTGGTTACGGTTGATGCAATCCAGTCAAACTGTCGGAGACCTCTATACATTATATAGGTATATTCCTTTGATACAACCGAATCATCATGTGGCGCGAATGACGCGAGCGCTTTGTTTTGATGTAGGGTAGGGTCATATAGTATCGTGTTATAATTTGGTAAATTATGTCATTTTTGTTTGTGACTTTGCCGCTATCTTGTTGACTTTTGATTTCTTCAATCTCATTTTTATTACATTTCAATACATTGTCACACATGATTTCACTACATACATTGACACGTAATCTAGTACCTACTGCAAAAACCAAATTAAATCGATAACGGTTTAAAAAAAATATTTTTATTGACTCTGAATGCCTATTTGGACCCATCGTGTGGTTTATCACTACAAGATGGGTTGACGCGAGAGAAAAATCATTCCCACTTTACTTGTAAATACTTTTCATAATTTTATTGTAGCACTTTGTCGGAATAGTAAATACACAAATATGTGCAATATTTCATCTTTCTAGCACTGTGTCTGTTTCCTACGTTTGGCAGGAAATCCGAGGACGGACGGACATGACGAAATTATAGGGGTTTCAAGACTTTACTACGGAACCCTAAAAAGCGTCACAATGATACTTCTACTACTTGTGTTTTCTTTTTACACCTTTTTGACTACCTCAAGAATTTTACAAAAAATGTTATATTATATAGTTAATACTCTCAGGCGTTACTTTTCGAAAGTCCATAGTTAAATTAAATATAAACCCACTTACAATTAGGCTTTAAGAATAGAGAAATAATTTTGAAAACAGAATAAATATGAGAGTTGTGTTATCGTGTAAAAATAATAAAAAACCTCGACACGTGTTTCACCCCCAACCAGGGGCATCATCAGGAGATGTCGATGGCTCGGCGCACGGCGGCGGTGCCCGAAACTTTCGGGCCTAATTTTAAGTGGGTTTGGAGGACGGTCCTGTGCATGAATAAATACGAGAGTTGGGTAATTTGCATGTGGCGGAATATTGCAAAGTAGTTAGATTTATTTAATTGAGTTATATTTTTTTTTTTTATACATTTTTGAAAAAAACTCACTTGTACACCATTCCACAAATATAATACAAATATAATAATATTTGTGGAATGGTGTACAAGTGAGTTTTTTTCAAAAATGTATTACTATAAGTTCCACCAAGTGCCGACAATCGAAAGCATAAATTATATAGTTATATTATATTTAATTTAATTTTTTACCAAACAAGAGTTTACGTGTATACTTGCTAACCACTTTTGTTTGCACCTCATTTCAGCATGGAACGAAGCTCAGTCAGCCAGTCTACCGTTCCTGACGTCACACCTTGGCGATGTCTATGAAACATTTGAGGGAGGTGAAGCCGCTGAGATACGGGTGCCAGCAGTGATTATGAGGGGTAAAGTGAGAGAGGGAGTGCCGCCACCGCTGTGCGTTGGTAGTTGCAGGGCCCCTCCTATAGGACCGGTGTGTGCGTTTGATGCTGCAGGCACAGCGAGGACCTTTGCTACACTGTGTGAACTAGAGGCGGTGTCTTGTCGTGAGAGCATATGTAAGTATCATAATATACAATAATTCTGCATCTTTAGCACATTCAGTCATATTCAAATAGGTCAGTATGAAAAGCTCTGAATGTATATAATAAGAAATACGGTCTGTTTTTAGGAACCATTATCATCCATTTTTGTAAAAGTTAAAACTGCATTCATACGTTTTCTTAAAACTTGTTCTCAGCCCGAGAATCAAACCCAGACGTTATAAAAATAAAACTAACACGACTTCTGTTTAAATATCGATTGTGTAGGTCTTAAGCAGTAAATGTTACTACGAAACATGATGTCTAAAATTAATAAAATGCATTGTTTTAATATCCGTTAATTCATTTAAGTAGGTTGCCTCAAACTCTTAGTTAGATAATTCCGGGTTTGAAATTATAGGGGTTGTAAAAGAACTGCTACTCTCCAGCCAGATCTGCGTTTTTGTGTCAGGATATGGAGGATTTTCTGACCAATTTTCAAATTGCTTCAAACACCTTCCCATTGGCAAAATATTTTTGGAAGGACCTGGCGAGGGTAAAGACTCCCGAAAATGATCTGGCATTTTTTTTCTTTGTTTAGATATCTTAAAAACGTAAACAGGTTGTAAAAGACGACTACCCTGACCTGGCTAGAAGGTCTGCTTGGACAACAATCTGACAAACTTTCAGATTGCCTCGAGAACCTTCTCTGATATGTTCGCTAGCTCTCGTACTATGTACTTTGGGTAGTTCGTGTAATTTTTGAACAGGACAACTTTAAATTCTCTGTATTTTTACATTAGTTACAAATTTAGTCTTGATATTTTTTTTTTATTAATTCAATTATCTATTTACAGATTACGCAATGACAAGTTTGGGAGAATGCTGATGACAATTTAAAGAATGGAATTTTCGTTTTCATAACACTACGTCATTTTAGCCAGCCAGCAGCATAATTATGTTCAACAATAATTAATATAGTCATGTACTAACTATTAAGTAGAATGAACGTATAAATTAAGAAGATTTTTTACAGAAATTCGTCAATTCCATTCACGAAATAGATTATTGTTCATAGATTGACAAAATTCTAATTTTAAATTGTTCCAAAAATCTTGTGGAAATGATATTATAGAGAAGTACCTAGTGGAAGATACTGATTTGACATAATTATAATTACTCATTTATGTAACCAGGATTAACTTTAGAGGTTTTGTCAATGGCATTCCTATCTGCAACATTACCAGTAACAGTAATAGTCTACAAATAATTACATTGTATTGTACACTATATTGTATTGTACAAATAACACAAATATTTAGGTAGATAGAAAATAATTGTTAAATATTCATTGATTTTTCTTTTGGTGGTTTCAAAAGTGGGAAATTATTTATCATATTTTGGGTACTATTCACCCTCTAGTATGTAATTAAAGTTATGATACTTAATTCATATTTTTTTCTAAATATTAATAATACGACATTATTATACTATAAAGTAAATTACCTATATGTATCGTAAAAATAACTACTGCTGAAAATAATGTTCTTGGAAATCCAGTGGCGCCTCTAGCTTCAAAAAATGTGAACTATTTATTTCCAACAAATAGAGACAGTAGACTCCGTTAGACTTTTACATCTTTTAAACCATGCCTATAAGTAGTTTCCATATATATATTTACTAGCGGACGCCCACAGTTTCTCCCGCTTGACAATTTATTTACTAAAACCTTCCTTAAGATCCATTAAAAAAAAGCGCATCATAGTCCGTTGCGTAGTTTTAAAGATCTAAGCCTACATAGGGACAGACAGACAGCGGGCGACTTTGTTTCATACTATGTTAAGATGTTATACCGTGAAAGTGCCACCGTTAACAAAAAAAATTATGGACTCAGTTTCGATAAATGAACCGACTGGAAGTATAACTTTGAAAAACAAACATTTTTTTACAAAAATCTTAAAATTGATGTACTTTCTAGACATCAAATGAGTACTTGTGGTAGCTCACTGCCTTAATAAATCTTCCTAGTGCTAACCAGAGGCGCTCTGCAATAGACGTAGGCTGCAGCGGCCTCGAGCCGCGAAATTTAAAAAAGATACTACGTCTTAAGAATTTTGTATAAAAAAGGGTTTGTTTTTTCAAAGTTATAAAAAGTGAAATTGTTTCTCGACAACTACCCAACCGATTTTCATGTTTTTTTCACTCAAATATCAAGCATTCTTAGGAGCAGGTTTTGTTCGAAACCGAATTTTGATTTAGGACCCTCAAAAAAGTTATTGACCAAAATATGTCAACAACCGATTTTCATGATTTTTCACTCAAAAATCAAGCATTCTCAGGAGCAGGTTTTGTTCGAGACCAAATTTTGATTTAGGACCCTCAAAAAAAGTTATTGACATATTTTTGGTCAATAACTTTTTTTGAAAACGGGCTCCTTATAGATTGATAAATGCCTTAATAGAAATAGTCGCTTCGCTCAATTGCATGCTGCAGCGCAGTACCACGGCAGCGATCGCGACTCCTAGTTTTAAACGATGGTACTTTCACGGTTTATAAAATTGTATAAAACATAATATAAATTTATTAGAAAAAGATACTAGGTATATCTAAAACTAAATAAAAAATGTAACGTTTTAATAACAACGACCTGGTTGCTGATATGATAGTTTTAATTTAGTCTGTACTAAAACGTCTTTACTAGAACAATAATTTTTGATTTGGTTAAAAGTTCCTAAAAATTTTAAATTTATTCGTTTTTGGAATAAACAAAGATTTGAATATATTCTTATAAGCAATGAAGTATGCTAACTTTTTCTCATATAATTTTACAATATGAATCACAACAACTACAGTCTTGGGCTGGGCTTGAACCAGCAACTGATCCCTTTCTAGGAGGAACGTTCTACCAACTGATCAAGACACCACTCTGTTTTTGTTTTGTGACTCATATTGTAAAATTATAAGTACGAGAAAAACAAAGATTTGTTTAAAAACTTTTTTTGTAGTCATTCTTCAAACGAATGTTACAGTACCTAGTACTAGATTTTAAGAATACTAGTTATGTAAGCTGATATTTTATTTATTGTACCAAGTACGGATTATGACCAGTGGCATTTTCGGTCATATTATTGTCATCTTAATAGGTAAACTATATCTATAGATTTCAATAAAGTTTTCAATTCGATTAAGGTTTAGTTTTATTGAAATTTATTTAACCAACTACTATTTAATGAATAAAAGGTGAACAGTAAAACAACTCCCACTACAGCACAGCCCTGCAGTAGCCTACAACATCCATCTTCCCTGTTGCCCTTTTTTTCGCTTCATCGATTTCTATAGGAATGGATTCCCATGAATGAACAGTACCTATGTAGGTACACGTAGTCTGCAAGGTAGCTGCCGGTGTATCAAAATTCATCCAAATTTGACTATTAGCGAAACATGATGCTTCAATAGGTGTACAGTAGTCGGATTTAAAACTAAGTTAGTAGGTATATAAACTTTCAAATTCACAATAACGTTACCAGGTAGTATATTACATGTAACCTCCTTTGTTACAAAAGCTAAATATGTGAGTCATTTAATAATAGACAGCAGATTTATTCGCTATATACGGACTTTGCTAAGGCTTTTTACCGTGTGGATCATATGATACTGTTGTCAAAGGCTCAACATATTGGAGTGCATAGCAACCTGCATAGATGCCTCATGTCACATTTATAAAATCGCTGTCAATTAGTTGTATTGAGTAGATACGAGTCATTCCCATTCCTGACGACATCAGGGGGTACCACAGGGCTCAAATATTGGTCCACTATTGTTTTTATACATACCAACAGAATGACATACACAAACCACGTCTTTTATTGCGCTCACATTTCGCCAATTCGTTAACCCCCACATTTGGTGGCGAGGCTATTGCCGTAGAACGTTCCTCCTGGAAAGGGATCAGTAGCTGGTTCGAGTCCAGCCCAAGACTATACTTTGTGATTCATATTGTAAAATTTTATAAAAAGTTACTTTACTGCTTATAAAATATATTTACTATAAATAAATAACAAAATAGATTTTGGAAATTAGCTAATAGGCTACTTTTTAACGCGGTAATGTTTGCGTGGGAACTGGGAACGAGCAAACTATTTGACGCGGGTAAAGCCGACGTTATCTGCTAGTATGTAGATAATACCTTGGTGGACGGCGTTCATATTTATATGTTTCCACAACATTGAAATACAATTAAACTTTGAACTTATTTACTCTTAGTAATTACCTATACTTCGTAGGTATTAAGGGATGTTATTGTGTACCATATACCAACGTAAACAGTACATAATCACGTCGTTATAGGCGACAAGCAGTCTATGACACAGTAGTAGGTCAGAATAGGTGACCTGACGTCCGATCTAGGCAATGTCATTAATTAAGTAAACACAGATAATCCGGTTTCTAAGCGATAAACAAGTGACAGAGTACGAAGTACGGCATTTGATATGATGTTGTTTACATTATTGACACGTTTTGATTTTTTTTATTTGTAAAGGTTATTATATTATTCAATTGTAGACCCGCTTGTGTTAATCTTGTGTACAAGGTACCATATTATATTATCTGTGGTACTACTTACGTCACACATCTATCCAGGACGTAAACGTTGTTATTTTTTCTAATAGATACATTCTTTCTCTACTTTCTACGGTCTTTTCGTACTGTCTTTTTGGACTTGCAAGTCCTTCCCTTAAACAACAAGACAGAAACGTTAACACTACATTCAAACATAGACGTTTGTTACAAATTCAGATTGCATATAAGACTGTAGGTATTGGTATCTGCCAGTCATAGTTTTATTGGTACTTCATGTCAATTACCTACTACCTGCTACTAGATAACTAGACAAATAAAAGGAGATGTCCCTCACTATCACTATCACTACATATTATAAAACAAAGTCGCCATTCCGTATGTATGCTTAGATCTTTAAAACTACGGAACGGATTTTGATACTGTTTTCACCAATGGTTAGATTGGTTCTCGATGAAGGTTTTTGTTTATAAAATTTGTCAAGCCGACAAAGATGCGGGCCTCCGCTAGTCTATACTAATATAATAAAGAGGAAAGATTTTAATGATTGATTGTTTGTTTGAAGCGAATAGGGTCCGAACTCAGACTAAAAGAATAATATAGACGGAACGAATAGAACTAGCGAGTGAAGCCGCCAAAAGGGATACTATATAGTATATAGCAATGGGATACCATTCGTTCGCTACTCCTTTGTGAGCAGCGAATGTGTGCGCACGTGCGATCACGGTTGAACAAAATATTATAAAAATGCCGTATTGTGTGGTGAAAAGGTGTAAAAACACTTCAATTATTCATAGGAAGAATACTGGATTATCGTTTCATAAGTAAGTAACTATTTCTTATTAGATTTCAAAACATTTTTCTAAATATTATAGTTGCACAAACTAGGAACACAAAACCTCCGCTATATTAAACAGAGTTGCCATAATTTTTTCATCATTTCCATAAAATATTTTTCAGTATTTATGGGAAATTATAAAGTACTGACTAAAAAAAAATCAGTGTCATAAATGTTGACCATCTCGATGTTTCTAATCATCATCATCATCATTCGTGCGTTAGTCCCGAACTCCCGATCACATCTGTGTCCGGGATCTACTTAATACGTGATTTGGGTATTTCGGCAATCTTGGAATTGACTGCTGTCTGACCTCCCAGCCTGTGTTCTGATCCAATTTATTTATGTTACTGTGTCAGTAGTTTAACTTCAGTCGAACACTACAAAGGCCTCAGTCTTAACTTAACGACTATTGATATCTAGGACAGACGTTTTACGTGCCGTGCGAGGCACTGAAGCGCTCCGATGGAATACCACTTTGTGGTCACCCATCCAAATTACGACCGCGTCTATGTAGCTTAACCCACTGATCGTTTAGCGAAAAGTGAGCGCACCTGGCCACGAGAACTTCAACTGTTGTTGTGCGTTGTGATACATGAATTGTTTTAACCGACTTAAAAGAAGGAGGAGGATTCGGATGTTCACCTTTTTGTTTGATTTTTTAATTTTTTAATTTAATTTTAACAGACCCACGCACGTCAAACTTATAATACCCAGAGGTTTTCTAAAACGTTTACTGTTTGTTCTAAGCTTAGCTGTTGACATTATTTTCCAGGTTTCCCGTAACACTGGATTTAATATTTTGTGCACCTACAGTTATTGATTCTCCAAATTCATCGTGTCCCACTGAATTCATAGTTAATCCTACACACTCTAGACCAAGTTCTACCGTTGAGTTACCTGGCACATCCGCTAATCAAAATTCTCCAAGTCTGGCAGTAGCGAGCTCAGACTTTGATTCTATTTTCGACACACCTAGAAAAAATAAACTTAGAACTCAGTTAAGAAAACATCAAATATTCACAACAACAGCTAAAAAGAAAATTAAATCTTTACAACAACAAGTTCGACGTTTAAAAAAAAAGAATCTATCACTAATGTCAATCCTGAACGAATTAAAACGTAAAAATTTAATTAACCTTGATATACATAAGAATTTGACAGAAAATGTGGTATCAACGGAAATATTCCACAGAACGTACCTGCGCTCTAAAGGTAAGAAAAAGCTAAAATTTAGCCCGGCTATTAAAAAGTTCTGTTTAACGTTAGATTTTTACTCCCCTAAAGCCTATGAATATGTGAGAAAAACTTTTAATACCTGCTTACCCCATAGAAAAACACTAGCCAAGTGGTATACCCATATAAATGGTGCGCCCGATTCACTGAGGAATCTTTTACAGCTTTAAAAGAAACTGTCTCCCACAATACCTATCAGCCATTATGTGCCTTAATGTCTGACGAAATCGCCATCAGGCAGCAGAAGCTATGGGATGGAAAGAAGTATATAGGGGTCGTTGATATGGGTGACGAAATTATTAATTCTTCCCATTTGGCCTCACAGGCATTTGTATTTATGCTTGTGGGCATAAATTATAATTTTAAAATTCCTTTGGGTTATTTTTAACAACAACTCTCACAGGGGAACAGACGGCAAATTTTACGGCAATTTTTACGGCAATTTGACGGCAAAAACATTCACAAAACGTCTTGTTAAAACCAATGATACACAAAAACATTTAATTACTAGTCTAAATAAGAAAGTTACTGAAACACGGAGTAAGACTGGGTTCTTGGGTATCCTTATTAATGTCAAAAGTTTAAAATTTTTATATGAATACGTAGTCGAAACTGAAAAAAGCTTAGCGTTTATACCTGTTTATAAATTAAGTCAGGACCATCTTGAAATTTTTTTCGGGTCTATTAGAATGCACGGTGGTAACAACGACAACCCAAACGCTAAACAATTTAAAGGAATATACCGTAAATTACTTACACATCTGGAGTTAAAATGCCTGGACACTGGCAACTGCGTTCCTTTAGAAACTGTTGCCATATTAACATGTACCTACTTCTTCAACTCAAATAATAAATTACACATCTTCTTCTTACCGACATGAAGAAATTGAGCCGTCACCAGAATTAGATTTTTTGACGGTCATATCAAAAGATGCTTCTGATTTAGCACGTAAATTAGATCTGCCCGCAGTAATGATATGCGCAGATTAATCGTGGGATACATTGCCGGAAGCGTTATCCATTATTTAACGAAAACTATCAAATGTGACGATTGCTTGACACATTTAGCCTCAATAGATAAACATGATCTCGATTTTCATAAATTGACTAATTTAAGAAATAAAGGTGGCTTGTGCTATCCGTCACCGGATACTTTTGAAATTTGTTTAGTAGCGGAAACAGTCATTCGTAAAATTATAAAGGAAAACATTGTGATAGTAACGGAAAATCAATATCGCTATATTACATCACAAATTCTAAAAAGATTTTTATACAATGCTACGATTTTTAAAAATATTGAAAATGATCATAATGATTACGGTCCTAGCCATAGAGTACATCTTTTAAAATGTGTTATAGAAAAATATTTATCTATCAGACTACATTACATATCAAAATTACAAACAATTTCTCGAGGTGCTGAGACAAAGCGTCATTTTTACCGAAAATTGACACAAAATCTAGGATTATAGTTTCATACATTTACATACATTGCATACATACATTTTATTTTTTCTTCTTTACATGATTCATTCGGAATGTTAATTTATTGATAGCAATGTATTTTTACTTACATTTAATTTAAAACGACCGTAAAATTTGCCCAACCATTTCGGTGATTACCCGGAACACAAAACAGACAGACAAAAATTTAAAAAATTCCATTTTTGTAGTAAGTACGTTCCTATGCCTTCAAAACTGTTATTTTAACGTTACAAGCAGACACTTCAATTTTCTTTGCAGATACGGTTAAATTTTTACGTTTAGTTAAGTTGTTCCGTATTTAAAAATACGTAAGATCATGTCATATATTTATCATGTATGTTAATTTTTGTAAATGTTTCTTTTTTTAGTTTAATTTGCATACTATTTACTGTATGTGCATCTTTATTTTGTAATTTAATTGTAATTTATACTTACTTCATGTATAGTCAACGACAAAAGTAGCTTAACCAATTCTTATCTGTTGATCACTATAACTGTTAAACCGATTACAAAATCATAAACAAAACACGAAATATATTAACTTTGTCCTCAGGGGATTTTAAAATTACTTGTACATTGCTGTGGCACATGCATTGGGATGTAAAAAAGATTAATAAATATTTTTGTGCTAATCAACTTTTGTTGTTGACTGTACCTTGTACTTACACTGAAATAAAGCTTTGTTCATTCGTCTTAAAAAGTATTCTTTTAATTATGAAAAATAATTTGAAAGCTAGTAATTAAAGTGTGTTTACTCAGTGTTTAACACGTTTTCATTTATTTTAACACTTCCCCATTTTAGGCACTTATTCTAATAATCATTTGTGTAAATGATATAAAATAATTGCAGATAACATTTACTATAACATATATTAATTTTCCATATATCCACTATATGAAGATTTTTGGGAGATTTTTTCATTTGCTGGCAACATTACGCACACGCCGTTAGTGGTATCGGTAGGTACACGGAAATCGGAGTCACACGCACACATTGAAAGTGTCAGTTGGCTTCATGTGTTTATTCTATATACATGTTCCGTCTAATTTCTTCTTCTAGTCTGAGGCTCCGAAGTACTGAACCGATTTTGAAAATTCTTTCACTGATATGTAGTTACGTTATGCCCGAGTAATATAGACTACTGTTTATCCCGCTAATATGTTCCCATGGGAATCGGGAACGAGAGAACTATGTCACACGGGCGGAGCCGCGGCGATCCGCTAGTAAAATATAAATTAAATACACTAATAGGTTTTACATTTATTAGCTCGTAACATGTTTACATTGTATATAAAAATATCATGAAATTAAAAAAAAAACAGATTATAATAGGTATTATTAAACGTCATTGACGGCTCTCATGACAGGACCATTAGGTACCTACCTACCTTACTCACAGCTTCCAAATGTAGATACGACCTAAATTAATAAAAGCGTATTTTTGCCTTTTACTTGAGTTAAGACAGACGAATGCCATCAGATCCAGGACACTCGCCTTTGCTTATCTTGTGAAGAGCTGAAAAAGAAAGAAAATAAACATTAATATTTGTCCCTGATAATTTTTCATAAAATTTCCCTTTGTTAGGCCAAAGGTTTGAGTTGTGCTGATGACATTCATTTTTGCGATTAAAATTTTCTAACTAATTTTATTTTTGTTAGTCTGACTTCCAGCTAATACGTATAGTTGAAACGGCTGGACCTGGACCTATTTTAACGAGACTTTATAGCGGCTGGCACGTAAGATTTTGTTGCCTTTAATCAACATTTCATCGCAAGGCAACGGGTATAATTTTTTTTTCAAAATTACAATATAGCTGCTGCTTTTTATTAAATTCATTCGGCCATTTTCGACATAACCCATTATAAATGTGCCCGGTGACGGCACATTTATAATGGGTTATGTCATTAGGCTTGCCCCCTATTACGTGGGACTAAATATAGTGGCAAATTGTGGGTGTGTAATGCACCTCTGCGTACCCCTTCGGGGATATAGGCGTGATATGTGTGTGTGTGTATTTATAGCTAATGCTACGACGAGTAGCTTAGGCGTTTTTTTATCGCACGAAATGGGAATTAGAAAACTTTCTACGCGGGTGAAGCGGTTTTCACGTGGTTTAATAAGTTTTAATTTTCTTTTTTACCGCGACATTACTGTTTTCAATAAATCGATCGACGCAAACTCGCCGTTGCTAGTACTCGACTGGCTGGTTCTTGGACAGAAGATCGTGAATAGATAAATATTTATTGCCGTTCTCTGTTAGTCTATAGTAATTAAAGGTTTAATGCTCCTTATGCTCTAGCAAATTGGGCAGCTTTAAAACCTGCTAAACAACTATTGCGCCAATAAAAAAAAATCTGCAAATGGAAAGCAACTGTAAATGCTAAGTAGTACAGTCGCTTTTGGTGTACTGCTTTAACGTAATTGGCTACCCATCTAATGGTTATTGACTTCCTAAAATGGCATCTTTGTCCCCAAAGGGGAAGGTTAAAGGGGTATATAATGTTATATAACCTTCCATGCCAACATCAGTTGTCGTTTCCATGATGGGGTACGTATATTTTAATAAATAAAGATATAGGTAATCTTTGGACATTCTCACACAACGTCATCTAGCCCAATTAAAGCTAATATAACTTTGTGCTATGGGATCTAGACAACCGATAACTATACTTATTATATTTCAAAAAGATTTAAATTTCTTAGTTTCGTCTCCTAGGCATCCTGATAAAGAAAATAATGAAAAGCCCCTGGTAGTAATAAAAATGTTTGGTTGCGGTGCCTGCACAAAGTATCTGACATGTACTACACCTCTGCCTATCCCAGCAGCGGTTATGCCGTGACTGTATTCAATTACCATGATATGGTATTGGGTATACATTTGATGTTCATCATGATAGAGCCAACAACAAATCTGTTAAATCCATGAGTCACTTGCTGTCTCATCATGCGCCACAATAGAGCCAAATGTTATCTTACATCACTCGTTACACCCTACTGCGTACGGACACAACAGTTTTATTTATAACTATATTATAACGCAAATCATTATTTACATAAGTACATGGTAGAACTATTTCATTATTAATCTAAAAAAAATTCTTTATGAGTTTTTGAAACAATTTTAAACAATTCAAGTTTCGGACATTAGAAGTCGGATATTTACAGCTCTGGTAGACAGAGCTGATAATTCGGGGATAAAGACTCAATTTTGTATTTATTGACTTTACAGTTAAGAAATAATTTCGATATGTTAAATATCTGGTTGCTGTTCTAGTTTTCTGCTGAATACCTACTAGACTCAAATCCACTTTAAGACTTAGACCCCTTGAGAAAAGCCACTACTACTGAAGACTGACCTCCGTAGTCAAATAGGCAAAATACTCTATCTTGATAATTTCTAACAATAAGCATGTCGTTATTAGACACTGAGACCCCTCCGTGCCTCGGAGAGCACGTTAAGCCGTCGGTCCCGGTTGTCATATGTCTATGGCAGTCGTTAGAGGTAGTTGGAGCCCTTAATCAAAAATCCGACCGGTCTAACTACAGAACTTCGATATCGCCAAAGGGTTGTTGAGGTCAGATGGCAGTCGCTTTACGGAAAATATCGAAGTTCAGCCGAATCGCAGTTAGACTGGAAAGCCGACCCCAACCGCGTTGGGAAAAGGCTCGGTGAATGATGAGGCATGTCGTTTTTATAGGGAATTGATTCACATTGGTTCTTCTACGTTGGTTCTTCGAGCTGGTGAACCATCGCCCGGATGGAAACCAATGCTTAAAGCCGCATCCAATGAAATGAATAGAGACATTGCTAAACGCCTAATCGATGCTTCTTAGGACTAGATGCCTGGCTATTTTCTGGCTTAAAGAATAATTATGCCATCCAACATGGTAACACAGCCAGCATTCTGGGAATCTTTCCAGTCGGCAATGGCACGGAGGATTTTTTAATGTAAATATTTTTAGTATATAATTATGTAAATTGTAATTCTTATTGTGAATAGAAATGATGTCGTATGAATACAATAGATATAGTGAAGAAAACATTAATTTTCTGAGTCGCTAATGCCAGGGATGGAGTTTCTTAGTGACCTTCATGCTAAAAGGCATCTGAGAACTTGGAATTATTAGAAAAACAGAAATCGTTAGGCTTGGTGACTTGGCTAGTTATCATTAGTAATATTTTTAGCATAATCATACTAAAAATATTAAGGAAAACAATTAAAATAAAATATTATTATGATCTCGGCTGTTCTAAATTCCAATTTTTTTATGTCAACCTTGAATTGCAGAGAATAATTTCCGCCATAGTGCTCACAATGTAGGATGAGTCAACGATTTACTTGTTTTGGTTAAAATTGAGATTACTTAAAATGGTTACCTCCAATATCATCTGCCTTCATTAAACAAATCATTATTAATATAAACGTCATGAACATTAACCTTTGCGCTGGCCGGGAATAAAGGAGAGGTTGATTGGAATTGACTTGGGTAGGTACGCCCGGCAATGGACGATAGGGGCGGCCGTGGCCGTTGCCGTTTAAAAAGATACCTAAGGTATTTAAAATGACGAGAATATTGGTTATAACGAAAGTAATTATGCCTCCAGTGCAGAGATGAGAGAGGTATGTAACATTCATAGACCTATGACTCCGGTTTATGGTAATGTCGGCGAATTTAGGCGTCACTGGGAATACCTCCGAGTGCACCTGAGGAGCCCGGCAAAGGACTTAGGGGCGACCCTTCGGGTAAATAGGCGTGATATGGAGAAGACGCAATTACCCCGGAATACCTTGTAATATGTATGTATTTACAAAAAAAAATATTTAAGTATTTACATCAGTTTATCTAGGACTCATATCACAAGCTCTGCTTAGTTTGAGACTAGATGGCGTTGTGTAATTGTCCTAACATATTTATTATTTATATGTAAAAACCGCTCAAAAATCCGTTCAGTTACTTCGAAGTGTGTACACACACACACAGACAGACAGTTCTGTGTTACAGACCTTTGTGTATTATTATTAATCTTCTTATATCGACAGTATGTAATTCTACTGTTTTGTTATCAGTGCCAGAAGATTTTTATTAACTGATACTCACTATCCTTATGTTCACAGTTGTAGTTATTCATGACACACTCATTGCCAAAAGACTTGGGTTTCTCGCCTTGCTTTCCAGCACACACAGGGTCTACGGCTATAGAAGTGCAGTCATGAGTGCAGGCCTTCTTGCGCGCCTGCTCAGCCTTGATCTGTTTTAGGTCTGGCTTGTCAGGACGGCAAGATACTGCTACTAACACTAGTGCTGGAAATTGAGAGAAAATCATGTTAGAATCGATCGAAACCTATTTCGATTTTTTATAACTGTGGTTAATTAAGTACACTGACCATCCTTGTGGTTATGGTATCTATCTACCTACATGTTAATACTAGAAACGTGCAAAACTGGGACGTCGTTTAGGTGACAATTGACAAAGAATCCTTGAATCATTGCAGTCAGCGGGTTCCCTAAAGACCGCATTACCACGTTGGACAGCAATGCTAATTCTCTGTGCGAAATAAAGGATCTCTAAACATTTAAAGAGTCACAATTATGGACAACATCCATCCAAATGGAAGATCTGTCCTTCATTTTTGCAAGTTATCTACGCATTTTGGACCCATCCTTTCGTCAGTGGAAACCTTAGAACCAGAATTTTGGTTACGTGTAGCGAAGGCTAGACTCTTTATAACTGTTCTTCTTTATTGAAAATTAAGTTAGCCAATAGCATTTTAAGAACTTTTCCAGTCTTTAACAACGCGAAGAAATTTTAAAAAAATCTCTATAAAAATTTTAAGCACTCAAATGTTTTACTTGTGTAAATAAAGTATATTTTAATTGCAGAAGATAAACCAATACGTGGAATGGAAGTTTCCTCACCTTGGCCATTTATCTTAGCAAAATGCTAAGTACCTATCTATATCATATAATATCATGAATTGACCCCGAGGTCTCAGATACTCAAACATCAGTACCTACTTATATTAAACGTAGACGTACCAATCCGGTCTGATCTAACTTCTTAACTAACGGAAACTGTTAAGGATCTACCTAGCAGTAATCATGTCATCAAGTCTTTAAGTCTCCTACTCTCATGACCACAGATTACTGAGGTATGACCTTTATGTATTAAGGTTATAACATATTCATTTGATAATCAGGTGCAACTAGTTCGAACCGGTCATCAATGTAAAACTAGTCTTCTATGTTCCGGAATTGGATTCAAAATGTTACAAAGGTTAATGTCCTTTACGTTGTTTATTTTATACCTACACGGTGACACTTATCACATCTAATAGTCGACAAGTAACTACTATATCCTATATTTTTTTACATACTACACTATTACAGTATAGGTGATAATTCCATGAATATATCACAATCATGACATTAGATGTGACTAGTGTCGACACAATGACACAAGTGTCACCGTGTACAAGCAGCTTTACTTGATGTTAGTGGATCATTTACATCTGAATCGGCCTTGGTTTTTTGCGGAGCGCGTGGCTGGTAGCCTTTTAGCCTGGATTTTTGCCCAGCTAACCTCAGTCTTCTCAATTGCAATACCGAACAATGTTTCCTTGTCCCGCAGCGCACCGCGAACTAGTTCTGAGTAACTAGTTCTTCTGTGCGGGAAAAATCCATCATTACCTTGACATTGGCGAAATCATCGATAAACATCGATAGAGCCACGTTTTTAGAAAAAGAAGAATAAGAAGTACTGATTTCTGAATCGTAATAACTAGTAAAAAGTTTTAAATTTAAGTACCTTGGTAAATCAATCTGTTTCCGATGCTGGTCGTGTAAATAAGGTACATAAATAAAGTGTATTTTTATTAATTATCTGGGTGGTTTACTTGACAATCTACATCACAGTATCGGTCAAGGCTACATTATACATACAAAGGTACATTGTACATTTTCGGTTTTATCCATATTCGTAACTGAGTTTTGGTAACCGGCTACGAATATGGGCTTGTGTAAAGCCTTATTGTTGTTGCAAGGAAAACCTGGTATAAAAATAAAGGCGATAAGCTAAGGAAAAGATTCGTATAAAACCTTATTAGGTAGGAGGTACCTACCTACATCGTTTAAGTAATAGGTATAGCAATACTTAGGTAAGTAATAATAGAATACTCTGTGAGGTATGGGTTGTATGTAGAACATTTAGGTATTACAACCGGTGTTAAAATGATAAGGAAAATCATTACAAAATATTAATAATACAATCATAATTTTATTATGGACTATTAAGAATATTAACAATTATAAAAAAAAACATCAGGTATACCTACGTCGTCTATAGAGTTTAGGTTGTAATGAGACGTTCTTTCGACTTCGCCACTTTTTGGGGATTAAAAAAAATAAGTGACATTAAAACTTCTCGAACTACATACTCGCCATGTAATGTTCTCATTTAAAATTAAGAAAACTAAACTCACCGAATACAAATAAAGTAACCTTCATTGTAGTTTTTATCACAAATCTGTAGGTACACTCTGAGATCTCAAATTCAACTGGCAATAGAGATGGCCGACCAATTCACTTTATAAACACTAAGTGGGGGACTGTATGTGAGCATGTGAATCACAATGATTGTAAACTCGATTGCAAGTCCATTACCTTGTTTAGATCATGCATTGAATGATTCCTCAAAGCTATAGCCGTATTGGACTATAAACATTAAACATGCACAACTCGTTGTTGTTACTTACCTATTTGAATATCATTTCAGGCAACAGTTTTTCTAGGTCCTAGGTCGTTTCGTTTGTGGGGCCCAAATATCCGAGAGGAAGTTATTGGGCGTTTTGCAAACCAATTTCTGTACTTATCCAGTCTGTACTGCTTTGTACATTCTTATCTGCTTGCCTCACATGATCCAAGGTTAGTTAAATTGAGATTTATAAAGAAACTAGCGGACGCCCGCGACTTCACCCGCTTGAGAAATTATATACACAAAACCCTTCCTCGAGAACTATTCTATCCATTGATGAAAACCGCATCAAAATCCGTTGCGTAGTTTTAAAGATCTACGCATACATACAGAAAGGACAACTTTGTTTTATAATATTTAGTGATATCATGATAGGTAAAAAAATACAATACGTGTTGATTTTTTTGTGTTATAGGTGGATGCTTACTCCATTCCTTTATTGAGAGGAGCGAAGCGGAGCTCAATCTTAGGCGACAAGTGTAAATCCTTTGTGCGTCTACTCCTCCGAAACGGCTCGACCGATTTTGACCAAATTTGGCATGCTGGTCGACATCATACCCGGGAGTGCATATATCTGAAATCATGAAAATAGAGCTGACCACGGAGGAATAATCACCGAAAATGCCCTGGACATCGACGAAAAAGTTCTTTAACATTTAGCTAGAAATTCCAAAATTGGCAAGCGCGTGCAAGATATGCAGCTGGTGGGTTCGGAAAAACGATTTTCCCGATTTCGAAAATCGTTTGCACCATCGAGGAATAATCACCGAAAAACCAGATGATTAAATGGTTGCCATGGAAACACGTGCGTCAACAATGAAAATAGATTTTTTTTTCATTCGATTAATTAATTTAAGTGTTCGATTCTGATTCTGATTCTGATATGTAATAAAAACATTTGCTCCGCTCAACATTTGCAATTAGCAGCATGCATTGCATACCTAGTTTATTATTATTTTTCGCCCTGACTTGGTCAGCTATATACTAGATGGCGCGTCTCCAAGCAATAGAAACACTTCAGCTTCCGCATGCTAGTGTGCGTGAGCGTATTGTCATACACTCGCCTTGTTTGAAGTTATGTGGGTGTATAGTGGTGCCAGCTAAATAAACTTTTCCTATTTTCCCATTTTATTTAGGAAATTTTCAGGGAAAAAAAACAAATTAAAAAGTGGTCAATAAAAAGTTAACGAGTTACGTCCAACTTTTTAAATTTTTATTTTTAATAATTAACTTTGACTTTTAACTTTTTATTTTTAAATTTTGACTTTTAACTATTTATTTTTAAATTTTGACTTTTAACTTTTGACTTTCAACTTTTAATTTTGTTCTCTGCTGTTCTCTTTGAGACAGTCTTGATAATGCCTCGTTTAGAGGCGAAACAATTGTCGACGTTTTGTTGTCTTTTAACTCTGCGAAAAAATAATGCTATTATATTTTAAAAAGTTTTTAACATCTTACTTACCATTACTTTTTTAATTTTAACTTTTATTTTTAACTTTTTATATTTAGTTTTTTATTTCTAACTTTTCAATTGAACTTTTTTTAACTTTTATTTTATAATTTTTAATTTTTTAATTTTAACTTTTATTTTTAATTTTTAATTTTTAACTTTTTAATTTTAACTTAATATTTTTAATTTTTATTTTTAACTTTTATTTTTAACCTTAAAAGGTTCAAAATAAAAGTTAAAAATAAATTTTTGGTAGCCATATTGGATTGCGAAATGGACACGAAATTCTTACTTAACATACCAAAAACCTTGCCCGACCTTGTCCCGACTTAACGTATCATCTTTTCTAGGTACTGAAGCGTGAGTCTCGAATATGTAGTAGCGAGTGTATAGTGATGTACATCACTATACACTCGCTACTACATATTCGAGACTCACGCTTGACCATTTTCAAATTATTTATTTTATGTATCTTTATTTTCTAATCACTTGTCCAACACCTATTTCTACTAATATAAATCGGGGAATTTTGAATTCGAAACTGGCAATACCAACAAAAATGACAATTATAAATTACACATTATTTAAATATTGATTTAATAAAATTATGATGAATTTTGAGTTACTTGTAGATGGTAGGTGACTTTGCTGGTTGTTTTTAGTCGCCTTTTGTAGTTTCTGCAAACTTTTATTGCACATTTAGCCATATTTAGGCCAAAAAAAACTATCGCATAAACAACCGTAATCCTTGACAACAAAATTGTCAATAAAGAACGGGAAGCAGTTTACGGTAGAACCGTTCTGCTGTATTTTTTTAAATACATTTCTGACACTAAGGTTCCGTCTAGTGAAAACCATGATTATTAACTTCTCATTTTCATGGTAAATACTGACATCTATCGCTGAATAGCAAAACTACAAATTAATAAGTGCATGCTACAAGTGATTTGTAACTTGAATAAAAGATGGCGCGCTATTGCACTAAAGTATTACAATTAGATAGAATACGACAAAAACAAAATGATTAGGAATTACTTTAATAACAATCTGTTAAATAATATAACTGTTATATACACTTTATTAGTGATTTGTTTAATAAATTGGTTTTGCTATTCACCCATAGATGGCGCTAAACAAATAAGTTATTACAAAATTAACTAGGTACAGTGGGCCAAACAGGGGCGGCCCTAGGGCGGTGCGAGCGGTTAGCGGGGGCTTCTGTAGCTATGGGCGTGCCACAAGGATCAATTCTAGGTCCGTTTCTATTTTTAGTTTACATTAATGATCTACCGTTCTATGTACAGAATTTGTGCGACATTGTTCTATTCGCCGATGATACATCACTTATTTTTAAAGTTGATCGCAAGCTCAGGAATTTTGACGAAGTAAATAGTTCACTTGCACTAGTTCTGGATTGGTTTACAACCAACAATTTACTTCTGAACGCAAAAATGACGAAGTGTGTTAGATTTAGTATGCCTAATGTTCAGAACTACGGTACTAATATTATTTTGAACGGTGATACCCTTAATCTTGTAGAATCAACCGTATTTTTGGGTATTACTCTAGACAGTAAATTACAGTGGAACGCCCAAATATCGGGTCTTGCAGGGAAACTTAGCTCTGCGGCTTTTGCTATTAGTAAAGTCAGACAGCTCACGGATGTAGAAACTGCCAGGCTGGTTTATTTTAGCTATTTTCACAGTATCATGTCGTATGGAATTTTACTGTGGGGCAAGGCAGCTGATATAGAGATCATTTTTATACGCCAAAAGCGAGCTATACGTGCGATTTATAAACTGAATGCACGAGTTTCTCTTAGAGAAAGATTTAAAGAAATAGGCATTTTAACAGTTGCATCACAATATATATATGCGAATATTATGTTCGTTAAACAGAATATACATTTATACAGTGTGAACAGTGACATACATGCAATAAATACTAGAAATAAGCATAAATTGGTTGGGACGTATTATCGATTACAGAAGGTTCATGACTCCTTTGCAGGATTTGGTGTGCGTTTTTATAACAAAATTCCTCTAAACATTATGAACCTTCCTTTGAATAAATTCAAAGTGGCTGTTAAGACACACCTCCTAAAAAAGGCATATTATACTATTAAAGATTATCTAAACGATACAGAGAAATGGCAATGAGTTGCTTGCTCATCACTCGAGCTACATAGGGGCTACTTCTGTTTGAAATGTTGTTTTTGTTGCTGAAACTCACTTATTATTGTTAAATTATTATTATTATGATATTGTAAGGTATGGGTACTTTGAGATTATGTGGCACCTTTAACTAGTATTTAACTTTTTTTGTGAATAACAGAGATTCATAATTTTTAAGTTCACTTGGTCCACACATGGTCACGTACTGCCCTTGCCCTCTTTTTATTGTTGTAACAGAATCATTGTATTTACTGGCGAATAAAAAGAGTGGCCGTGAGTTTTTCTTGCCAGGTTCTTTCCTCACAGGCTCTACCTATTGTCTTGCGAATCTGGCGGTAAATGTAAATGTAGAAGCATTTTCTTTTTTTTTTTGACGTTCATAAGTGTTACTTTGTGACCTACATGAATAAAGATATTTTGATTTGATTTTTGATTAGACCGCACCGGGCGCTGTCATTTGGGGGGCGCCGAAGACGGCCGAACGCCCGACTAGGTACCGATCGACTTACGCGCAAGCAAATCGTATGTACTCGTATGTAACGGGCGCGACAAGAGAATGCCAAAAATTTTAAAATTATCGATGTAGGTCAAAAACTGAGCAATTATGTTGTCAAATACGTTACGAATTCGTTGAAATCTCGCTAGAAATATGATCCTTTTTTTTTATTCTGCGAGATCGCAGCCGCTCCCATGTCCATTGCTGCGGGGTCTCTGGTGATACCCGAAGGTATTTCCAGTGGACGCCCGGCGGACTTTTGCCACTTGTGTGGCCTCTTCGAGGGTTTGGTCGGGATGAAAATCCCGCGTCGTTGGGATTGGGTTTTATCCCGCGTCGGTAAGGGTCGGCTTCTGTAAGGAAGGCGGGTGGCTATCCCGCCGTCCTCAGGCCCTGATCATGAAGGTCGATGGTCCTGGTCGTGGAGTCTGCGACGCCCTGGTCGCTGACTGCGGAACTCAGCGGGGAGGGTACGCTCCCTCTCCCTCTCAGCCGCCTCCTTCGCGAGCATGACTTGCTCGCAGAAGGACACGGCTGCGTTCTACCTACTCGCGCTGGCGACCATGGCTTGAAGCATGGCTTCCAGCGAGAGGTTATCCACGCCCAGACCCACTACGAGGTCCCGGCGTTGACTCGCCCACGCTGAGCACTCCACCAACGTGTGGAGTGCAGTGTCGTCGCCGGAAACCTCGCAGTGTTGACACCGGGATGTGACCTCACGATGGATGCGAAACAGATAGCTACCGAAGCATCCATGCCCGGTAACGATCTGCGTCGCACGATACGTGAGGTCACCATGCCGCCTTTGCAGCCGATCGTCCATGATCGGTCTTATCGCCGCGATGAGTGGTTCCCCACTTTGGTTGCTCAAGTTGCACCCTCCATGTCTCCATGAGTTGGGACCGCTGGTCCTCGATTTATCGAGACGCAGGCCTGTGGTCCCGCTCCAGCGCCTCCTTGAGCCATTGAAACAATGACGCAAGGGCTCTCGCTTCCAGGTCTCATGGAGGGGAGAAATATGCTCCTAAGGTAAACTCGATATAGGTATCTATAGTATGGCTTTATACAGGATGTCCCAGAAGTCGACGTCAAGCCGGAATCAGGTAACAGGCTAGCTAGGTCATAACAGTTGTCAGAAAAATATAAAAAAAATCTAGGTCTTGTATTTTAAAAATTATAGACGTTCAAAAAATGTAGAGAAAATCTACGCCTTGTGAATGTTTTTTCATTCCTGATGCTACAGATATGTACTTTTTTGTTTTGTTTTTTCTCTAATGTAACCCTGAATACTTTTTCTTTAAAGTCTAAACTGAAATTTAAACTCAATTTCTCTAGCTCGGAAGTAAAATGTCACCGTTTGCCCAACCAAAAATTCAAAATAAATACTTAGCTCAGTTTTAACTGCCCACACTGAAAAAAAATGTACTAGGTGAGTTAGGCAAGTAACTTTAAAAGTTAGCGCGTTTAATAAGCATTCTAAAACTGTAAAACACTCACTAGTTTATTTCTCGCATTGCGGCCATTTTTTAATTTTCGAAAAAAAATACAGTTTTTTAAGTGTTTTATTACTTTACTTAGAAGTTATTCTGATGTACCTGTGGCTTTCCACAAGGCCGTAACTCTTAATATTATAGCTAGAGGAGTACCAATAGACTGATTTGATCAGTGTGAGCGAGACAGATAGCAACTATTATTTGATTGAGATAGAGATATCTAATTAAAATATGATAGTTGTTACTGACGTTATTAAATAAAGCAACAATAATTGAAAAACTTTGATTTATTAAAATTACAACAGATGTTCAAACTGCCTTCCTTCAATCGTAATGCAAGCTCGACATCTTCTTAAAGATCGCGATATCTGACGGGCGAATCTTCCGTTCTTAACAAATTCAGCTGCTTCCGTAAGGGCCATACCTCACCGAGACGCCATGGCGACGTGGCCAGCGACGTCGCCAACTAGTTCTCATTGAGATGTATGACGGCTAACTCACTTGGCGACCGACTGGCGACGTTGCCAAGTAGCCAGCGTAGCCAGAGTCGACCGCTCCGCATGCGGCGACTGGCGACGCTGGCTACCTGGCGACGTCTTATAGATTTTCTTAATATTGTATCATGTTTAGTTAAATCATTCCGACATGAACTCAATAATTCATCAAATGTTGTTAGTGACATCCTCAGATAATTGAACATTTTTTCAGGGTATTTTCTTAAATCTTAATAGTTTGAGAAAAACACCGCTTTGGCTTCGGTTACAAACGGATGTACCCATATTTTTTTCTTTTTTCGTTTCATCTTTTTGCGACGCTGGTAATAATATAATAACAGTGCAGTAATTTCCACGTCCATATTCCTGACTGTGTCGAGACAGAACTGAATGCATTGGCGACGCGATTTGGCGACTCAGTCTGGCGACGCAGAGACGCCAGACGTAGCCATGGCGACGTCGCTGGCCACGTCGCCATGGCGTCTCGGTGAGGTATGGCCCTTAATCGTTGCCGCAACTCGTCAAATTGACTTTAAATTTCAGTTTAGACTTGTACATGACATCTGTTGTAATTTTAATAAATCAAAGTTTTTCTAAAAATCAGAAAATAATTTAATTACGTATCATGCCCCGCTATTGACATAAAGACGTCATTCGTCTCATCAAAGGGCAATGCCAGGTCCCCCATAGAATTTAGGCCCAGAGTCTGATAACAAAATGTATGTCATCAATTATAATCAGATAAAGACATCAATATAGAAGTTGTCAGATCGAACTGCAGGCGAAACTAATCTCTATAGCTTACCTAAAGAAACTGTATGCTGCATTCAATCGTAGGGTCCCCTTAACTAATTTCTTGGCCCAGTGTACTTTCTATTTTTCATGAATGCCTACCACTATCGAGCAGTTGCAATATCATCAAGTCACTCACAACCTCTGTTGGATATCATTTAAGAGCAGCAGCAGGGTCGAAGTAGGTATAGCTCAAACTTCCCGAGTCGATCATTGGCGCCATTTTATGGGGGCTATGACGAGGGCTCTTTTAGTTTCTTCTGGGCCGGTTCTTAGATTGATCTAACTTATATCACAGATAAAAGAGAATACTTTACTAAGTTTTATAGTAAGTACAATGCCTCACCTAATTCCCTAGCCACTGTTATTTATGCAAAATTTCCAATAAATATAATAAAGACAGTCTTTCAACACATTGTCTGTGTACATAATACATTGGGGTACCTAATAGGTGCATAGTGCCTAATACGTGCACAGGTGTTACTAAGTGCTGCTGCTTTTGGACCAGTATAAAAGAGAAAAGCCATCCTGACCCATGGTTACACTGATTGGTTACACTCATGTGACTACTGAGCACACTTATGATCAATAGTTACACTGATTTAACAACGGAGCATACCTATGATCGATAGTTACACTCAAAGACCTTATAATACAACGGACATAGGATCTAGAACAAATCGCAAGAAAATAATGTCCCGAGTCGACCTATACATTATACATAGGCATACATAGATATAAACAAATTTCATATTAAAATTTAAACCTTGATTCAACGGAATAGTGTTCACTTTTGTTTGCACTAATTTATCGCATTACGTAGCTTCTATCTGTCCGCCTGACTAATTCACCTTATGCAGCTTATACTTGAACTACGTGAACATAGAAACAATGGAGTAGGTTTATTTTGTTAAAGTTTTTTAAGGATTCCATGATATGTACCTACGTAGGCGTAATAATTAATGTAAGACTACAATAAATTCCATAATCTTATAAATTGTAATTACTTGTTTATGTTAGACGAAATAAGCTGAAAAACTAATTAACGACTGACAAAGATTTTTTTTTTCGAGTCAGTTTCATAATAAGTAACTGTAGTGTATGAATAACAAAAAGGGAATTAATGAATTTAACTAATTATAATATTATAAATGCCAAACTTCTTGCGGGTGTCAAAGTTCTTCCGCTTTCATTACTATTTTCATAACGCTATGTCGCTACGTCTACTACAAGATAGCCGTGTTTCAAGTGACTGAATTAGTTGCTAAAACTGCGCGTCATTAATTTATTTTTATCTTATGGTTAATTTTTGGGATACGAAATTATTGGCTACTAGCTGATCACCGTGACTCCGCCCGCGAGATATAGTTATCTCGGCCCCGATTCCCGTGGGAATACATTACCGAGAATCCAAATAAAAAGAAAATAACAGTACATACACGAAATAAAATGACATGTGTAATTATATTTATGACAAAACAATGATACCCTGTGAAAATTAAAAACATTTTTGGGCTTATCTCCTCCATTCAATCAAGGGATTCTTGTACAAGTTTCATAAAGATCGGACCTCTTTTTGTTATGTCCATAAAATGAGCCGAACAAACAAGATTGTTATTTTTTGGATCAAAATATTCTTCTCGCCGTGCTAGGGCAATAATATTTTTCCATTGTGCACAGTGTACTGGATCCCGAGGTTCTAGTTTTATCGCTATCGGTAATCCGAATAAATCTGAATGGTCATTTTGTTAGTACATTATTCAGTGAAAATGAAATGGTCTCTTTCTTTTTACTGAGCTTGGGATGAGTTCGAAAGAGACAGATAGATACTTCGGTATTGGACTGGATTGCAATATTTACTTTTGTCTTTTAATTTATTATCGACGAAATACTGTATAGTGCTACTGTATACTGTATACTGTATAGTGAAATAATAAATTGCAAATAATAAAACAAAAGCTTATTTACTGAAAATATGATACACCGTCTTCAATTTGCTTTTTTTTCGTAGTTTTCACACGTTTTTACAATACAGTACGGCATTGTGCAACGTGTTGTCGTTCAGTTGTCAAAATCAAGACTGGCGCGCGATTGTTTCTCTTTTAGCGTTTTGTTTCTCTTTTAGTTCGGACACTTTTGAGCGATGATCCGAAATCCATTGTATTTAAAATCATTGGTTACACTGATGTAAAAACGGAGCCTTTATTGCCCGTGGTACTACTTTTAGTGGATCCCAGTAGTTCCATGAAGCCAGTTCCACTTGGAACTTTTGCTACCTTACAATATACATTTTTTGTCCCATTTGTTCCATGTAATTATACTACTTTTACCGCTGACATAACATATTTAAATAAAAATTATTTTCATTTTAAATTGTTTTATTTTTATGATCGCCTGGTACTTTTTTCAGAATAATGAGTTCAAACATTCAATCGGGTTTCACTGAATTTAAAATCTTGAAGGCTCTTAGATTGTTATGTATTCCTGGTAAATTTGTCTATTATAATGGACAATCATTTTTATCTGTACACGGTGCACTTGTTGACACATTTCTTTATTTTTCATCGGGACAAAAAAAATGTATCATGCGCTTAGTAGGACAGTATGGATATCTTACCAGAGCCGCTTGGGTCCCTTAACTCTCTATTATAAGATACACAAACAGAAAAAGTACTAGGACTACAGAACTACAAAAGAGCACTCTCTAACTCTTATCTCACTCAGTTTGGTTTATTCAAAATGTGTTCGAAGAAGTGTTGTTCAGAAACCCTTCACCTTTGATCGTGCTTAAAAAATGTAATTTAGATTCTTCTGTCTTGTTTTGATGAGGTAGACAGAGCTGTTTATTGTACCCATATTTCGTTTAGTCACATTGATGGTGAGGCCATCTTTTATTATAAATGACACAAACCTCGAATAAAATACTAGGACTACAGAACTTACATAAGCACTCTCGAAATCTCATTCGAATCTCGATCCGTTTAGTTTATTTAAATGTGACAACAGGTGCACCGAGTACAGATGAAAATGATTGTCCATTATAAAAGAAACAAACCTCAAATGTACCAGGAATACATAACAACAAAAGAGCCTTCAAGATTAGAGAGGCTGACCATAATATAAAGTCATAAAATAATATGTAATATTTAAAAAAAATCTGGTACTACTTCAAATGTTTTGGTTTTATTAACCAAAACATTGAAGTAGTACCAGAATTTTTTTCTTTCCATAGTATTACGTTTTTTTTTGTACTTGACTGCTTGGTAGTACTATGGGAAGAAAAAATTTCCCGTGGTACTACCAGTAGTACCAAAAAGGCTCCGTTGTTACATCAGTGTAACTACCGATCATAGGTATGCTCCGTTATTACATCAGTGTAACTATTGATCATAAGTGTGCTCAGTAGTCACATCAGTGTAACCAATCAGTGTAATCATGGGTCAGAAGGGGAGAAAAGAGAAATAATTAAAACTACTTTATCATATAAACATCTTTTTTATTCCAACTTATAACCATACATAATATACACAGTACAAAAAAACTTCCTAATACAGCGATAAGGACAAAAAGAAATTGTCACATACTTTAACTATCATTTTGTAACGTAACCAAATTGAGAAATCTAGTAATAGGATAAACTTATCTACATGCCGTGTCGTAATGTACAATGCTTCGAGCGAATACGTTTTACTCAATACAATAACTTAAAAGTATACAATTCTTAATATGTACTCGATGGAATTCGAATTAAATTTACACAATACATACATATCACTATAGCTACAATTAAGCTGTAAATAACCTGAAAGAGTTTTATTTGTATTTCAAATAAGGAACATAAAACATATCCACACCTCGACGATATCACCAGAATCAGACTAATTTACATTGCACATACTCCGATCGCGGCCGCCGACACTCACTCACCGACACAGACTAACACGACCGACACTCACACCACACGGCATCCATTCACGGACCGGCGCACAGCGCGTATCATACTCGTACCAGTACTCATACTCGTACTCGTACTCGCTCCAATCTTACGTTTAAATGCGGAACTTAGATATTAATGTTACGTTCGAGGTTTGAGATCAAATGCGGGCCACAGGCGCGTGACGTCACCGCCGCACGCCGCGACAGGTGACGTCACTCCGCCGCGCCCAGCGCCTCCTCGAGGCAGCATAGCGAGTCCTTCACCGCGTGGTACACGATGTTCTTTATCTGCAGCTTGTCCTCCTTGTTGGAGTGCTGGCGGGACAGTCTGCGAAACTGCTGGGCGAGCTCGAAGCAGCGGGACACGTTCTCGGGCGAGACGAAGTCCTCCGCCACCTTGATGCAGTCGAGCAAGTTGCGGACCTGGTGAGGAGCACCGGCGGGAATGAACACCGCGTCACCGGGACACTGGAGGATCGCGTAACCTTCGACACCGTACTCGCGATACAGTCGCTCGCGGAGGGCGGCATCCAGGTACCAGGTCTGGTCATGGACCGGGTCGTGCTGTGGTCGCGGTCGAGCCCCACGTTCCAGTTCGGCGCGAACGAGGAAGTCTCTGATTTTGTCTGCGTCCTTGGCGGCGTAGATGTGCCACAGGGCTGCGGGAGGTTTCTGTCGAGCGCGACGACGGGATAACACATCGACTCCGGCTTCCTCAGCGGCTCTGGCGGCCTCCCGGGCCCTCTCGGGCGCGTCAGCAGGAGCGCTGGCGTGGACCATGACGTTGACTGCATCACTCACGTCCAGATGCAGGTTGGTAGTTCCGCCGGCGCCTCCGTACGCCGTGTACATTTTAGGTCCGAGGTCAGGTCTGACGAAACATTCGGGCAGTCTGGCGGCAAGGTTCAGTTTCCCGTTTCGTGACGTATATTCACTGAGTGGTAACGCTCGCATGAGATCGTCGAATCTCGCCGGGAGGAGTTCCGCGAAGTCTTCTCCCGGTGGCCAGTCTTTCAGTTTGAGCACCATGGGAGCTCCCCGCTCGTCCCGCAGTCGCTTGGCCGCGAGGTCGAACCCGTCCCAGAACTTCTTGCCGGGCTGACAGGGCACCACGAGGCCGGACGCACAGTTGACTAGGTCGACTCGCGTGTCGCCGAAGTCGCGGGAGAAACTTTCGGGACTCCACAAGTCCTTGTCGAGGATAGTCGACACATCTGAGACTAGAACTGGTTGGCCGAGTTTCCATTGGTCCTGGAAAGATGAGAAAACATTGCTTTATTGTTTTATATTCTAATATACAAAATAACAAGTGTTCCGGTAATATGTTATCAATCACAATTTGATATCTACAAAATATAATGTAGTTTGAAAACCAGTCCATTGGATAATGTTGATTCTCTGAGCAAAGTAATTTCAGGTTTGCACTATATGAAAAATCACATTGGATATTTACCTGGAAAGGCTTATAATTTCCAGCGTGCACGGGATCGGTGAGATGCAGCAACTTGCCATCACAGAGCCACGCGTGGGGTACGTCCGGGTACAGCAGTTTGGACTCCGTGAGCGTCATTATACGAACAGGCTGCTCCTCACTTCCCCTTCCGCTACGGTCATATCGTTTCACCACATTGGACAACGCAAACGGTTTCACTTCATCATCTTCGCCCTTCTTCTCTTCGACGACACTTGAAATGACATCATCGAGGATATCTCCTCGACTTTTCTTCTGTTTCTTCTTAGGTTGAGTTTCACCGCCTTCGGGAGCCGGCCGAATAAGTAGTTCGCGTAATGTAGAGAAATTTCCTTCCTCAGAATCGGTCGAACTTGAGTCGGATTTCTGGTCTTCAGCTTCAGTCTTTAGAGTCTTTAGCGGCATATCTGAGAGCCAACTAACTACGGGACTACTCGTTTTGCCATTCTCCGATTTCACCGGTGACGAACCGTTTGCGGCGGTATTCTCATCTTTAACTTCCTCCTTCTTGATGTTCTGGTGATAAATGAAAAGAAAACATTTACAGATTGTTTGCTATGCACTGATATAAAAACGATAGAGTAGTTACTATAATCGCTGAGACGATGGTACTGTTTCTTTAAGTAGTTAACTAAAATTAACAAAAACAATGGCAGTTGTGCTTTTGACACTGTCACGTATGTACGTATAACTCTACCAAATTTAATAATAATACTGCTCGATAGCTCGGCGGTACTTTTGACTGTCATCTCTTTTAGTCGGGTCTGCAGGTGTCATTCGTAACTTTCTCTCGTGATTCGGCTTGTATAACCTACTAGCGGTCGCCCGTGGCTTGACAAATTATATACAAAAACCTTCCTCGAGAACCACTCTATCGATTGGTGAAAATCGCATCAAAATCCGTTGCACAGTTTTAAAGATACCTAAGCCACTTAAGGAACCACTTTGTTTTATACTATGTTTGATGACTGTGGTTGGAACAAGCCATGAGGTGGAAGGAGGTTTGTTAACTACCTATAGAAATTGAGAATATGTGTATGTAATTACCTTGGCAAGAGCTTTATGCAGTAGACGTCTAGCGGTGGCCTTCCTATGAGCGGGAGGTACCGGGGAGGCCCCGCACGCGCAGGCCGGGAGGGCGAAGGCCGACCGCAGCTCGTGCGCGCGCGAGGCCGCGGTCGCGAGCGCGCCTCCCGCAGCTATCTGCGTGAGCAGCAGGCGGCGAGCGGGGTGAGGGCCGCCTAGAGTGCACGTTAGCCAGCTGTGGACAATCGAACTATATCTTTAGTACACCGTATATTCTCACACAACGTCATCTAGCACAAACTGATATAAGCGTGTGCTATGAGGCTTACATAATTATTATACACTAGCTGTTGCCCGCGGCTCCGCCCGCGTGGATGTCGGTTATCGCGACCAAACATACCATCATAAATGTCCTCTCTTAAGATTAATCTATCCTTGTACCAAATTTAATCAATATCAGCCAAATTTCATAAATACCTAACAATAATAAGCTATAAAAATTTACCAATAATAATAAAAAGTGACATCTATATATCTCCGTTAAATTCAGTTTATTATATTTTTGGTCACATCTCCGGTTCTAATCAACCGATTGCGATGAAACAAACGTAAGATTTTAAGTCTGACCAAGCCCTGTCTAACAAAAAAAACCGCATCAAAATCCGTTCAGTAGTTTCTGCGTCCATCGCGAACAAACAGACAAACAGACAGGAAATGAAAAAAGAATATTTTCATGTTCAGTATCGTTAACATAACATAACCCAAGTATTTTTTTTCAAATATCTCCAATGTACAGACACGACCACTTTACAATTATATAATAGTATCGATAGATAGATAGAAAACAAAATCAAAATTTATGGACCCACAAATGTTTGATTGGACCCGGGAATCGAACCCGAGACTTCGGCGTCGAAAGCGGATGCACTACTGACTATGCCACCGAAGCAGTTAATCAAATTTTGCTGATCGAGCAGTAAGTCAAGCGGCCGAATATATAGTCTTTAGGGACAGCGGATCGCATAAGTATTCGTTTTCAATACGAATATCACGTGATGAACATTTTGGTCCATCGAGCCGGATTTGAACCAGCTACCTATGGAGAATACCTATCTGTACTATAGATAGATTATTCTCCATAGGTAACATAGAAATGGCAATTCATTTTATTTCTATAGATTCTACGTTCTATGTTCGTTTGTCTGTGGCTAAAACTCGAGACCGCCTGGACCATATACGGTCTTCGAGGTCTTGATATATTGGTGAAGACTCAGACTCAGGGAAGGTTTAAAAGTAAGTATTTCAAGTGGTATGAAGTTTGCCGGGACAGCTAGTCTATACTACTATTATAAAGAGGAAATATTTGTATTTTTGTGTGTATGTTTGTAATGAATAAACTCAAAAACTACTGTGCCGATTTCAAAAATTCTTTCACCATTGGAAAGCTACATTCACCCTGAGTAACATAGGCTACTTTTTATCCCAGTAATGTGTTCCCACGGGAACCGGGAACGAGTAAACTAAATCACGCGGGCTGAGCTGCGGCGATAAGCTACTTAAAGATAACATAGCAACAAATATTCTATTAAAATCTATAACTTATTGGCTTTCCTCTTACAACTATCTAATCGAAAGAAATGTATGACAATCTGTTCAATAAATTTTCCAATGGAATCTAATCTTTGGAGTATAATCTCTTGACTTACCCAAATGTATCCCTTTCGCCATTGGTATTAGTGTTTGATGTGTTATTTGTTTCAGGCGAAGATTGCCCCGATTCTCCCGACGTCCTTGACTGTAAATAAAGATATTTATAATTAGTCACATATTCACTTATCAAACTTGTCTTCTTTTCTATATTAGAATGAATTACTGATCTATATTCTATACAAACACCCAATTGACTAAAATAATTACATATAATCAGACTATTATTTACCTTATAACAATCTAAACACACGACAAAGCCACATTTCCCACACGTCCAATGGAAGTTGAATAGTGTAGTCTCACAGACATCACACATCTCTCTCACACCTTGTACTACTCTTTTCCACGCTATTGTTTTATCTGTGACAAGAAATATTTCAATTAATAATGGAAAATTAACAATAAACGAGATTCGTCATTAAATATTTGGACAGCCGACTGATTGTTGCTCTATTCATTGATGCTGATGATGGATTGGTGGCATACATTCCAGGTTTGTGCATACAAAACTTGTAGGTTAATATTTTTTATGACTTGGTTACAAATGTCAAATGTCAAATGGAAAACAGAAATCTAAACATTACGGTGTATTTCTTTTGACGTAATTTGGATTATTTAAGTTAAATACATTGGCTAGTGATTATATTATTTACCTTCGTTCAAGTGATGCGTTTCTGCCTCTTTTTCTTGTTGTAACAGTTCACAGAACTGGTCTCCAATCTCCCTCAAGAGGAAGCAACTCATCTCAATATCTAACTCCGCAGCACCCGCAGATGACGACACCCATAGTTTCTTGTCGTCCTGTGATAAAAGTAAACATTCTTTGTTGAAACTTAAGAAGAGAATATAATTTAAAAAAACACAATTCTGATAAAATAAGAATATTAATACCAAATAAAGGCTGCTCAAACTCAAACTCAAAAATATTTATTAATATAGCAAGTTGAGAACTCAAACAAAGGTAACAAAAAGTTAAAATAGCTAGAAATACTGCTGCCAAAGGTTTGCTATAAAAACAGTTTAAAAAACACCACGCACCTCTTCGGCATCTTTGTAGGGGTCCGAGAAGCCGGCTATGGCGAGCTGCCTATTCTTGGCGTACTTCAGTCTTCGGAACGCGTAGAAGCGGCAAAATATGTTGGGCATGTCCTTGTCGCGCTGGGCCGGCGACCACCGGCACTCGCGGCACTTGGCGAGGCGCGGCGCCACCTCGAAGCACGGCCCGTTCTGCAGGAACGAGTCGGCGGCGGGCCGGATAGCGGCGGCCAGCGTCGGTGCACGCCGGGGCGGCTCGTCGCGCCTCCGCCCGCCGCGCCCTCCGCCGCGGGACCGGCGCCCGCGCGACCGTCCCGCGCCGCCGCGCCGGCTGGAAGTGCTGCCGCTCCCGCTGCCGCTGCCGCCCGAGTCCGAGTCCTTGTCGTCGCTCTCCTTGTCGCTCTCGCTTCCACTCTCGGAGGCCTTCTTTCGTTTGGGCTCGTCGCCGGCCTTGCGGGCGACCGTTCCCTTTTTCCGTTTCGCCTTGGGCGGCTTCCGTTTCGGGGGCGTCGTCGCCTCGCGGTCCGAGCTCGAGCTGTCCTCCTCGGCGTCCTCGACTCGACCGTTCGCCTCCTTCGGTTTCCGCGGTTTCGACGTCTTCCGTGTGCCGCGCTGGATTGACTTGGCCGCGACCGGCACGACGATGTTCGAGCTCGAGTCGTCGGGCTCGGAGACTCGCGTTATCGTCATCGGTAGCGTGATGCAGGTGCCTCCCCCGCCGGAGCAGTCTCCCTCGCCGATGGGCGCCGTTTCGTGCCTCTGCAGCCACGCTTTCTTGCCGAGGTGTCGCACGGGTGCGCCGCCGGAGTCCTTGGGGGAGGCGGCTGCCTTTACCGGCGTGTCGGCGTCCGCGCCAGACGTGCCGGGCGGAGTGGCGGGCGGTGCCGGCGGAGTGGGCGCCGGGGGAGGGGCGGCCGGCGCTGGGGGCGAGGCGGCCGCGGGAGGGACCGGGGTGGCGGGCGCGGGGCTCGCAGCCGGCGTCAGATGCGGCGCCGGCGAGGCTCCGGCGGCGCGCTCCGGCGTGGCCACGCTGCCGTCGGCCGAAGGGACGCGCACGTCGCAAGGCGGGCCGGGCGCCTGCGGTGCGGGCTCCGACCCGTGGGACGTCCGACCGGCGCCCACGGCCGCCGCTATGAGGGGTTCAGGCGCCGTGGTCTCGTCGAGTCTTCGCCGCTTCGCGTCTACCTCGGGCGGCTCGGCAGCTCCTCGTCGTCGCGGGGATAGCCGGTCGGGATCATCTCGTACCATTCCGAGATCCAGCGGCTGGAGCTGACAGGGTGACGTGGAGTCGGTGTCCACGACGGGACGCGGCGACGGTCGCGGCTCCGGGGTCCGAGAGTGTGCCGGCGGCGGGGGCCGCGTACACTGGTTCGTGACGTAGGGAGGAGGGTACGGCACCTTCGAGGGTTCCACCTTGGCGAGAGGCATCGGTGGCGGTTCCACGGCAACCACGTAGTGTGCCGGAGAGTTGTTCGGTTTGCCGTATATGTGAGGCGGAGCCGGGCTGGACACTTTCTGCTTAACGGGCGGCGGTGCCGTCTGGTAGTAGGCCGGGGAGCGTGGTGGTGGGGGTTGGTACATCCGCCGCGCGTTCTTGTCCTGTGCAGGCAACGCCGCGTGCGGGGACGAGGTCTGCAGCGTGGGGTGAGGGTGCGGCGGCGCGTGAGGCGAGGGCCCGGTCCGGTACGGCCGCGACGGTAGGTAGTGCGGGGACGGATCATTCCGGGGTTTACTCGGGTAAGGATGCTTCTGCTCGAGGTGAATCTGCTTGGCATCATGTTTTACTATCACAGAACTTTTTTCATTGACCAACGGGGGTGGCGCCGGCAAATGCTGGTCCTTCATTTTCTCGTAAGCCCGGTAGGTCGGATAATTATAGGGTGCAAAGTTAGGTTCACCCTTAGGAAGAGAAGGGTGGGAGGTAGATTTGTCAGGTTTGGAGGGTATAGATAACCTCGCTAGTGGGGAGCAGTAGTCGGCCGGGGAGCCAGCCGGCGGTCGCGGTGAAGGATGAGAGGGGTGTGTCGGATGTGCTTGCGGGTGTCCGGGCGGGGAATAGTATCGTCCATCCGGGGGTGGAGCTCGCAGACGGTCGTGCTCTGGCGCTGGGGCACCGCGGTTAGGTCCTAAAGTGTGCAGTAACGACCACGACATGCGTTGATCCCGCTGAAAAAAGAGAAACATATTAGCAATCAGTTTTACTTTGTTATTATTATACATTTAATGATACCTCTTCTGGTCTAAGGTTGTGCAAAGAGTTGTGTGATAACAAGAAACATTCACCTTTTGATTGGCTAATCTGAGAGATTCTTCAAAATGCCTAGATACAAGTTTCGAGGCCGCATTCTCTTGGTCTCTCCTTTCTTTTTCTTCTCTCTCCTGCTTCTCCCTTTCACGTTCACGTTCCCTCTCTCTTTCTCGCTCTTGCTCTATCCGTTCTCTCTCCTTTCTCTCTTTTTGCTGCTTCTCCAGCATCTCACGTTGTTCTTGATCTCTTCGATCTCTGTAACCAAATAAATTACAATATAAACATCGTCGCTCTAAAAATCATGCTTATTTTATAGTAATGCGGGTTTCTTTTGTTGTATGAAACTCATAAGCATAAGGAATAGGCCATTGGTTTTACATATTGATACCTAATTATGATTGGCGGAATTGAATACCACCGAAAATATAGTGTTGACAAATAATAGGTACGTTCGGTTCGGTAATAGGTACCTACACGTTGAGTTAGGAATGTAAACTAAGTGGGTCAAGGTCATTACACTCTAATAAAGTACACTAATTTGCTAATGATTTGTATGCCATACAAACAATACGAAACTGCTTCAGATTATAATTCCATACATTAATTATCGATTCATTTATAAATCAATTTTAATTTTGTAAAATGAGCGTGATTCGTTAATTATTTGGGTTGTGTACGTCATTGCTGGTATTCATAACCAAGACAATATTTACCAAAATCAGTACATTATTAGGAAAATCAAGCTCCGAGTTTTTTTTAATTCCACACTCGCTTTTACTTTCAGTAAAGGTAGAGAAGCGTGACTCACATTTCTTACTGCTTCATGATCATAATTTTAGACTAAGATAAAGTGATTCAAAGCAATAAAACACTAATAAACCTTTTTTGCTACAACAACTTTATAGGTTAAATAAATAACCTTATAATATTTGACACATAACATTCCCTGAAAAAAAAAATCTACCGACCAGTATGTACCTAGACACTATACTATTATAATTACTCGTTAATCTAATTTGGTGATATGTCGAAAAACTTTTTGGATTTTTGCAGCTTACTCTTTCAGTTTACAAAGAATAGAATAGAGTAGACTTTATTGTACACCAATACAAATAAATATGAGAAACATCGTATAAAAATGTACAAATGGCGGCCTTACCACTAAAAGCGATCTCTTACAGGCAACCTTTGGATGGATATAAATGGTTAGAAAAAAGATATGAAGTGTTACGGGTATCGTGATTGTGTATCTATCTACGACCCATTTAGTTGAGGTAACTCTAATTTTATTTTTCATAATGATGAAGAAACTAATCTGCTACACAAAAATCGTATAAAAATAAAAATTTGAACAAAAATAAACGAAAAAGATAGGCCAATAGACAAGAAATCGGCATTTTTTAAAAAAATCTTTAAAGCCTTATCATCAACCTTATCATCAACTTGAAAAGGGTTAGGTTGGGGGACCGGGGACCAAGGTGAAATTTGTCAGAAATGGTGGGAACTACCACCCCTGAACGGGTTCGCACGACTTACCAGGTAACCCTTTATATAATTAAAAAAATGTCTATTTAAATAAATGTCTAAATAATAATTAAAAAATTGAGAGCGCGCAAAATATTTTTTTTTTACATTTTTCTATATACTCACTATTAAAAACACATTTCCAAAGTTTATATAAAGATTCATTGACTGGCCCTGGATTCCGAGGTATAAAGCTTACGGCACTCCACTATATGTAATAATCAACATCATCAATTCAGCAGGCATGTTACAATAATTTTATAAGTTCTGTGTTAAGGTACAACTGTTGAATGGTAAATAGAAATCACACACAATATTCTACTGTGTACTGCGTTTAGAATTACTTTCCAAAGTAGGTACCTAATTCATTTCATATGCTTCTGTGGCGTGGTCGGTAGTGCATCCGCTTTCGACGCCGGAGTCTCGGGTTCGATTCCCGGTCGGGACAAACATTGTGTGATGGATGACACATAAGTTTGTACGGAAGTCTGGGTGTTTCTTATGTATAATATGTATTTATATCAGTTTATCTAGTAATCAAATCACAGACTCTGCTTAGTATGAGACAAGATGGCGCTGTGTGAATTGTCCTAACATATTTATTTATTTATATCTTAAATAGTAGTAATAAATTAGTAGTATAGTATCTAATCAATCAACTAGATATCATCAGGTATTATCATTAGGTACCGTTCATTGATCTTAGGACAACGATTTCTTTAACTGGCGAAACTTGTCTACCTTAAGTAAATTTTAAAACCTTTAATCCTAGCTGGGAATTGAACCCATTGATTTAGAAAAATAATTACACCCTTTTATTACACCATACCATAGTGTTGCTGTCCATAGTGTTGGTGTTAAGGATCAAATTCTGGGAAGTAATGATATACGGCAAATTTAAGGAAAACTTAGAATTTCAATGATAACGTAGCTATAACAAGGTAAAGTTGTCATAGTACTCAATAGGCTACTTAAAGTTCCTGTAATCATTTGGTCTGATAACAGAAAACGGGCAAATCGTACTTCTGAAGTGATAGAATTAAATACGTAAATGTGGCTACTACATTTGTTTCTCAACTTAAAGGAAGATAATTTAAAGCTGTTCGTCAACACGAAAACCGTCAAATATTTTGCTTTGGTTTGAGATTTTGAGAAACAAATGTATTGCAACACGAATCCGTCATTTTATATTTATGGCAGTCTACAAAGAGTCGAAGTATGTAAATTAAGCCAGCAACATAAAATACAGGCAGGGCAGTCCGATGGCGGAGTGTTAATACAACATTATCTATACGTCTTTTGTGAAGTCGTACAAACTACAAATAGAGGTTTAGAATCATTCCAACAATAGCTACCTAATAAAACCATGTTGTTTTAGAGGCAACTTCCAGGTATTGCAAATTCTTGGCCATTTCTATGAACGAAACATAATGAAAATAGCTGATAGCATGATTGTGATTGGTGTAGGTATTTCTATGTGACGAAAAGTATTCACTAATATTAAGAAAGAAATTATAAATAAATCACAAAAACTTATGTCATCGATAGGACTCGAACCCACGGCCTTTCCCTAACAGGCGGAATCCTCTGACCACTGAGCTACGATGACCAATGCCGACAACATCGAGGTTTTGCTACATATCATATTCATAATTTCTAGATCACGCTATTAGGGTTTCCCTGTCAGGGAAAGGCCGTGGGTTTCAGTCCTGACGATGACATCAGTTTTTATTAGAAGAATCGATGGTATAACGGTGGTCATTTCTTATATAAAACAAAGTCTGTCTGTCTGTCCCATACATAGGTTAGATTTTTAAAACTACACAACGGTTTTTTGATGCCGGTTTCTTTTAACTGATTGAGAGGTTCTCGAGGAAGGTTTTAGTACATATTTCCAAGCGGGCGAAGCCACGGGCGTCCGCTAGTCTATGCATAAAGGGAAATCCCTTTGATAAAGTTAAGTTATTAGCCAATTTATTTTGTTAAAATGTCATTCATCATGCTATCGGGAATTTACCTCACTAATTAAAGTCATACGGTATTTGACGTGACTGGTCGTGGTACCAGGTACGCGTATTGTAGACATCCCTAAAAACCAGCTCGTCAACTTTGAAAACAAGTTTCTTGACCTTGATGCGGTATTTGCTGAATCATTCTCATCAAAATGGCATACGTTTAGCTTAAACTGGTGACCTGAATCATACGTTTACGAAGGATTTATGTGATTTCCTATTAACAGACACTTTATATACAGGATTATAATAATGCTCTTTTACCAGACTTCCTTCCTCACAACGAACAAAAGATCCTTGCTCATAACGTTAGGCAACGCAAAATTTCATACACTATTGCAACTATTTAACTATGTAGTATCATAATGACTGTCTAGTAGAGGAGAGATTACTATATTATTTATGTCATATTTTCTCCAAGAATTAAGATCTGTAGGTCAGCTGTGGACCTTTATTCTATTGAAACTGTAGCAAGAACTCCTACGTCTTTGCAGCTTTGCAAAAACCTAGGAATTAGCAATTAGCGAACATAATAAGCAATTGATGATATTCTTTTTTTAAATTGGAATTCGTCTCACAAGTTTTAAAGCTACCTTTATACAGGTCGTGCAGTGTACGTGAACATTTATGTGACCTCTTTTACACACACATGTGTTGTACACACAGTTACAGAGTTTTTACTCTACTTTTCGTGGTCACTCACAAAAATGCAAAGCTCCGCTTATCCCTCGCGAACTATACCTACTTTATTACCTAATTAACTATATTTATTATTGCTTTCTTTGCAACATACTAAGAAAGGTATACTTTACTATAATAAATGTAATTTATTTGATCCGGACATCAAATAATACTACTATTCAATTTTAATGTTTGAATCAAGGACACAGATGAGAGTTTATGTTATAATTAGTTAGAGAACTAGGACTACTTGAAGGTTATATCTTCTGAGTTTTCTGTATATTGTATGCTTCATTCAAGCTGTAATCCTCATATTTGAAATCTCAATGAAAACGAATTTTGACAACGCTAAAAAATAGTCATAAATAGTCGTACATGTAAAAAAAATAGTCGTATTATAGTTTCGGCGTTATAGCTATAAGTTAATGAGGATTATGGCTTGAACGTCAAGCTGTAATCCACCTCTCTCAGCAAACGGTAAAGCCTATCGAATTGGTTTTTTTTTGTTCTAAACCACCTTCACGCCACACGTTATCACTGTGGTAAGTTTGAAGGAGATCGGTTCAGGCGTTTAGGAGGAGTATGCGGACAAACGAAATACATGAGTCGCCTAAGATTGAGCTTCGCTCAATGGTCGTACGTGAGGAAGCAATAAAATCTTCATATTGCCGTTCGTTCCAATTCCAATTCTATTTTTAAATAATAACACACTTACATATACATATACGGAACGCATACTTCCCACCTTGCGTGTGATGTTATCGCACGATAAATACCAATCGAACACGATTATCCGGCCAATGTAACGCTGTAAATTATTCAAACTTCGAACAAGAGTCAAGGCTGAGCGCATCTAACAACGGTTATCTAAAATCGTTATTTATCCGATACCTATTTCAAAAATAACACGTTATTAACACAACAAAATAACGAGTGTACAGACAAGGTCATTTCATTGTTTAATAGTTTTTTGTTTTACATATATAACTCATTGGTTACTTATTCACGGCCCAAGGCCGCGGCCGCTCTAACGTCCGTTGCCGGGCGTCTCTGGTTACAAGCACAACGTATTTCCAGTGGCGCCCGGTGGACTTTGGCCACCTCTGTGGTCTCTGCGGGGGTTTGGTCGGGATGAGAATCCCGCATCGTTGGGGTAGGGTTTTATCCCGCGTCAGTGAGTGAATCTGGTTGCGTGCGTTAGTTATTATATACCACATACTAGCGGACGCCGCGGGTTTCGCCCACTTGACAAATTATACTAAAACCTTTCTGGAGAACCAATCTATTCTTTGGTGAAAACTGCATAAAAATCTGTAGTTTTAAAGATCTAAGCATACATAGATACGCACAAACAGCGGTAGCGACTTTGTTTTATATTGTTATGATATCATTGGTATTATTAAATACTTGATGGTTCCAACATTTTTACGAAAACAAAACTTGATTTGACATTCAATACATAAAAACAGTTTGAATCAGTTCCACTAGCAAAGTCGTAAAGAAAAATAAAATAAAATAAGGAAACCAACAACTGCGTTGTTTTATATGTAGCAACATCTATTTATTTTTAATATTATAGTGTAGGTTTAATTGTAAATAAGCTAATATTAGCCAAGATTCTCGGAAAATACTAATCTGAAGCTATGCAAAATAACAGTACTTGTAATGATATTAATACTAAATTGTTTTGTACCAGATGCTTAATGAGAGAACAAGAGGCCACTCTGTTATATCCTTAAGCAAGCCTTAAAAGCTCGGGTTTGTCTATCTCATAACATTCAGTAGCAGAGATTTAAATGAACCTCCACCACGTCATCATCGATTAATTATGATTTTAAAGAATATTGCAGTTTATTGAGCGGAGTTTACGAAGCTCTTTCTTAGGCGACTCGTGTATTTCGTTCGTGATCGAACTCCTAAACGACTGGACCGATCTTTTTGAAATTTGGCACCGTCATAATGACGATCACCGTCAGTGCATATATCTGAATTCATAAAGATAGTCCAGTCGTTTAGGAGTTCGACCCGGATCGACAAACTCAGCTCAATTATTGCAACAGCTGAATGCATTGCATACCTAGTTTAGATTCATTTGCTTTATACCGTGAACCAGAAGTTCTCATTTCAAAAGGCATTTACTAATAACATAATACATACCTACTGTAATTTTTACTGTAAGTATAAGCGCATATTATTTATATCTATATAATCAGATTGGGAAGAATCAATTATTATAAATTATTATAAATATTTTATTTGTATAATCATCTACGCGATCTGTTGTTAAGATGGGGATTTATCCACCCATAGTAATTATATGTCAACAGGCTATAAACTTATACGGCTAGTAAATGCATACATTGTACTGTTACTTATTTTTATGGCAGGTTTGTAAAAAGTGTTTGTTACGTAAACGTTATTTTTAGCGACGAGTTACTTTTTAGAACCGGTTTTAATGCTGTGTAAATCACCTTCCTCAGTTTAAAAAAATGAGGAAAAGTTAAATATCATTGTTATTATTTGTTTTTTTGTGATTTAGTTAGTGATAGATAGTGATTTAAGTTATTGTGAACGTTTGCTGCTTTAATTAATGCTAATGCTTTAAATTTACACGTTGCAGTTTCGGTTTTGCACAATAACATTTTCTCGATTTGGACTTGGATTTTGCTGGAATAGCTAAGTTTCAAATACGCGTGGCATTAGACATTTCACTTTTTCCATGGTAAATTAACAGTCGGTGTCGTAGAAATTGGACTAAGGCGGTTAGGAGCGCGGAAATATTAAGGAAAAACAGAAAACAACATGTTTGACATTACTTTGCTATGCTGCACAAATTTTATGGAATTGGGTACTTACCTACTTAATGTAGACAGTTTTCTAGTTTGTGTTCAAAATGAAATACATTATAGGTAAGTATTATAACTCATATAATTTCACTATATGAATCGTAACTAAAATCCTGGACCGGGATTGAACAAGCGAAATATAACTATGTAAGTACATTAACTCAATGCATCAAACAGCAATAAATATTGATAAAATAACGAATGAATAGAACAAAAACAAAGAAACAATGGGAAAATACAAATACCATCCCACAATAATCACTTACTACGGAGTAAACCATGGTAATTAAATTTGTATTGTTATTATGACAGAAATAAAAACATCGGTAATAGAAACAATAAGGAAAATTGTGACAACACCACTTATTATAAATAAATAAATCACTGCACGTTAATAAGTTAAGCAATCCTGACAAACTACCGTACACTCTTCCAACCCTACGAGCATGCCACTGAAAGAAAGAAAGAAAGAAAGAAATAATTTATTACTCCACAATAAACATGGCAAAAAAATAGACAACATATGGCAAATAAACACTAAAAAAAAATATAAATACTAAAATAAACAACAGTGAAGTGGAATCTGAAATGAAGTCTCTCAGCGTAATGCTGTCTGCGTAGTGCAAGGCAGACAGCGCTGATTTTCAGACTCACCAGAGGCGCTCGGCAATACGACGAGATAGATGTATTCTACCAGGGTTCCTATCGTTTAAGCGCAATACAAAGAAACTTATTTCTAAGTTATAGTATTAAAATTTTAGGAATTTTTGTTTTGCTTTGTTTTTTTCTTTATTTCGTTGATATTGGTTAGTTGTTATTTTTTAATGGTATTTGGTGTCTTTGATTCCACTTTAGGCTATTAATTTCCTACTCGTACATTATTGGTCATGTTGAGTGTACATGTTTAGGAACTCAATTTGGAACTGAACCTTGTTAAGTTATGTATTTTATGGATGTTGGTATTGTTTTCTGTTTTGTGTACATACCTAAATAAATAAATAAAATGGACGTAGGTGCGGCAGCGGTCTAGGGGCTGTAGAATAAAATGCGTGCATGAGATATTGCTCTGTGGTGATCTGTCAATCACAATCATACCACCAATGATAACATTAGTAATTTAGTCGATTATTTCATTTTTTAGACATCCCGTACATAAACTATTTATGAAGATCGGTCATTAGTTCTGTTATCTTAGAATTTTTGTTAGTGTTATAGTTTCCCTAAAGTAGGTATTATGGAAGGATAATAATGCAAAATATATGCCATAAATAAACTAACAATTAATTACATAATTTAAAATGCTAGTCAGGCATATTAAAATTGCTTTATAAATAGCTCTTTTCTATATTTTAAACTGTATTTATACTGCCCACGTCACATCAAGCTTCTGTATTTGAAACATAATTTTTATGTTTAAAATTAGAATCGTTGGCTTACGATTGTGTCTCCCTGCCATTGATAAATAAGAAATGGCGGACGTCTGGGCTTTGTGTATTTAAATAATAAAGAGGCAATTTCCTAAACATTGCCCAGAAATAACACAACAGAAAGTTGGCGCATTACCAACTATGCTACAATATAAATTTAACACTTTATCATTGCATTGGCAAACAGATTAATGTGGACAGTTCCATCTGTGATTGTGTCCACATGTTATTCAGATATATGTCATAGATAATAATGATCTACAGTCGACCAGGAGATTGGAACCAGAAATACCACTATTGAATAACCAGTAAAATTTTTAAAGAATTATCCAAATAAAAAAGCCATTTAATTTCCATTATTATTTTGTTACATTTGCCTGTATTTTTGTATGTTTATGTTAACCTTGATTATTTTAAGTAGGTATAAATAAATTCACTTAAACGTTTCCGTGTAAGAATACGAGGTCACATAACTAAGTAATTAATTGTAATAAATACAAAGCCAAGGCTATTGATACACTTTTATAGACATTACAATGAAATAAAAAACTGGTTTTTGTATTTTAATTAAAGCTATTTCATATTCATTACCTTATTAACAAACAATTTAGTTTCACACACTTTTACCACAGCTATTACGAGAACATTCAAATTTATTAATTCACATAATGTGTTGGATTAATAGTAACTAAGTATTTACAGCGAAGAAATCCCCTTTCCTTCCCCTACCCTCTCTTCAGAATGCATTACTACCAATGAAGGACAACCTTGACATCCTTGGCATAGACGTTCGTCGAGAGCTCAATAATAAAAACTACATCGAAAGATGTATAGGGCTAGCGTGGCGGAAACTAGGAATACTGAATAAGGTAAAGAGATTCTTTACACCGGACCAGAGGTGTCTGCTGTACAAGACGCAGATTAGACCCTGCGTCGAATACTGCTCTCACCTCTGGGACGGCTCCGCGAAGTATCTGCTCTCGACGCTATGCAGCGACGGGCTATCCGTATTATAGATTGTCCGGAGGTAAAGGGAAGCCTTGAGCCTCTAGCTCAGCGCCGAACAATAGCTTCCTTGGCCGCATTCTACCGTATTTACCACGGCGAGTGTTCTGAAGAGCTCTTCAATCTGATCCCACCCTCTTCCTTCCGATCCCGAACAACGCGTGCCGGGCAGAGATGCCACTCCCACACAGTGGATAGCATGTTCGCGAAAACCGAGCGTTTTAAACGTTCGTTTTTCTGCCGAACGATAGTGGCCTGGAACGCTGGATTTTTTATCAGATCGCCTAATTGACGCCGCCCGCCTGATGGAAAGCCGTTGCGACGTCTGGCAATTGTGGGCTACTCTCATAGTACCCAATATGTACTATTAAGAGTGGCCCTCAACTTGGCGACCTAGTGATGTGCCTCTTCACGCTCCGCTTGAAGATCCCTGGTTGTAAGTAGGAGGAAATACGTGTGCGGGCAGGGAGTTCCAGGCCTCGATCGTTCTACAGAAGAACGATCTCTTGAAACGCTCAGTTTTGGCTAAGATTCTATCTTCAGTAAACGGGTATACTGTATATACGGGTATACGGTACTACTAATACGGTAGTATTACGAGTATATATAATAACATGTGAAGAAAATCTGTGTCAATAAACGATATTATTATGTCCTTACGTCCACATTTCGTTAGTTTGTTTGTGGCTCCCCCAAGATATTATAATTGCCAGAGCCTTGTTCGTATTTCAGTGCACGTGCAAGTCAAGATTACTTGGGCCCCAGATGTCTTATGGGTCTTGTAGCACCTTAACCTATATCAAGAATATCATAATAAAATCTAAAATAGTATGTTATTTCCTAATACATACTATTTTATATTTTTTTCTTGTAATGGCATGATCAATTCGAATTCTTTGTTCCGATATTTGAATTAATGATTAAGATTAACTTATTTAAAATACATGCGTACTTCTATTTCAGATGACTAAAGTGTACAAGGTATTCGTTGTGACTAGTCTACTGACTAGCCACAACGAATACCTATACGAATAGGTATACTATACGAATACCTATACGAATAGATATAGGCCATTCTGCCTAGCTTTTACTATGGTATTATGCAAACATACTCGCATGATATCATCTACCTACTTAGTGAACTTTGACGACATCGGAAGTAAAATATTAAGAAAAATGTTTTTCCGAACTTTGCGATTACGTCGTCATGGTACATATCTATTTTTGTATGCTTTAAAATTGAGAATTTACTTTAAAATTTATAGTGTTATTCTGTACAACGTTTCGAATCTCGACATCTAACGTGGCAGATTACATCTCCAAGCCTCAAGCAAGTTTCCCAATCCCGTCAAACGCAGACAGTTTTACGAAGCTACGAGTAATTACGAGTATCTATTATTTACCCCGTGCAAACTCGTTATATACAAACACGATAGATTGAGAACTACGACTAACCTACTTGTAGTAAACTAATGGACGCCGCCCGTGGCTTCGCTCGCGTGAAATATGTAGTTTTATGGTTCCCAATTCCGGCGGGAACACATTATCGGGATAGAAAGTTATCTACCAGTGAAAGTCCTGTTATGATCGGTCCAGCTGTTCCTGAGATTAGCGGGAACAACAAACAGACAGACGGACAGACAAAAACGTGTCTATCGTGTATCCTGTTGTATGCATTGAGTAAAAAGCAAGTAGTTTGATATTACACACAGACACTTCAATATCAATTTGATTTATCTGTATTAAATTCTGTGGAGGTTTTTGTACAAAATAAGATGTTCTGTAACCGTAACAACTAGTAATAGCTTTCATAACAATTCGTATCGTAGTCGGAGTCTTTAATTCAATAACATGATGGTTACATGACAAATAAGGTATTGTAATGGTAAGTAAGATGTTAAAAACTTATTAAAATTATAATAGCATTATTTTTCGCAGAGTTAAAAAAAGACAACAAAACGTCGACAATTGTTTCGCCTCTAAACGAGGCATTATCAAGACTGTCTCAAGGAGAACAGCCGTTCTGGCTGTTCAAGTACAAGTGTATCAAGGCTGTTCTCCTTGAGACAGTCTTACTTTGTCATGGATTTTCGCCAGGTAACGCCTGTTTCTATCCAATAAATAAGGTATTGATTGACACGGAGGTACTTCCATACCCATAATTACTAATGCATCAGTTTACTGTTGCATCAGCCTTATTTATGTTCTGTTTCATATTTACTTACTATTAAAAACATATCTTTGAAATTTATTATGTAATAATAAAACTCACAAGGGCTTGCATAAGTCAATCTTTTAATCAGCAAACCTTACGAGTTATAAAGGAAATAGATAATTATTGACAGAAGAAAAGTGTATAACGTCGGGTAATTTTTTGACAACGTATTTCTTATTATTAGTATATGTATTATAGAAACACTGACACCACAAAAATATAACACCTACACTGCCTCGTCAGCCATATATGGCTAACGTTTTCCATACAATTGAACCCATTTGTTAGTACAGCAGTATGCTAATAGGTCAACATCACTAGGTCCTTAGGTTAATGAGACAGGTAATGACACAGTTATACAATTCCTTTACCTACGTGTCTGACACAAACACAATTTTAAACGTAACAAACCGCATAATGAATCATGAGGGGTTAAACCAGTTCGAAGTTCCAGTAAAATCAGTTTTAATTCAACACGTAACTAGAAAAGAACACCAGGAACAAAATTGTCCTGCTTATTGTTGTGATTGTGAATCATTAGTATATCACCTTTTACTTATAACTAGTACTTTAATTATAGGATTTTCCTGTATGAGGTACAGGTTTTTAGGTAATATATTTTCATTAAAATCAAATCAAATACTATATCAAACAAAAAAAAATTAAAATCTATAACACTTTATTGCACGTCGTCATGGGCTCTTGTAAAACGTCATAAATTTCCTCCACGTGGCTTAAGGCAGTTTAGGGAGTAAGTACGAGCTAGAAAGTCTCAGAACAAGCAAGAAACTCCTTAGTCAACGAAGTCCTAAAATAAAATATATAATATCCAATATTAAAAAAATGTTTAATTACCTACTACATAATTACATAATAAGCAAAAATGCCAACCAATTTTTGTGATGTTCTGGGACCCAAATTCTGTCCGGATTTATACAACAATCTATATCTACTAATATTATAAAGAGGAAATAATGATTTTTTTTTTAAATTGAATAACCTCCGAAACTAACGAACCGATTTTGGAAATTCTTTCCCTAATATGTAGTTACATTATCGCTGAGTGCTATTCCGTGGGAATAGGGAAAGAACATTATATCACGCGGTAATCAGTGTTAACATTTTTCAGCATTATTCTCAGTTATAAAATGACATTTTATAGAACGATTTCATTTATATTGCTGTCGTAAACATTTATGTAATAGTAAATCACGAGAACGTGAAATGACCACGTCATTTAATAGTTGTTACTGCGTCGAATGTTAAATGATTCACAAATTGATTCAAGGTGTATTTGTGCCTGATAATAATTTTATTGTATGTGCAACACACGTGTTTGCTAACAAGATATTAACAACAATAAACAGATGGATTTATAATTAATGACGTCAGAGTTGTGTATTTGTATTGTTGAAGGTTATTAAACAACGCTTTGTATTAATTTGGACTAGGTTTACACCGTTTATTAAACTATTTCTATTCGGGTTTAATTTTGAATTAGTCGGTATAGGTATTTTGTTTTGTAGATAACCTTGAGACACCTAACAAATAAAGAAAACTAGGGAGGAAGTTCTTTTAAAACAGAAGATTTAAGAAAAAAAACAATGTTTAATCATAACACAAGTATAAAACGAAGTTGCTTACGTTCTTACGTATGCGCGGTCTTCACCAATGGATAGAGTGGTTCTCGAGGAAGGTTTTTGTGTATATAATTTGTCAAGCGAGCGAAGCCGTGGTCGTCCGCTAGTATCTTATATTCCTTAGCTGATTTAATCCCCAAACTAAGGAAATACCCAACATAATTAATCTACAATAGGCAGTTCAGTAACACGCTCAAGGAAACTAGAGTTATGAAACGAGTATTTAAGTATTTAAAAAAATAAAGTTTAAAAATAGAACTCGAAGATTTGTACACAAGATAAGTAAGCAAACAATAAAGGTATTCGTAGTCTAAACACGAAACTTTTGTATGGTTAACCTTGGCAGTAGGCAGGCAAGTTTCTCACTTTCCCACGCACGAAGCGAGCGCCATTTTGTGATGATTAGAAGTATCAATAGAATGTTTCGTTGTAAGTTATTTATTATCATCGATCTCTAGTGGTTTCAAATAACGGTAAGTACCTAAAGGCGTATGACCTAGGGTTTCCCGGTTTCCGCCTAGTACGATCGTATTTTCCAATGCTTTAATATTACTACTTACTACTATTGGCATAGATCAAACGCAGGTCCGAAATTAGGTTGCTTTGTGACTATGACTATTGGTTTTTGCCAATTACGAAAGCTACTAGTTCAATGAGTACATCATACCATACGTCTATCAATATAGTTAGGAAATTTTCAAAACTATCAAAAGTTTACAAGTTATGGTAGTCCAGCATCTTGATAGGATTTGCCTCTATATGACTGCTGCATCTTATTCAAGTATTTTATTGTGACTTAAAGGATTTACATCAACATAGAATACCTAGTAGTTTCGCAAGGTGAATAACGGTAATGAAAATAAAATGACGTGCAACATTAATATATAAATAGCGCTATTTATGTTTATATCGTGCTTATCTTAGTACCTAGTTGTTTATAAAGGTAAACTCACCGTAACAGTCTTTCGTGTCTCTCCCTATCGTATGTAGCCGCCGCCAAGTAATCGGCAGCGATGTCATGATGCAGCGGCGGATGTAAAGGCGCCTGGTACCGCTGCTTCCACAGCAGCTCGCTGTTGTAGAGCGTGGGGGGCGGCGGCGGGGGCAGATGCAGCAGGGGCGGGGGAGGACCTCCGCCGTAGCCGTGCGCCATGCCGCGCCACTCGCGCTCCTCCACCGAGCTGGCCGAGCCACCCGAACGCACTCCGCTCACTCCCGAGTCGGACCTATCGTCCGCATCTCGCGCGCACACTATCACACAGTCGTCCTCCTCGGAGGCCACGGCGCTGGCAACACCATCCGCGACCGCACCACCACTCACTTCACTCTTCACTTTACACTCACTGTTCGTGCACACCTCTGGCGCGATCACTTCCTCTTGTTTCACGCACTTGTCGTTTTCCTTATTGGCATCAACGACATCACTTGCACTCACACTTTCTGTAGCACCTGAAACAATAGATTTAAACACATTAGAGACATTACCAAACAAACTATTCTCCGATGTACTACATTATTAAACAGTGTCACATTTTATCAAAATCCTGTCGTCGCCCTTTCAAACTGTCACTGTAGTTCTATCAAGAAGCTGCCAGATGCATATTTTCAAACGACTGACGTCAGCTCAGATCGTGTCGTGTCAGTACGTTTGGGACGAAGCCAAAGTAAGCTCATTCACACGAAACCCACGCAATAATACATAAAATATTGTGAGTACCTACGTGGACGATTGTAATTCCATTTCTATGAACTCATAACATATAAGTATGTTATGAAAATATTTTGCTCTATAAATATGTATTGGTATTATAGAAGTACGTAGGTATGTAGGTAGCGCGGTGTTAACATGACTAATCAATTTACAATTGCGTAACGAGCTTTATTTAACTTACTGATTGTGTTACATGCCACATGTCATATCTACGATGCTTATGAATAACAAATGGCGTGATAGCATGTTCTACGAATACTGCATACCCGATTAACAGCTAGTAACCGGATCTGTCGTAGCGTAATTCAGAATTGTATCATATCAGAGTGCCGGAACAGGAAGATGTCACGGAGAAGATATTCTTGTGAGTGGAAATAACATATTGGCCAGTGATTCCACGTAGCAACACCTGGAGCCGAGCCAACGGTCAGCAGCACTGAACTGACAACATTTGGCCACACACCAAAACGATAATGATGTGATAAAACATCTAAGTAACTATTTAATAACCTCCAAGTCGACCCAAAAATCACATTTGCCCTCCTAAATAAACTGAGTTGCGTCGGTAGTTGTCAAGGACAACATTGTATAATCCCAAGTTCCCATCCCATTTATAAATAAGCAACAAGTATGAGTACCTACTTAAAACGAATATGGATTGCCCATAGCTATCATATTAGTTTGTTTGTTCTAATAGGACATTACGAATAAAATCGGTAGTCGGTCTAAATTAAGGTTAAGAAATTCCCTTAGGGAAAGATGTGGTTTCCATCCTTTCTTAAAACTATTGTTTTGCGATTTTATAATATTCTAAGAAAATTAAACCCGTATGTGACACTGTTTTAGAGGTAATAGGCATTAAAAACAAAAAGGTTTTGTCAACATAAAGAAAAACAGGATATAGCATTGTTATTTCTTAAAAAAAACGGACACGACATCCATGGGAATAAGATGAATAGTAATAGTAAATGAATCATAAATCTAATCCGGTCTAAATCGTATTATCCGCGAACGTGTGAAATTCATTTTACGTAGTATAAATTAATTTCAGTTCCGATCTTTAGAAAAAACACGACGCTTCAGTAAAGTTTGATTAATTACTGCACATGTTCTTTAAATACTTAAAAGTACGAGCCATATAAAAGAACGAGCTTGCGTGCCTAGAGAACAATGGAATTTTAATGAGGAAGCCGTTAACGAGGATCCACATCTACATAATCGCATAAAATAATTATTCATAACAAACATAAACAGAAGAAACGGCGACGCCGACGATACTGCGGTCATTATTCACCGGGTGCGTGAGGCGGGAGATCTCATCTCTGCCTGCGCATAATGATATGATAATTTATCGAGATACGTTCGTGGAATGCGGTCGAGCCGCCATTATAATACACCCGAAGATTACTATTCGACGTAACATAATTTATATGTGCTGGAAACGAACATTCACTTTAAAATGCAATTCTTGTCCTATCACAGTATCAAATGACACGAACCTGAACAGTTTCCAACAGTTGGTTTAATAAATAGGTAAAACATTTTTAACACACACACGATATTTAAAGAAGCCAGAGTTTGTGAAACTACACTGCATTTATGAAGAAATTGTAGTTATGTAGTGTAATGTAATCACGGAAAGAGCATTGACGTAACGATGACACATAAACTTAGATACTTCAATAGACGTGTATACAAAAAGAATTGCAAAATAACAATGGTGTTAGTTATACGATAGTGTTACTTATTGCTTGCCAATGAAGCGAAAGATGTTTTAGTCAACAACATTCGATAACAAGAAATTCAACAAGCTCCAGCTGTTTACAATGTTAAAAGAATACACGGGGCGGAGAAAACAAACCTGCTGCTTTACAAACAAACGACCATTGATAGACTATAAACAAAAGTCGTGAAACAATGCGACAGTGACCAGCGGGTGGGGTGGGGACAATAGGGTAACATATAACTCGACGGGGTAGTGCGGCAACGGTGTACTGTGACGACATTTGATTGACAGGACAAATGCTGAGACGGAAGCGGTGGGAGAGCGTTTTATTAGATGGAGCGAATGGCAAAAAGTTGACGTAGGGACTTGTTCGGAGGAGCGCGATAGTCGCCTGCAAATGCCACGAGTGTATCGCAGTAAAGCTGACCGCGAGAACGAATAATTCAATTATTCATGAAGGGCGGACGTGTATTCGTAACTCAAGACTGCCAGCCTTTGGAACCACCGCTGCAATATCTACATTTACATAATATTGTATAATTACTTATCTACTTTATACATATACATATTTAATACATAACAACTCATTATCATTACAAAAACAAGTTCAAAAAAACTAAAAGACGACGTTGAATACGTTCTAAGCTCCGGGTTTGTTGCAGCCGCTGCGTTCTACATGTATACTACCTTTTTGCAAACAGGTAGGTAATGAGAATAGAGGTATTACCGGGGTTTTGAATTATTCATTTTAGTGCATTACCACTAATTTATCATACTATTAACTCACGACTTTACTGGTTTTCCTAGAACCATAAACCGCAAGAACTTAGTTAACATTTGCTACGTCAAAGTTTAAGTGCCTATTGGAATAAGAACGCATCAATAGAGCTCGAACATTCTGTTATGTCTGAGTCAGTAGGTTGATGAGGTAAAAGGTCGAAATCATCAAACCATTTCGTTCAGTCGATGTAGGCGATTTATAACCAAGATAAGTACAGCGCGTGACTGGCTATAATCAATCATACCTACTCATGGTTTCATGACAAAACTTATACAATTCGGCAAGTTAGTCATAGTTCATATACCTACGCTACTAATGGGTGTGTACTAATTCAGTTACCACCTTTATTTTATAACCATTTTATGTACTTATTACTTATAAAGTACAGTTACCATTATTATGCTAGCGAGTAAAACAAAGGCAAGTCAAATTATAGATGTACGTCAATAATCTCAAGTAACCTGTTACTGTGCTGTGTTATCTGAGCGTGTTTGTCGACTCAAAAGCCATCTCGTTAAACTCGCTGGAGCGTATCGACTCACCGACCGTGTAATGAAACACTTCCACTCAGAGAGTATTAACCGTTAATAGTGACAAAGCTTTCTCCGTAATAAAGCAATTAAACAATTTACAGGAACTGACATAAAGCATCGTATATTATCGTAAGTTACGTGTAGCTTGTGAGCTACGTGTAGCTCTAAATTAAATGAAACCAATGCTCGAAACTAACTTTCTGCGCGCGCGCCCGCGCGGTCCTCTACTACGTCCTTTGCCTAGGGCCTCTGGTACGCACAAGGAGGTATTTCCAGTGGCGCCCGGCGGACTTTGGCCACCTTCGTGGCCTCTGCGCTGCGGTTTGGTCGGGTTTGATCCCGCATCGTTGCGGTCGGGTTTGATCACGGGTCGGTGAGTGAATCAGGGCGCCGTCCTCAGGCCCCGATCGTGGAGGTCGATGGTCCTGGGCGTAAATGAGTCTGCGGCGCCCTGGCCGCTGACTGTGGAACTCAGCGGGGAGGGTACGCTCCTTCTCCCTGTCGGCCCGCTTCCTAGGCGAGCATGACTTGCTCGCAGAAGGACACGGCTGCGTTCCACCTATTCGCGCTGGAGACCATGGCTTGAAGCATGGTTTCCGGCGTCCATACCCACTTCTAAACAAGCTCGCAAATTAATGGATTTAGCTTTAACATTTGCTTTTGAAATACCAACCTAGTTATAGTTCGTGTGGTCCACATACGGTAGCCAGAATCTTGTGAAACATCTTTGGCTAACTTGAAGGTTACCGTATTTAGTGGTACGTCTGTTATTTTAATGAAATGTGTGCAAGTTTAATGTTTTTATAGTAACCTGTCAGATAATCAACTACCTTGAAGATACATAATATAATGTACAGAATCAGATATCACGATACACGCAGCTCGTGCAAGTAAATTGCACAATGTGCTGCTGAATGTGCACGGAGGCGCATTACATTCTTGCTCATATCTCACGATGTGCCTCGATCAGTCGTGACCGGAATTCAAGATATACAGTGCAGATACATTATAAACCTTTATAACATTACGTTACCGTATTATTAAACATACTATCACGTAGGGAATTGTGGGTTTAAAATATTTCCGTCGGTAGCCCGATCTGGCTGTAAAGTAAAATTTTAATTATGATTAATTTTATACTACTGCTGTTTTAATAGTTTTTTTTTCTTTTAAATTAGCCCAATGTCGATAACACGTTAACGTTACTTTCTTAGTTATAATCGCAACCTACTATAGCGTTTATAGCGTTCAAGTAAATAAATAACATTGGTCTACATAACTGGCATAAATAATTATTTTGAAGTATGTAAGTACAAACCCGATAGAATATGCTAAGTATTATCAAAGAATTGAGTTAGGTAGGTACTTAACAATGAACAATTGGTCGATAAAACACGAGATTTGAAAACAAAGTTGTTATTTACGGTTACCGGTAAATAACAAATGGACACTTTCATACGTTTGTTGATAAGATTGTAACAAAAAGTATAAAAATGTTGATAAGGTGTAAAAATAGATAAATTATTATGTAAGTACCTATCAAATTAGGATAGCAAGTAAGTACCTACGTAGGTACAATACAGTGTTAAAGTGTTTCTATGTATGTATGTTCATCTGGATTGCTTTTCACATTAAATGTAATGAATGAGACGGTAATGATTAGACTTGTTTGCCAATGTACTCACCCACTATGAAATCTGCTGAACATATTGTAACGTACTGAAGTAGGTAGTAAGTATCGACGTTTTGAATTCAGCTTGAATTGTTTTTATAGCTCAACACTAATCTGCTCTTCTAAACTAACAATGAATACGTAGGCAGGTGCTGAACCAGCTATATTCTTAATTTAGACCAATCAAGAAAATTTCCTTCACCTTAATAAATCAGAACTTCCGAGTTTAAGAAACACGGCACTAGCTGTTCCTGTCAGGAATTCTTTTTAGTAACTCAATTAGCACTCCAGAAAAACCGTTGAAAAACGACAGCACTATCTCAAGATTAATGAAAAAAACTAGGTTTAAATTTTATAAAAGAGAGATAATGTAACTTACAGTTTTATAGCACCGTGTGAAAATGTAATTTAAATCAGCAACAGCTTCGTCTTTATATTATCACTATTTTAATAAATCAGCACTTCCTTGCTTGTTATCACAATGACAAGTCACTTGGTAACACAATTATGTATTCTTTACACAAAAATATCCTGGCAGATGATTAATTATCCTTGCTGCAGTGCGCCGAAATATTTGAATGGTTACTAAAAGCAAGCGACCAGTCACCTCACTATCACACAATCCAGTAGGCTATGTTTTATAAAATTGTATAGGAACAATTCACGAACAAAAATCAAAATGATACTTTGCGGACGATGTGGCACAGACGTATTGAAGCCTCAATGGCGCACAAAGAACTGAAATGCGGGGAAGGGAAGTGGTGTACAGAGGAGAGGGGACGGGGCTTCGGCGCGGCAGTCTCCTCTCCTCGTTCGTTCGTATTCGTATACGTAGCAACAAGTGAACGGCGGCGCGCGGGTGTGAGGTCGGTGTTGGGGTGAGTTCGGCAGATGTGGGAGACCGGGGTGAGATGCCCCCTTCGGGCCCTTCGCGTACAAAGAGCGCGCACCTGACGTTGATATTCCTGATATGTAGCACCAAACACCCGTCCTGCTTTCTATCCACTATCCGCATACTATTTCCATCCACCAACAACGACCTATTACTATAAAATTAATTCAAATTATACACACACCGGAAGGGCAGATGTTGCTAATCACGATAATCGCCCCGTTTTCATGACCAATCGTCTTCCAACGAAATCTTTTGATTGAACCAGCAGTGTTATACGAGTAGTTGTAAAGTTTTATAAGTAGGTACCTATAGGTAGTAAGTAGATAGGTGTTTGTGATAAGCTATCTACAAGCTGTCACAAGTTTAGATAATTGGATAGATAGGTATGCAACTAATATTCATTTAGATTATATTACTCAAATAAGTGAGTAACTTAGATAATACATAATAATGAAGGCTACGCGCTTGGCAAGTATGTAAATTAGAGCAAATAATACTAATTTGCAAGTAAACGAGCGATTGTTCAATAGTTTCACAATTTTAATTAATTTAGTTTTAAAATGTAAACGACTTTGTGCTAAAATGCTTATTTTTATAAATACTTTTACAAACTATGTAATTTAAAAAAGATTTTTTTTCGGATTTGAATAACACCTACTTATTGAGTTTGTTAGTCTTAATTAGTTACGCAGTACAGATATTAGGTATTTAACTAGGTACATATTATGTAGGTATTTACAAAGATTATTGTACTAAACATAGATATTACATCGATATTACATAATATATGTACGTAACTTAATATCTTTTAAACGGACCTATTGCATCTATTTAAGGACCAAAATAATTGGTGAATAATCCTATTGAATCTATTTATTGATCTTATGACTTAATTGGTTATGGTTTAAAAAAATGTTTACAGACATCTTCGATGTATCGACTGGAAGATAATTAAAATGATGTGTTGTTACTATTTCAAACGCTGATGTAAGTGAACCATGTTCATCAATGATATCCCATATTTAAAAAAATAAAAAATCTTGGAAAGTATGTAGGTATATGCCTAATATAATAATGTACAATGTACGCTTACAATTTCCAGCTCCGCGTCACGACCAACTACTTTTTAGGCAGGGTATAATACGAATAGAGAGCCTTCCCCGTGAAGTGAACTTATGCTCATGCACTCATGCTACTTATTTACAGAACCTACCTATATAAAACAAATACAGCATAAAAGAGAGTAGGTAAGTACATAAACAAATAGGCGATCGTTGACCAACATACCGAAAACATTTAACGACGCGTTAACGATTTGGCACACTCCCAACTATTCCGTGACAAGCTATCCGTTCTTCATTTTATAAATAATACAAAGAGTTCAGCTCGCAGGTCACATAAATAAAATAAAGTTTAAGTACCTATACTCCGGTATTCACATTGATATATTATAATTAGAATATTTAAGTTATACTGTTCTACCTTACTATCAGACGGATAGTAATAATTTGTGTACCTAGTACCTACTGTACCAGAGACGCCCGGCAACGGACGTTGGAGCGGCCGCGGCCTTGGTCGCGGAACTAAAAAAAAAAAAAAAAACAAAAAAAAAAGTACCTACTGTAAGTTTGTGTAAGTATAATTATGTTTGAAATTAATGAACCTTTGCGCGTCGCTTCGTTCCCGGTGTAAATTGAGCCTACAGAACGAGAATGAAAAAACTCTACCCCACGCCACGGGCAGAGTTCTGCGCATATTTTTCCTGTATAGCCTTCTTCATAAGGTTATGCAAGGGCTCAGATAAAATATACAGGTACCCGTACAACTGTGATCGACTATCGACGCTGACATGCTCTTAGGGCCCTAGATTCTACGAGAATCATGCTCTCATTGGTTTTTGTCTCTTTACAGCAGACGGGTTTTATTGTTTTATCCCTCCATTGATTACCGAAGGACTATTTCGTTCAGTAGGCGATTTATAATCAAGATAAGTACAGAGTGGAGTACCGAGTACAAAAACAAAATGGCCTTTTTTCGTTATTCTATTATGAAGATTTTATTATTATTAGCAACATAAATGTTTCGATGTTTTTTATCGGTGTATTTCGCTATATGATAGAGAAGCGGATACTTATGTAGCAAATCGACAAGCAGAACCTGTTTGCAAAGTTTTTTACAAACAACCAAAGAGGTCACATACCTTTTTCTGGCCTTGTGCTAATAGTGTTAGCGGTTACTATCGAATAACTAATGTTCGTAATTTACTCGTGCGATGCGATGAAAAAAATAACGATATTTCATGTCGAGTATTTATGTTAAGTGACTCGAATCCACCTACCTAAGTAAGTACTATTAATGAGTTTAACATCTCGTGTTCTAAATAACTATGATAAGTGCGCAATGTCATTGTGATAACTGTAAAGTATACAATTACGTTCTAGATAAATGTGTAAAGTATACAACATGACTTTGATATCTCTCTAAAAATAGGGTTCTTTATCATTATAAAGCACACACGCTTAAGCTAACTAACACAGTGAGAGGTATGGAATTTGTAGATAACACAACTTAAACACAGCAGTCGATAACCTGGTTGTAGGCACTGATAACAGGCCCGTTACATTCCCGCTGTTTGTACAAAGACCTGTACAAATAACATTTGTGATCTTCTCCGTATAATAAACAGATATACGTCTTAACATTAAATCCTAACTTAGTATATAGCTTCCGTTCCCTATGTACTTATGTTTAGATCTTTAAAACTACCTATGCAACGGATTTTGATGCGGTTTTCACCAACGGATAGTGTGGTTCTCGAGGAAGGTTTCAGTATATAATTAGTCAAGCGGGCGAAGCCGCGGGCGTCCGCTAGTTAGTTATAAAATGATGTTTCTGCGTTTATACCTGCTAGGTTCTGCTATAATACGGTTACCTTTAAAATACTGAAACGAATAGGTACCTATTACTTATATGGTTATCATTAGGCACTGGAACTCTCATTAAATACATTAAAATTCACAGAAACAACGAGTTATTCAGCCTTCGATAAACCTATTTGAGTTGCGCATCGATAAGCAGACATTTTGTAATTATTACGACTGAATTTATTCGAATCATTTGTCGATGCTGATGCAATACTCGATTGTGAGTCACAATGATACCTTTTTAATCAACGAGTCACGTTATCATTCCACGACACGATGTCACAATATTCAAAGCTAGTTTATATTTTACTAGCTGACGCCCGCGGCTTCGCCCGTTTGGTAAATCATATACACAAAAACCTTCTTGAAGAACCACTTTATCCATTGGTGAACCGCATCAAAATCCGTTGCGTAAGTAGTTTTAAAGATCTAAGGTACTTACATAGGGAACGGAAGCGACTTTGTTTTATACTAGGTATGTTATGATTAAATATTTTTCATATCTCATGCTCTGAAAGTTGGTCAATACTTACCTGATATGCGGGTTGAAAGTGATACATTTCGGCCCTAGGGCGGAAAAGTGAAAAAAAAAAATATCAGTACATCTTGAGGCGATGGCAAAAACGTATACTGACAAATTTCGATTAAGTCAATACAACATTCTGGTTTTTGAATGGTCATAAACAAAAAAGAGTTGAGTTACAGTAAAATAAAACGTAAATAGCACAAACAATAATTATTTGGACAGTGAGAATCCGACTAAACCTGATTAAATCGCCCGCCGTAACGCGACAAATCATTAAAGAAATACTCTATACTTCTAAAAAATATGTGCGTGAAAAATTAACTGAAGAAATTAAAAAACTGAAGACTATTTGACATGGAAAAGTATAGGTAACTAATGACAAGGCGGTATGATCAAAAGACTACAGCCTGTTCTGAAAAAAGCGCGTATGAAAAACAAAAGTTTAAAAAATAGGCGTAAAGTACAATACCTACTTGGTACGTGATCAATCTCTATTGTTATAATTGTTTTATGTATCTTTATTTGCTTTCCTCGTATTAGAAATGAAAAGTAGAGTGTTTAACTCGGGTGAAAACACCCATTTCTGCCTCGAACTATTGGCGCTCTCACTACGTTCGAGCGCTAAAATATCTCGTCAGAAATGGGATGCTTTCATCCCTTGGTTAACAATCTACTATTGTTACTGAATCAAAATAGGTAGCTAGGTTACCTATCTACCTACTTAAGATTTTGTTCTTGAACTATTACATTCTTCCAACCTAGTTTTGCTTTTTTTTTAATTTTCGAGACCGCGGCCGCTCCCATGTCCACACTTGTCTCTGTTTCACACCAGAACGTATTTCCAGTGGCGTCCGGCGGACTTTGGCCACCAGTGTGGCCTCTTCGGGGGACGCCTTCACGCCTAAACTATATTGAACCGATTTAAATGAAATTTGGTACAGCGATAGTCTAGCACTCTAGACTCTAGCTAGAGCCTGAGAAAGGATATAGGCTACTAATTATCCTTGTAATGTCATTGTTTTCCTGTGGTAATTGGGACCGAGAAATTATTTTACATGCTCGAAGCCGCATCAGCTAGTTATATTCAGAGTATCTTCAATCAGGAAAACAAGAAATATCATAAAAATAATAATCTACAAGCAGTATCTAAGAGGAAAATCTATTTTATAACTCCTAATAGATCTTGCTGTGTACAAATATTTGTATCTCAAGGACATAAGTACGTGCACCTACTTACTTACATCTATACTACTAATATAAAGAGGAATGATTGTATTTTTGTGTGTATGTTTGTAATGAATAAACTCAAAAACTACTGTGCGGATTTAAAAAATTCTGGGAACCAGGAACGAGTAAACTAAATCACGCGGGCGCTGGCAACTAATCAGCTAGTCAATATTTGACTGAGGGAGCGAAGCGACCGAAGTCTCCGTTTCAACTTGCAGACTGGGTAAAATTTCTTTCGTCTGTATCTACTACCTCTACATCTCTACATCTACGGTATTATCGCTACATCGCTGTATTTATCAACCGATTTTCATGAAACTTTACACACACACTCCTTGCTTACAATGAATAACATGTGAATGATATTTTTTGGATTGGGTGAAAAATGAAAGAGTAATAAAGAAAATTGAAAAATAAATTTTCTAAACAAATCTCCCGAAGTCTACGGTTCACAGAACCACTAGTATAATAATGTATACATAGTCGTAAATTGTAAGTTACGTATTTCGTCATCGCTGCCAAGATTGCTGGACCGGTCTCTGATCGGATGTCAAAAACAGCACGACGCAATAAATTGTTGTCTCATGGAGAGTAAACATTGGCGTTCGGCCGCATTCATGCATAATTGATGAGGGTTTGAAACGAACGCGTGGATTCCTGGCGGTCACGATTCGGCCGAACCGAACGCCTACGGCAGCCATTTTGTGAAGCCTGCCCGCCCCAGCTGCACCGCATCGTGAATATTAAACGACCTTACGATGAACACTACACCACGTTGAGATAATAACTCCAATTAAAAAAAAACCTAATGTTTATAGTCTGTTTAACTTCCGTTGCGCTCGATCGATCAAACATAACGATCATGACACGATTAGTATTTATTGCAGTCTTCATTTCGGCATGCAACATAACAATTAATACTGAATGATCATTATTAGTTTCTATTGTTACCGGCAGGCTAAATAGAGCATGCGCCAGTGTAACACATAATGGTAATAGAACAATAGAACGCGTCTGACTCTCACGCACGGCCATTGTACCGTGTAATCGTAATCAAAAGTATTTTCTCCGGCAACGAAGCACTCATCATTAATAGAGACGTTTCACAACAATTAAGTATGAACCATTGGAACTGTGAAGAATAGGAGTCTCCGTAATGGTAAGTAATCTGAGTGCTTCTTTTGTGTATGCTTGGCATGACTTGTATGTTGCACAATCGATGGATGATGAGATTATGTTAGTCAAAGTATAATTACTATAACAATAACATTATATTATCTAACTGTATGTTTCCTTTCTCCGAGCTCTAGAATTTATGTTGAATACATTTGCGGTTGGGGCATAGTCGTCAGCGCGAAGCACTCATTACTGATGAAAGTGTACGGCTGAGAGACTCGTAATAATGCAAAATGAAATACCGCGCCTATCTGTCTACACGGCAACCGCAAGTACTTGCAGGCTATCACACGCTAACGTGCATATAATCGAATACGTAACCGTGAACTACGAATAACGATTATTACGTGACGAGTTCGCTGTTAAGTTAAACAAAGGTTAGCGGAAAACATAAAAAATCTGCACAGATTTTCGGATAAATACAAACAAAATAATACTTCTTTAAACTTTCGCGTTTTGTACACATTAAAGAGCCGTGGTCACGGGTGGATCCACCCGTGACCACGGCTCTTGTAACAGGGCCGAAACGTCGGGTAATAAAGAGGTATGTATATATCTCAATAATCGCGTAAAAACCCGTTAGTCTTAAGTTTATAAAACAAAATAATGTATAATTAATGTACCTACTTACCCATATTTTTTCGGACATTATTGCTTCCCTATATAAATCTATAAATATAGCAGGTAAACTGTTAGCAATTAATATTGCTAAACAGTAAACACCCAACTTATCGTCGAAACGAATAAACAAGGAAAAGGAATTTACCTTAACAATCAAGCTGTTATGGTCTATGAAAAGCTGACCAATTAACTGCACGACTAGGTACCTATTATTTCAACACTAATTTAACTAAATGATATTAATAATACCTAATAAGAATAATACATAAAAATACATTATTTAGCATTACGTTTTATATGAATTAATAAGGAAGATAAAACATGACGCAGGTTTAGTTCATAGACTCATCCTCCTCATCCTATAATAAAAAAATACATCTTCTGAATAATTTTATTCATACTTTGACATGTCGTCATAGTGACACTTTTATTTTTTTTGACACTAATAATTTTATTAGTAATTATTGTTTTAAGACCAAAGATAGTATTTATCTTATGAAGTCAGACAAAAATAAAACTGCTACATTGCTAGCAAATAATATTAATTTTTGGACGAGTTTACATTGTAATCAAAGTAATATACCTACAGATTTGTTAGGTACTTGTAGTAATAATTTAGTATGTATAACAAATGATTTAAACTGAACATCCAGACAACAGGAATACCAGAGCTAAAGATGGCTCATCAAAATATAGAAGGTCTTTCTGGCAAGGAATTAGTAGTGGAGTTATTCCTAGAGGAATTAAATGTAGATATTTTGTGTTTGACTGAACATTGGCTCAAGGAGAGTGAGATGATGTTCAATATAAACAACTACAATATTGCAAGTTGCTTTAACAGGAAGTCTGCGATTAAAGGTGGCTCCATGGTCTTAATTAAAAATGGTCTCCGCAGCAAAGAGCGGTCTGACATAGTTAGACTTTCTGTTGAGCGATGTGTTGAGGTGGCCTGTGCCGAGCTTGACCTATATATAGGCCTATATATATAGTAGTTTGCGTATACAGTCCACCTAACAGTGATTTTAGTGTATTTACCAAGGTCATGGACCAGGTTCTAGGGGTTGCGTCAAATAATAGGAAGAAGTTAATTGTGTGCAGAGACTTCAATGTAAACATCCTAAAACAGTGTAAGAAAAGTACTCAATTTTTGAATTTATTTGGTAGTTACAATATGGAAAATATTTTCTGTGAGCCGACTAGAGTCACAGAAACAGCAGCCAATTGCCTGGATAATTTTTTTACGGATTGTGAGTGCTTAAGCAAGTCTGTAATTAGTAAATTGCCATCAGATCACTGTGGTCAAATAGTATCCTTTCCCAAGAGTAATAATAGTCAGTATAATGAGAAAATTATGTGTAGGCCCATAACCTCTAATAGAATTAAAGAATTCAAAAACTTTTTCGAGAAAAAGCTTAATTCTATAGTTTATATAGGTAATAATCCTAAGGTCCATTATAATAGTTTATTTGGTACATTATCTGATGCTTTTTCAGACACATTCAAACAAAAATGCCAAAATCGTAGTGTTAAAACGAAATTTTGTGAATGGGCAACAGTAGGCATTTATAAAAGTAGACGAACGCTGTTTGATCTATATGCAGAAAAACGATACAGATTTGATAAAAGTTTCATTGAATATGTTAGGAATTACTCCAAAGTATTCAAAAAAGTATGTAGACAGGCTAAATCCATTCACATCAAAAGGAAAATAATTGAGGCTCCTAAACAAAATAAAAGAAACATGGAAAGTTATAAACAAAGAGTCAGGTAAATGTAAAGTGAGGGATACTTAAATTAGAAAACAAGAATATAAGCTCTCCGAAAGGTATTGTAAATGCATTTGAAGATTATTTTACCAACATTCCATTTAAAGTAACTTCTTCTATTAATTCTTGTGCCCACAGTGCTGTGGCCTTTCTCGAAAGTAATATTGGTTCTTCATCTAAATTTAACTTCAAACATATAGACCCCAGTGACATCTTGAAAGCATTTAAAAATCTCAAAAATAAAAAGTCTGAAGATCACTGGGGCATATCAGTTAGCTTAATAAGTAATGTAATTGATATCATTGCACCTGACTTGGCACTAATTTTTAATGAATGTGTAGATGAAGGTATATTCCCTAACCTAATGAAAAATAGTAGACTAATACCATTATTTAAGAAGGGATCTAAGTCTGAACTTGGTAACTACCGCCCCATTTCTATTTTGCCAGCTCTGAGTAAGGTGTTTGAGAGAGTGATGCTAAATCAAATGCAAGTCCACTTCACGACCAACAATCTTTTCCACAGAAAATGTGTAAATGAGTCAATTATTTGAAAAGAGTGACCGAGAGTTTTATTGTCAGGTTCTTTCTCTCGGTTCTACTTATTGCTTTGCGAATCTGGCAGTACATGTAAATATAGAAGCAATGACATTTTTTATTTTAAGTACTTACTGAAGTTTGTAAGAGCCATTTATTGACCTATACAAATAAATAAATAATTTCATTTCATAAATAATTTCATTTCATTTCATTTCATTTCAGACTTAATACTTAGATCCAGCTTGATGGTTTAGCTTAGCCAAAAGGTAGTTAGTTAGGTAACCGTTGACAGTTACTGCGTGTAAAGCAAAACATTAACTTTTGTTTATACTTAAAATGTCTCGTCAGTTCTTAGTATGTAAACACAGCAGCCCATTTATAAAACGAACTCTTATTTAATAATCAAAGCGACGGTGAGATGTCGTTCAGCATTGCGGGGCAAGGGGCAAACAGCTGCGGGCTGTGTGTGCAGTCGCAGCCGGGTTTCCTGTAAGCCCAACGACCCATTGTTACCCGCACATTGCATACTTTTTATGACGCATTATCTTACAATAGTGCGAGTGTTGCCACTTCACAGTTCTGATCGCATGGCATTGAGAATGTTACTGTCGACAGATGTTAATAATACTTAATCTAAAATCTTTTTATCAGAGAACTCAGAGATATTATTATTACTCAGATATACACAGGGCCGAGCCGCCCCTGTGTGCGAAGTGTGCGGCGCACACAGGCGCCAAGACGATAGGGGCGCCCGAGGCGCCACCGAAATTATTTTGGACGATCCACGTATTCTTTTTAGTACAGTAGGTACCTATCGATAAGTAAGTAATCTACATACTTAATGCATTGTACAAGGCTCCTCCAAGATAATATTCACGTTTGCTGTTTACAGCTGGGCTGTCTAGTTTACATTAATTAGGTACCTACGAGCTAAAATCAAAGAACTGAGCTGTGCTTAGATCAATTTCATCAAGGCGCGCCCGCCTGTTTTTGAGTTTGTTTATGAACGCAACCCGATGCGGTACGTGTGACGCAAGCCGAAAGGAGCCACGGGAATTCCCCGATTTTAAAGAACGAGAGAGCCAAAAGAATTGAACAATCCTTTAATCAAAAGTGTGTGCAAAGTAGTGCGTATTAAATTGTTTTGTTTGTAATAAAAATTACAATAATAATCTAGTATGTTATTTATAATATTCTAAGGAAATTAACACGAATCATACAGATAGATGTGCACAGGTAGTACATACCTTTTGTACCCGACGTTTCGATCAGGTTACACCGGTCGTGGTTACCTGGTCGAAACGTCAGGCACAAAAGGTATGTACCTCTGTGCATAGGTATCTATCGGTATGATTCGTGCTAATTCCCGTAGAATATTATAACAGATTATGTAACGTGATAGTTTAATTAAAAGTTAATATTCTAATAGGTTCACGCTAAAAACAATACATTGTGTTAGGTTAGGTAGGTAGGTAGGACTTCGTCTTCAAAATTAGAAAACGTGATAAAAATACAATTAAAATAAATTAATAATATATTACGGCTGTACTCTACTATCCACTTCCTAAGAATCATTTGCATAACAAGTGCAGGAGACGGTAGCGGCGGCCAGCGTGGACGACACAGTGGTCGGAGCTACCCAGTGGGGCGCCTACCGACACACTGTACTGGGCTGAGCGATTCACCAGCTCCAGTAGATCCAGCAAAGTGGGCGCGTGATCTGACCTGTCTGGTATCCGTGTGAACCCGTACCGACATCTGCTGCAGTAGTCGTGACAAGACGCAGAGGCTAGTTTCGTCTAGCACCGTGTGGTTAGATGGGAGCCGACCCGCTGGACGGTGGGATAGCCACCCGCCGTCCTTACAGAAGCAGGCTAGAAGGGTTGCGTGCTGCGGGGCCTTTGCCCCACAGAAAGCAATCAGATTCACTCACCGACGCGATATAAAACCCAACCCCAACGACGCGGGATTTTCATTCCGGCCAAACCTCCGAAGAGGCCACACAGCTGGCCAAAGTCCGCCGGGCGCCTCTGGAAATACTTCTGGTATCAGTAGTACCAGAGACGCCCGCAGCAATGGATATAGGAGCGGCCGCGGTCACGCGGAATTAAAAAAAAATGGCGCTGGACGGCCAGCGGCACCAAAGTTTTCAAGGGCCTTCCTGGCCAGGGCGGGTCGACCGGTCGAATCACACTACCTACACATAATTGACTGCACTGCGCACCCACTGGTGACATGCCTGATGCACCACACACAACGCCCGGGCCCGGCTGTGCAGTATCTGAACCACCAACACTACCCAACCTGGGCTGGGTTACTAGGGGGGCTTTATCACAGCTGCACGAGGGTACCCCTCCGTACTTACACTGATGTATTACCTGGTACCCACGTAGAGGCAGAGGTATGGATACTGTGATTTCACATTGCCTCGTTCGTTGATCAGCATGTGCGCCGCTTGCAGGTCAGGTCACTGGGGACCTGAAGATGCTAGAATGGCCCCTAAACCCGATTCGCGTTTAATTTTTCGCAGTAATTGGCAAGCGAATGGATTTTATATAATTAAAAAAAAAAAAGACTGAAACATGAAGATTCATAAAAAAAGGCGCTTCATAGGGTTCACACACAGGCGCTGCCAGGGGTCGGCGCGGCCCTGGATATACGAGTATAGCCGTGCTACTTAGAGTATAATATCTCTAGAATGTATATGCGCAACATCAATTTCTATCATGTTAGCTCAGTAATGAGTACCTACTCGTGAATCAAAATGATTGAAGGTTATATGTAACACTTACATGCGTGTATCGTATCGTGCAACGCGGTAATAGGTTGTATTGGATTTGTTTCTTTTTGCACATAGTGATGTCCAAACAATTTGTAGTGAAGCGCTGGGAACCTCGGCTGGCGTGAGATCAGAAAGTCGTGATCGCTTGCACGACGCCCCTGTTCGCCTCAATTCACTAATCAAATAGCACAATCTCACATCTCCATTGTTAACGACATTCCTCGTACTCTTTTCACTAAACATAACAATCGGTTCCTGGTATTCAATACGATTTTTATTACTGTATCTTCACACGAAGTATAACAAACATCAACTTGCATACGTCGTCGTTACTAATAATGCAACACAATGGGATCAAAATTAAATATTGTGAGATTTTGGACTGTAAATATTGCTAGTTGGACGTTTTAAACTATTTTGTTAAGTAAAGCATTAAAATCGTCTTGTTTCTAACACTTTTAGCATAATGTTTGCTAAGAGAACACGCAATTACAGACACGTCAGCATGTTTTCAGGGATACCCTATTTCTAGAAAATGCAATGATCTTCTATTGCATCTATTTAGTATGTCATAGTAGGTCACGGCACGTTCTTAAGCCACCAGCTTGAGGTATTAATTCCTCGATCGCCACCAAACGATACGTCACCGAAACGATGGTCACCGTAAGTGTCCAGGACATAGATATACTAGTAAAATAATAATAATATTTTATCGAGGAATAGAAAATTTAATAATATTAAAGATTTAATTCATCGCCACCCTTGGTGACGTAGTTGTTCGTAGGTGGAACACTTTCGGTGACGTATAGTTTGGTGGCCTACGTATATGTTCGTGGTGTTAAAATAATCTCTTCTGATTGATTTTTTCGGTCATTAATCAATTTGTTAATTATCCAAAATCCCTTAATTTTTTTTTGTTTAAATCCTGTCTTCGATATTATAATTCGCAACCTTAAAAGAAACCCTTAATAGCTAGATACAGCTAGCGATACCGTAAGCAAAGTCCACTCATTCTTTTTTTAAGCAAATAAAACAGTATGCACAATGCTGTAAGTGCAAAGATCTCACGAAACGGTACCAATTCCGTGATTTGGAAATCCGCCAACTGAATGTTACCGGGTAACTACCGAAACGTAGTCCTACATACCCATTATGCAGAACATTTTACTGGCTATTTATTAAATAGTTATTATATAATATTACACCAACAACACGTTGAATAAACAAATAAATAAATTACTAGAAGACATTACGTAAACCCTTTACCTAGTTACTCAATTTAATAGTAATTTCTAAAGTGTTATTGAACCCATGACATTTGAGTAAGAAGGTACTTAAAATATTTACAATATTAACATAAATTAAAATTACAACAAATTAATTAGCTACTGTTATATAAATACTACGTATAATATTAAACGAGCAATTAAACCGGAAAGTTTCATTATGTAATATGTCAATATGAAATTAGTATAATGTATGTATGTATTACGGAATAATAGTATAAAAATATAAAAAATAAACACAGTATTGTGAAACTTTAGGTTTCGGATAATTTAAACAACACTAATTAATACAAAAATACATATATAATCGTTTATTCAGAGCACATACGTTCCGTCACGTTATAATAGACGTCCAACTGTTTTGCGTTAGTAAATAATACATGTAATAGTTATAGGTATAACTTATAATGTCTTTTTACAATGAACATAAACATAACATAGCATCACGCCTTTTTCCCCGAAGGGGTAGGCAGAGGTGTGCAAACACACCCAACTATGTTAGGTCCCATGTAATAGGGGGCGAGCCTATTGCCATTTACCGGGCACAAGTTCCAGACTCTGTGATAATTATCTGGGTAAAATTCTAAAGAGAATTATACATTATCCACCAGACCCGGGAATCGAACCTGAGACCTCGAGCGTGGCAGTCCGTACATAGTAACATTGTGCCACCGAGGTAGTCGAGGTAGTTTTACAATGAAAAGAAATAAAAGAAGCGTAAACATAACAGCGTAAAATACCAAACATTTTATGTAGTATGTATGTACCTACCTATTATTTACACACACACATATCACGCCTATATCCCCGAAGGGGTAGGCAGAGGTGCAATACATACCCACAACTTGCCAGTATTTCTAGTCCCACGTAATAGGGGGCAAGCCTATTGCCGTCACCGGACACATTATCATGGGTTATGTCCAAAATGGCCGAATGAATTTAATAAAAAGTAGCTAGCAAATATTGTAGTTTGAAAAATAAAATCGAAACCCGGTGACTTGCGATGAAATGTTGAAAGGCAACAAAATCTTACGTGCCAGCCGCTATGGCACAGCCAATTAAAGTCCTGGGTGTCTCGGACTAGATTATTTGGAGCTATTATTTAGGGCTCAGGTAATCAGGATCCGCTGTGTTTGTAAAAACTATTGTAGTGTACTTAACTAATATTATGTTACACAAAACAACACTTCAATTATTTCGCAATCCAAATAAATCTGCCTAGTAAAATGGTTGGGTAATCATGTTAGATTAAGCAAATAAAAATAAAAGAACTAGAATTTGATTAAATTTTTGCTTACGATCCTCAATATTTGTGTGATCCACAAATGTTTGTTGTATGTATTTATAAATATATAAGTATGTTTATCAGTTGTCTAAAGCCCATAGCACAAGTTTATAGCTTAGTTTGGGCTAGATGACGTTGTGTGAGAATGTCCAAAAATGTGCTCTCAATTTTATTTAAAAGGTCAACAAAAATTATAAACTTAAGACAACGAGTCATTTACGCGACTATATCGAGATATAAACAAATTTTCGTTGGGGAATAAAGAGGTACCTCTTTATTCCCCAACGACTACCATTTGCACTCTGTTGCAAGAGCCATGGTCATGGGTTGACTCATGTCACGGTTTGGTTCGACCCGTGACCACGGCTCTTGCAACAGACCCGTTTATAACGTGTACAAATCGCTAAAGTTAAAAAAGTCAATACTAATATTTAAAAGATATAATTTTAATGTTAAATGTGTTTCATTTTCGAATTTATTTCTATTGAGAGATTATTGAACTGTAAGGGCGTCCCTCTCAGACCCCATGAAGAGGAAAATGTCGCAATTGAGGCGCAGAATTGAAGGAAAACGAGGGGTGAGTAGGGTGGTCGTGGGTGACCCACGTACCGCTCGCAGCTTGTTTACGTTGTCATCCATGAAACGAAATAAATCTTGGGGCGACTGTCATTAGTTATTCTGTTATTTATGTTCATAGGGAGGTTATACATTGAAGTACTTGTTCTAATATAATAAAATAATAGGCGATAAGTATTGTATACAATACAATATTCCAGTAAAAAAGCTATTAATAGTTAATCGCTGATAGTTAGAGTATGTTGTATCCTTAACGGTGTATTTAGGTTATTCGTATAGAAATTTATTCGTGTGTAAAGTGGTAGAGGTATGTTTACAATTTATTTTTAGAAAAATAAATACGATACCGTATCAAACTACATATTTCCAAATAAATGGGTACCTAACCTAACTACCTACCTAATTAATAATAATAATCTATTAAATAATATTAAATCTATTAAATCTATTAAATAATCCTATTGGGAAAGGTAAGGTTTTTTTGTATTTCAAAGCAATGAGTTTGCTTAAACTATTCTTAATATTAAGAAAGAAATTATAAATAGATCACAAAAACTAACCTTAATAGCGCGATGTAGAAATTATGAATATGATTATGAAGCAAAAATTCGATGTCGTCGTGCTCAGTTGGTCAGAGCAGTCCCCGTGTTAGGGAAAGGCCGTGGGTTCGAGTCCCGCCGATGACATCAGTTTTTGTGATCTATTTATAATTTCTTGCTTAATATTTAAAGGTAAGGTTTACTACGAAGACAATCATTTTGTTTAATTCAAAATAAAACAGGCACTTCCAATTTTCTGTAATCGTCTGATAAAGCCGTCTGATAAAGCCGTCTGATAAAGATAAGTACTAAATTATTTATCTATCTATCTATCACTCAGACAGCTTATAACTAGACTTAGTAACAGATATGCTAACTTGATCGCTATCAGTCAAAACAGCACATAGGTAAGTACAAAATCATTGTTGTAGTTGTAGATAGAATTTTTTACGAATATGTAGGTATTATGTACTATCAAACAATTTATCAATTTGTTTTATAATGAAATTATTGATAAATGGAATATCTAAAAAGTACTTCCTTATCTATGTGCATTGCATACCTACACTACATTATATATCAACTTTATTTAGTTTTGACAATAGTATACCTTAGATTCGTCAAGTCACTTGTGTATGACCACGAATCTACTACACAATTTCACAACACTCCACTCGAAAGATTTTATAATGTTCGCCATAAAACTCGACCTTGTTTTATTGCTAATATATTGAATTTAGAGTTTGAAACATGATCATTATTCAATATACAATACCCGTAATAACCTTCAGTGGACTAAAATCCAAAAAGGTCTAATGCTTTTTATAATTTGATAACAAAAAGCTTTAGACCTTTTTGGATTTGAAACGGAACCATAAATACCAGTTGAAAAAATGGCGTCTTTTTTTAAATGTCGAAGTCTCGAATGGTAAAAAAGTTACGATCACAAAAACCAGAGCAACTCGAGACAGATGATTCAACAAATTCAAGCAAGCATTGTATAATCTGTCCGGTCGGATGCCGTGTGTTGCCCATGTAATAACGGTGAGCATCCGGCGTAGGTTGCTAGGCAACGAGCTCATTACTTTTAACAAAACATCCCTTATTATTACTTATTCCCAGACGGGACCCTCGAGCAGCTGATCTTTTTCATCCGTATATTCTTTTTTCGTTTGAACATAATTCAATAATTGAGCGAAGCGAGCCGAAGGCGAGCGGAGCTCTCAACGAGTGACTCAAATTATTTTTCAAACGATTTATGTTAAATTGTTTCTCGGCGAATACTCGGCCGATTTCGGATTTTCTTGCACTCATCAATAGCTTACAGAATTACCCAGGTTATTACGATGCCAGAATTTTAAATTTAAACTCGCTTCGCTCAAATATATGCTGCAGCGTAACGGTACGTTTCGCGACTGCGGCGACCTAGTATTACGAGTTTTGTACTCTTAACTTAGTAAAGTAGGTAGGTTTGATATTTTTCTCGCTGGCTCAAACTAAATTGTGGGTCTAATACGGGACTTATCATGTACATGGACTACCGACTAGTATAGGTATCTAAAAACACATCCATGGAAGTAACCTATCAATTCTATCTGATATTCTAGACTAGAGTGGGGAAAAAGGGAAAGGTTACCTACCTTTCCCTTGAAAGGTTCCATAATTCGTATTACTTTTGATTATAGGTTTCCAAACCGCACATCGATCTAAAGTGAAAGAGTAATTGTAGAACAATTTATGGTCGTTATTAATACTTACTCAGTGAAGTCAGAGATCAGATAACCATACAGTCACTCTTACCTATCTGTTAAGTATAGTAAAATAATTAAAACATGTTAAGCAATAAAAATTCCATAATTAATCAATATAAAAGGCATAATTGCAAAATATATTTACTGTTTCCATAAGCAATAATAAAACGCTGAGGTGGATCCGTCTCCTTTTACTTATCGATAGAAAAAAAATGCTTGATGAGTTTGTCATGAATCAAATTTCTACTAAAACGAAATTAATGCGCAGTAAGAACGAGCAAATTGTTCCAAATTTAAGTTTGATATGACGTAGAAAACGTACGTCAACCCTTCTGTGTAGCTTCCGACGCGATCTCGATGAAGGGGAATACAAGAACAAAAAGACACAGAGACCCTCCTGCCTCACCCTCCTTTCATACATCTATAAAATAGAAGATATGAGACAAGACATTCACGAGGGTGAACTTGAATTATTATTCTTATAAGTGAGCGATTTACCTGTAAATGGGATACCTTTTGTTCGTTTAACACAAAGACATCGGTTCATTTTGTTTTGTGTCGTTCAACATTCCAATGCTTGGCAAAGAAAAATGATCCTCCCTTGAAATAGAGGAACTTGTTGTCGATAATATACCTACTATTTTTTTCTGCTTATATTTTGATGACAATTTTAAAGAGACAAACACATAATACATACATACATACATAGCATCACGCCTTTTTCCCCGAAGGGGTAGGCAGAGGTGTGCAAACACACCCACATCTCGCCAGCTATGTTAGGTCCCATGTAATAGGGGGCGAGCCTATTGCCATTTACCGGGCACAAGTTCCAGACTCTGGGGTAATTATCTGGGTAAAATTCTAAAGAGAATTATACATTATCCACCAGACCCGGGAATCGAACCCGAGACCTCGAGTGTGGCAGTCCGTACATAGTACCATTGTGCCACCGAGGTAGTCACACATAATATATTATCCAATTACTTACACAACCTACAACTCTAACATTTTAAACGAAAAATGTAATATGAAAGTTAAAGTAAATACCTATGTACATGAATAGACGTGGAATAATTTATGATAATACCATTAGATCATCACATGAAAACGAATAATAAACGTAAATAACTTGGCCCGCTAACAAGTAAACAAACAAAATAGTGTTAGAGATCGCACATACAACTGAATGGCGTTTACATTTACATGTCAGCACCACATTTGGCCATTCCATTATCAAGTCACGAGTCGACGACCCACATCCATATTGGATTTCTATTGTACTAATAGACAACTCAACCCACGTCATAGTATTGCTTTACTACCTTCCCAAGCAATTCCACAAACATCAAATTTATAAAAAAAAGTAAGATTTGAAATTAGACTAGCAACTAGCAATGTTTTGAGTGCACGTAATATTATTTCCGTGGACGTGTGTGACAATGACGGCATGCTCGCACATTATGAAAACATAACCATGCCACTCGGTTAACAATGACTCATTCTACTAACGACAATAATCGAATACAGAATTAAATTACACGAGAACCGGTTACATCGGAATAATTGTATGGTATAAATTCGTTTTATGCAATTTAAATGCCAGTACGGTTAAAACAGCAAGGCCAACTTTATCAGATCGAAAATCGACACGTTTTATGTAGGCCAGTCTAGTCGTGCTCGCGATAAGTGAGGTGAGCGAACATAAATAGCATTCCTTTTGTACTACGGAGCCAATTACGATTGTGATACTCGTAGTTTCATTTTTACGTTCTGATGACCATTTATTGTATTCGATTTTATTCGTACTCTACTACTGTAGCGTTTGAATGTTTACCGCATAAAATAATTAGAAGAATTATTTTTACATTACATAGGGTATCTTGCTTGGGAATGGCAAAATCATAACGAAGGGGCGGGGCCCCAAGTGATCTTTGACTACGTCCACGTCGTCCGCCCTGGACCCCAACCTGACCACCGTAACGGAGTGGCAGGTTGGGTGACAGAACGTCAAGGTCTAAACTTGTGTGGCCAATTATCTAAGGAAGATATCAACAGGTCTCGGTCTCGGTCTCGGTACTGCCGTTGTCAGGGTAGTGCCGGACCAAAACGACGACTTAACGCAGGATTCACGGACGCCGAACTTGCCCAGCGGTACGGAGGCTCGCGTCGCGCTGCCCAGTCGCAGCGCGACGTCGACGCCTTCAATGTTTGAACTGCCATTTGCTGCCGGGACTGACAGTGAGTCAGATCCCGGCACAATGGAAGCGGAGACGGAACCAGAGCCAGCGCGCTCTATTTACCTGAAGAGGAGCCGTCAGAAGAGAGCGCCGGTGAAGAAGTCGCAGCCGGCGCCGAAGGACGTTAATATTAATATGTTAGGACTATTCACACAACGTCATCTAGTCTCAAACTAAGCAGAGCTTGTGATATGAGTACTAGATAAACTGATATAAATACATAAATACCTTTTTTTTGTAAATACATGCATATTATACATAGGAAACACCCAGACTTCGGCACAAACGTATCTGTTTTCACACACGTTCCGTCGACATCGGTGGTCTCCAGCGAATGCGAGGAGCCACCGGTCAAGGCGGTCAGAGTCCGGAGGCCCGGCTACGACGCCAAGGGGCGGGCACGAAACCCCAGTATACAGGTACCGTTCCTGCCTGGCGGCAGAGACAAAGAAGTACCGGCCGCGTGGGTGCTCATGGGGGCTCTTGCCCGAATCATTGCCGCCATGAGAGGTGCTAAGAATGTTGCGGGGAAGAAGAAGGTGGTGTTCGAAGCCATTGCCGACGCCCACCTGTTCCTCGATGAGCTCCTCGCGCGGAGCGTTTCCGAGGAGGAGGCGCTCGGCAATGGACGTAGGTGCGGGCGCGATACGCGGAATAAAAAAAAAAAAAAAATCATAACGAAAATCGTGTTGATTTTGAACCTAAAAATATTTTTTATAAACCATTCGCGAGGGCAGCTAGTTTATTGATATAGTATGCCATGATCATGAATCAAACACTCGTGAATTAGCTATTAGATAGTTACTATGTGAAGTAAATAGTTGCTTCCTTTCATTTAACAACCGAAACGGAACGAACAGTAAAGACCTTCATCAATTCGTCACTTATTTTTTTAAGTATTTCGTGACGCGTAACGTCCGCTCTCCATAATCACTCGTAGACAATTTGTTGCGCAACTGTCGCCCTCGCCAACAGTTTGATATTCAGAAGGTAGTCAATGTTGGTCTTTACTTTCTCGACATCCATATAAATAATCTACACGACATAGAGAAACTTTCTTTAAACGTAGTGTTGCGTCTACTAGGTACCTAAACAGACACGGTTTTAGTCTATAATAACTTTAGCTATTTGTGGAGCTATCTTATCGTTGTTTGGTTTAAATGTATGCGAGTGTAAACATACATGAGAATCTGCTAGAAGATATTAACCAAGCACACTCAGTGTATACAATATGTAGGTACTTTACAAACATATTGAAGTTGTGAAGGTTTATTGGGTAACCAACCTTGATGGAATGCAAATCGGCAGGTTCAACATAGAGTTGACTATATATAACGTATCTGTAATACCTACATAACTAAATATTATTATGTTTGGTTAGAAAACAACTCGTTTTAAAGTACAAAGAGAATATGGGACAAACGTTATCTCCATAATCTAGTCGTGTAGGTCACTCTCGAGTGTCATTTTAATTTTAGCGTACAGTATGAAATATTTATAATTTTATTATTACATACTGTAACGTTACACCTTCTGCATTGCGTTATCCGTTTTTCTGTTAGATTGATGGAGAGTTGCTATTCAATCTTCCATATCTGCGAGTTTCTGCAACGTAGTTTTTAATGTTTCTTCTAGCTTAGTGCATAGTTATTGTTGTATTGCGACGGTTACAGTTAAAGCTATATTGGCTTTGTCTGCTTGATTGATTGATGCTCGATGCAACTTTCTTCCGTTATTCACTAAAAGAGAATTAAGAGTGCTCCTCAAATCGGTTTTTGACGGGTTGGTCCTAGGAATTGATCCCTCCAGGACCCAGGTTATAGCTGTAGACTGTACTTTGATGGTAGACAACTTAGTGATTCCAAGGGTTAAATGTAATAAAAGACTAGGAGATGTTTCTCGGACTGTAGGCGGTGGTATAATGTCTCGAAGAATGGAGTGAATTCATAATAACACATCGGTAGAATGTTTTTGAATTTAAAAGTAAATGGATGAGATACAGAATGGCTTTGATGAGAAAGGAGTGAAAAATCAACAAACCTAATTGCCAAAAATAGAATAATAAAAAAAACAAATCAGTAATGACATGACATATCATGTCACTCAATGGTATGTAAACAAACAAGATATAAAAAGGATGAAATATTTACAAATGGTAAGTAATTATGCACATAACAATACTTACTGCAAGAAGTGTAGAACATACGAATGCCATATTATACATTAAGGATTTATAGTGTCATCGTCATATCGTACACGAGTATGTAAGTGTTGAGAACATGTACATTTTAAATAGTAAATGCTACGTCCGTAACTGATCGAAAGACCCATTTCATTCTACACATTCGTGAAGGAATTTAAAATTGGTGTGCTCTTAATTAATAGCTATTAAACAGCTATGTCATGTTCCAAAATATCGTGATCAATTAATTATAGGTAAATATCTAGCCAATAAGTTTACTGTAGTAAAATAGTAGTAGCATTTTTTTTATATTAGGATCGCCAAATTGACGCCGCCCGCCTGATGGTAAGCTGTGGCGGCGTCTGGCGATTAAGAGCGACTCTCACAGTACACAATACTATAGAGAGTGGCCCTCAATTTGACGACCTACTGATGTGGCTCTTCACGCCCCACTTAAAGAACCCAGGGTTATTAGTCGGAGGAAACACGTGCGCAGGCAGGGTGTCCCAGGCCACTATCGTTAGCAGAGAAACGAGCGTTTAAATTTGGTTTAAATATTTCGGTTCTCGCGAATATGTTTTTGACAGTGTGATGGCGGCTGTACACACCCGTCGAGACACCTTGAGACCGGCCGAGTGCGAGTGTTTACAGGGCGCACTCGTCTCAACTCGATCTTGTCTCGCTCTCTCGTTCTCATCTCGGACGCTCTCGGTGGCGTGTCGGTTTTTACGCCCGAGTCAAAGGGTCTCGTTGGCTCTGGCGAGGTAAATGAGAGCGAACATGTACACACTCGTTTTACGAATTTTCTTTGTATGGTAAGTTAAAAGATTATAATACTAGGTCACGGCACAAAGACAAACAGCAGCAGCAATTTCTACGTCCACTGTCGCGGGAGTTCTAACGAGACTTTGTGCTTACGAGTGTGTACAGGCATGCTCTCGGCGAGAGGCTCTCGACGAGTGTGTACAGCCGCCATGAGAGTGGCATCTCTGCCTACCACGCGTTGTTTGGGATCGGAAGGGAGAGGGTGGGATCCGGTTGACGAGCTCTTCAGAACACTCACCGTGGTAATACGGTAGAATGCGGTCAAGAGCATTATGCATACCGAAATGATCCGTAACACTTTCAAGTTCTCTTTAAATTAATTTGTGTAACGCAGTTTTGTTAATTTATGATTTCCTTTTACTTCAAAATGGCAGCGTAGTTTTATGTTTATGAATAATTTACATTATTTTAGATACTATTAGCCTATATTCAATAATAATTGGAATATAATTTGTCAATTGATACGAAACCACGCAGAACGGCGACAAAAAATCGAAACGTGGAACTTAGAAATAAAAATTTAATAAAAGTTGGGACACAAAAAGTAAGTATAAAAGCATTTTGTTGCGTGGCCTGGGATATTTTTATTGCATTTTTTATATGCTATCACAATTGAACAATATAAAATAAACTAAGTTTTTTTTGCGATTACGTAACTAGATGAATAATAAGAAAAAAAATGTTACGTCATTTATTTAATTTAAAGCACACGCATTCACATTATGTACCTACATACATTATTATTGTTGAGGATAAAATTATACATTCGGTTTAACGAGGTATAAATTGTAGATTCTTGTGTATATATAAATGAGTTTCCTTCCTTGCACATTTCCATATATTAACGTAATAAAGTAAAACTATATTTTACGGTAGGCCAAAGAAAAGATGGATGGAATGTGTGAAAGAGGACATGACAAGGAGAGGAGTTACTGAAGAGATGACGTCTGACAGGGATGTGTGGAGGAGAAAGACTTGTTGCACCGACCCCAAATAATTGGGATAAGGGCAGGTAGATGATGAGGGGTAGTTGGAGCCCTTAAAAATCCGACCGGTCTAACTACAGAACTTCGATATCGCCCATGGGTTGTGGAGGTCAGATGGCAGTCGCTTCACGGAAAATATCGAAGTTCAACCGAATCACAGTTAGACTGGAAAGCCGACCCCAACTAAGTTGGGAAAAGGCTCGGTGAATGATGATATAGGTATGTTGTAATTAGCGATTCAACAATATCAATGGCAGGAAAACCAATGTTTTGATAAACAGGTTTAGTTATTATTTCGCACAAACATGAAAATTAAGTGGACAACCGAATAACAGGAAAAGAAATCGAGGTGACCAATGGAGGTCTTGAGAAATAACCGCTTATATTAACATTTTAATGGCATTCGTATCACAAGAACTGTGTTACACTTATAGAACTGAACTGGATTTATTCAAGAATTTCAACATTACTCAAGTAGCAAGGTATTTTTAAAGACTACCACCTTCCGATTATGTAATAAACATTTATTTCCGAAAACAATTTAGCTTTCGGTTTTCGCCTGAAACTGCAGATAACGTTTTAAAAACTTCAGTTGAACCTTGAATGAAATATAATACAAACTAATCTCTAAATATATAATTTAAAACAATCATCATTAAGACCAATATTAAATTATATAATAGCCATTTTGGGAAGCCCCAATAAGGTCAATGCAAGGTTGTTTCCATAAAGTAAAACTTCTTACGAAAACCAATCTATTTTAGGAATAATCGAATTTAGGAAGTATCGACCGTTTTGACGTTGGCCAACTTTGTATTTATCGTCCATTCAATTGTAACTTTCGGGACGCTATAGTAATGCCTGTGTTTTTATTGGTTGAAACGAAACTAAATAGCTGGGACAGGTTGAGAGCTCTTTTAACTGTTCTGTGGTTAAGAGACAAGAATCTTCCTCACCATGCTGTCACGGTGTATACTTGTATAGGTACGTAAAGGAAAAATATACAAAATTATAACTAAGCCCCGGAGCCGTCGTTGTTTGGTACCTTCGAGTTAGAGATTAATGTACGTCTAAACTAACAAGCGCCGCGCTACACCGTCTGTTATAATGATTATAGCCTAGTTAATGTTCAAGAAGGCACACCACAAGGTGAGGATATCTAGGAGATAGGTAAGAGTATAGCAGTATTCTGTCTTCGTACTATAATTGGTTGGCACTTAATCATTACTATAACACTACACTGCTGATCGAAGAAACAGATTATAAATCTAAAAGTGTTAAAGAATATTTTTGGCAGCATTCCATTCTACATAATATATAAAGGGTAATGTTTACATATCCTAAAATAGGACAGCTATCAGAGCTTCGATGAAATTTATTAATATGTGAACATGACTATCGCGATAAGAAAGGTTCGCACTTTATTTTCAAATGTTTCAAGCATGACACACTAGATGAAATCCAAATCATACGGAATTGGAGCAATGAGTCGGCCCAGTTTATGTCATCAATATTACTTAAATGTCACATGAAAGCTGACAATCATGTTGCCGTTATGATACGTAGTAGGTAAATGCCAAGCATAAAATTGCATGCTAATTAATCAAAAGCCAGGAGTCATTGCCTCAATAACCGTGGGCGTACATAACTCATGCGGCTCATGCCTAATTAAATGTCGAGGTTCTTGACTCGATAGTAATAATACACATATACATACGCGGATGTCTCATTGAGCCTCGTCGTAGAAAATAACATAGTATTGACGGACGAATATTACTCCACACCCGACCCACACTAAGTGCTATTATTCACACTCGCTATGTCGATATTTCGACTATGGTCGGCATCAGTCGTTCATCTCCTTGCAGCGTAGACGCCTATGGGTGTTTTCACATTGCACGATAACGATATCGTAACGATATAGTAACTAGCAGCAGTAACATAACTTAATAAAGATTTAATTTACTATCACTTTTAAACAAACCTAATATGTAGTACCTTTGAATATAAATACATACATACTCGTATAATTTACAATTTTATACATTAGGTCGCGTTTTAGCGCAAAATTTTAATTGAAACAATTAATTTGCATTTTTTTCTTAGTAGACCTTTATAGCTGTAGAAATATGTTTCTCCTCGTAAATAAAATATGTTGTTAAGCAATTTAAGAAATGTTTAATTGTCATTATGCAGATGGGTACTGCAGTACCCACCTCGTCAGGTCAGGGGCCTAAGTCACGTAAATGAACGTAAAACGCCATGCTACTGCTATACTACTACGTTGCAATGCAACTGTAATTGGTCAAAATATCGGTTGTCTGCTAAACTCACAAGCAACGCGCCAGATAGGCACCAAACCGAATGGTTCATCATTAGGTTAAGTTGAATTTAGTTACTCCCGACATAACCATCTTCCCTTCCTTTATCCCGGGAACCGAGCTTCCCACCTTAATTTCTGGGCAATTTTTTGTTCCCCCTGCACCCCCTCCCATCACAAGTTCCATTCGCCTGCAAAAAAAATCCCAGGAATTCTCATCTCGCAAAAATACCCAAGATTCCCAGTAAGTACCCCATATCTCGAAAACTAAGCATCCCAGGTCAATTTCGTCCTCATTTTTCCAGCCCCATAGTACTCTAAGTAAGTATTTGAACCCCATCTTCCCACAAAATATTCTTCCCAATTCTCATCCCACTTTCCACAAAACTTGAAGCCCCTATATCCCGGTAACGGAGCTTCCCAGCTCAATTCTGAGCAAATTTTTGTTCCCCTGCAGCCCTACCGAGACTTATTCTATTTGCCTGCAAAAAAAATCCCGGGAATTCCCATCCCATAAAAGTACCCAAGATTCCCAGTACCCGATATCTCGGAAAGTAAGCATCCCAGGTCAATTTTGACTCCTTTTTCGGACCCCCCTTGAACCCGCCCCGTAAGTAATAAAACTCCATGTCTTCCCATAAAAAAATCCCAATTCCCATCCGGTGACAGATGGACGTGTTTCTATTTGCCTTACATATCTAGGTTCTATGAGTAGGTCTGGGGGCTATATTCTGATAATACAACATCAATCATCCCCCCCCCCCCCCACAGGTTGCTATGTTGCAGTTTAAATAATAATTTGTAAAATATTAGTAGACTATACTAAATTAAACGAGATAACAGATGCGAACAGTGACGAATCATATGCTCATATGCTGTGATTAATCACGGTGAAATCACGTGACTCCTTCATATGTAGTCACGATATCGTCACGATATCGCCACGATAAAGTGGACGATATCTTGCAATGTGAAAACGCCCTATCTCGAGTCTCGACTCGACACCTAGTCATAGGCCGTTGGCCCGCTTTACACGAGCGTGGGTCGCGTATTATGTGCATGCCACATCACCATTACAGAGGATAGATACAGTTACGTCTAATAATGTTTCCTATAGACCCGGATTGTTTTTATACAGCGTGTTTTAATTATCTAATTACGCAAATATACAATATCTCGTCAAGAATAAGTATTTGCGGTAGTCCGCCGACGCTTTCTTGCCGATGGCTATTAATTACGACGGAAGAATAGAATATCTCGCCGGCTAATCCCCCGGAGACGGTTACAGTTACCAACGTTGATTAATGTCCGCAGCGTTCGTTTAACTCTCTTCTTTGTATACATTCATCAGTTGTGTAAACGCGAATAACCTTCTTTCGGGTTGCTCGGACGTAAATAGGCACGCATCCGTCGTACAAATAAATATATTATATGCGTTGATCCGGTACAGACGCGCTCCGTTTAAAACCTTGAAGACCTGTCCGTGTGAATATGAAACGAGTTTTTATAGATGAAGCAATAAAGGAAAGTGACCGTTTTAAGGTTGGTTCAGTAATTGACACAAAAAAGAGTGAGGTATTTTCGCTAACGTCGCATAGCAACAGCGACTTAAGAGGGCGTTGGAAGCGAGAATAATAGAGAGAGAATGGAGATGGGGCTTGTTTTGTGTAGTTACGTCGGTTCTGAGTTCTGACTGACATTGTGCGGAGCGATAGCGGGCGTGTGAAGAATGCCAATGGAAACAACTTTACTGTTGGTTTCCTCGAAGTCGACACGCGTGACGAACTAAGAACCGGTTACACGACACCGCGCAGAAACAATGCATTAGCAATGGTTTTCATTAATTTTAGACTAGCCCGCCGTTTTATGTATAAAGTTGCAGAAAATACGAAGAATTGTGATATCCGTAGTGTGAATTCATAATTGAATCAGGTAATCTAGTTCCGAATGTATGAGAATACTTGTTGAATTGATTGATTGGGATGCAGTTTTAAAAGCATACAATTTGAGATCGAGAAGAAACGAATCATTCAATCATTAAAAGCAAATATACGAACTATTGTAAATATAACAAAATGCAAGATAACTACATCATGTTGTTTAATTATGCCAGATGTTTATATTATGTTATGGCCCTACAACTGATTGTTCAGTCACAATTAACTAAATACGATATGGGTGGAAACAAGTAGTTTGACCTCGTTAAAACAATTGAAGGGTATACGAAGGTGACAGACGACCGAATATAATGTTAAAGAATAGGTCTAGACGCGAGTACCTATTGCAGAAATAAAATAAACAACTATGATATTTTTATGGAATGGCGGAAAAGTGTACATAGTAAAATGATAATGAATTAGGTATGCGCAGCATGCTGCTAATTGCAAATGTTGAGAGGAGCAAATGTTTTTATTACATATCAGAATCAGAATTAATTAATCACTTAAATTAATTAATCGAATGAAAAAAAAACTATTTTCATTGTTGACACACGTGTTTCCATGGCAACCATTTAATCATCTGGTTTTTCAGTGATGTACAGGACATTTTCGGTGATTATTCCTCCGTGGTCAGCTCTATTTTCATAATTTCAGAGATATGCACTCCCGGGTATGATGTCGACCAGCATGCCAAATTTGGTCAAAATCCGTCGAGCCGTTTCGGAGGAGTTGGCACACAAACGATTTACACTTGTCGCCTAAAATTAAGCTCCGCTCAATAAACTAGGTATGTGATGCATGCTAATTGCAGAGCAAATTTTCTTTTTTTATGCTCTATTTTCATGATTTCAGAGATATGCACTCCCGGGTATGATGTCGACCAGCATGCCAAATTTGGTCAAAATCGGTCGAGCCGTTTCGGAGGAGTTGGCACACAAACGATTTACACTTGTCGTCTAAGATAGAGCTTCGCTTCGCTCCGCTCAACAAAAGATCTAGTTGCCAAAGTCAACATGTTTAGTTTGTGTCACTTCACTAGCAAATTGTGTAAATAGTGTTGCGCAATCTATCACAGTATTGTCGATTGTTTGATGTCAAAGAACACAACCAAGGTCAATAAGTTTAGTGAAGGTGTAATTCCGGCATAATCCATGTGACAAACACAACGTGTCAAAAACATACAACACTCAAATAAATTACGCGAACATAAAAGACAGATGATCATGAATAAAATAAGACGTTGTATATTAAAAAGTTTATGAGCAACGAGAGCTGCCCGCCGTCTACGCACTCCAGTTGGCGTGGGTTCAATTCCTGTTGGAAGTATTTTCGGAGCCACGCACGCAATTCACAGTGCGCTACCGGCCTGTTTATAAATACTAGTAGGTTCTCGATTCAATTCCACGAGATTTTGTAAACATTGTGCCAAAAGAGATTGGCTGTTGTGTTTGTTTGGTATACATACTCTGTAATATTTTCAGTTTATTTTCTCCATTTGGCAGTCGTTTGCTTTTACCAAACATTTCAACTTTATGATTAATAAATCATAATTCAATTGGAATATTCTCTTTCTCTCTCTGGGTATTTTTTTTCTTTAAAGCACATAAATATTTGATATTTGATGAATAAAGCATCACCTGTTTAGTGTCGCGGAAAAACAAATCGAGCACAAAGTCTTTGCAATCATCGATCGATCAGTAGATTAATCGCTAGAAGCATGCTTCTCATTCGTGAGAGATAATATTTTTAAAGTAAGATCAAATTCTATGAAGCTGAATGAAGTAAGGGATCCTGTTCAATATTCAGATATCCCATATTCCCTATAAGGGATTTCTCTACCTGTGATGAAGGTCAGTTCAACCAAGCAAAATATTCTCATAATAGTTTCTCGGAATTCGATAGCTAACTTAAACAAATTAATACTAACTAAATGAGATTCGTTTCGCAACCAAGCCATTATAAATTTTTATTAAATCTTTTGCAAAATGAAACGTTATCTCTGCTTCTATTCTATTCGTATTTTAATGATCTAAAAGTCAATGTTTATTCATATACGAGCCGAAATTGTAGTTCATAAAAAGAATGTTCGAAATGAACATAAAAAGCAGACTGAGACCACAATACAAGTTTTGCTAGTTAGTTCCTTTATAGCTTCAGCAAACACGTCCGCGGGAACGCTCGATTTGGTCCGTCGACTCGTAACTCTTAACTACAGAGAATATTCGCCACAAGCAAACGAAATTAAAAATGTAAATTGTTTCTTACGATTTACAGTCGAAATTCGTTTGTATATATTTCACACATTACGCATCTAAATTTAGAAGTGAAACAAAAAGTTTCAAATCTCGTAAATATTTCGACATTTTAGCTTCGAGCGAGTTGTTATTTTGCGTTTATTGAGTCGAGTCTTGATTGCTCCGCTAAGCGATTACTGGAGCATTGAACTTGGCAGTTTAGATTTTTTACCGAATTTATTGCTAAGATTTATAGATTAATACCGAAAAAGACGATAATTGGTTCTACTTATTAACATAAAAGTGTAGGTAGATATCTATAAGTTCCTAATCAAATATCGAATGGACTATTATACAAGGTAAGCTAATAATAGCGACCCATAAATTGATAGCCACCAGCTGTTTGTGAATTAGAACAACCATACATTGGAACATATCGATGTACTTAAGCTGGGTAAATATTCCACCAGAACCACGGGGCGTTGAAACATATGTTCGATCAACGCAAAGTTTTATTTAAAACAACACTGACTGGTAACTGCGGTATATTTATAGAGAGGATAAAATAAACACAACAAAAAATGTACAAGTCTTGCACAAGTTTGGGGCAAACAAAAAACAGTTAAGAAACTGGCAGCCTTAAAAGTTTATTTTTAACTCGAAAACACAGCAACAAGTGAATATCGAAATAACTGAGAAGCAGGTCAAAAACAGATGAAATACCGTCTGTAACGACAAAAAGGGGTCAGTGACTGTGCCGCGGGGTGTTGAGGGGTGTCAGGGGGACAATAAGGTGCGGGGGTGAAGGAATAATACTTTTGAAAAAAGAACCCCTAAACATCTGCCACACATGTGCGTTTCGTTTCATAGAAGAATAATGCAAGCGGTGCGCATAACCGCACCGATACCAAGCCTTTTTGTGCAGCACTTTTTGTCGACTTCACGCTTTGTGCCTGCGCGTTTACAAATGGACAATAGCACTTTTTTATTAGAAAGGAACTCGATACAATCGTGACATTTGTGATAAGAATAAGTGTGGTGATTCTAATTTTTTATACTATTAGATACTACTCTCTATGTAGTATAGTAATCATGAAATAACTCATAAGCGCGTTAACTCACAAAGTTGAGATCTAAACACTGAAAGGTAATTAGGAAATAACCAAAATAATAAATATACACTGATGACATAATATAAGAGAGATGAGATAATATAAGACAAAAAAGAAATAAACGTTACACAGCGGCCCTAGGAAACCCCACAACTTCACATTTCGAGGTGGAGTTCACTAACGTCCGTGGACTCCATGCGAACCTCGATACCGTCCACCACCACCTTGAGACGGCTCGGCCCGCTGTGATGTTCCTCACGGAGACACAAATACGCCGCCCTGACGACACGTCTTACCTGTGTTACCCCGGCTATGTCATCGAGGAACAATTTCGAGACAAAGCCGGGGTGTGCGTGTTCGTTAGGGCGGATGTTTGCTGCCGCCGGTTGCGCTGCCTAGAGAACCCCTCCAATTCCGTCCTTTAGCTGCACGTAGACCATGGCTCTATGAGCCAGATCTACGTGTGCGTCTACCGATCCCACACAGGGGATTCTGAGACAACAAAGCTCTTCCAGTACCTCAGCGAGACGGCTGATGAAGCGCAGGTGCGGTTCCCGAACGCTGACCTAGTGTTTCTGGGGGACTTCAATGGCCATCACATTGAATGGCTGGGGTCCCTCAAGACTGATCATGCGGGTAGAGCCGCCCATGCGTTCGCTCTCTCCCACGGTCTGACCCAGATGGTATGCGGGATCACCCGGATACCAGACAGGTCAGATCACGCGCCCGCTCTGCTGGATCTACTGCTGACGAGTCGCCCAGCCCAGTACAGTGTTTCGGTAGGAGCCCCACTGGGTAGTTCCGACCACTGTGTTGTTCACGCTGGCATGAAGGTGTCACCTCCTGCACGTCCTGTGCAAACGTCACGACGACTATGGCACTACTCGTCAGCGGATTGGGACGGTCTACGCGATTATTTTGCGTCCGTCCCCTGGAGCCAGCGCTGCTTTGTAGGAAAGGCTCCTTCGGATAGTGCTTCTGCTATTGCTGGCGAGATCAGTTTAGGGATGGATTATTACATCCCTTTCACTGATGTCGCCAGTATCCGCAGAGCCCGTCCCTGGTTCGGGCGAGATTGTGCCAAAGCTGTTCGACAAAAACAGTCGGCATATCGCGCCTGGATCAGGGCCCGGGCTGTGCGCGACCCAAACGTGGGCCACCTCAAAGCAGCGTACAACCGGGCCACAAAGTCGAGTAAGAGGGCCTTTAAGAGAGCGGATGCCCAGCGCGTCGCGCGGCTTGGTCAGGAGCTCACTTCCCATCCCACGGGCAGCCGTGGATTCTGGCAACTGGCCAAAGCCGTGCAATCTAACTTTTGTCAGCCCTCGCTGCCACCGCTGCGTTACCCAGATGGAACACTGGCTCACAAAGCCCAAGAGAAAGCGGATATGCTCGCAGACCTCTTTGCGGCTAATTCCCGGGTCGACGACCGTGGCCTGCAGCCCCCCACCATCGCCAACTGTGGCCACACAATGCCTGATATTGTTATCAGGCAATGTGATGTACGGGCAGTGCTGCGGTCACTCGACACGCGGAAAGCCAGTGGCCCTGACGGCATTCCGGCGGGGGTGCTACGAAAATGTGCAGCTGAGTTGTCTCCAGTATTAACTGCCATACTCCTCCTGAAGAGTATGACTACCTGTCATACTCTTCAGGGCTCGTGCCGGAGGTCTGGAAGGAGGCGAACGTACAACCGATCCCCAAGAAAGGGGATCGGTCCGATCCAGGCAACTATCGACCCATAGCTGTCACCTCAGTCATTTGCAAGGTGCTTGAGCTCCTTATAAATAAGCAGCTCATGCAATTCCTAGAGGATCACTCGCTAATCAATGATCGACAATACGGCTTCAGGCCAAAGCGATCAACGGGTGATCTTCTGGCATTCGTAACGCATGTCTGGGGTGGGGCTATGGAAAGGCACGGCGAGTCCTTGGCTATTAGCCTGGACATCGCCAAAGCCTTCGATAGGGTCTGGCATGCTTCGCTCCTTTCCAAGCTTCCGGCATATGGTCTACCTCCTCAACTGTGCAGCTGGACTGCCAGCTTTTTAAACGAGCGCCGAGTGCGGGTCCTCTGCGATGGCCAGGCTTCTCGCTTCTTGCAAGTGAATGCCGGGGTACCGCAGGGTTCCGTACTATCACCAACTCTCTTTCTTCTGCATATCAATGATATGCTATCCCTCGGGAACATTCATTGCTATGCAGATGACAGCACACTGCACGGGAGTTACTCGGTTCGTCCGACGGCGGGGCGATCTGAGATTGAGGAGGAGAGACGACGACTCGTGGCTGATCTCGACCGTAACCTCGACAGTATCTCTCAATGGGGTACCGAGAACCTGGTCGAGTTCAATGCCCGCAAAACACAGGCGTGTGCATTTACTGCGAAGAAATCCCCTTTCCTTCCCCTACCCTCTCTTCAGAATGCATTATTACCAATGAAGGACAACCTTGATATCCTTGGCATAGACGTTCGTCGAGAGCTCAATAATAAAAACTACATCGAAAGATGTATAGGGATAGCTTCGCGGAAACTAGGAATACTGAATAAGGTAAAGAGATTCTTTACACCGGACCAGAGGTGTCTGCTGTACAAGACGCAGATTAGACCCTGCGTCGAATACTGCTCTCACCTCTGGGACGGCTCCGCGAAGTATCTGCTGGACGCTCTCGACGCTATGCAGCGACGGGCTATCCGTATTATTGGTTGTCCGGAGGTAACGGGAAGCCTTGAGCCGCTAGCTCAGCGCCGAACAATAGCTTCCTTGGCCGCATTCTACCGTATTTACCACGGCGAGTGTTCTGAAGAGCTCTTCAATCTGATCCGACCCTCTTCCTTCCGATCCCGAACGACTCGTGCCGGGCAGAGATGCCACCCCCACACAGTGGATAGCATGTTCGCGAGAACCGAACGTTTTAAACGTTCGTTTCTCTGCCGAACGATAGTGGCCTGGAACGCCCTGCCTGTGCACGTGTTTCCTCCCACATATAATCCTGGGTTCTTTAAGCGGAGCGTGAAGAGGCACATCAGTAGGTCGTCAAGTTGAGGGCCACTCTCAATAGTAATGTGTGCTGTGAGAGTGGCCCACAATCGCTAGACGTCGTCACGACTTACCACCAGGCGGGCGGCGCCAATTTGGCGAACCAAATATAAAAAAAAAAAAAAAAAAAAAAAAAGAGTAAAAACATGGTAACCGATACGCGTAATTAATAAATTAGCGCTTAATGCCTGCCTCGCTCTGATGCATTTCTTAGAAGATCGACACGTAAGTATTGGAAGTTGGAACGATGCCAGATTTGCCAAAGCGGGGAGTCGTCAAGAGGCACTTGAATTTACGGTTACTAAACGCATATACATATATTCACATGAATTTATGTTGATTATGAATCATGTTATAGTTCAAACTTCGATGAGAAATATTTAAAACGTTGAGTAAAAACATATTTTTAGTCCTCACTTCTTCTTTTATTCTCATAACCAATCTAAACATTTTATCTTCAAATTACCCAAAAAAACTAATGTTTGAACGTTGAAAAGATGGTTAATATTAGAATGTAGTATTTGCTAGTTTTGCTTAGCAAACATTTTTTATTCGGTCTACGCAGACATAGAATGTTGAAATCATTCAATAGAAACTGGTATGAGGCAGGTATTTGTCGTTACTCAGCAGAATAAAGTTCGTAAGTCATGCCCTTTGCCTCTCAGTCCGCTGCAGATACTACTCACGATTGTTCCTGTTAGATATACGCTTAGTGGTCGCTGTCATGACTATGAAATTGTGGATATTTTGTTTTAGATATAAGTACACAATATTAATAGAGCTACCTACTTATAACTTTAGAAAAATATAATCATTATTATTAACATCTTTTTATTTAGGACGAGCGGCGAGGCTACGGTTTCACTTAAGTGGTAAATATTAGTTATACCCTATCCCCATTTTTCAAAGGAACTTAAAACCGGAATGACTGTAAAAGGAGTAGAGAGTAAATATTCCTGCTATCTACTACAAATATCGAATGAAAGGCTTTCGTTAAGTAATTTTAAGTTTAAGTAAATAAAACTTACAAAGAAAGGAGATATTATATTATTTCAGAGCGTGCCCGCCTACTAGCTGTTGGAGAATGGGAGTCAGGGTTATGGATCCAGGCGCTCCCATCGCCCAACATCGGTACAATGTTGGACGACACTACCTTCCGCATTGCCACTTGCCTCGGCTGGGTACACCTTGTGTATCTCCGCATCATTGCACCTGTGGAGTAGCCGTCGATAATCTGGGACACCATGGCCTTTCTTGTAGCAGAAGCGCAGGTCGTATACCTCGGCACGCTATTCTAAACGACATAATTCGTAGGGCTCTTTCCACCGCAGGTCTTCCGGCCGTACGCGAACCAAATGGTTTAGCACGAAGCGATGGAAAGAGACCGGACGGTATGTCGTTGCTACCGTGGAAGATGGGAAGGCCTTTGGTGTGGGACGCTACATGCGTTGACACCTTAGCACCTTCACACCTTCCAAGCACATCCGGATGTGCCGGCGCTGCTGCTGCATCGGCTGAAGGCTTTAAACGGCGTAAATATGCTAACCTAGCAGGTGATTACATATTTGAGCCGTTTGGGGTTGAGACACTGGGGTCATGGGGTCCGAGTGCTCGCCGCCTTTATAGAGACATTGCTAAACGTCTAATCGATGCTTCTCAGGACGAGAAGGCTGGCTATTTTCTGGCCCAAAGAATAAGTATCGCCATCCAACGAGGCAACACAGCCAGCATTCTGGGAACCTTCCCAGTCGGCAATGACGCGGAGGATTTTTTAAACGATATTTTGTAATGTAAATATTTTTAGTCTATAATTATGTTTATTTTGTATATTGTAATTCTTATTGTAAATAAAGCTACTGAGGTAATAACTAAAAAAAAGAAAGGAGATTACCAAAATTAAGAATGAGTACCATTGTAGTAACATTCAATTAGTATGAATAATATAAACAATAAGCACGAGAATCCGCTACAGATAAACATACTGCACATAAGCATAAAATAACAATTCCATTAAAATAAATGGTAACGAGAACCTATTTGATTCCTGCTATCTACTACAAATATCGAATGAAAGGCTTTCATTAAGTAATTTTAAGTTTAAGTAAATAAAACTTACAAAGAAAGGAAATTACCAAAATTAAGAATGAGTACCATTGTAGTAACATTCAATTAGTATGAGTAATATAAACAATAAGCACGAGAATCCGCTACAGATAAACATACTGCACATAAGCATAAAATAACAATTCCATTAAAATAAATGGTAACGAGTACCTATTTGATTCCTGCTATCTACTATAAATATCGAATGAAAGGCTTTCATTAAGTAATTTTAAGTTTAAGTAAATAAAACTTACAAAGAAAGGAAATTACCAAAATTAAGAATGAGTACCATTGTAGTAACATTCAATTAGTATGAATAATATAAACAATAAGCACGAGAATCCGCTACAGATAAACATACTGCACATAAGCATAAAATAACAATTCCATTAAAATGAATGGTAACGAGAACCTATTTTTGTACAAGTGTTATTTCACATCTTATAATATGATAATGGTTGTGATTCCGCAGTTAATAAAATTCTAAATGGATGTCGTAATCTTAATCAGCGTCTGCGCAGCCGCAGTTGCCGCAGCCGGCATCAGCGTAGGCGTAGGGGGGGCGAGAGGTAAATCCCGTTAGGAGAAAGTAGCTGCCTACACTCTGGCTCACACGAGTCGTGACGACCACTATACCGATCGTCGTTGACTACGAGATACATTCAAATCGATGTTATCAATGTTAGGGTTGTCAGACCTTAAATAGTAATGTTGAGCACCAAATCAGGTACCTACTATGTAAGTTAACTAGTTATCAAGAATCAAAGAATTAATTTCATTTATTCAGTTTAGGCCATAATAACTCAATGGTTTAGGCACATAAAGAGCACATATGAATGTCAAAATTTTACAATTTTATGTCAAGCAATATTACAAAAATACTAAATTAATTACATAAATAACCATTTGAAAATGATTCTTTCGCTGGTTCGGTAAGTTGGTTCTCCTGAGAAGATACCAGCAAGAAACTCAGGTAGATTATCCATTTTCTTTTTTAACCATGTTTTGTTTACATTGTGTTACAATTTGTATTGTACGAGTGGCTAACAACAGCAGATTAGGGTGACCATGCATTTTTATCATTAAGATATTCGTCTACATTATAATAGCCTTTCTTCATCATTATCTTTGCCAAACTCGAAATCCAACTCCGGTGGTACAGGTAAACAACACGAAAACACCAAAAACTACTTATTAGAGAAACATTCAATGAATTAATAGTTTAATACCACTCGATATATTGAATATCGTGAACAGTATTTATTAGCATATTCCCTATTTTGTGGCCTAATCCCAAATAAACTGGGAGTAGGCACCCATATTCCAATTTTGTTAAGAATGAAGTTGCGGCATTACTCTTAATTTCTGTGTTTAGTTCCCCCAAATTCAGTTGATATTCCAACTATTGCCAACGCAATGATTTGTTATGTGTAATTAGTTTGGCTACTACTCTACTCGAACACTATTAATCTCAACATAAAAAGCCTTACAAACAGACAAATAAGTTTTAATGGTCTTAATTTTACGATCAAGCGATACTATTATAAAATGATATACCTATTATATTTAAGTGTATATCATTAAAACGAAATGAAATTGCGGTCAGACGAGTCAGCTTTTCATTACGGGTGTGCCGACGACGTTGCATCCATTTCGACAATTATTGCGCAAGATAAAATAAAATCATGGCATAGATATATTTCGTAACTATACGATAGTATTATGGCGGCGACGGTTAACTTGTTCTACCAGTCTATGTGCTGGTGGCGCGGGTGTTCGCAAGCTGACACTTGGCTCCCTACGACCCTGAATAACTGCATTACTACACTGTATGGAGTGGCAATTACCATGAAATCTTGAGAATGTCGATACTCGTTATCGGAACAAACGCAGATCGCTGATCCGACAATATGGTCAAGCATTCGCTTTAAATGTCATTGCAATTTACATTAGTAAGATAAACCGTATGATGAGTTGATGACTGCTTATAATTTTAAAGGAAAATTTATCACACAGAGAGAAGTGTCTCTCTATGTGATACATTTTCTTACTTACAGCTTGTTGACTAATAATGAAGAAAATTAGATGTAGATAATTAGTGTAGTAGTGAACACACTACTAATAATGAAACTTTACAATAATATGGTTCATGTCAGAGTATAACATTAGCTAACACACAGGAGCTACTTCATTTACCTATGATGTGTTTCCGTGGGAATTGCGAACGAGACGATCCCTCCTGTTTTACTATAATATATATAACCATATGTATAACCATATTCTTATCATTACATTTTATAAAAGATTAAGTACACTCGGGTACACACCGTTAGGCAGAGATAATGGAAAATCTAAAAACAGTACCTATGAAAAAACTAAAAACCCGTTAGTAAGATTTATCTTTCAAGAATCGAGAACGGGACGGTAAAATATTCTATACTCAATGAAGGCTTAACAGAACGTTGTTAGAATACGACAACAGCGATCAAGATCCTTCTTCTGCCTCGTTTAATATTCAATTTGACTCACAAAGAGGTACCTATTATCATACAATCATTATACAGACTCATACTCATCTCACATCAATACATTATTTGTTAATATTTTCTATTCCTAAACGGCAGTTTACGTATTAAAAGGTATTTTATAAAGACTTGTCTATGGATATAGAATATTAAACAACCGGTTCTCAGTAATCTACTCTAGATCCAGATAGCTTCTGAAGGCGAAGTCTGAAACCAATATGCGTAAAGTTTTCCAATCGTAGTTGTTATCTTCATTCACGACTTCATGAAAACTTAAGATTCCAAAATATCAATATCTTAAACTTTTTTTGACCGTTTTATCACTGTCTGCCGTCGCGTGCATCCATTATGTTTGTTGAACATTACTGTAGTTAGACACTTATGTAATAAATAGATGTGTAATTCATTAGCAAGTTAATTTGCCTTGATGTATAATGGCTGCCATGAGGTGGAATGCGATAGAAAGTCGTGTAAATTGCATGTTACAGCCGGTAACCGGTTAGGCCGATGTACTGGAAATTCGACCCTCAACTGCCACTGCATGCGGGCAAATTAATTTGAATGACGTCATCCCAGCTTGACTCATTAACCGCAGAAATGTATCATGAATAAAATTTATGTTCATTACTGTAAAATGACCTGAAATTTCTGCGAGTTACGTAGTTATAGCTATAATAATACTAATAATGAATGTGGTGACAGGGTGCTTATCTTTGGTGGATACCTATTATGCACGAAAAGTTTAGCTTCGTTCTTTTAAATATGCGGGCTTGTTTTTTTAGGTTAGGTAACATTTACACTCTTCAGAATATTCATGTATATATAGTCTATTTATTTATACTATACTATGTGTAGAGTGTCGCTAGTTTTTCGGCTAATATGTCAGAGAGCATAAGTATTTAGAACGTCTTTTAGTCAGAGTCCAACTTATACTATCGTATTTGCAAATTATACTATCGTCCACGTTTCATTTATTTTATATTATGTTCCAGCAATTTCCAAACGAAGATCGACGGTAAGAGTTAAAAATTTCGAATTGGTATGATTGTGAAAAAAAATGGAAGGAAAAAAAGCAATCCCTAACACAAAAAACAAAGGATTGCATGAACGCTGCTTTTCTTATAAACCATTCTAAATACATATACGTTAAAAAACATCATATAAACAAGATTCATCCCAAGGTCATTCTTTTTCAAAGTGCCCTAGCAATCGAACAGGTAAGCCAGAAATAACAGTAACTGTTGGCCCCAAACGAAAAAAAAGCCCCAATCTAAATCCATACAATGACATAATAGACGACCCTCATCCCGGTCGACTATAACAAAAAAAGACAGGTTCGCTTTACAAATCTCGCATATTATCAAAATTATTATTCTTCAGACCCATTATTTACAATAATAATAAAAGAATTTGTAAGCTGCAGTGCATAGGAACCCGTTTTGTTACGCTAACGACTCGTACGTATTACGAAACTCATTTATTATTGCTGTCAGTCGATTTGAAGGTGACTGTACTTTCACCACAGACTTTCTTGTTCGTGCACTTACTCGGATTTGTCGACCGACTGGTTTACTTATCTCTCCTAGTATTACTGCTTCGTAAGAAGTTTATATCTGCGAAATGCTATCAATCTCTATTATATTTCCTGTAGTGGTGTTGTTGTCAATGCTAATACTACAATTACTTTCGAGATTATTATCTATATTATACATATATAAAAATGAATCCCTATTTCCCTTGGTCACACCATCACGCGTGAACGGGTGGACCGATTTCGCTTATTCTTTTCTTGTTGTGTTCGTAATTATCAGGAGAAGAGATCTTATGGAAGAAAAAAAATAATTATTCGGAACATTAGAAAAATGAATGCGGTACGAAGTTCGCCGGGACAGCTTATAGTACATAATCATATCGTTTTAATATTTTTTTTTATTTCTGAAATTGTTAAGTACCTAAGTACTTCATTAACTTTAGAACTAAATTTTTATTTATTTACCTAATTATTATGAACAAAAATAGGCATGACAGCCTGCAGATCGTTTCACATGTAAATACATGTGAAACGATAATGACTGCACTAGTATAAAACTGTGTGCAGCCATTAACGAAATACCAATAAAATGGAGACTGTACACTTAAGAGCGGGTACAGCACACAGTATAACTAGGTATGCAATACATTCTGCTGTTGCAATAATTGAGCTGGGTTTGTCGATCCGGGCCGAACTCCTAAATGACTGGACCGATCTTTATGAATTCAGATATATGCACTCACGGTGATGGTCACTATGACCATGCCAAATTTCAAAAAGATCGATCCAGTCGTTTAGGAGAAGATCGATAACGAACGAAATACACGAGTCGCCTAAGAAAGAGCTTGGTAAACTCCGCTCAATAATAATTTATATAGAATAAAATGGGATTAATACAGCAGACAGAGAGTAAATTACCTAAACACTTTTTGGACTTGTTTACGTTATTTTATGGTGGCCGTAAATAATTAAGTTAAATAACGGTTCGAAAGCGCCGCCATTTTTGACTCAATTACTAAAAAATCATTTCAGCAGAACGCTATGAATATTCATTTAGTATTATACTTTAATATGAGATTCAAGATGACGCATAACTACTCATTTAAGCAGAATAAATTTAAACTGTTACCGGTTTTAGTTTAGTATTTATTTTTATTTATAGCTCAGGGCGATAAAGTAACAACACGATTTCTTGGAATGTATGATGCCAACTGCCGGCTCTGTGGACATAATTGAATGTATATTTTATGATCCCGTCACAACTCGAATCATATATTTCGAACTATCACACTAATCTTCTGATTTAGTACTAGAGATTTAAAATAAAATATGATCAGTAAGCTTCCTATATGTATTTACTTGAAATACAGGACTACCTAGTTCAGGTGCAAATTACGTTTATAAGAATACCTATTTATAAAACATCTAGAAACATATAAATGTAAATAGGTATTATTATACCTACATACTTAAGCTACTAATGCACTAACTATGATGTAATAGCGCACAATTAAAATTAAGATTCTATGTAAAATTTTATTATACAATTATTATTACGAAATAAATTTATTATTATTATTTCGTTTATTCAATAACATTCTTATTTTATACATTTTTAAATAGATTTATAAAAAAACACAAATACATTTAAAAATATAAAAAATAGTGTCCCACCAGTAGCGGAGTAGGACCCAAACTACCGGCGGTGGAGGCTACAGACTAAGAAACCTCCTAACAATACGGCACGTGTCGAGGATAACAACCTTCTGAATCTGACTCTTGATCCAACAATCTAACGAGAGTCTCTTGAGATGTTGATCGAGACTCTTCGCTATTAATCCGTTTGCCGAAACGACCACCGGGACAATGATCGTCGAGTCTACGTCCCACATGGCGGTTATCTCGAAGGACAGATCGAGGTACTTACTAAGTTTGTCCTTCTCTGCCTTCACGAGATTCTCGTCATGCGGGACGGCGATATCGACGAGCACTGCCCGACGCTGGGTCCGATCAACCAACACGATATCGGGCCTATTGGCAACAATAGTCCTGTCCGTGATGATTGATCGGTCCCAGTAGAGCAATGCACGACCATTCTCAAGAACTGGCACTGGTGTGTACTTATAGTACGGTACTTCAAACTCAATAAGGCCATATTGAAGAGCAAGTTGCTGGTGGATGATCCTGGCTACTTGATTGTGCCTATGCAAGTACTCGGTGTTAGCAAGATACGAACGACCGGAAATAATATGGCGAAGTGATTCACCAGGACGGTGGCATGCTCGACAAATGTCGACCGTACCGTCCTTCATGATGTATTTCCGATAGTTGTTCGTCTTGATAACCTCATCTGCAATTGCACAGGCAAAACCTTCAGTTTCCCCAAAGAGGTCCCCAAAACGTAGCCAGTTCACCGAAGCGAGCAGGTCTACGTCGGATCCTGTTAAGACCCGGTAGAACCGCCCGTGTAGCTCCTTACTCTTCCATACGTCCTTACGGTCTTCAGTACCTAGCACCTTTGGTTTACGCCAGTTCTCGTTAGCCAAGGAAAGAGGTGTTAGGCCCTTGTCAACCATCACGACATCGCAATGAATATCACACCCGTTCTGTAGAAAGTAATCTCTCAGACTGCACACTTCACGGTTGTGGAGGTTCTTGGCATTCAAAAAGCCTCGACCCCCCCACTTCCGCGGAATGTACAGTCTCATGACAGAAGATCGTGGGTGTAACATTCGATGCAATGTCAGTTGTTGACGGACTCGCCTATCCAGGGCGTCTAGTTCCGTTTGAGTCCACCTAAGTATGCCAAAGGAGTATAACAATAAAGGTATCACCCAACCGTTGAAAGCCCGCATTTTGTTACCACCGGACAAAGAACTGTTAAGAACTTTTGTCAGGCGGCCAAAAAAACGTTCTTTCACCGATTTCTTAATATCCTCTACCGCTATACCCAATGACTCTGACATACCTAGGTATTTGTATGTTTCGGTCTCGGAGAGAGATCTGAGAGTTATTATCTCAGAAAGTTGTAAATTCGGTGAATTTACAACCTTCCCCCGTTGTACATGCATAACCGCACACTTATCAACACCGAACTCCATCTTAATGGCATTACTAAAAACTTCCGTGGTTTTTAATAATGTCACTAAATCTTGGTGCTTCAATGTGAACAGTTTGAGGTCATCCATGTACATCAGGTGAGATATAACCTCACCCCCTCTACGAAACCGATAGCCTAGGCCTGAATCCTTCAGCAATGTGCTAAGTGGATTCAGTGCTAAACAAAACCACAATGGACTCAAACTGTCGCCCTGGAATATACCACGCTCGATCCTTATCAAGCCTTGCGGGTCAGAGGCGTGCCCACCACTACCTGGTTGACGAAGGACTGTGGTCCACTGCCCCATACACGAGACTAAGAAGGATTTAAGAGTCGGATTAATTTTATACAACTCTAAAATCCTCCTCAGCCATGAATGAGGCACCGAATCATAGGCCTTCTTGTAGTCAATCCAGGCAGTAGAGAGGGCGCCCCTACTCCGCTTGACTTATTGGCTAATGGCCATATCAATGAGGAGTAGCTCCTTAGTACCACGAGACCCAGCCCTACATCCATTCTGAGCGTTATCTAAGATGTTATTGGATACTATGTGCGAGTTTATTTTACTTCTCAGAATAGATGTAAGGAGCTTGTAGATGGTAGGTAAGCAAGTGATGGGTCTATAGTTTTTAGGTTCCGTGGTACTACCTGATTTGTGGAGCAGGAAGGTGATGCCAGTGGTCATGAAAGCGGGTAAGGAACCAGACTCAAGGGCTTCTTGATACTGTGTTGCCAAGCGTTCATGCGAGCTCTGAACCCACTTTATCCAAAAGTTGTGCAATCCATCCGGCCCAGGACTTTTCCAGTTCGGGGCCGTACGCATTGCACAACTAACGTCTTCGGAGTCTATGGTAATAGATTCCATGGGTTCGATGATACTGCATTCACGCTCGACGACACGGATCCAGTCGCCCTCCGAATGTTCGACGGGCACCGACCATAAGTCACGCCAAAAATGATTCATGGCGTGAGCATCTGGCAGTTGTCCGTCGTTCAAACGTTGTCCAGTTCCCTCCCACTCTCGGTACACCTTCCTTTGGTCACTTTGGAAGATGCGATTCTGCCAGTATCTATTTACACGCTCTCTATAACGACGGATACGGCTTGCCCATGCATACACTTTCTGTTTCAGAAAGTCAATACGTTCCGTGACATTGGCTAAGTATTGCTGGGGACGAATACCGGTCTCAGCAAATGCCTGAGTCACGAAACGCATGACCCGGGGACGACTATTTCCCCGGCTGAAAGAGATAAGCTTTGCAATGAGAGTCCTAAATGTGCCGATACGTCGCTCGATTCTTGCCTGCCATACGGGAACACCATCCGGTCGTGGTGCACGGTTAGCTTCGGGGAATTTAACGCGTGCAACACGACAAGCGGCAATGGCTCCACAGTAAAGAATCGAGTGAGTATCAAGCAAATCACTGCTAGTCCGTAAGTACGGCTCTAGCAATGCATTCAGGGCTCCCATCAACGCCAGATTTCGTTTATGCATTGGCAAGCGTGGTAGCCGCGGTCTAGAATTAGGTATAAACCTATACTGCGAGATCACATCTTCCAAAGTACTCCTCAATTGCTCGCTTACCTGGATAGATGTATCACTCGTATCATTTCCCGCGTCGGGTGCGGGCGTCGCTAACGTCACACTTGTAGCAACCGTCTGTGTCACAGGTGACGGTGCTCTCGTTGACACTGGAGCTGTACGAGTAGATAATACTTCCAGGCGTAGTCGATCAAGCACAGATTGATCCAACAACTTACATCGTTGGATAGCCCGCACTTGATCCGATAGCCGTTGGACGGCAACGGTCATTGTTGGTTCAAGAGCCTGAAACAAAGGAAGCATCCTTGAACGGTACGCAGTCAGGTTGGTTTCCCCATCTGTGGCCTCATAATATGCCCGCATGACGTTTTCATTGATGGATGAAGTCCATCGCATGCGGTGCACAATACCACCGGTAGTGGGGACCCTACTCGAAGCTGGTAGGCTTCGGGGCCCCAAACTGCTCGGCGGCCGGCCTCTCCCTCGCCGGCGTACAGGTGTTGGTGACGTCGGCGGAGAGAAATACTCGTCACTTGAAGAGCTCGACGCCTCAGCGAACACCTGTGTCGGCGATGTGCGGTCCGGTGCCTGCGAGGCGGAGTTTAGTGACGAGTCCGGGGGTGTTAGTTGCGCATTTCTGCTTCTGGCTCTTGTTTGCATCTCAATCACTTCATTTTGAATTTAGTCATAATATTGTTGATATTTTCGTAGGTATTCATATGACATGTGTCAAATCTTCAATGTTAATTTTGTAGACTTTGTTTATTGTTATAAAATAGTATAAAATCCTTTATTTATTGACTTTTTGCTTATATTAATTTTGTATCTGAAGTAATTGTATAAATTTAGGCAATAATATGTAAATAAAAATATTAAAATATTTTAAGAATGAAAATGATGTATGAGATGTTCAGAGTTGCCAGGTTATTATTATTATTATTCCTTTATTTAACTTAATTACATATTTAGTACATTTTTAAATAAATCTATAAAAAATACAAATATATTTAAAAATATAAAAAATAGTGACCCACCGGCATCGGGTACAAGGACCAAGCTACCGGTGGTTAGGGCTCCAGAGAGAGGAATTTCCTCACGATGCGTGCCGTATCGAGCAACACTGCCTTCTGCATCAGGCCCTTAATCCAACCGTCTAACGAGAGCCTCTGTAGGTGTTGGTCGAGGCTCTTGGCGATCAGTCCATGCACGGAAACGACTATCGGTACAATAACAGCTGAGCTTACATGCCACATGTCGACAATCTCGTGGGCCAAATCCAAGTACTTTACTTGTTTGTCTTTTTCGGCTTTCACGAGATTGCCGTCATGCGGAATAGTAATATCAACTATTATTGCACGGCGCTCTAACCGATCTACTATCACTATGTCAGGCCTATTTGCAATAATAGTCCTGCCAGTGATAATAGATCGGTCCCAGTACAATGTGATATGATCATTTTCGAGAACTGGGTCGGGCACATACTTGTAATACGGTACTTCTGAATCCACGAGTTTGTATTTCAGAGCAAGTTGTTGATGGACAATCCTAGCTACTTGGTTATGTCTATGCAAATACTCGCCGTTAGCCAAACTAGAACAACCAGAGTTAATATGCCTAAGGGACTCTCCAGGACGGTGGCACGCCCGACATATGTCAACCGTACCATCCTTCAGAATATACCTCCGGTAATTTTTAGTCATGACAACTTCGTCCATAATTGCAAAGACAAACCCTTCGGTTTCTCCAAATAGATTACCGAATCGTAGCCAGGATACTGATGATTTTAAATCAATATCAGGTCCATGTAGGGCCTGATAGAAACGTCCATGTAACTCTTTACCCTTCCATACATCCATGCGGTCATTGGTACTTAGTATTATAGGTTTGCGCCAGTTCTCTTTAGCCAAACCGAGCGGGGTAAATCCCTTGTCTACTACAGCATCCGCTGTCTACTGCAGCAACATCACGATGCAAATCCTCGTCCACCCGCAGGAAGTATTCCCTAAGATTGCACACCTCACGGTTGTGAAGGGTCTTAGCATAAAGAAAGCCTCGGCCCCCACACTTCCGTGGTATGTACAACCTCATTACAGATGAACGCGGATGATGCATTCGGTATGTAGTGAGTAGCGTACGGACTTTTCTATCCAAGGCGTCAAGTTCTGTCTGAGTCCATCTGAGTATGCCAAACGAGTACACTAAAACTGGCATGACCCAACTATTGTAGGCTCGCACCTTGTTACCGCCCGATAAAAGACTCTTAAGAACTTTTTTCAGGCGGCCAAAGAAGCGTTCCCTCAATAATTGTTTCATGTCAGTCTCTAATATGCCTAACGCTTGTGACATACCCAGATATTTATAAGTATCGGTTGCCGAAAGGGACCGAAGTTGAGTGGGATCTGAAAGTTGTATTCTTTCGGAATCCACTATCCCACCCTTCTTCACATGCATGCTTGCACATTTGTCTACGCCAAATTCCATTCTGATAGAATTACTAAAGGTTACCGTTACCTTTAGTAATTCCATCAGTTGGTGACTGTTTGGGGCAAGTAATTTTAAATCATCCATGTAAAGAAGGTGAGACAAAACCTGGCCATCTTTCCGCAACCGGTACCCTAGACCTGAATTCTCCAGCAAAGCGCTGAGAGGATTCAGGGCCAGACAAAACCATAAAGGACTCAGACTATCGCCCTGAAATATACCACGCTCGATCTTTATCGGTCCACCATTACCACAAGTCTGTCGGCATCCTGAATAGCACAAGACGGTCTTCCATTGCCCCATGCATGTCCCTAAGAAGGTACATAGAGTTGCATCAATCTTATACAACTCCAGCACCCTCCTAAGCCATGAATGAGGCACAGAGTCATAGGCCTTCTTGTAATCTATCCAGCATGTCGCCAGATCCTTGCGATTACGGCGTACCTGTTGGCTAATAACCATATCCATAATTAGGAGCTCTTTAGTGCCAGGAGCCCCACTTCTACATCCATTCTGAGAGATTGACATGATGTTGTTGTCAGTTATGTGGCGCGTTATTTTTTGTCTCAAAATAGATGTGAGAAGCTTATAGACCGTTGGTAGGCATGTAATTGGTCTATAATTTTTAGGCTCTATGGCACTACCAGATTTGTATAAGAGATGGGTCATACCAGTAGTTAGAAAATCGGGAAGCGATCCTGATTCCAAACATGATTGGAATTGAGCTGCCAACCGTCCGTGTGAACTACGGAACCATTTTATCCAAAAATTGTGCAGTCCGTCTGGTCCTGCTGATTTCCAGTTCGGTAACAGACGGACTGCATTGGTGACATCACTATCTATGAATTTTAATGGTTCCATAGTTTGTATCGGTTCACACACACAATTAACATCCCGCATCCAACCATCCTCTGTGTGGCTGACAGGAGCCGACCAGATGCCACTCCAGAATGCAATGGTGGCATCATCATCTGGCCGGCGCTCGTCACTCACACTTGAATCAGATCGCTCCCAATCTCTGTAGACCCATCTCTCATCTTTTTGGAACATGCAGTTTTGGGAATACCGGTCCACTCTTTTTTTATATCTTTTTATACGATTTGCCCACGCATAGACTTTTTGCTTCAGGTAGTCAATGCGCTCTGTGACCTGAAAAGCAAATTCTTGGGATCTAATATTAGTCCCCAAGAATGCCCGGTTCACAAAGCGCATCACTCTAGGGCGAGTATTGCCCGACCTGAAGCAAATAAGTTTCCCAATGAGTGCCCTGGTCTCGGCAATACGACGTTCAATCCTATACTGCCAGGCTGGTGTAACAAATTTCGGTCGAGTAGCTTTATCATTTGATAAAAGCTTAATATTTGCTACTCGACATGCCGCAACAGCCCCACAGTACAGAATCGAATGTGTATCACCGAGATTTTCACTACTGTTAAAATAGTCTGACAGTAGTGAATCCAGAGCACACATTAGGGCTATATTTTTCTTATGCGTAGGCAAACGCGGTAGACGAGGTCTTTCGGTAGGTGTTACGTTTCGATATTCCCTCAGTGCACATTCCAAAGCGCTCCCTAATTGTACATTGCAATGAGTACTTACATCTGTAACCCCGGTATCCAATAAATCATCATCAGTGGGACGTTGTGTGGAAACAGTAGGAACATGTGTACCTGATGATGTAGGTATTGTGATACCAGGATTACCCTGTAAATCTGAGCGAAGCCTCTCAAGCATGGCATCATCCAACATATGACCACGTTGTATAACCCGCACTTGATCCGACAGACGTTGCGTTGATACGTTAACAGTTGGTTCGAGCTCCTGAAACAGAGACAGCATTCGTACACGATACACAGTGAGATTAATTCCTCCCTCTGTAGCCGCATAATATGCCCGCATGACGTTCTCGTTCATGGAAGAAGTCCATCGTATGCGGTGCACATTACCACCGGCAGCGGGGTCCCTAATCGAAGCCGGAGGGCGTCGGGGTCCCAAGCAGGTCGGTGGCCGGCCTCTCCCCTGCCGACGTACAGGTGGAGGCGACGTCGGTGGAGAGAAATACTCGTCGCTGCTAGAGCTCGACGCCTCACCAGTAGCCAAAGTTTCCGGCAAATGGGAGGCGGAGCTATGCGACGAGTCCGGGGTTGGTAATTGTGCAGTTTGTCTCTCTCTGGCTCTAGCTCTTGTGAGCATATTTATCCTTTATCATCATCCATCCATTTCTTGATATTGTTTGTATTTGATTAATATTTTCTTTGACATATGCCAAACATCTGCAATTTGGTAATTTTTCTTGATCTTGATAATATATAGTTTGTATATGTAATTTATAAATTTATTGCAAATCTTGCTACGCAATATATAATTATAGTATAAATTTAGACTGTAAAATTAAATAAAAATATTAAAATAATTTTAAGATGAAAAATGACGTTCGATGATATTAAGGGTTGCCAGGTTATTATTATTATTATTACTTCAGAAGACTACATAAAACAAAATAAACAAAAGCTTTAGCATGAGTTAATTTTATTACACAAGTTTGAAAAGGTACTATGTCCCAACTCCCACCCAACAACGTTATGAAAAGAAAATATTATAGTTAGTTACAAGAGTGAGGGTGGTACCTCGTGTGTGGCAGGTTTTAACGCTTTAACTGCCGAAGGGAGAGCGGAACGTGTTGTTTCAACCTATTTCAAACTAGTGTAGAAACGAGTCGACAAACAAAATACCAAAACCATTGAAAATTCAATATTCCAATAAGTTTCGAACAACATACTCGTAATACGTATATCATACATACCATTAGCCACGTACCGTTGCACAGAAGGCATATAATAATGTACATATATTTTTTACGATAAATAAAACGGACGCACGAATGAAGAATAATTTAGAAACATCTATGGAAAACGATGTGACCCCGTTACTCGGAACGTGAATTGAAATTTAGATTGTATATAAATGATAATAACAAATGTATTTGTCGTCCGGACCTCTGGCATGGAAAACTGACCAATGTTGCATAAATACTTCATACATACGCAGATGAGGCTTGAACAAACAAAAGATACCGATTTGAATGTAAAATTAAGGATGGTGATTTCGATTTAAGAATAAACATGTTTATGATTGTCATAAAAATTATGGCACACTGAGAGACAGTAAAAATCCCTGATTTTTGAGAACAACAAGTGCCATTACATAAAGCGCCTCGAAGAATACTCCCCTTTTCCACTAAGTAAATAAACACTCAAATTAGTCATTAAGGGATCCGTAGGATTCTCAATTAACATATGAATAAAAGAATCAGGTAATCAGAATATTAGGTAGTCGAAGAACATCGGATGCTTGAATAACAACATTTTATTCGAATTATGCTATCTTAGTAAGATGTTGCTTTTTGTTAGATATTTTCAGTGACCTCGTAGTGGGTCTGGGCGTGGATACTCTCTCGCTGGAGACCATGCTTCGCCATGGTCTCCAGCGGGAGTGGGTGGAACGCGGCCGTGTCCTTCTGCGAGCAAGTCATGCTCGCGAAGGAGGCGGCTGAGAGGGAGAGGGAGCGTACCCTCCCCGCAGAGTTCCGTAGTCAGCGGCGAGGGCGCCGCAATCTACGCCCAAGACCATCGACCTCCATGATCGGGGCCTGACGAAGGCGGGATCGCCACCCGCCCGACGCGGGATAAAACCCTACCCCAACGACGCGGGATTATCATCCCGACCAAAACCCCGCAGAGACCACACAGGTGGTCAAAGTCCGCCGGGCGCCACTGGAAATACCTTCTGCCACCTTGTGAACCAGAGACGCCGGGCACTGGACGTAAGAGCGGCCTTAAAAAAAAAGATATTTTCAGTACCTACCTAACTCATCTAAATCATCTACAACTAATACAAAAAGCAAAATTATACTAGCTTTACTTGTGACTTGTATGTCACCAACTTTAAAGGCACCTTTTAACGTAATTTGTAAAACAAAACAGTAGCGTCTTTGTGAAGACAGTGATACATCGATTTGTTATTAAAATAACTCCAACACGGATCAATATGACCCGTTGAATAAATGATAACATTACAATACCGTGTTTACTGAATAGTGATCGAAGATCGTTTGTTTAAAACTTATGTAGGTACCTACCTTTCTTATTAGTTTCAACCGATTCACGTTCTGGAGATAAACCTGAAACAAAGAAAAAACGTTATTAATGGTTTTAAAAGTTTAAAAAACTCGTAAAAGAAGCAAATTAATATTAAATGTAGAATTTAGAACACCGATTTCCATTAAATTTCCATACGCTCTAAGTAGTATTTTATTATTTATACATAATATAAGCTGTTCTATAACATACTCGTAGGTATATAAAGTGAAGAAACCCGGCTTCAATAAAATAAATAAAGAATATCAAATTAAAGACCAAGCTATTTAATTTATGTACCTAGTCCGTTGATAATAACAATTAAATAGTGTGGCTCGATTTGAGTGGAGGTGAAATTTAAATTTAAATTAAGTAACGCCAAAACGGAACCTTTCAACTTAAAGGTCAATAATTATCATGTCGATAATAATATTTATTTACAACGTCAAGAATAACAGATATGGACCGGTTACGATAACCAGTTTTGGACTTGAAGTATTTCAAATAACCTTCTTTTAAACGATGGAGCTGTTGTAAATTTTTGTAAATTTTAAATGTGAAGGTGTAATATAGGAATAAAAATAATTTATACATTGAAATTATGGGAATTAAGATTATAACGGGTTATTAATTTGGAGCATATATATATAAATATTTATATACATAATTATAAGGCGATGTTAATTAAAAAATAACGACAAGCGAATTAAACGAAACGGAAATGAATGCTATTAATATATTTAAATAACTTGTTGTAATATTACGTCATTTTAAACTATAATTATGCGGAATATTTATAGTCTATCCACTGGGGAAAAAATTGTCTCTGTTTAGTGTATTTTAACTAGGTATGCAATGCTGTTGCAATAATTGAGCTGAGTTTGTGGATCCGGGTCGAACTCCTAACGACTGGACCGATCTTTATGAATTCAGATATATGCACTCACGGTGATGGTCACTATGACCGTGCCAAATTTGAAAAAGATCGGTTCAGTCGTTTAGGAGGAGTTCGATAACGAACGAAATACACGAGTCGTCTAGAAAGAGCTTCGCAAACTTCGCTCAATAATATGGGCAATCTTGACAACTCTGGCAGCTGGTTGACATTTAACCACCTATGATGGTTAAATCAAGGCAAGAGTATGAAGAAGGATCTCCATTTGTAACCAGGGAGACAGGGATCTTCCCCCTACTCTTACGATCTTTTCGAATTCTTCTCTGAGACAATTCTGAATATTACGACATACTAAAGAAGTAAAAAGACTATCACAAAGATGCTGGGGTAGACAACCTCACCTGTTAGTGGTACACCTGTTGAGGCTCTCCACCTATAACCAAGTTAATAACTGCTGAAGTGTTGGCGTAGTAAACATTTCAGCAGTTATAACTATTACCATCACCGGGCACACATATAATGGGTTATGTCCAAAATGGCCGAATGAATTTAATAAAAAGTAGCAGCTATATTGTAACTTTGAAAAAAAATTGAAACCTTGAACCTTGAAGCCTTGCGATGAAATGTTGATGAAAGGCAACAAAATTTTACGTGCCAGCCGCAGCCAGTTAAAGTCTTGGGTGTCTCGGACTATTGCAGAAAAGAAATATGGCTAGATATTGTGTTGATAGTGAAAAACATTCTTAAATTTAAATCAGAATTAATTAGTCAAAGAATCAAAGAATCAATTTCATTTATTCAGTTTAGGCACATAAAGAGCACATATGAATGTTAAAATTTTACAATTTTATGTCAAGCACTATTATAAAAATACTAAATTAATTACATAAATAACCATTTGAAAATGATTCTTTCGCTGGTTCGGTAAGTTGGTTCTCCTGAGAAGATACCAGCAAGAAACTCAGGTAGATTATTCATTTTCTTTTTAATAATGTTTTGTTTACATTGTGTTACAATTTGTATTGTAGGAGTGGCTAACAACAGCAGATTAGGGTGACCATGCATTTTTATCATTAAGATATTCGTCTACATTATAATAGCCTTTCTTCATCAAACGTTTTTTCACTACTATTTTAAACTTATTAAGAGGCATGTCAACCAGATCCTGCGGAATTTTATTAAATATTTTTATACATTTGCCTACAAACGAATTACCAACTTTATGAAGTCTAATTTTTGTCATTGCCAGTTTATTTTTATTTCTTGTATTATAATTATGGTTGTCGGATCTTTTTTTGAAGTTCTATGTTCTTCCGTACATACACGATGTTGTCGTAAACATATTGAGAAGCAACGGTTAAAATATTAATTTCTTTAAATAGTTCCTTCAGCGAGTCACGGAGTCCGAGTCTATAGATTGCTCGTATAGCTCGTTTCTGTAATATGAATATTGTCTCAATATCGGCAGCTGAGCCCCATAGCAGCAGACCATATGACATAACGCTATGAAAGTAGCCAAAATAAACTAATCGTGCCGTTTTTTCATCAGTCAGTGACCTTATCTTTCTAACCGCATAGGCAGCCGAACTAAGTCTTCCTGCCAAGGCTGTGATATGAAAACCCCATTGCAGTTTACTATCTAAAGTTATTCCAAGAAAAACTGTGGTATTGACTATTTGAACTAATTCATTATTCATAGTAATATGAGTATCCACCTGTCTAACATTGGGCATAGTAAATTTTACACATTTTGTTTTCTTCGCATTGAGCAGCAAGTTGTTACTTGTGAACCAATGCAGTATTTCCGAAAGGGTATTATTTACATCGTCAAGTACTACTTTTCGTCTATCACTTTTAAAAATTAATGATGTGTCATCAGCAAATAATACTATTTCACAAAGATTTTTAGTGAAGTAAGGTAGATCATTTACGTATATTAAGAATAAAAGGGGTCCTAATATCGAGCCCTGGGGTACTCCCATGACTAATGAGGCGCCAGAAGAGTCGGTGCCATTAACGTTAACTTTTTGTACTCTATCAGTGAGGTAAGACTCCAGTAAGCCAAGTGAGCTGTGCGAAACACCATAATACCCTAATTTTAGTAACAAAGTCTCATGATCAACACAATCAAAAGCTTTTGATAGATCACAAAAGATACCAATGGCATCCTGCTTTTCCTCCCATGCATCAAATATATGTTTCACAAGTGCAACTCCTGCATCCGCTGTGTTTCTGCCTTTAGTGAAACCAAACTATTTGCTATGAAGTAACTTATTTTCTGTAAAATGTGAAAGCAATTGATTAAATATTATTTTTTCAAAAATTTTACTCAGTGTTGGGAGTATGGAGATAGGTCGAAAATTTGAAGGATCACTTTTGTCTCCTGCTTTGAATAAAGGAATGATTTTACTGTACTTCATAAGATTAGGAAACTGATTTTCATCTATACATTTATTGAATATGAATGCAAGGTAAGGCGCAATAGCAGGAATTATTGATTTTATTATATTGGTTGAAATGCCCCAAAGATCCTCAGTATTTTTTATATTCAGTTGTTTTAAGTATAGTGACAGAGTCAATATACTGAAAATCAAAGTTAACTCTACATTTATCAACACTAGATTTGAGAAGAGAATTGGCTACGTTTTTTGAAGAATTTAACTTATTTGTCGTTATAATTGGAACATTTGTGAAAAAAAATTCAAATGCATTGGCCACTGCAGAATCAGTTTTAATATGTTTATCATCTATTTTTAACTCGAAGGATCGATCACGTGACTTTGCTTTACAGGTTTCTTTGTTAATAATATTCCATGTTGCCTTAGTTTTATTATCGGATTTTTTCAATTTTAGCCCGTATATAATTAGATTTGGCTATTGAACAAACTTTTTTGAACAGTTTGGAGTACTTTTTAATCCGTTCAATTACTTGTGGCTCATTAGTAGATGCCTTTGTCTCGTATAATTCATGCAATTTTTTTTCTACTTTTATAAATTTCAGGCGTAGCCCAATCACTAAATTTAATTTTGAATTGATTTACATTTATTGTTTTTTTTTGTGAAAATGTTATTGCATTCGTATTTGATTACTCCGAACAAATCTCCGTAAAGATCATTCGGGTTTTTATCATTATTCAACTCCAAAAGAGGTACTTTATTATTAATGTTTACTTTAAATTTTTCTAATCGATATTTTGTGATTGGTCTACATACAATATTTTTTGATGATGGAACATGTTGGTACTTAAATCTAGCTAACTGACCTGCATGATCTGAATTAATAAAATGTATTATTGATTTCTCATCTACATCGCTGTTAGAAAAAATATTGTCTAAGCAGGTAGCTGATGTGGCTGTGGTGCGAGTTGGTTCACAAAAAAGATTTTGTAAGTTAAAAGATTTAAAAAGGTTGAGGAACCTTATCGCGTTCTGGGAGTTTTCTAAAATATTAATATTAAAATCGCCACATACAACTACAGTCTTCTTACATTTACATACTTTCATTAAGGTTTCTTCCATAATGGACTCAAACAAGTAGTAATCTCCAGATGGAGGTCTATAGACGCTAATAATAATATATTGTTCTAGCTCTGCACATGATAGTTCAATATTTCGCTCACTTGTGGGTGCTACTACATCTTTTCTGTCTTTCGATTTTAATTTGTCATTAATTAAAATGAGTGACCCACCTCTTATAGCGGAATCTCTAGTAAACGCACTGATGATTTTATAATTATCAATATTAACTAAGAGTTCATGTTTTTTTAACCAGTGTTCAGTTAAACAAAGTACATGAATACACTTTTCATTCAAAAATAATTCTAGCTCTAACTCTTTGCCAGAAAAGCCTTCAATATTTTGATGAATAATATTCATGAACATAGACTTTTCCTTTGTCCTTAAATTTAATTTGCTAGGGATTTCCTCTATTGTCCTACAACTAAGTTTAAATTATTGTCACCCTTATTTGGAACAGATTCCAAGGTCACAAGACAAATATTGTCATTTTTCTGCTCAATAGAAGCAGATTGTTTAGCCAAGTTTTTGGCTGAATATTTAATAAAATATGATAGCGAAGATGCTATCTGTCTCCTAAAATATCTATTCAAATAGAATTTATCGTCCGTCAATAACAATTTATTTTCTAAATACATGTTTATGTCAATCAAATGGAATTTATTTGGATTATGAAATGTCAATGTATGTATTGTTTGATTTAGCTTATATCTAAGATTGTTTTCGGCCTGTGACAAGCCACGGCTATAAGGAAGTGTGAATAAAATAATTTTTTGACATCTAATAAGCTCAGTAATTCTAAACAATTTGCAATTACATTTCTGTCTGCATTTCCCCTATCTCCCACCAAAATTAAAAGTGTACAGTCGCTGTTTAAATTACAATTCTTAATATTTTTAACAATGTTAGGGTAAGTTAATCCCGGCATACAATAGTTACTAACATTTTGTTCTAAATATGAACTTAGTAACCGGCCCATTGATTTCCCTAATTCATCACAAAACATCACTATTTCAGATTTGACCATAATTTGTTTGTTAAAGGAACTACTGGGTTTCTTGTTTGACTCAAGTGAAGGGCTCATGTTTGAAGTCAGCGAGGACTTACAGACCGGCTGAGGACCAAGTAAATGATTGTTTGATGTCAATGTGGAATTTGGACTCATAAGATCCTTCATCGCCAGAATGTATTCCTGATACTCACTTTTAACATTACAGTACCTATCAGTCAATATATCTAGTGATTTTTTTAAATTATTAATTTCTGTTTCTAACTTTAAGATATTGTTATTATAATCAGAGATATTATTTTCAATTAATAATAAATACATGTCAAGTTCATCGCCTAGGTGCCTTCTCTCATTAATTTACTTGACTTTTTTGTACATACTTTTTTGTCTTTTAATAAGTTTTTGAGTTTTTCTAATGTATTTATTAATTTTCACATATTTCTTAAGTTTGTTTCTACTGCACTAACTATGTCCATCTTGTGATTGGAAGTATGAGCTATTAAGGTATCATCCTTTGTTAAGTCTATTGTAATTGTGGGTTCTACGTTAGGTTCAGTAGCAACAAGGCTGGGCACACTATCAACTAACTCCTCAAACAAGTTATGGGCATGGGATACCATAGTGTCGCGTTTCTCGGACTCAAGGTGGGAAATGAGGTGATGGGCTTCGTGCAGCTCCTGTTCTAAGACTGGCATGCGCTTGAGGCCCTGTTCGTACTCATCGTTGCACTCTCTAAACCCAGATACAATGGTTTGTAATCTGTCCCGCTCATCTAAAACTAACCTATTTTCTGTATGCATCACAGCCATCTGCTTTTTTATGATATCGTATTTATTTAAGCTATCCAACAGTTCCTTTTCATTGTCATCTCTTTCCCTATGCAACTGTTGAATCAACGTTTTTGATAACTCCAATTCCTTCAAAGTCAGGTCAAGTTTTCTTAAGTGAACATTATGATAAGTATGGGACCAGCTGGTCAGAGAACTGGCCTGAGCAGGTGTGCACAACGTTGGGTCTTTCATGTTTGTTTGTAATACCCGCATTGCCATCAGCCCTTGCAGCTGCCAGTTCACTAACCTTTTGTCATATGCTTCCCGATAGTTAATAGATTTGCACTTTTAACATAGTGATGCGTAATTTACCGATTACTCAACACAAAAATCGATAACATGACCATTTACAAATAAGTTATGCAAACTTAGCGATCATACAAATGGCAGCATTACAGGTGGTCATAATCTCTTACATATGTATAATGCTTAGGTGTATTTGGAAACTAGTCATCACAATAAATTAACAGAAGTCAAATACTTCCAAAGAAATATCCAAGGCTTAAGCTATGCTCCAGTGAACCTCAATTGGTTAAATGAATATGCTAACTGAACACCCAACCGACGCACTGCGACGTGCTAAGTAAGCCTTTAGTTGAAATATAAACATATTACAGAGATAAAGTCTTGAGAAGTGTCTGACAAGAGTTTTACTAGACAAAACCGTATATTCCAAAAATAGGACAATCTTCTCTTATAAAAGTAAGTAAATATTCATAGAATTACAAACATTCACATAATTCTCCGTACTGTGATCGAGTAAACAACCGAATAAGGAAAGTGGATTACAACACATGTAACAGATACATGAAAAACTTGCTGCGAGCCAACACTAAAGGTCAGAATACATCAGCGGAAGGCACCAGAATAAAAAAAAAGCGCAAGGAAAAAAGAGCATGATAAATTTACCCATATTTATGATTGATTTAGATAATAGAAATAGTGGGTAATAAGGTAGGATTTTTGTACAAGATACTGGAAGGTCTGGATTTTGGAATCTACGGCTTTCTAATGACCTTACCATATGAAGCCTGTAGAAAAGAACATTGCTCGTAGAATAATCTACGAGCAATGTTCTTTTCTACTATCTAAGTTCTATCAAAAGATTTTTGTCATAATCGGTTTGCCCGGTTCTGTCATCATATTTATTGTATCACACAAACGGGTAATACACCTATTTGAAAGAATGTTTAGTAGTTGTATGAGTACTTATTACACTCACTTGTTTAGATATAGATATTGAAACGCTATAGCTCTTTACCAGCACAAAGAATAGCTCAATTATATTATAATATTAAATACCAGTTGACATGAGATTGATGGTAAATTAAAAATCACATCTTCGCCGACATGTACCAACCATAATGGTAATATCGAAGAAACAGCTGTAAATAAATGTGGCTGTGTATCTCGTCTGACATTTTATTGAAACTGGTTTTGCAAGTTATGCAACAGAAACCATTATCCAGTTAATAGCATGCTCGGTCTTGCTTGTTTAGCATAATCACCTGTCAATCGTACGCAGATACATTAAATATAACGAGTTGTAATTAGTCAGATGTATTAACATATTTTATTCGATCCCGTGGAGTTCATTACTACAGGACATAGTAGCTACATGTCGCATAGATTTTGATAGATTTTAAAGAATATCATTAAGATAAGTTTTACCGTTTAGTCGTGGAACCCTAACAGACGGATAGTCTGACTTACTTTTACATTTAAAACACATTAGTATGCAAAGCTAATCGAGCAAACACTTGTACCGTTTTCGTATCAATTAATTATAACTGATCCACGCAAAAATAAATAAATCATCGCTGCTCCAATAGGCTTTCGAATTCAGAGCTAGGTATATTCATACTTCAGTGCAGTCTATAATAAACTTACAAAATAATAAAATAAACGGGTTTGTCCCTAAGTAAGGAGCCAACAGGCACCATAACTAGTATAGGTTCCTATAAGTAGTCTATTCTTTACTCTTTTAAACTCAAACCCCGTCTCCATATTATTTAAACGCGCCATAACTCCCGTACACACAGAGACTCACTATTTTTGGAAAGCATAATACGTAGGTCACACTATAAGTTTTGCGTAACTTAAAAAAACAACATGTTAAAACCAAAATATTATGTTTATTGCTTTTCAAAATACTCTCCTTTACATTTTAAACATTTTTTCTTGCAATCGAACCATTTTTTAAAACAGGAGGACCACAGATCTGAAGGCATGTTTTCTACGTGCTGATTGAACGCTATCACTGCCTCTTCGGAGTTGGTAAAAGTGAAACCTCTCATCAAATCTTTGATTTTAGGGAAAATACAGAAATCACACGGTGCTAGGTCGGGGCTATGCGCAGGATGGGTGACGAGTTGTACTTTTTCGGAAGCTAAAAATGACTTTGTTTTGTTGGCCGTGTGTGAAGAAGCGTTGTCATGATGTAGGAGAACGCGGCTTTTGGGCCGTCTTTCGCGAACTTTTTCTAACACCCTGGGTAAACAAATGGTAGAATACCACTCGGAATTAACACTCTTTTGATCTTCAAGTGGAATTGTACAGATGGGACCCGTAGCTGAGAAAAAAAACGCGATCATTTTTTCACCAACTTTTCTCGCCTACCTCACTTTTGTTGGCTTGTTCTCATTTTCAAACACCCATTCACAAGATTGCTGTTTTTTTTCGGGTTCAAAACAATAAATCCACGTTTCGTCTCCTGTGACAATGTCATAAACAGCATTAGAATGTCCGTGGTCGTACTTCAATAGCATCTGTGAGCACCATTCCAAGCGAGCCCGCTTCTGCTCCGCTGTTAGTTCATGAGGGATCCAACGACAACAAAGATTCCAAACTTTCAATTCTTCGTGTAAAATTTTCTGGATTTGACTCATACCAATCCCCAATAGTCCTCGAATTGCCTCATTTACCTATGAGGCAATCCGCGGGTTTTCTTCAATTAACTGCTCAACAGTAGCCACATTATTTTCGTTGACGGCAGTTGAAGGCCGCCCTTCACGAAATTCGTCATGTAAAGAAACTCGACCTCTCTCAAATTCAGCAAACCATCGCCTCACGGTGCTCACAAGCTTCTCTCCCAAAAGCATTTTGAAGACGAGCTGCACAGTCTTACGGAGAGAGTGAGAACTTTAAAAATCATAAAAAATCATCGCTCTAAAATCTTTTCGACTTAATTCCATTTTCGTTGCATACGTAGAACTTTGATGTGTGATAAAAACAATTGACAAATGATTTCATTGAAGTAGGTTGCAACGTTTAAAAAAATATAACATTCGAAATTCAAATAGTTCCGATTAGCTAGAAGTGCAAAACTTTTAGTGTGCCCCATGTATATAAACGTAAGGACCTAGGTATAAGTTCTTTAAAAATACGAATTACTAAGAACTAGTTACCAAAAACTTGTCATTCTTGTGCCAAGCTGCCCGGAGCGTCTTCAAGATTTCAGTCGTATGCGCATTCAAATATTTTGCCTCATCCAGGCTGGCAAAATATTTGAGAACCAACAAAAAATGGCAGTTTCCTTCTTTAAAGTCTTATCTTACTACGTTAACCCCAAACCTCTCTTAAATTTGAGAAACTGAGGCTTTTTTTTTTTTTTTTTTTAATTCGCGACCTTGGGCGCGGCCGCACCTACGTCCATTGCCGAGCGCCTCCGGTAGAGACTAAGAGAATTCCCGGTGGCGCCCGGCGGACCTTGGCCATCCGCGTGGCCACTGCGTGGTGGTCGGGTGTTACCCCGCATCTTTGGGGTCGGGTTTTATCCCGCGTCGGTGAGTGAAGGCGTGCGTGGGGTGCAGCCCCACATCACGCAGCCCTTCTAGCCCGCTTCTGTAAGGACGGTGGGTTGCTAATCCATCGTCCTCAGGCCCCGATCATGGAGGTCGATGGTCCTGGGCGTAGTCACGTCTGCGGCGACCTCGCCGCACACTTCGGAACTCAGCGGGGAGGGTACGCTCCCTCACCCTACCGGCCGCCTCCTTCACGAGCATTACCTGCTCGCAGAAGGAAACGGCCGCGTTCCACTGACTCTCGCTAGAGACCATGGCTCGTAGCATGGTCTCCAGCGGAGAGCGTATCTACGCCCAGGCCCACAACGAGGTCCCGGCGCTGACTCGCCCATCTCGCAGTGTTGACACGCGGGTGTGACCTCACGATGCATGCGAAACAGATACTCACCGAAGTTTCCGTGCCCGGTGATGATCTGTGTCGCACGATACGTGAGGCCTCCGTGCTGCCTCTGCAGCCACTCCTCCATGATCGGTCTCACCGCCGCGATGGTGGTGGTTCCCCACTTTGGTTGCTGAAGTCGCACCATCCAAGTCTCCATGAGATCCTGGCGGAGCTGGGACCGATTTCTCGAGACGTAGGCCTGTGGTCCCGCTCCAGCGCCTCCTTGTGCCATTGGAACAATGCCGCAAGGGCTCTCGCTTCCAGGTCCCATGGAGGGGTCGCGGCTAGGAGACATGCAGCCTCTAGGGAGATCGTGCGGTACCCTCTTATTGTTCTGACGGCCAAGGTCCTCAACGATCTGTGTAAAACAGCAGCGTTGTTGGCCGTCAGACTCGGCGCCCATACGGGAGCCCCGTACACGGCCATACTCCGCACGATCCCTAGGTACAGTCTCCTGCAGGAAGCGTTGGGTCCCTTTAAGTTGGGCATCAGTCGCGAAAGCGCAGCTGTCGCCCCCGTCACTTTGGGGACCAAACTTCGGAAGTGTGGTCCGAAATTCCACCGGCTATCGAGTACGAGCCCCAGATACTTCATTGTGGGCTCGATGCCGATGCTAACGCTCCTTACATTTACACTGGATCCTGGAGGTGGCCCGCGCCGAGGTCCGTGAAAACACAGAGCCTCGGACTTATTCAGTGCCACGTCCAGTCCCAGCCGCCGTATCCGACCCACGACTTCAGCAACCCCAGTCGTGACCTTGAGTGTTGCCTCCTGGTGCGTTGCTCCCCGCGCCGTGACGAGGGTGAGAGAAACTGAGGCTGGACTGAGCTTGAATCTGAAGTGTTTTTTAATGAAACGGAGTAAACTCAAGAGAAAGCGAAGATTTTATAATACGTTTCATATTACACACTAATATAAAACATAACTCTGCGCGAAAATGCTTCGCTCTATCTCTGAAACAGCCTCTTTATCAGATAACGTTAAACTTTCTAATTGAGATAATGTGTTAGAACCAGTTATGTAGCTTGTAGTGGGGTTAACGGATGTCAGCAACTAAAGATCGGTACAGACTTGCCTAACCAGATAGGCCAGTTTATTATGTGAGGCAACGACAACGACACCGGGCCCTATAAGTCTGAGCTTCGTGGAATCGTTTAGAGTTAGAGTATGTAAGTAAGAAATATTCATACTGCAATCAACTGTTGCAGGTGGAGTTTGATGATCTGAAGTGAAGTTTCTGAAGGAAAAAGAAAGACAGACGTATCACAGAATAGGTAATACTGGTAATAAAAAAAAACGGCACAATGCGTGTCGAGTCTCGCATAACATAGGATTCCGTAGTTAACCATAAAAGTCTCTATACTAACTCATGAACTAACAGAGTTATAACTAATGGCCGTTATAGTTTTCCTTCAAAGTTCACTACAATATGGACTACCATCATGAATTTTTCCTGGTTCTTCACCCCAGCAGTTTAGAGGGGGGAGGACGCCCTGTTTTCGCAAAAACATGCTCTTCAAAGCTAAATATGTCGCAAACGGATACTTAAATCAAAAAATCATTTTAGCAACCTCTCAACGTTTTTAAAAGACCTATCATATAATAAATTAAAATACCTATCATATAATGACACCCTACAAGATGGAGTAGACGCGAGAGAAAAAATATTTTTTTTGAATTTTATGTTAGCACTTTGTCGGCGTAATAAATATACATATCTATGCAAAGTTTCATGGTTCTAGCACTATCCTTGGGAGGCTTCCGAGACTTTTACTACAGCACCCTAAAAAAGAAAGGCTAAAAGCTATTTTTCTGTATCTCATTCATGTACAAGCAAGTGTTTGTAACTATAATTTTGAAGAATTTATGGAAGAAAATAATCATCAGAAATCGGAATTAAATTACAAATCACGAGCTTAAGGATTTGTATTATAATTTTGAAAAGAATCCACTAATGAATAGATGATGAAGTAATAAACCATTGTAAACATTTCATTGTAAGTATAGCATAGCTGAAAATTGAAAACATCCATACACTTGGCACACGTTCGAACTGTAATACAAACAAATAATAGTTATTGGGCCGGTCTGCGGCTTTATATAGTCTTAAAATAGGTATGTTCATACCAACGATATGAGAGTTTACGCAGAACTAGTCTCGGGAATGAGGTCAAACGGGTTGGCATGCGATCCACTGTCGGTGTGCTAAAATATGCCAACGACAATAAACAATACGTGGGCAATGTTGGCATCTTAATGTTTGACAACCGCTGAAGAAATATGGAACTAGAGGCGGTTAATAGTTTCGTTAAGGCTGACTGATGCTACGTAAATATATAACTGTATAAATGGATTAGTGGACTGTTATTTAGAGCGTATAATTCTCTCAAGATGTAAAATGGAACTAAATGATCACGCCATTGTATTTAATTTAGTATCAAATTTCAGTCAATCGGCTGTGAAACAAAGCCTTTCTTTCTCTCATTTGTGTGTTAGTCTCCTTGGTTGTGAAAAACTACAGTGATGCACGGGAAGAACTGGAAAGTAATCGATATTGTGATCAGATTATGATTAATAGACGTTACCGATAACTGCTGTACTAATCCGAAAAAAAAAGTTACAAGATGGAAGGCTATAATAGAAGTAGCGAAGTTAAAAGCTATTGTCAAAGTCCTAACAACAAATCAAGTTATAAAGACATTCATTCTGATAACAATAGCAGTTGAAATGATCGAGATAATTTCAAAAGTCTTGGGTGTAATTTAGTGAAAGTGTTTATCAATCGTGTCGTTCAATGCACCGCCTTATCGTTTTGCGATTAACTTGAATGAAGACTTGTTTATAAATCGTATTGATCACGTGTAGTGTATTGGCCGATCACGTAATATTCCACTGAGATACGTCCCAAACAAGGAGCCCAGTATGAGTTTTAATAGTAATAGTTGGTAATTGTTTTCAGTTCCACAAGACATTAACGCCATCATGCATGAGTATTAAAGTTTCATGCAAGCCTCTAACTTTTGTTACTACTCTGTCACATTTGTCTGTATGCCAAGTGTCATCCAAAACCCAGATGCTCAGATGTTTATTACTAAGTTCAAAAATCCAAAAAAAATGTCAGAGTTGTTTTACCGTGATCAATACCTACATAAATCTCTTCTCTTTAAATATATTTAAAGGTAAACTGTCTAGAAAACCAAAATCTCACATCAAAATTGACTATGAAAGGTAACAGTATAAATAAATACGATTTAAGCTTCACGTTTCACGTTCACGTACGCACATCTCCTTTACATACCTAATATATTTATAAGTAGATGTTTATAGAAGTAGGTACTTATTCATGAATGTGCCTCATACATACACATACATAATGATTATTATTCTGATAGACGACGCAGATAGCAATTGAACAAACATTATACTCGTAGCTGTAAAGAACGAGTGTAAAATGGAAACAGATCAAGGCGGAGGGATTTTATTCAACGATTAATGTATTATTTTCCAGATTGTTTACAGAATAATCATACCCATTTGCGTCTTTCGAGTGTTAGTATATCATGATGGTTTTTACATTATTCATGATAGGTAAGTACATAAATGAATGTTTATTTTAATTAGTCTCATTAGTCCTCAATCTGAGTTTCTTCAGTATGAACATCAAAATAATTGCCATTGAAAACATGCTCAGTTTGGATAAATAGTCAAAACAAAACTTATGGCTTATCATTGAAAATTGTCGTGAACTTGAACTGTCAATAAACATGATTGTACCTCTAAGGAGCCGTACATATTATATGCAATAAGGTCTTTGAAAATACATGTGAACTCAGGTCCCATGGCCTTCGGAAACAATACCAGACCTGAGAGTCTCGAACGCATAAAACTGAGAACAATCGGCCGAATGGAAACAGGAGAGCGATATAAATCAAGCTAAACATTGCGTGCTTCGGCCGACCATAGATCCTCGCATTTCAGTCCGCCTGCCTGCGCGCTGTGCCGCTTATAATTACGGAGTACTTTCGCCAACCGACAGCCCACCGCCATCTTGCTATTTATATTGCAAAATGGCGGACGGCGCACAGCACGCACGTGTTCCTCATTCTTTGTTATTTAAAGAATCAAGTGCTAGTGCATTTCAAAGTCAGAGTGTAATAATTATAAAGACGCCTAGAGCAAGAAATGAAAGTTCAGTAAGCTGTAATTACATGGATTTGGAGCTTGCAAGTCGACAACAAGGTCTCGCAAAATTTACATTGAATAGGGGAGCCAATAACTAGCGAACGTAGCGATGTGACTGGACGTAAGGAAGGTCACCTTGACCGAACAGCGCGGCAGTTTGTGCGATGTCTGAATAACTTAGACTTAATTAAATATTATTGTGTTCTGAATGTAACTTCACGGACGTTTTGTAACGACTATTTTTCTTCTTTTTCGGTCATCTAAATTTGGGTAAATTGTTATCTGATATCGACATGGAGTTATATTTCCATAGAAAACAGTATTGAATTAACTCCTGAATTAGGTTTACATTCTGAAACTGTAGTGCTTTGCTAAAATACCCCATAAGTCGCGAATTTCATAGGTAATTAATGAAATATGAAATAATAAAAGTAATAAGTAATGTTGGCGAAAATGGTGCATAATATAAAATAAGCACATATTTGTAAAGAAAATATTAACAGAATAACTAAACAGATGATATACCTACGAGAGTGCCTCACTTTAGTGCAAACAAATAAAGGTATTGAATGCTAAACAAACGTCGGAACACGACGTCAGTTTACAAAGCAGTGAATAAGAACAAAGGATATTGATGAACTTGAAAAATCAACAATGTTACCAACTGTGGCATAAATAAACGATAATAGAATTGCACAACTATTAGTTCACTCTCATAACTAATTGATAAGGCTTATCTATTCTAGAGCAAGTGGGTCAACGTTTAGTTACATGTAAATTCTATTTATTGATAATACTCGTATTACAAATATCTGGCACCACAACCAGCATCGATTTATTATTATTTATTATGTGCTCGGGAACAGATCACAAAGGCAGTGCGTCGAAACTATTCCTCCCGATGGTTTTGTTTCGAACCTATTCTGTTTATTAATATTAGGCAAATTCAATTGGTTAATGACAGATAAAGCAACAAATAACCATATAAGTTCGATATTTGCTTAAAATATTATGTGTTTCACAACATATTCCAAACATTACCTATTGTGATGTCCACAGACGAAGAAGATCAATTGTAGCATAATCCCTCAGGTCACCTTCAGATGATATAATAGTCTACAATAATTGTGCATCAATTAGCAATTCAAGAATACCATTAATTTCCCAACCACGCAACGTAAAAACAAACCCAACCCAAAACATAGAAGAGATAAGAAGAAACATAATATTATTGATAAGGCACGTAGGTGATATAGTTTAGTTAATTTATTACACGTCCCTAGTGATAAGGTAAGTATAATAGTAATTCATTCGCACGTAGATACTGTCATCTATATTATAACAAATCATAAAGGTGTAGAATTTGTTGCGTTGATAGTGCTCATTTTGTTTGAACATTTATTTTTGGTTCAAATGTCCTGTTAGTTCAGGAACGTTATATATTTATGATTTATTACTTTTATTATTTTTATTATATTAAGGCTTCAATGGAATATTCCATTTGCAATACCTTATAGAGTTGTACATAGTTTTATAGGTTCCTGTCCGGTCAGTGAACGCCACGAACAGGAAACCGAAATCGAATATAATTTCAATGCAGATCTTGCAAAGTCGTTCTATTAGTATTCAGCAAGTTTTGCGAGCCAATGGCGAGCGACTATGATCGTCTGAATATGTATGAATAGTCGGAGTAACACGCACGTAGTTGAGCCATGACACACATGTACTGTACTTACATATAGGTATCTGGAGATTCTTCTCAATTTACATACTTATTAAGGTGTTCCACGTCATTACTACATTTCAAAGTTTAATAGAGCAGCATTTAAATATTTTGTTGTCGGTATAAATGACTCTGACGATGTTTAATTCATAGCTTAGTGGAAGTGAAATGAAACCTGAATGCGCTATTGTAGTTGACGTGTAAATATCTCAACGCAAAACGTTGATCGAACGAATACAATGGAGCCAGTGTTCTTCCTCGTCTATAAAGAAGGTTGAGTATCGAAGTGACCCTTGACTTCTGTCTGGAGTATGATGAGCTTAAAACGTAGTACCTAGGTATATTTTGACCTTTAAAATAACAAGTATTTAAAGTATTAATCATCACTTTAAAGGTAAGTATTAACAGGTATGTTTCGTAACACCATAATGAGATATTTGTTTCGTTAAATTTCACACAAGATGTTCTAAATACAAAAAGTGCTAAACATTTAACACATAGGATTGTATTTCAAGAACGTCAATTATGACATCATGCTGTGTGAAGTGAGGAGAACAATGTGAAAACCCCGTATTAATGACTTTGGAGAACAATGCACAGATAATAAAAACTGCAAATGAAACGACACACACACAAACACTCACAAGTAACTGGAATGTTTAACAATTAGCCTTCATTTGATGAAGATGATATTCCAAACTCATACACTGTAAGTATTCTTTTCTGAGAACTGACATGATTATTAGTCTATAACAATGAGTCACTCATTAGCATTTGTTGAAAACATATGTCGTTCAGTCATCCTCTATCTCCCGTTTTACCTACATCTGTTATGTTCTCAGTTACGTTGTTAACACATGTGAACTAATGGCCCAAACTGACTTGCCACGTATTTATGTTCGCTACGTGCTAAACACAAACGTCGGCGCTTATAAAATACTCACAACAGTAAGTATTCCGTTCAAAACAACGATGAAATTATTTATTTAGGAAGAACAGACGGATGCACTCTTGAAACAGAACTGAAATAGTAATTACATGTACAATGGAAAAGAAACGAGACTGAAGCATGCGAAGTGGTGTTGCGCGACGTGGGAAAGCGAAATGGCAGTTAAATGTTGGCAGCCATGTTGGATTTGACTCGTTCGGAATCACGTGTCCACGCGCGTCCGCTTGGCAACAGCGTACACATTAAACGGAGCGGAACAATGTGTGTACATACACCACGTGGTTTTTTATTTGTGCAACATTCCACCGACCGGCTGCAATTGAATTTATCGATAGAGCTAAATCTATATTGTGTACGTATTCGAATTGTTAACTGGTGACGGTGACGTAAGAATTGAATTCTGCGATAAAGAGAATATTGTTTAAATAGGTAATTGGCTCGCTCTTCAACCGACTCCGTCAATAGCTTTATGTAATGTTGTAAATTATACTTAGGCGCCTACTCATTCCTCTGTGGCGCCTTACCTACCTATGTATTAAAGTTACCACGTTATACTAGCATGCCGTGTGCTGTCAATGGACTTACATGTTTTCTCACATAATTTAATTTACGTTGATACTGACAAGCCTAAGTAGGTACCAACAACTTATTACCTGAGAAGGTGAATGTACAGGATTCAAATTACGTTAAGTATTTACTTACCTACTAACACTGAGTCAGAGGTATTAAAACTAGCGAGTAATTCATAATTTGATGTGTAACTAAATACTTATATATTTTATTATCGTTTCTTCAACATTACTACTTTTAACGCTTCCTTGTGTACACATCCGCATAAAAATATTTAGGAGAATGTTTAAATATTTAGAAAACATGAATACCTACCTACTTAATAGGAATGTATATGTATAAACACAATTCAACATAAATTGGACAAATGTTAGAAATTTCTGAAGTATGAATGTTATTTATTTGGAACATTTCAAATTAATTTACTAAAATATAACTAAATATTACAAACCAGCATACCAAAACCAGGTACAACACAGAGAACTTAATTTGTACCTACTTGGTAACTATGTTATAAAAATACTGAACACATTAATATAGTAATTTAATGTTTTTCGTGACAAACGTTTCCTTAACGTCCCACCATGCTATTCGTGACTCATCGTTGTATGTACATTATTGTATTGTTTGTTATGTTATTATTACGTTGTGCGACGTTGCCAGCTCGACTACGAGAGCCACGACCGGCAACGTCCGTTTTTACGTCTCTCTAGGTTAGTAACTTTTAAACTTACCTGCTCTCATCCAATTAGATCAGACTTATCAACCCGCATATAATTAATGCACCTGCCCATTATTGAATTTAGAAATTTAGTAGGTAGTCAAGTCAAGTAGTGTACTTACGTTACTGGGTTTCATTATTTTTTGAACTTGTTTGTGCTGTATTTTTTATAAAAACAGAATATTGTAGTACTAACTTTAATTCAAAAGTGAACACACAACACAAAACAATTTCAGCTTTGCGTACTAATCAGCTGATAGAACATAGGCAAAAGAATCTCAATTCTCCAAAAAAAGTACAGCTAAGTAAAGTAAAGTAAAGTAAGTAAAGTACCCATTGTGTAAGTAGCCTTTGACCGGACTTAAATAAACAACCGTATCCGCAAAGACTTCTTTTGTTATCTCTAAACGCCAAGCCACGATAGTATATTGAGGGCATATAAAATGAATTATATTCTATGGGTGTGCCAAAATTATCGTTCAGTTCGAGAATTACTTGAGTGAGTGATATTCAAATGTTTTATGAAGAGAGATCATTTGAGAGAGGGAAAAATAAAAAGTTAATAGAAATAAAAAAGCTACTTACCTTTAATTATTCAATTCTTTCTTCTACACAAAATTGTATTCTAGATTTGTAAGTACCAATTGGTGCTCGCTTATTATTACTATCACGTAATTCATGAAATTCAATGACTAAAAAGCGACAACAAAAACCAGCCATTTGGTAAAAAAATTAACGGCAACCAAATCTTAAAGAAAAGGACGAATATAGTGAATGTCGATTGTTAGAAGGAGACGGGTGTGCACGCCATCTTGCCTGCATTGAGTCTTTAGTCACGCGCAGTAAAACAGCGTTTCTATTTTTTGCACGCTCTCGTCTGACCTCGTTGGTTTATCGTTATCATACAGCTCTAATAATAAATGGATTTCGCTCGTCATGGAATGTGCACTCGCATAAACAGGCATAGTGTAAAACTTGATAACCTTCGCTCAAGTCTCTTCAAAATTACTGACCTGCAATATGCAACTCCTTGATTTCATTAGGTATATACTAACGAAAGGTTCTATGATACGTACGAACATGTTACTCGTGTTGTTCTATATTGTTGTCCACTGTTGCTTTCAATAACCCATTTAACCTCTTAATAAGAAAGTTCATAGTCAATTAGTTCAGCAACATAGTTGTGAACTTCGACGTTTCTGTGCCAGCGCAGATGAGAAGCAATTGGCCGACATTCAAGACTTGGTTTGGATAGAGATGTTTTATAGTAACTTTCTTTAGAGGCTTTAAAACTTAAATTTATCGAAGTTAAAACAGTCTTTGGGATAGATATCTAACTAAGGATTGAATACGATTCAATCACATATTGATCTTTGCATTGTGCAATTAGTCTACTATAAATCCCCGCCTTTTCTGAAAAAGAAACTAATACATTTATCTACTAAGTATAATATGTCTTAGTAGTCATCAATAAATTTTATGCTGCCAGAGTTATAACTTCTGAATGTGTCAGTTATGTCTTCAGCATGCGTCATAATACAGAGGCATTTACTGCTGTTAAAGACGACATAAACTCGTATGAGGTCAATAATATACTGGTAATATAATTTCTTAGTTCGATTATGACCTGAAGAAACAAAAGAATAGTTGTAAAACCTAATCTTAGCTATATAAAACTTTATCAATTTGTATTAATAACTTGTAAAGACTTGAAGACGAATAAATACAATTCAGATGAAGCAACGCAGTGTGTAAATAGGTACGAGTATATTAACCCTACAGTGCAGTAGCTACTATAACGAAAACTTTCTAATTTAGAATAATTCAGCTCGTTTGGAAAACAAAACTAACTTTGAGCAATGAATAAGAAGACACTATAAATTAACTCGGGTAATGTAATACAAAGTTTATTCATAGCCAGACAGCAATTACGTCGAGAAGTTTAAGCGGCATTCACGAACACCAAAGAGAGGGGAGGCATCTCTTTCCAGCCGTCCCCACCCACTATTCTCATCCCCTCGATCCTGTTTTAACAGGCTGCGGGGATAAAATTAACAAAGTTCCAACACTCCCGGATTCTATACGATTATTTTAGAATCTTTTAAAGATTCTAACTTTGTTTGACAGTTGGGGCTGCAGGAAAAATTTGATGTAAATTAATTGCATTCGCCGCAATTTTCTTACACGTTTTTCTATGTTGGTAGCATCTTTGGAGAATAAAGCCATCAACGGCTTATAGGTTCTTTAGTTTTTGGACAAATAATACAAAATAGATTAATTTGAAGTTAACGAAATGTCACAATTACCTACATTTTATTGTGTGAAACATGGCCAAAGATAAGCAAGCAAGTACTTTATTGGTAAACATTGAAGATAAGTAAAGTAGATAGCGGATGGGAAGTTTGATGAAGTCCACAAAGTTGGTTAAGTTTCCAACTTGTTCTGCAAAGTCTGCTCCTTCAAAACTGTAATGGTTGGGAACAGATAATCTACAAGTTTGTCAGTGTTAGCAAACTTCGGTAATATAATATGGTCTCTACGTAATTACTTTTTCAAAATAATCTAGAAACAATGTTAAAACTAGTCATCATTAAAAAAGACATAAAACCAATGAGAATGCGTGTAGAAAATAAGAAAATGGCATAGAATTATAGTAGGTATGACTTGCATTTGCTTGCAAGACAGTAAGTGGGAAAATCATATAGTTTTGTGACTATGACAACACAACTTCCTCTTGGTCATACCTGTGTGACTAAATGGTGTGACAACAACATTCGCGAGAAAACTCCAAACAAATTTGATACGCATTTAACTGATTTTTAAAAATAAATTAGAAGAACAAAGTACTTTTAATGGGGAAGTTTCATAACGAACAAGTTTCGGAAACTCGGAAAGTTATTTTGCGAAATGTTTTATTTTAAACCTTACAGTGTATAAACTTAATACCAACTTCAACTTATTTCCAAGTACCTACTCGTACAAGAAATTGTTGCAAAATTTGCTTCGAAATATTTCTCAAGTTTTCGCTGAAGATGCTAGTTAGGGCAAGTCAGGATTTTGTGATCTGTTTATAATTAATTTCTATCTTAATATTTTAGCTGATTACACTCAAAATAAGTTCCTTCCTCATACCAAGAATAGAGTGAGCTCATTGCTCTTACATAAAGGTGAGTTGATCCATAGGTGTATCAGCTTCAAAAGATATTTTACTCACAACAAGTTAAATCAAAAAAGATGTTTTCAATTTAAAAATAACATTACCTATCCATTATATAACACATAATTGGTAGTATTCAAGATATGAACAATAAACAATGCCGATACGAGCTGTAAGATACCATTGGAAAAATACATAAGTACATTTTTAATCAAACAAGATAAAAATATTTACAGAACGTTGATGATAAACAAAACAAAGCCGAATTTACAACAAACAACAAGTAAGTATAATTAAGTGGACCTTCGAATTTACGACTTGCTGAATAAGTAAGCGTAGATCAGATTGGTCTTAGTTTGTGTAATAGAGTTGGTACGGATACGTAAACTTTGTGAATTGATTCTGAACTTTGTGGTTAGGGTTTGCAACAAAAACAGAACTCAAATGCAGTTTCGAATTGGTGAATTTGGTTAGTTACATACACGTAATAAGAGCTGATTGTCTACAAGAAAGTTAGTAAAGTAGTTTTATAGTTTATACTTTCGATTGTCAGCACTTTACGTGGTGGAACCTATTACCTTTTTTATACTATTAAGTATTCATTAACGTTAGTGAATAGTGTAGATGAACACCTTTGGAAATGCCGTAGAGCGAAACTATTCTCGTTTATAAAAAGAAATCATTGGAATAGTGTACAAGTGTGTTTCTCCATAATGTAATTTTTATATTTAAAAGTAAATATCTCAGTCTTTTTCCGTCGTCAGCACCTGTTTTTTTATTATTTCGCGTTGCCAGTCCTACGTCCATTGCCGAGCGCCTCTGGTGAGCACACAAGGAATTTCGGCGGACTTTGACCACCCTCTTCGAGAATCCGTCGTCAACGCCTAGCTTAGGTATCATAATGTTTAATTATTATAGTATATCTGCAGCCAACCCTTCTCAATGTCTGTTGGTAAATTATAAAGTGTGTTCGTTACCTCTAACCTTTGTATTTATTTTATTGGGGTAACGTAAACAGTAGTCGTAAGTAAAGATAATACCAAGTGTACTTTTCTATCTACGCATATGTTGAACTCATATCATTCTTACATGTTATCAGTACTGATGCAGGTCAAAACTAAAATACTCATTAGCCTTTGACTTTATCCGTGCAAGATAATGCGATTTGTTGATAAACTTATCCTTGAAAGAATGTAAATTACTACCAATTCCAATATGCAATCTCGATCACCTATTTGTGATTAAAAAAAATCTCATAAGAAGACAGTTCTCTTAACATAAGATACAGAGTAATATTAATAAATAACAATTTAGTTCGAACTATGGATCGAGATTGCATATTGGAATTCCATATTTTGCTTTCTGGAAGTGATAGTTCATACAATTCCCAATTTGACAATGGCAGAATTTCATGGAATGATCTATCCCGGATAGCAAAATATTGATAGAGATTGCATTATTGGAATTGGTAGTTAGTCATTAACGTGTCTTACTGAATATAATATCTACTGTTTAGGACACGGAGCGTATTAGTGTTTCGGTAATAATCTTCCGGTAATATCACATTTCACACACTTTTTGCAAATTCAAACTTACGTACGTATCGAATGGAAGTTTGAATTTGCAAAAAGTATTTGTATAAGTTATTTAGTTTTAATAGTCCACGTTTTGTAACGTTTGACGCCAAGAGGCATCGCGTAGCGCTATTATTCCAGATTTGTTGTAAAGCCAGAACCAATAGAAGACCTCACAAATCTGGAAAATATTCAAAGCGTCCCACGTCTATACCGACTTATAAAAAAAACACATTGTGTGTAGCTGATTTCATTCTTTTAGCACGAGTTATATCGCTATTCCAAATTGAAATCTTGACAAATCGTCTAAGCCAAGTTTAGTAACAAGAAAGGGTTACCGTGCATGAACAAAATAAAAGCTAAACAACAGAACAAAAGCTAAGTCGGAAAGTAAACGACCGATAGAAAATTAACACGATCTTAAAGCTAGTACAGTTGCTAATATTATTGGCAAATACAGTAATATAAGCAGTGATTACATTTAGTCTAACGTCTTAGCAACGGCCAATCAGACGTGTATATAATAATATATACTTACGAAAATTGTAATAGGTAAGGTAGAAATTGTATCACATTCTAAACATAAGATATCACAAATAAATAAAGACATAGTAAGCTATTATGTTGCTATCTTTATTAGATACTGATAAACAACCCGTTACCTGCGATTCTGAAATACGAACCGATAAGAATCTGTTATCGCCTGCAGAGCTACATACATAAAAATATTATCTTCTACTACCAATAAACTTTTTGTTACTTAACAACTTAAAATAATGGCTTGTAAAGTAGTCTTCGTATCGTGTAATAATAATAGAACGAAAGTAATTGATGTCTACTTAAGAAAGACTAGTATAATATCAAAAATATTGTAAAGGAAGAGCATACCAATCAGTATTAATCCCCCTTATATTACATAGATCATTAATTTTCTACACGTATCCTATTTGGAATTCAACGCCAGTAACGAGACCGAAATCCTCGGCCACTAGGGTAAAACAATGACTGTAAATTAAGCTCAAACTCATTAAAAGCGAACCGAGGGATGAACGGGTTGGTAGTTCAACATGTTTTATACGATCGAACTTTAATTGGTAGATCCAAAATCCAGTTCATGTTTATTAACTTATACAAATTGCTACGTTATTAGGACACAGGCATTTGAAGATTTCAATTAAAGTTATGCTTATTTAAATAAATACCAATCAGTGGAGATTATTTACCCATATAATTCCAGTCACTGGTACGAGTATCGTCTTAACAGTCATCTTTATTTAATATCTACATATAATGTAGTATATTAATACCGTCAGCTATGCATAAGCCTCTCGATTGCAGGCAAAATGGCTACACATTTATATTCAAGTTAACTGCTCCATCAAAGGTCAATTTGATCGTTTACAGAGACGGGAAATCATCAATCAACATTTAGTTGATACGAGCACTTTAAACACGATTACTTGAACATCGATGTTGGCTCATTTCCAATCCCAGTTCTAACACCTATTTACAATCGTAGAGTTCATGTAGGTACCCGCTATTAATAAATGTATGCCAGATTAAATAAAATATGAAAACCACAAGTGTCCCACTGATACCGAAAGAAAAGTATTAAAGTACCTATTTTGTGTTAATTGTGAATGAATTTTCGTATAATGTTGTTGCTTCAAATTGACCCAGTGTAACAGATTTTATTTCCAACTAGAGTTTATGTATGTGTGAGATTATAACCTCAATATAAATTAAGTTATATTTACTCATTATCTAGTCACCGAAAGCATCATCGGCATGATCGTTATTATTTAACTCAACTTACAGCCGGTTTCTGAATTGAGAATTTCAAGTTGAGTGTCTATTGAGAATATTTGAGAACGCAACATGTCAATATAAGAAGCAAATCGCACTCGTAGTTTACTCAAGAAATTATCCAACCCAAATTTTCAATTTAGAAACTTGTCGTATAACTACAAAAGTGTTATCGAAAGGTTGCTCGCAAATTACTTGTTTTGACAATGATAAATATTAAATATAGCATCAGTACTCATTTAGAGACCAACAAATTAAAAACTATACACATACAAGGAGACGAGTTCGAAACATCTTCAAGATAACTAGAGTTTTAAGCACAACGACTATAAAGTTAAAGTCCCCTTTCTATCAATAACAATACCTTTTTCTAAAGTAATATGTAGGTACCTATCTCTTCAGTTCACTGCGGTCATCAGTCCAATCAGTAAACTTGATGTGCCCTTGAAGATTGTGAGTAGTCTGGTTGGAACCGTGCCAATCAATTCGCGATACTGCATTAATTTGCTTACCACACAGTTATATTATGTATGTGACATAGTCCACTCTGCCACGTGACAAGATTGCTTGGAAACGTAACCGCGAAATTTCGATATCTCATCTACCATAATAAATCTAGTAAATTCTTAAAAATGACATTGTAGCCAGACTTCTTCGTTTGTCGATTTAATATAAACTTACTATGTTTTTCGTCCACAACGGCGTCATCCTTTATCTATTTTCTTTCATTGTGGCCTCTGTATATTTCATGTTCGTTTTTTACAACGACTAATTATGTTTGTTAAGATTACTTAAATAAATGTCACCATTTATAATTGTTGCCTTCAGCTCGTTGTTTTAATAAAAACCAATATAAATGACATCCATTACAGTGATCACGTTTGGCGTGCAGCCACGGTCGTCAGCCTCACCTTGACCAAGATTGGAACGTGACCCAAGATGTCGGTGTCGCTGTACATACTGATTATCTGATAATTTTTATACTTCTTCGGCGTAAATAATCGTTACACGAATTTCAATCAAAGTGAACCTGCTATTGAGCATAGATATTGATCTATACTTCATTCTATAAACATATTATATATTCGTGCATGGGCGTAGCCAGGTAATATTTTGAAATAAATCTAATAAGAAAAGGATAAGAAACGACAAAAGCAAAAATCAATAATAGAAGCAACGCGGCAGTATCGCATCTCAAAATATATTCACTTCCTGGAATTTTTACGCGGGATGGGATGACTATACTGCGCTTTCTGTAGCTGTAGGGGTCACCACCTGATATAGCACTGTGTCGAACACGACAGGCGAGGCCGGGAAGGGTAGTGCAAAAGTGCACATTTAGTTGAAGAAAAAATCAAATTCTTTCTCATTCTCATCTGTGGATTCTGTGGTGCAAGTGTCGCCCGTTGCGTACCTGCATCATTGTGCAATTTCTGAAGAGCAGTATTAATTAAAAACTAGTTATCCCAGCGAACTTTGTATCGCCTCAAATATATAAAAATAAAAAATAATATATATAAATAGATAAAAAAAAAAAAATATGTAAATTGAAAAACGCGACGGACGGACAGACAGACAAATTGTCGTATTAAATATATAGATTGGATAGGTATAAAGAAGTTTTTCAAATGTATGCTTTCAATTTAGTCTTGCCATCATCAGCCCGCGAGGAGTTCCTGGAGACCCTGGAGCGCCACTGAACCCATGGGCCGCCCTTTCCTTGAGGTCAGAGGTAAACTCCGACCGAGGGCGCTCCCACTGACCCAGATTCTCCAGCCGGATCAGCTGGAGGAGGTCTTGGGCTTTCTTTTCCGACGAGCGTGGAGGAGCACATCCCTCCGGGCATGGCTCGGTCTTAGACGTCCAACGCGGATAGCAGCGGCGAAGACGACGTACCCGAAGTCAGAGAGTTAGGAGCAGTGGTACTTCGGCTCAGTCGCCGGAAAATCACCACCCCTGGACAAGACGTCGACCTCGACTGCTCGGCGGGCTCTTCAGCGCATACCTCGAAAGGGGCCCCTTAGTTTCCCAAGGTGTGGAGGACGGGGAAACTGGTCCTGATTCGGAAACCGGGGCGGCCAGCGGACTCACCGTCGGGCTACCGGCCGATCGTGTTGCTCAAAGACCCTGACGGAGGAAGCAGGGGCGAGGTAGTGTTGGTGGTGTCTCTTGACATCGCCAACGCCTTTAACACCTTACCCTGAAGCTGCGTTAGAGAGGCACTGATCTACCACGGAGTGCTTCTCTACCTCCGTCGTATTGTCGGGGCTTATTTATCCGAGAGGACCATAACTTCCCCTAGCTGGCTAAGGCCAGCTCGGCAATATGTGTAGTGCGTTGTGCACTCACCGATGCGGGATAAAACCCGACCACAAGAATGCGGGGTAAAATCCGACCACCACGCAGGGGCCACACAGGTGGCCATGGTCCGCCGGGCGCCACTGGAAATTCTTTTAGTGCGTACCAGAGGCGCTCGGCAATGGACGTAGTGCGGCAGCGGCCTAAGGCCGCGGATTTAAAAAAAGAAAACGGTCTTGACATCATGTTTAATATTTTTAATATCCCCCCTTTTTAAGGGGGGGGACTCCAGGTTTTACTCCTTTAGGGGCGGTGATCACCCCTCCCCCGATTTATTTTAGGATTAGGTCTGCCCCCCCCCCCCTTGATGGAATCCTGGCTACGCCCTTGTATTCGTGATAAGAGTTCTAAAAAGCAATTTCGAAGTTTCAAAGATTTAGGCGCAGTGAAATTTTATTGTGGAGCATTTTTAATTTCACAGTAATAAATAGTGTGAAATAAATTTATAACATTCAAAGCGTTATACCGTTTAAAAGTTAGTCACGATAGTGAACAATGAAGAGGTTAGACTAGTAATCAATTTTACTGTCTCAATTACGGATGAAAGAATGGTAATTTCAAAGTTTCATCTTCCAAAGAACTCCTCATCAATTGCAAAAACGTAAAAACGAACATCTTACTTTACTCGATTAATAAAAGTACTTTGCGAACGTTTAATTATTTACGTCTGAGTCTGGGCAGCCAAATTGTCAAGATTCCTTTGACGTTTTATAACCAGGTATTAATAACAGATTGGCATTAATTTATGAAACATTTTTTGATAAATGCGTAATGGAAACAGACTACGTGTCATGACCCAGTTTACAATCGTACGATAGTTTGCTCAAAGCAAGATAACACATCGTTTTCAATGATAAATTTAATAATGAGGATTTACACTATCTGAGGCACTTAGAGATAGCGCGCGTTCCTAAAACCACGTCGTCAACGAACACAATCAATATACAAACTCTAATATCTTTGATATTATAATACCAAGTCACATGACTCGCTGTTACTTGTGGATAGCTTCCACTGTGTTTGTAATAAAATATTGCTATTATAACCATACATTCTCATAACATCGTTGTTGTTTATAATGGTAATTGTACGCCGAGGTTTATCATATGACGAACATATTTTCGACACTTTGTGATATTTGTGATATTTGTGACTATACTTTTTCAGCTGCAGCTATACTGTAACTAGATAATAGTTTCTTCGACTTAAGGTTAGACTTTTTTGGGAAAGGGTTATTGGCCGTGCCTCATCGATTATGTACGGGTTGATGGTCGATTAGGACTTCATGAAATTAAAGTATTTTAAGCGACTTCATACGAAATATGACCCAGAACTTTATGGAATGGTGCTAACAGAGAGCAAGGCTGGTAACCTATTGAAATCTCGAATTTCTGTTACCCGAATGTTAAAACCCCGAAAACGGTTGGTAGAACTTTTAAAAGACAGATGTAATGAATGACAACTTTTTAAAATTCCCTTTTTAATATCCCAGGTGAATCAATTTCCAGGTTAACCAAATTTTCAAAAAGTATTTTTTGTTTCCCATATTCTCATAATCCAGATATAGTTATACCAGATTCTCAGAATACTTTTTTTGTTTCCCATCGTACCATTTTCCAAATAAACTATTACCAAATTTTCATAATCTTTTTATTTGGTTCCCATACAATCGTGTTCCAGCTAAAATATTGTATAATATATTATTTGCCTATTACAGATAGGTTTAAGTGTCAAATTCGACTTAGTAGGTTAGGTTAGGTTTGAATTGCGATCCCTGCCAGAACCGACTCGCTATTGTTTTACTTGCCCATTACAGATAGGTCAAATTCGACTCAGTAGGTTAGGTTAGGTTAGAACTGCAATCCCACGCACGAGCCGAGCGAGCGAAGCGGGCGTGCCGCGGCAGCGGCCGGCGAGTGCCAGAACCGACTCGCTATTGTTTTACTTGCCCATTACAGATAGGTTAAGGTTATTAAATTAAATATTAAATAAACAAACTGATTTATGTTGCCAGATGACTAAAATACCGAACAAAATTGCAAAAATTTAATAATTTCTTTATTTATTTAATATAAAAGGATTTAGTTTTTCTGGATATCATTTATTTTAATTTAAAACATCTTGATTTTAAAAATCTGGATATTGTTTGTCTGGATATCAATTAACTGTATTTCAAAAATTTGTGTTTTGAAAATTGGGCTTTCGTGCATATGGATTACGGTCATCTGGTCATTTTGTGCATTTAGATTTCATATGTCTGGAACTCATTCGTCTGGATTCTAAAACGTCGTACAAACGAATAAATGGGCAAATGAAATTCGGAGTTGCGATTATATGGCATACAAACCTTCGGATTTTGTAAAAACTTGTCGAAAAAAATGTCGAAACGTTTTCGGGATTATGATATTCGGAATATTAAAATTCGGGATTAAGATAGGTAACCACCAAGGCTGTGGAAGTGGAACAAAGAGATCAAGTAATCAAGAGGGTAGGACAGTAGATAATTTAGACGTACTACGTTTAGTTAGACTGATGTTGGAAAGCTAAATGTCGTAACGGCATCTTACAATGTTTTAACTTTGAACAATTTCGTCATATTATTTAGGTAAATTTACTTACTAAGTTATCGGTGTAAAGTTTTGACGATTTCCTGTTCAACACTGTCGAGTTTATTGATAAGAATTAATCGGGGCCGTAGGTATATAAGTATAATTTCAACAGGACGTTATTGCTTCACTTGGCCTTCAACTAAGTCTACAATAATACAACATTAATATGCTGTACAGAGATCAGTTAAGGAAAATGAAACTATTCAACTTATAGCAGAGGTAAATATATTCCTGTCCAGCATCTCACGAGTGTGGGGCTAGACCTGGCGGATGACCAGTACGGTTTCTGTTGGGGACGTTCTACCGTGAACGCTGATCCAGCATAACTGTAGGGAGCGTCAGCATCGGCATCGAGCCGTCGATGAAGTACTTGGGGCTCGTACACGATGGAACTTCCGACCTCATTTCCGAAGTTTGGTCCCCAAAGTGACGAAAGCTTCGGTCGCGCTTTCGTGGCTGATGCCCAACCTAAAGGGACCCAACGTTCCCAGCAGGAGACTGTACCTGGGGATCGTGCGAAGTATAGCCCTATACGGGGATCACGTATGGCGGGCTGATTGACGGCCAAGAACGCTACTACTTTGCACACCTTTGAAGACCTTGGCCGTCATGATAATAAGGGGGTACAGCACGATGTCCGTGGAGGCTGCATGTCTCTTAGCCGGCACCCCTCCATAGGACCTGGAAGCTAGAGCCCTTGCGTCATTGTTTAAATGACTCAAGGAGGCTCTGGAGCGGGATTCAGGCTTGCGTCTCGAGAAGACTTCAACCCATGTTCTCCAACGGGAGTAGGTGGAACGCGGCCGTGTCCTTCTGAAGCAGGCGGCCGAGAGGGTGAAGGAGCGTACCCTCCCTGCTGAGTTCCGCAGTCAGCGGCCGGGGCGCCGCAGACTTAACTACGCCCAAAACCATCGACCTCCATGATCGGGGCCTGAGGACGGCGTGATAGCCATTCGCCGTCCTTACAGAAGCAGGCTATAAGGGTCGCATGCTGAGAGAACTCTGCTCCGCAGACCGCAACCAGATTCACTCACCGGGACGCGGGATGAAACCCAACCAAACCTCCGAAGAGGCCACACAGATGGCCAAAGTCCGCCAGGCGCCACTGGGAATACCTTCTAATGCGTACCAGAGACGCCCGGCATTGGACGTAGGAGAAGCCGCGGCTATGAGCCGCGGTCTTCAAAAAAAAACAAAAGTATAAGAGGTAAATTAATTAATTTAAATTATTATTAAGTTATTATAAACTTCTTTAACGAATCGCTCTATAACTGCAAAGGAGGAAGACACAGACGTACGATAAACATTCCGAATACATTTTGAATACCTATATGTAAATATTGGATGGAACCAGGCGTTACTCGGCGAAAATCCATGACAAAGCAATGGTAAGTAAAATATTAAAAAAAAAAAAAAAAACACTTTAAACTTATTTTAAATTTCTTAATAGCACTATTTTTCGCAGGATTAAAAAGACAACAAAACGTCGACAATTGTTTCGCCTCTAAACGAAGCATTATCAAGACTGTCTCAGAGAGAACAGCAAAATTTGTGGTTAGAACATATTTGCTTAAAAGTAAACGTGTGCAAATTTCATTATCGCGATGTAGGATTTTTTCACAATAACTAACGTGGGTAGAAACCTCAGATCTTGCTAACTAAGTACCCAAAAATAGGCATTCACCAATACAAGACTTCATCTTATTAATTTTCAACAAATTGTGTAGAAATGCCAAACGACACATACAAACCAACAACCAACTAATGTGTCTGTCTGTTTACAACCAGATTAAGTAAGGGAGACGTGTGAAAATCTATTTGTTCATTGAGTAAGGCATCTCTTCTAACTATTTCTAGCCTTTCCCAAACACTCAGCTTGAACCCTTTCTCACATAAACGTAAAACTTTAAAGGTGTTACTATTGTTCAAGGGGTGACCAGTGTCAAGGAGGTGCTTCGCGAAGAGGGACTTCTCAGGACAACCGTTGCGGAACGCCGCCGTATGCTCCTTATATCTGATCTCAAAGGACCTGCCCGTCTGCCCCACATACTTCATATCACATCCATCACAACTCAGCAAATAAACACCCGATTTGCGTGAAACCGACACCGAGTTCTTGCCATTACACAGCTCCCTCAAGGTGTTCTGTGCTCTAAAAGCCACGAATATCCTATTCTCCCTCATGATCTTAGCTATACTCAACGAAACGGGACCCACGAACGGCAAACAGGCAGTGTACTTCTTAGGTGGATCTTGAGTTGGATACAATAAATGAAAACTAGCATCTCTGCGTTTTTTATTTAGTAATGAGTGGACCATACCTACGTTGTAGCCATTACTGTGTGCTATGTAACAAATGATAGACAATTCCTCATGAAATGCCTGTGGGCTCAACGGTACCGTCAGTAACCTGCTCAGTAAGCTGTGGAAAGCTGCCATTTTATGTTGCCATGGGTGGTTAGATGAGTAAGGGATAACAGTGTCTGTAAATGTAGGTTTCCTATAGATACGAAACTCATGAATACCATTCTTCCTAGTGATTGAAAGGTCTAACAAATTGAGAGTGGAATCCGACTCCACTTCCAGTGAAAAATCAATTCTAGGGTGTACTGAATTCAACTTGGAGACGAGGATACTGAGCTGACGCTTTGTTCCCGTCCAGCAGATGATAATGTCGTCCACGTATCTAAAGTAGTACAAGACATGAACGTTCCCAACTATGTGGTTAGTCTCGAACGCATCCATAAATATTTCAGCTATTAGTGGGCTCAGAGGCGACCCCATCGACAAACCGCAGAAAAAAGTTGTTGTTGAACTGAAAATAATTCTGTGACATGCACAATTTTGTTAGGTTATAAATTTCTTCTATTTTATTAAAATTGATCCTTTTGATTGTTAATTTGTGTTTTAAAATATCTAAGACTCCATTGTAAGGTACGTTCGTGAATAAACTTTTCACGTCCAAAGACACAAGTTGAGCATTGGACAATAACTTTATATTTTTGATTTTGTTTATGAGGTCAGTACTATTTTTTATAGAAAATTTTGGGTTAAAATCTATTGCTTCTGTCATAATATTATATTAGCTTGTAAGCCATAGCCTAGTTTAGTCTATGCTTAGATTATATCAATATTGTCTTGTCTATGTTCACTTCATTCTTTCCTCACTTTGTAACATGGCCGACTGAAATACACGACACGTATTATTACGAGCTCCTGTCTTTTATTCCAAAAACCAACAAACATCAGGTGTGGTGTAAACTGGCGTGTCTTAGGAAGAACTGGATCAACCAAAAGAAAAAAATGGACGAATCTTCAACGTCGTCGGGTCGCCTCAAGCACATGGACGTTCATGCATCCAACATGCCGCTCACGTGGAAAAATTGGATCACCAAATTCAAAATATATCTCAAAGCATTTAAATATGATCAAGAAAGCGAAGATAGGCAAGTTGCACTTTTATTACATTATATAGGACCAGATTGCCTTCACATATTTTATTCTTTCAACCTAGATGTCGAAACAGTCAAGCTACAAGTGTTGATCGACAGATTTGCAGGTTATTTCAGCCCAAAAGTCAATATAACCATGATAAGGCATAAACTTTTTAACAGAAAGCAACTGCAAAATGAACAGCTGGACAGTTATATAACAGATCTCAAAAATATAGCCCATCAGTGTAATTTTGGTGAATTGCAAGACGATTTACTAAAAGATATATTTAGTTGGAATCTAAATGATCAGAATCAATACATTAAAGAGAAAATTTTGCAAGAATTGCCTACCACTTTAGATGCCACTATAAATATTGCTAAGTCACTAGAATCGTCCCGGAAAGAAGTTCAAATATTATCAGGCACAAATCCCAATTCATCTGTAGCTAGTATAAATAGTATACATAACAGAAGTAGTCAACAGTCCAGTAGAAGTCATTCACAACATCGTCAGTCAAGAAATCAGTCAAGAAATCATAGTCGTAGTCAACAATCAAGGTATAATCCGCAGTCACAGGATCGTCAATCAAGAAGTCAGAGTCACAGTCAACAGTCAAGGTACAATCCTAACCAGTCATACAATACATCCCATTCATCGAGTTATAGCAGTCCCAATGGTTATAAAGGTAACAATCAGTCTATGAATAACTCAATGTGTCCAAAGTGTGGTCAAACACATCGTTTTAAATGTCCTGCTCTTGGTGCAAAATGTAATTTCTGTCAAAAACTTAATCATTATTCAAAGATGTGTAAGTCCAAGCAAAAATATGTTAATTATGTGCAAGAAGATTTTTCTAATGATGATCAAGCTTTTCTAGGTGCTGTTTATCAATGTAATTCTGTAAAATGTAGTAACCAATGGTCAATAACCCTAAGTATCTGTAGTCAATCTGTCTGCTTACTTATTGATTCAGGTGCAGATGTGAATTTGATGTCTAAGAAAGCATTTGAAAAACTAGCGTTGCAAGAGATAAATCTTATACAAACATCATTTAACTTGACAACATTTACAGGTCAAAGTATACCTACAATCGGTTATTGTACATTACCATGTAAGTATAATGACAAATCATACAACTTGTGTTTCCATATTACACAGTTAGATTGCAAAAATATTCTGGGTAGACAGTCATGTCAACAGTTAAAAGTCATAAAAAGAATACATTCAGTAACCTTTGATGAAAACATATCTGAACACAGTCCAAACTACACACTTAGTCAGCATAGCCAGAACAACAATTTACAGTCAATGTCAAGTCAGTCTAACAGTCAAAGTCAAGTCATATCACAGTCAATGTGTCACAAAGTCCCTACAGAGTCAAACAGTCTGTCAATACTAAAGAAATATAGTAAGGTTTTTAATGGAATAGGAGCTCTTAAAAACTATGAATGTCATTTAACTCTCAACGAAAATGTCAAGCCGTCGGTAGACGCAAGTAGAAAAATTCCTTTTAAATTACAGGATAAAGTCAAGGCAGAACTTAATAAGTTAGAAGTCACTGGTATTATTGCTCGAGTTGATGAACCAACTGATTGGGTCAACTCTATGGTAATTGTCTCTAAAAAGGATGGAAGCATTAGATTATGTTTAGATCCACGTAAGTTAAATAAAGCTATCAAACGTTCACATTACCCATTTCCACATATTGATGAAATTAAAGCAGAACTAAATGGTTCATGTTATTTTTCAAATTTAGACGCTAAGTCAGGCTTTTGGAATCTTGTCTTAGATGAAGAATCATCCAAACTATGTACTTTTATAAGCCCCTATGGCAGATTTCGTTTTTTAAGGCTACCGTTTGGTGTCAATGCATCTCCAGAAATCTTTCATAAAGAAATGATTTCCCGGTTTGGTGACATACAAGGCATTAAAATAATGATGGACGACTTTCTTATACATGCTAAAACCATTCAAGAACATGATCAAATCCTAGAAAAAGTTCTTTGTCGTGCAAAAGATATAGGTCTAACATTTAATAGTAATAAATGTAACATTTGTCAAAGTGAAGTCAAGTATTTAGGTTTTATATTCAATAAAAATGGAGTGTCTGTAGATCCATCTAAAGTAAATTCAATTTGCAACATGCCACAGCCTAAGAATGTCACAGATGTCCAGAGATTCCTGGGCATGATTAATTTTCTTGGCTCATTCATAAAAAAATTATCAAAAGAAACATCAAACATAAGACAGTTACTTAATAAAAACACAATATGGTCATGGAATGACAGTCATGAGAAAGAATTCAATAAATTAAAGTCTCTAATTAGTTCTTCACCAGTCTTAACTTACTTTGATCCTCAAAAACCACTTACTTTGTCAGTAGATGCTTCAAAAGATGCTTTAGGTGCTGTCATCTTACATAATATTAGTCCTATAGCATATGGCTCAGCTTCTTTGACAAAGTCTCAACAAAATTACTCTCAGATTGAAAAGGAACTCCTAGCAATTTTATTTGGTTGTACTAAGTTCCATCAATACATTTTTGGTAACAAAGTCCTAGTGGAAACAGATCACAAACCTATTGTCTCTTTATTTGGTAAACCTTTATTTAATATTCCACCAAGATTGCAACGAATAATGCTTCGTTTGCAACCCTATGATCTTATCGTTACTTATAAACCAGGTAAATATTTATATGTCGCAGACACATTGTCCCGTGCTGCATTACCAGAAAATGCATTAGTAGAATTGGATGAAGATATTAAACTTCATGTTAATTTACTCACTGCTAATTTGTCACTTAGTCGTTTCAAGTTACAACAAATTGAACAAGCTACCAGGTCTGACCAAACTCTTCAAACTCTTATTAATTACTGTAAAAATGGATTTCCAAATTCAAAGCATAAAGTAGAAGATTGTATTAAACCTTTCTTTCCTGTTAAAGATGATATACATTATGCTAATAACCTTTTATTTTTGTCAGATAGAGTTATTATACCTATTTCTTTAAGAAAAGATTTCTTAAAACTATTACATGAAGGTCATCAAGGCTTGAATAGTTGTAGAAATTTGGCAAGACATACAATTTACTGGCCTAATATTAGTCAAGATATAGATAATTACATCAGTAATTGTGAAATTTGTCTCACTTTAAGAAAGAGTAACACTAAAGAAAGTCTATTACCACATGATTACAAATACATTCCTTGGCATAAGGTTGGTATAGATTTCTTTGAGTTCAACAAGCATACATACTTAATTGTAGTCGATTATTTCTCAAAATATGTTGAGATAGCAATTTTAAGTAATGGTTACAGTGCAGACCAAGTCATAATCAAGTTAAAATCAATATTTGCTCGTCATGGTATTCCCCATACATTAATGTCAGATAATGGTCCACCGATGAATTCCAAATCTTTTCATGATTTCACACAAGATTGGAATATTCACCATGTCACTTCCAGTCCCTATCACAGCCGCTCAAATGGTATGGTAGAACGGACAGTAGGCATAATTAAAAATATGCTTAGAAAATGTTTACTTGATAATACTGATCCATATTTAGCATTACTGCAATATCGCAATACTCCCAAAAACAATTTATGTTCACCAGCACAACTTTCCATGTCACGTAGACTTCGTACAAAGCTACCTATAGTAGAAAAACTTTTAAAACCAAAATTGTGTAACTATAGACATCTTAAACAAGTCAATAATCAAAATTTACATAAGATGAAAGAGTATTACAACAAAAATTCCAAAGATCTTAAACCCTTGGAGGTAAATAGTCATGTTATGTTTCAAAAACATCCACAATCGTCTTGGTTTCCAGGTATTATACAACAAGTTAGTCCTGAACCTAGGTCGTATATCATAAAAAGTAAATTTGGTACATATCGTCGCAATAGACAATACATAACACTTAGACCAAAGTCTCAATATTCTTTTCATTCACATAACACACAGACTAATAATTTTCACACTCAACCAGTCAGTTCCAATCAAACTTATATCAGTTATACTCCTTGTTATACAAATGATTACTCTAAAATTTCTCATAGTCAATCTCCTCAACGTACTAGCAGTCAACCAATTAAGAAATATTCTAGTTCAGGAAGAGAGATAAGGCAACCACAACGTCTTATAGACACAGTCTTATAAGCATTGTTTCGTATTCATTGTCATGTACTTAGTTATAAGTAATTAATTAGTAAACTAAAATGTTGTAAACCATTGTTTGTTTACATTTAGAAACAATCGTCAAATTGACAACTTCAAATTATGTCAACTGTCAGAATCTTTTAAAACGTCAATATGTCTCGTGTCAAAACACTAAAATGCGTTTTGTTATTTTTATATAAAAATCTAAAATATAAGTTATAATAAAGTTACTTAAAGGGAAGATGTCATAATATTATATTAGCTTGTAAGCCATAGCCTAGTTTAGTCTATGCTTAGATTATATCAATATTGTCTTGTCTATGTTCACTTCATTCTTTCCTCACTTTGTAACATGGCCGACTGAAATACACGACACGTATTATTACGAGCTCCTGTCTTTTATTCCAAAAATCAACAAACAGCTTCTTTAATGATTGTGTTCAAATACTTCGACAAATTGTATGCTGGAGCCCCCCTATATGCGACAACAGGTCTAATCGGGCAACCTTCCTTATGTATTTTTGGAAGGCCGTAAAACAACGGACAACGAGGATTCATGTTTATCAAGGTCTTATGCAACGAAGAATTCTCAGGGAATAAGTAAGTCGTGGATTTTATAGTAAGTTTCAGTTCAGCCTGGAACTTAGCTGTGGGATTAAAGGTTATGTGTTGAAAATCATCAGACAAAATGATGTCATTGACCCTTGCTATGTAGTCCACCCTAGGGATCAAAACCACGGTGTTACCCTTATCAGCTTTGCTTAAAACCACATCCCCATCACTAAGTTTGTTGCGAATCGACTTTTGTACAGCCAATTCGGAGTTAAAAGTACCAGACAAACTAACAGAATCGATTTTTTGTGCTACCAATGCCTTTAACATTATGTCACCCCTATTTCTAATGATTGCCACCTCCACATCCACTGTCAAAGGTTCTAAAGATTTTTTATTGTAAAAAGACAACAAAATGTCGACAATTGTTACGCCTCTAAACGAAGCATTATCAAGACTGTCTCAGAGAGAACAGCAAAATTTGTGGTTATAACATATTTGCTTATAAGTAAACGTGTGCAAATTTCATTATCGCGATGTAGGATTTTTCACAATAACTAACGTGGGTAGAAACCTCAGATCTTGCTAACTAAGTACCCAAAAATAGGCATTCACCAATACAAGACTTCATCTTATTAATTTTCAACAAATTGTGTAGAAATGCCAAACGACACATACAAACCAACAACCAACTAATGTGTCTGTCTGTTTACAACCAGATTAAGTAAGGGAGACGTGTGAAAATCTATTTGTTCATTGAGTAAGGTGTCCGCATCTCTTCTAACTATTTCTAGCCTTTCCCAAACACTCAGCTTGAACCCTTTCTCACATAAACGTAAAACTTTAAAGGTGTTACTATTGTTCAAGGGGTGACCAGTGTCAAGGAGGTGCTTCGCGAAGAGGGACTTCTCAGGACAACCGTTGCGGAACGCCGCCGTATGCTCCTTATATCTGATCTCAAAGGACCTGCCCGTCTGCCCCACATACTTCATATCACATCCATCACAACTCAGCAAATAAACACCCGATCTGCGTGAAACCTCAAGGTGTTCTGTGCTCTAAAAGCCACGAATATCCTATTCTCCCTCATGATCTTAGCTATACTCAACGAAACGGGACCCACGAAAGGCAAACAGGCAGTGTACTTCTTAGGTGGATCTTGAGTTGGATACAATAAATGAAAACTAGCATCTCTGCGTTTTTTATTTAGTAATGAGTGGACCATACCTACGTTGTAGCCATTACTGTGTGCTATGTAACAAATGATAGACAATTCCTCATGAAATGCCTGTGGGTTCAACGGTACCGTCAGTAACCTGCTCAGTAAGCTGTGGAAAGCTGCCATTTTATGTTGCCATGGGTGGTTAGATGAGTAAGGGATAACAGTGTCTGTAAATGTAGGTTTCCTATATATCTATAGGAAACCTACATTTACAGACACTCATGAATACCATTCTTCCTAGTGATTGAAAGGTCTAAGAAATTGAGAGTGGAATCCGACTCCACTTCCAGTGAAAAATCAATTCTAGGGTGTACTGAATTTAACTTGGAGACGAGGATACTGAGCTGACGCTTTGTTCCCGTCCAGCAGATGATAATGTCGTCCACGTATCTAAAGTAGTACAAGACCTATATGTAGCCAAGAAACTCGTCGTCAGCCAGAAGTTGTACAAACTTGCAGGTGCAATTGTAGTAATATACATACATCAAAGAATAAGTAAGTATTTATACAAGTACGATTATAATAAAGTAAGAAAGGACAAAGCTCGGTGAGCCGCTCTGTTCGTTAGAAAACGGAATTTTTAAAAATGGTTTTTGTTGGTTTTGTTGTAGAAACAAGTAGCTGTGAAAAAATAACTCTGACGACGACGGCTTTACTCTACCTATTTGCATAACTGCATTAATTGTTAAGATACTGTTTATGAGCCACACCTAACCTTCACACAACATCCATGTCTTCCCTCATTTATAACAAACGTTATAACATCATACATATTCAAGTAGGTTAGGTATAATGTATAATGTATTATATCTCCTTACATGTTTAATATGACTAATAACATTCTAGCCAAAGAGTTTATTGACTTGGTATAGACAAGTACCGTTAACCCTTTCATAAACCATACAATTAAGAGGAATGTGTATTTCAACATCAGTCAATGACACTACTGAATATCCATCTTATTGGTTAGATGTAATTAAAGCATGCTTTTGTGATTTTGATTCAACATGTTTTAAGGATTTCCCAAGAGAAATTCATTGAGCGGAGTTTACGAAGCTCTTTCTTAGACGACTCGTGTATTTCGTTCGTGATCGAACTGATCCTAAACGAATGTACCAATCTTTTTGAAATTTGGCACGGTCATAGTGACCATCACCGTGAGTGCATATATCTGAATTCATAAAGATCGGTCCAGTCGTTTAGGAGTTCGTCCCGGATCGACAAACTCAGCTCAATTATTGCAACAGCAGAATGCATTGCATACCTAGTTATTGTTCTAAATATAAATTTTCTTCTCTTTCTCTAATTTTACCATTTAAACTAGAGTCTACTTTCAAAAGTGGTAAACGTTTTTAGCCTGCGGTCGTACATTGAATCATTCACTGTCTAGTAAATGAATGGTCGTTTTGGCGTAATGCCCGACACAGTATAACATGACTGTATATATGTGAAACGATGGCACAACGTGTCTGGAAATGTGGTTATAGTAAGCGAAATCCAACACTGTTTGATTTACGGCACATATTAATGATACTCGAGTGCATTATGACCTGTTTTTTTCAAGGGTTTGTAAGCAATCACAGTACAATACACACAGTGCTTAAACCAGTCTATCTAATAGATAACAAAATGATAATAATTCATCTATTGATTATAATAATTACCTACAGGCGGTCGCTCAAAAATGAAATTCAGTTCATAGATTTATAAACGAAATAATTTCAAATTAGGAATTGGCGTATAAACCTTTAAAAAAACTACCCTACTGTTATTGCTTTTATCGTGACAAAGTAATACAGGCTGACACGCAAAACACAAATAATAAACTTCTTGGGAAAAACAAATACAACCACAAAGAATCTCACACACCCCATTTCAATAACATTTATGTCGATTCTTTGAAGTACACAAGTAGGTACCTTCATATCGATCCGCGGTAACAAATGCGTCAACATCAACATCGCTTGACGTCAGAGTCTCTAACAAATGTTTATTTTGGTTTATTATATTTTACACACAGTAGACATTACGGTTAAGTATATTGTAAGTTGTAAGTCAACCTTTCCTTTTCTTCTCTTTTTAAAGTACAGAAGCCTCGAGAACATCACTGTGAGCTAACTTATTTTTTTGTATTTGTAATTTAAAGAGCTCATTATTATGACATTGTTGCAAGTCCACGAAAAACGAAAAAGAAAAGGATTTTTATAAACGTGTAAATAAACATTTTTTTAACAGTTTTTACACTTCAAGCGGTTAAAACCTGTTTTGGTCTGAAGCGAATGATACAAATTAGGATACTAATGCTAACAACAATACAAACTTCGAGTTACCCAAACAATAATGAGGTCGGCAAATTAATTCGTCCGCCACCGAAGCAATCTACGCAAGCAAAACTACGCAACGGATTTTCATTTGATTTCATCAATGGATAGAGTGGTTCTCGAGGAAGGTTGTTGTGTATATAATTTGTCAGGTGTCCGCTAGTATTTGGAATATAATGTTGCTTGGTCTGCTGGAATTGTAGGAACCTGCTTACATATTATTTTGAATGAAATTGATTTATGGTAAAATTATTTAAATAGCTTTCATTACCTGTTGTCTGTTGACTGTACGAAGCGTTTTCATTGGTACCTGAAAAAATGATTAGGTATTAATATTTACTCAACTGAAAGCCAGATTTTAAAATTCATTGTTTCTTTCAAATCGTTGAACTCCCATGAACTTATAATGGTTAATATGTATAATTACCTACCGCCTTTTGACTTGTATATGATAATTACATTGTTAGTTATTACTTATTAGGGTTCCGTACCCAAAGAGTAAAACGGGAACCCTATTTACCAAGACTTCGACTCCGCTGTCCGTCCGTCCATCCGTCGCCAGGCTGTACCTCGAGAACCGATAGTTAGAAAGTTGAAATTTTTACAAATGATGTATTTCTGTTGCCGCTAAAACCAGGCCTGTCACTCGCCTAAGAACCGCAAAAAATACGTGACGTTAGCGACAACTTGAAGTTGTAAATCAGTAAGGGTTGTCTCTTGTTTGTGAGACGGCATTGACCATAGAGTTGATATTGAGGCATTAACGTCATAATTATTGGTCAAATTATGCTGGTATATATTTTACTTTACTGGACAACCCTAACGTTCGAATTATGTTCTATGTAAACAAAAAATGTGCTTTAATTAACGTCGGAGTGCAAGTTCTGTATGTAAGCAGGCCTATTTCACTCGCCTAACAATCGCAAAAAAATACGTAACGTCAGCGACAACTTGAAGTTGTAAGTCAGTAAGGGTAGTCTCTTGTTTGTGACACGGCATTGACCATAGAGTTGATATTGAGGCATTAACGTCATAATTATTGGTCAAATTATGCTCGTACTTTCCTGACAACCCTAACGTTCGAATTATGTTCTATGTAAACAAAAGAATGTGCTTTAATTAACGTCGGAGTGCAAGTTCTGTATGTAAGTACTATACTCTATTCTGTGCTACAACAACAGAATATACTAAAAACCAGAATATGATAAGTATTAAAGGGGGCTCCCGTTAAAACAAACGTGATATTTTTGCCGTTTTGGTACGGAACCCTTTGTGCGCGAGTCCGACTAGCACTTGGCAGGTTTCTATTGTTAATTTGGAAGAATTAATATTGTTAGTCTTATTAAAACTTAAAAAAAACCGAAGACATCTTTGCTGTCGTGTCCAAAAATAATTTGCCAACCTTGGAACTAGTTAAGTTTACTTAAAGTTAATTTTACTAATAATAAAGTAAAATGAATGAAACTTGATAATGGTGTGTTTAAAATTTTATCTGGAAGATTTATAAAAAGAAATAATGAAGCATTGAATTAAAGTTTAAACAAGAGAATAATGTCAAGGTATTAAAGAACAAGGAAAATTCATGGTCTTGATAAGAGAGTTAAAGATTCTTCGTTTACTAAAAACTTATCGGTAATTTTTTTATCAGATATTGCTATACATATAAATAGGAAGTAAATGATACAAATATGTCTTCAATTTATATTTATCTACCACCATTTTGTGTTGGTGCAGAAACGGTTGAGTATTGCCTCCATATCACAGGAAAAGTATTTAAATTATCAGGTCATACGTTGCCATAGCACTATAATCACGTTTATGATATCTATACTACTATATTATAAAGAGGAAAGATTTGTATTTTTGTTTGTAATGAATAAACTCAACAACTACTGTGCCGATTTCAAAATTTCTTTCACTGTTGGAAAGCTACATTCACCCTGAGTAACATAGGCTATACTTTTTATCCCGGTATTGTGTTCCCACGGGAAGCGGGAAATCACGCGGGCGGAGCTGCGGCGAACAGCTAGTGTAATATAAATGAGTTAGGTACAACGGAATTAAATTTATCTAATATAGTAATAAACAATATACGGTTATGTATATAAATTGTACAATCCCGCATTCCCGCAGCGATAACCTCGTGTGATAACCACAGTCAAGTTCTCTGTTTTATTTTAATTAAAATGCTAACTAATAATAAATGTTGTTATCAAATAAAAAAACGCTTCTCCGTTTATAGGGCCATATCCACAGATGTTTTAGTCATTTACAAATCGACGCTCGAGGAAAATTAGACGCTCAGGATTATATTTAATAGGAAAAGTCTGAATAGTACAATAAAAACTATTAAACGAGTATTCAGGCATTATATGTGTGATATATCTCAGATACGTTATAAGGATACTGTACATGCCAAACTCTCGGTTTTTTATTAGGATTTTGGTATAGGTATAATCTCTAAGCTCTTAAAAGAGTTACTTCTAAATACACTCTTAACATCAGACCCATTTACGCATATCCAGTGATAAAACACAGCAATGAATCACCTTCATCTAATTTGAATTTTAATAGCGTCATAAATTCCAAGAGATAATGAGACCGGCACTCCTTCAGGTCAATCCACCCAACGGTCCGTTCGCTAATTAATGGCCAGTTAAACTGCAGTTCCTTGTATGTTAATTCTCTATGGTGTAACCGACTCGATCGAGCACTGAACCGGTATACTTTAGTAAACTAGATCTATGGCTATCGCTCAACTTTATTTATTTATAGGCTATTGTCGGAGGCTGTATTCCAGTCGATAAGTTTTCCTATTACCGTTTCCAGCATGGCCGGGAACGGGTTTACCACTGGTGATCGAAATTCATTTGATCATTTGACGTGTGACCGATAAAACATTAGGCCATTCGGCCAGAGTTTTTATCGAACAAACATTTGATATTTTTACAACTGATCGAATGAACGTTTGGCCGAAAAACAGTTAAAAGTTAATTTTAACGAACGAATAATAACATATATAATTATAATAATAATAATAATCTTGCTAACACCGAGTACTTGCATAGGCACAATCAAGTAGCCAGGATCATCCACCAGCAACTTGCTCTTCAATATGGCCTTATTGAGTTTGAAGTACCGTACTATAAGTACACACCAGTGCCAGTTCTTGAGAATGGTCGTGTATTGCTCTACTGGGACCGATCAATCATCACGGACAGGACTATTGTTGCCAATAGGCCCGATATCGTGTTGGTTGATCGGACCCAGTGTCGGGCAGTGCTCGTCGATATCGCCGTCCCGCATGACGAAAATCTCGTGAAGGCAGAGAAGGACAAACTTAGTAAATACGAGTACCTTGATCTGTCCTTCGAGATAACCGCCATGTGGGACGTAGACTCGACGATCATTGTCCCGGTGGTCGTTTCGGCAAACGGATTAGTAGCAAAGAGTCTCGATCAACATCTCAAGAGACTCTCGTTAGATTGTTGGATCAAGAGTCAGATTCAGAAGGCTGTTATCCTCGACACGTGCCGTATTGTTAGGAGTTTTCTTAGTCTGTAGCCTCCACCGCCGGTAGTTTGGGTCCTACTCCTACTGGTGGGTCACTATTTTTTATATTTTTAAATGTATTTGTGTTGTTTATAAATGTATTTAAAATGGAAAAAATAAGAATATAAAGGAATAAACGAAATAATAACAAAATATTGACAAACGGCAAGTAAATACATTTTTTTATTAACTTTGTATTTACTTGCCATTTGTCAATATTTTGTCATTGCACTAGTTGTGAAAATGCCATAGATTCTATAGATATAATTTCTTTCATTCAATTATTATTCGTTCGTTTTAAAATTAACTTTTAATAAATAGTTTATAAGTTAAATTCATCAATGAAATTAGTAGTAAAAATACCAAAGGTACAAAAACAAAGGTAAAAATACCAAATTAGTATGATATTGTTGCTAACAGTATGATATATCGTATCTCATATCAATATAAGGTGCAACAAACAAATAAATAAGCACGCGAACTGTATATGTTTTAGCGACATGTACTTATACTGTAGGAAATTGAATTGTTGGTCAAAAATAAGAAAAATCTCGATTGTAAGCGGGTTTATGAGGTATTGTAATATGGTGTGATCTGGGCCTTGCCAACTTTACCTGCTGCTACCTGGATCTGTTGCAGCTTTCGCAGGCGCGTGTGTATGGTTAACTTTGAATATCGGGTGCTAAAAAGACGCCCTAAAACACCTCCAGGGAAAGGCTCCAACATAGACAGAGCGAAATATAAGCGTACTTCAGTCTAACCCTTCGGGAATAGAGATGTGATTTTGTGAATATTAAAATTCAAGGATTTGTAAATAATAGAAGAACGGAATTTACTACAGTGACTCATGAATTACGGAACGAAACGGTCGGTAACTTTCATTTTATTTGAAGCATATCCGTGAAAACATAGTTTTAACTGTATCTGGGTATTTAGATCAAATTACAAATTATTTTTTTATACAAAGCATCGTAAAACAAAAAGGAAATGAAATAGACTAATGAAGTCATATGATACTCGTATCTGTCTAACAATAATCTTCGACATCGGATATAACGATACTAAAACTAACGAATCTAAAGCCCCCCAGGGACTCTGGGTCCGAAACCTGTTTTTATACTTTGAGGAGTTTTTACCCTACCGTTAGCGTTGCGCAAATGTGCCGAAGTGTCGTCCATCTGTCAGCTGTGTGTGTACTTCAAGCAAGTGGGGATTGGCACAAAAGTTTTTATAATATAGTTAATCTATAAACTCTGTGTGGACTACAGATTAGAATTCACACGAAATCGACCAGAGACATGTCGCAAACGAGGACAGTACTTATACGATAGCCGTGTCATCAGAAGGCCAACGGATATTAAGCGATAAACTAATAATAAAATTCTATGTTGTAATAGGAAGTGACAATAATATAAGCCAGAACTTTATCACATAGTTGCGACAAAAGAATACTTCAAACTTACTTATCAGGCGTGCGATAAAATGGATAAGCGCACATATCGTGCACTTCATATGTGATAGCAATAACGATTTAGCGGTTAGATTACAAAGCGCAGGAATGTTTACTTATGTGCAAACGATTTTACTGATAGTCGATAAAATGGATTGTGGGTATCTACTTTAGTGTACTGTATCATTTTTATGAGCTACAATTAACGTCGTTTGACTATATCAAAATCTCGTAAATTATGTTTGACCGGTTTAACTGTTTCAGCTTTGGACAGCATACACTGTAAGTTCTGAAAACGTATATTCAATTTATCCGCTCCAAGATGGTGGTTTACATTTTTTGCATGAAGGCACGTCATGGACTGTCTGTTTTATTTGTTAGCTATTTAAACTAGTTATGCTTAATTTGATGCTAACCTCGATCTGAACTGGGTAAGAATGATCATTGAGGAAAATTACAAGTTAATTAAGCGCATACAGTGCGTGCTATCCTTTTAAAGGTTGGAGTCGACCTTCGAAGTAATGCACAAAGTAACACAAAATAATAGTTTGATTGAACACAAGCAATGGCTAAAAGTATGGAAATACCTTCTGGTGCATACCAGAGACAACGGACGTAATGGACGGGCTTGCGCGGACTTTAAAAAAAAAACAAAAAAACGGCTATAAGTAGGCTATAACCTATTTTCTCGAAGACTTGCCATACTAACCCTCGATAAATCGAAAATTACTTTAGACCCAATCTCAGTTCCAGACTCGACATTGGCAGTATCAAGGACGAGATACCATATACGAACTATCAAACTATGTTCTATGTTCTTCCTTTAGGAATAATATTTTCCTTAACCAAAAATTGTATATTTCAGATAACTACGAAATCCATATTTTTAAAAAAGCGTACTCCAATAACATTATAAAACAAAAATAAAATAAAAACAAGATGTAGTAATACGTATAAACATTCTTTTCTACTACGACAGTTAATTATAAATACGACGAAATACGCAGAAATGGTACCAGTCCCAGCTGTCAGTGGATCAAATGTCATAACTTAGTGATAAAGTGAAAGGTCACACCCGCAAACATAATACGATTTATCTTACACAAGCTTGTTTAGTGGAATTCAGTCATCTGATCTGATAAGTAGTCGTAAGAGTTCAAGACCTGACTTGTCACATTAATGGGATTAGTTAGGTTGGGTTTCTTAATAAATATTGACTATTTGAACTATTATTAGGGCAAGGAACTCGACATGGGTTTATGACTTATGATCTAGAGACCGATTGCACTATGGAACCCACACGCAGGATCTGTTAGTGTGTGGGACACATTAACCTCCTTACTAATAAAGTTGCTCATGCCAATGAATCATGAACCATTTGTGTCTTCTCTCCGCCAAACCTTTCAGCTTCTAAAAATAAGTTTCAGCAATTACCTGATCCCAGAGTTGTGTGCTTAAACTGCATTTAGCGTGCCTAAGTAATTGTGTACCCTACCTATTTACTTACGAAATATTTATTGCTTACCTCATCAACTCATAATAATAATATTTTTAATTATTTGGTACATAAATATTGTATTGACTATTCGCGACGATACCTTTCATCAAAATAAATTATCTTAATTAACTTTTGTGGTTTATTCTATTGCTACCTGTTGCTGGTATTAAAGAATTCAACAACAACAAGGTCAAATATTTGTTTATCAAATACTTGTTTACACCGTCTGGTTTAATGAAAAACACCCACGGTTATTTAAAACTTAGTGACCAATTAGAGGTTATGAACACCTAGTAGGTATCAGCTCATAATAATCCTTTTCAAAGCGACTGTATTAGCATAATTTACACATTTTACACGTGCTTAGCATATTAATAATGACGTGAACACACAAATTATGTAAATTTCTGACATAAGTCAGCATATGGTAATGTAAAAAAACACTCATTATTAAAATCTTGATTGATGAATTTTGCATAATTGTAACCCAAAAAGGTAATTGAGGGAAAAGTAGAGACTATGAGATGGTGTGGTTATGTGCATCCATTGTTGTTAGAGAACTTTTAAAAGTAAATTAGGAGGTGTGTTCAACAACTAAAGAACAAAATTGCGTTCTAATTAGAAAAAAAACAGTGAGATTATTTTTTGATAATGAAATGAAAGTAGTAGAAAGTTTATTGGAATAATAAACGGTAATACCCTTTCGTTAGAAACCCCGTTTTAATAAAATCCTATGTAGACAACGCATGTGTATATTTTAATCATTATACATTTTTATAATAATAATCTTTGCTGCATAGTAAGTACGTTATCGACGAGCGAACATGACAGACACGTCATATCAAGCCTATATAGCACCTGTAGGCACAGGTGCATTACACAACCACAATTTTGTCAGTCCCAAGAAATAAACAGCAAGCCTATCCACCAGGGATACTATTAGTGCAGCAAGTGACTTGGGCTTTCATAGATGCATATTTTCCCGAAGAGGCCAGACAGGTGGCCAAGGTCCACCGGGCGCTACTGGCATTACCTTCTGGTGCGTACCAGAGACGCCCGCAGTAATGGATATAGGAGCGGCCGTAGTCACGCGGAATTTAAAAAAAAATGCTTATTTTAATTACACAGTTTATTATATTATATCTAATGTAACAACCATGAAAATAAAAAATAGCAATGAACAAATAGAATACTATTTATTGAAACAAGTACAAACCTTCTCATAAATATAATATTATTAGCCTTGTGTATAGACGAAGTAATTGACTTTGAAACAACCTTTGAACACAGCTGTATCAATATTCTGTTTTATACGTTATTTATTGTTCATTCGGAAGTTGTAGTATTAACCCACTTTTTATGGAGATATAAGTACTTATCATAACATTGGCAAAGACATGAGTTATCATTAAATTGAACGTAAGTACCTACCTACTGAATTTCGACATCTAATAGCAAATTACACAAAAGATGAATATTCATTACGAATGTCACGAAGTTAAATGAAGAAACTATATATTAATATTGCTAGACACTGGTAGTGTACTATTGTATTTAGCGGTAGGTAGTATTGTATATATATAAGGTAAGACAAGACATTCAAACATTGAAATAGCTCATAATGTTCGAAGGAAAGTTTATAATCCAATAAAGGACAGAGAAATCAAATCATTAGGTACATGGACTATGTCCTTAAATCTAATATTTACCAAATCCTTACGTGCTTATGCCTATACTTCCATAAGCGAAATAAAGACAGTTGTCAAAGAAGTTGTGAGCGGATATAAATTTCGGTTTAGTTGGATATTGCCCGCAACTGCTCCTAAGAACTCAACAAAGTTCTCAAAAGAAATGCCAAACTTTTAATGCTCTTTCCTCGGCTTCTAATAATAGAGTAGGGAAACTTTGTCTTTGTTATACCTACTTACTGTTAGAACTTTGTTCAACAAACTAAGTACCTATACATACATACATAACAATATTGAAATGAAATACTGTCTGCTATGACTTTGTTGAAGGTACCACTGGAATAATTTTACGAGCAAAGTTTCCCAAAGTAATAAAGTTAATATTACATATCAATTTAGTCTAAGATTTTTATACGATGAATAACAGTTTGATGTTGCCTATTATATTAAATGTGCCTAACCCGTATTTGCAACTTGTATTAGAATTAGGAATATTTATTATTATTTATGTTTTCTATGAATGATGTTACGTTTTTAAGTAGCAATATTTTGTATGTTATCTAGTATTCTTATTGCAAACTCTGCTTATTTTGAAACTACATGGTGCTTTATATTAACAGTAACAGTATTGAAAATACCTAATGTACTCGTATATTGCTATCAACAGTCCTTGTCTTTTAAATAGTACGGTCGCTTGATATACTTGGATTAAATATACTTGAATATTTGATTTAAGTTGTCATAGTTATTCTCTGAAATTTACCTGGGTTTCTTTCATACGATGTATTCTGAAGAATTGTAAAAATAACAAATATTGTTCCTTTTCAATATTAATCAACAGGGAAATATAATCACAGACTTCTTTACTAATACAGAGATTTATTCTGAAGGAGTAATTCACATAAACTTAACTTTCTTCCTATACCTAACCAATTGTGTAACAGGTATCTGCATTGTAAGTAAAGTATAATTGTCCCACGTCATCGTGACCTATGCCGTAATGTAATGATACCCTCAACAATGGAAGTTGTAAATCTGTCATACAATGAGTAGTTTCATTCCTTTGTTATCAAATCCTGGTAGGCAATCTGGCAATCACACAATGAATTCCAATCCGACACAACAAATGAAATGTTTACATTTTTTGCAGTCAAAAAAATACAGGTTCACAATATAAAGGCCCAAATTTAAGCACCCAAATGCCCTTTCCAAAGAATTTGAGGGCAATTTTTTGTTATACAGCAAAAAGTGATGCTTTCTGCCCGAAATGCTTTGTGAGTTGTAATTATAAGTAAGAATAACTTTGGGGGATATCTTTTCTAACAGGAGGGGAGTTTTTCTGTGTGGATAACGACCGCGGCAGGTGGTATATAAAATGGCGGCTCAAACATAAATTACAACAAAAAATTGTATAAGCGAAACCTCGTATCACCAAAGTCAAATGAAGGTCATTGTTGCTTGGAACGATCAAGTTGCCTACGTTTTATCAATTAAATACAATCATTAAATGCGGTTCGTATTACAGTGATTATTTATTAATATTAGTAATGAAAAAGACATGTCATAAATAACCCAAATATACCATATAATATTTGGGTAATTTATGACATTTCTGGTACTAATTGCGATCACATGTCATACTTGGATTAAATATTATTAAAATTTAATGCGGTAAGAAGTAACAGTTACAGTACGTCGAACGAAAAAAAGATCCTTCTCCTGATAATAACGAACACAACAAAAAAGGAATTAGCAAAATCGGTCCAGCAGTTTTCGAGCCATTAATCTCTTAACCAATCAAACTTTCTTTTAAACAGGTATGTTTATGTATATGTATATGTATATAGATGATAATATGGATCCATTACTGGCATATACCTACAACATAGTCTAGCATTTTATTTACCTTATTATTTAAATACCCCTGCCTCTCAAGTTTGAACAGTTGGTAGAAAGAAATGTGACATTCTTATCTATGTGCTAATTTACTGATAATAACATCTGTTTAAAGAAAGCAAGACTGGCTAATCAAACAACTGGCTTATACACAGATCGGCAAGTAATAAGTAAGTACCTATAATATTTGAAAACTGTCTGGAATGATTCATTAATTTTATATGCTAAAGATATGTATGCACGATCAGTATCATATAATAAGTGTAAATTCAATTTCACATCGCGTGGACCGGGGTACACGTATATCTACATGCGATAAAGTTTAAAGGCCCCGTCTTTGTATTCATCCGGTCGAGTCCATTAATATAATGAAGCCACAACGCCATCACATCACGTTCTAGCAGTGCCCACGTCCGCATGCGCTACAAAAGGAATGCTTAATATTATTATTACAACGACGAAAAAAGCTGACACTATATTTTTTTCACGGCATTCAAGAGGCGTAATAAAAAGTGAGCGGAGGAGAGGCGGGTAAACCTGTCTAGTGAGAAAAAAAGCTTTGTAAAAGCAAAGGCATAAATCATGCGGACTCACGACTCAAACCGGTTCGATGCGTAATCTCGCCCGTCTTGGGTTCTGCATGGTTAATGAGCCTTAAATCAAGGTCGACTCTTTGGAACAGCAGAGTTGCTATGCATTTACATAACAACATATTAACCTGTTGTATTTTTGTTTATAACTATTCTCTTTTTTGTTGACATCGAAATAGTGATCTAACAGGTTAACCAGGTTCCTTCTATTAACGTGTGGTATTAGTTACTAGGTATACCTATTTATTATGGCAATAAAAATGTAAAGTATTTATTTTTTTGTAGAATTATTATTATAAGATGTTATAAAAATAAAGTTTAAAAAATAATAGTGTAAAAACGAAGGATAATATTTTATAGTCATGACACGAATGAGATGATAATAATAAAAGCAACAATGAGCTGTAGCCATTGTAATGAAAAAAAAAAGCATTTCTCATTAGACGAGTAGCGCAAAATCTATTGTTCTCGCAGGGGACATAACGGAATGCGTCGGATTAACGTCAACCTTACCGACCGACGACCCTTGAATTGAATTTATATGTCAAAAAATCTTTTTCTGGTCGAAATATGTTTTTAACTGACGCTACGAACGCGTGTTGACAATAACATTGATCAAGGGTCACCTACATCCAAAATAAAAATAAATTAAACGAATACAAGCTACCAACTAACCTACAATAAAATATGTTAAGTTACATATCTATCAGCCTACGCGTAGATAGACATGTAACGAGTAGAGTGGAACGGTAGGGTCAACAGCCGATGGACCTCGAACCAATTCGCGACATGAGATTGAATAATAAGTTGATTGCGAGTATGAACCAAGGCCGGCGGCCATTACTGCGAGTGTGGCGTCCGCCATTTTGCGCAACGTCAACGTGCCGTGCAGCCAGTCTTCAGAGATTTTCGTGTTGATAAAATATTCCCCAATCTAATTTATTATTTACAATCTAACCTACCAGAAAATCACATCTAATAGTGTGTTGTGCATCGCCTTGACAAACTGGTGGATTTGATTTTGAGAGAAAATTTCAAGTCATAACGTGCGCCAGTGGGAATTCTCTCAGTGTCTACTGGAGGCGCTCGGCAAAGGACGTAGGTGCGGCCGCGACCTCGGGCCGCGGATTAAAAAAAAAAGTCATAACGTGGCTACAAGATGGCATAAACAGCCGAGTCTATTCAACCTTTTTTTTTCATCACACATGTTTGGTAATTTATAACAAAACAAAGATTATTTGTCTATTTTAAATAAAGCGTTCACTATATTATAACGAAACTGATGGCTGGATACACGACGATATCATAAAGATAGGTAGGCAATAAATGTCTGTTTCTCCTAAACAAACATTTCTGTAAAAACATCAAGGTCAGTTTTATTACAATTTGAACTAAGTCATTGGCTTCATTTGTTACACGTTAGGTTAACTATTTATCCAATACATAGTGTACCTAGTACCTAGTCAAATAATTATAATATTACCGCAGGAGTATAGTCACTAATTCACTAAGGTTAAATTAAACGATTAAGGCCGAGTTAAAATAATATAAACATCATCATTAATTTGGCATTTCGTGCAAGTCGAGTGCGGTGGGAGATTATCCTGTTGTACTTCGACATTGCAACTATGAAACATGATGTTATCTAGTTGCTATTTTAAGCTACCATCCTCTATCAACAGTTAGTTACAGTTAACACCTATGTATGATTTTAAAAAGATTTTTGAGATCCATTTTCAAAATTGATCTTAATTTTGTTTACCAAATTTTTACTCAAATAGTTGTATTTCCATACAACGTGGCAATGCTGCCAGCCTTCGGCGACGAGGCGGAGGAGTTGTTTGACGCCTATGTGTACATTTTAGATATAATTTTAGTGTTTATAGAAAAAAGTAAATAATTTGTTATTTATGAATTTGTTAAAAAGTATACAGACAGAAGATTTCTCCATTTACCTAGTCTTTACTTATTTAGTGATTTGATTAATTAACAAAATAGTATCAATATCTTGTGTTAGACAACCTCTATACATCTGCTACTTTTTGTGATATAACACAGCAAAAAAGACCGCTAGCATCAATCAGCAGGCGATAAATTTAATGAGCCGACCGTGGCGTCAGCTGACATATTTCTATCAAGCGCCCCCATATTCTGTACTTTAGAATTACGTAATTTAGATAACATACGAGCCGTTTTACTTCAGTAAAAATATTAAATATTTTTCTAGTTCTAACTACCTACTGGTGAGCAAAGTTTTATATAAACTTAGACCAAGAAAAACTTTGACCAAAGCGGATGACTGCCAAACCTAATAATCGTATATTGTTGATATGAAAAATATTATGATAATTTAGCAAAGTCATCTTGTGTTTACTGACTAAACCCAGTTTTGTTTCACAACTGGAAACTACGGTAGACAAAAACAATAGTAGGTGACCTAATGGAAGAAGATTCAGCATAAAACCACATAATCTCAAAGCCTCTCAGTTGTACATTCTTTTCATTTACCGCTTAGTCACGATTAGACACTAACATCTAACCCTTTTATGTTTTTTCCTCTTCGTCTTCATTCCAACCTAATTAAAGGTCCATTCCTCTCGATAGACGTTTACAATAAAAACATAAGTATCGGCTACATAGCTTTAATGTAAAATCCAGCCGCGTCGGAACAGGTTCTACGAAGAGACTGGTGATAAATTCTTCTAGGAACCGATTACGATTCGACAGCAAAATACCCTTTAAGGGTACCATGAATCTTCCCGTTTACGGCGATTAGAGGGAGATGAATGTATGCGTGAGATTATACAGATAGGGCCTACATGCCTCGCCCTATCCGTTTTTATGGAGCTGGTTTTGAAACCTGTTTGTAATGGACATGCGCTTTACGGAGGGCAAATAAAAGTCGTAACGGAGCGAGAGTAGCCATGGACTCAGGGAAAACAGGTACATGATAATTGTGTGAGGAATGCATTTGCGTTATGTGAAACATACACGTGGTATTATGAGCTACTAATTTATTTAGTACACAGGAAGAGAGATATTGACAATTTTTAAGTAAGTGTGGCAATTTCGTTAGATATTGTATCTTGCTCGAGGGGCTCGTGGTCTAGTGGTAACCGACAATGTTAACACATTGCAAAGGTTAAGCAACATCGACTCAGGCCGGTCTTAGGATGGGTGACCATTTCTTAAGACATTGAGACCCCTCCGTGCCTCGGAGAGCACGTTAAGCCGTCGGTCCCGGTTGTCATACTAACATCTATGGCAGTCGTTAGGGGTAGTTGGAGCCCTATATCAAAAATCCGACCGGTCTAACTACAGAACTTCAATATCGCCCATGGGTTGTGAAGGTCAGATGGCAGTCGCTTCACGGAAAATATCGAAGTCCAGCCGAATCGTAGTTAGACTGGAAAGCCGACCACAACTGAGTTGGGAAAAGGCTCGGTGAATGATGATGAATGTATCTTGTTCTTGATATTGATCAAACCCTCACAGAGCACCGTAGCATGTGCCCGATCTCTATTTAAAGCTATATTAATAAATTTGTGTGTACAATAAGTATTAATTATTAATCAAATCGAGTCAAGTAGATCGCCTTGACTCCATATTGCATTTACAATACAATCAGGGTCTATTTCATAATATTTCGTTTGAAGGTAACATTTTTTATTGATAAAATAATAAAAGCGCATTTTAAAGGTTATATGGAAGTGACGTTAGAAAAACCTTTCGAAATACCTACTACATTTTCATTTGTTCTACACAAACTCAGTTACAAAAAATATATGAGAAACACTAAAATAATATTTCTACGTTGTTAATAATATAATTATGTTATATTCCGTTTTACTCAATTTCTACTTTAGATCAGTGATGATGAGGCATCACTCACTGAATATATTTTGCCTAATGATATTATCTGCCATTCCTTTCAGAATTTAACAAACAGCTGAAATGGTCGTGATTGTATTGTGGGAGAGAGCGAGATAGGCAATATTCAGTAGTTCATGTAACGGTATATCGGGGTGAAAGTACACATAATAACGTACGACGTTCGACTCGAGTATGCTAAGGATTGTTTGGCTTTACAATCTCTAAATGCACACTCGAAATATCATTTAAAATTTTACATAACCGTATAAGTACCCACTTATTATATTTTATGTTCGGAATTTGAAGAACAAAGAACTTTTAAGACACGAATAAGCGTACTAAAATATCCATAAAATTTAATTGTTCAAAATGTTAATGTTATATTCTCGGGATGAACAAAAACCTGTTCTAGCAACATGCATGAAATTTAACAATTACAATAATTCGCACGCCGAACACAAGCAAACGAAAAAAATGCAAATTGTTGTTTGTGCGAGGCACTGAGGACGGAAACGGTACTGTCGGTCATTTGCGATTCCACACCGATAATTGTACAAAGCTGAGACGTCGTTATGAATAACTAAATGGAATAGATTCTGTGTAGAGAATTCGCATCGCGTTCACGGCCGCGTTCTCAGCCGGCCATTGTTCTTTACGTAACGCCAACGTGACGACGCACGGACGCCAAACATTTATTCTGCTTACGCAGGTGCCGGGCTCTTCGCCTTGTTGATTTCCTACCCACTATTGTTATTGTAATCGTATTAATCTCCATATAAACATTGATACACGGATATAACAAGACTATTCTTAGTAACGTAAATGGTAATTTATTATCAGATCACTGCAAGGATTTAAATTAGTATGTGCATGAGGTGATTGAATGTTAATAGGATAATAATATACAAAGAGTTTATGCACGATTGTTTGTAAGTTGAAAGATTACGTCATAATCAGAGCAATCAATCATATCATATTTTTCATATGATCTCAATGTAATAAAATTTGAATGGGATGGCTCCAGTGCGCCCTAATACATTTTTCATTATGGTCGAACTAACAAAAAGTCCTAATAAAAAGGTAGTTATATGAAGAGAGATAGGTAATATATTATATATGACCTCGTTTAACCTTGAAATGCAAAGAATCGTGAATCAATTCTAAATAAACATTAGCTTGATAGCGAATAACATTGATAGTATAAATATCACTGGTAAATAATGTAACATGTAGGTACCGCCATCTATTACTAAAGCATTAAACTACGAACCCAAAACAAATAGGTTACCTTTGCTACCTGCGAAAATATTTTAGGGGCAGTCCGTTTTATATGAATTTTAATATAACTACGGTCTGGTCTTAGGCTATTAATTTCTTGGTATTAAAAAAAAACAAGTTCAAATTATTTATCACCGGATTAGATGTTATTAAAGCGAAACAATTTAAAAACTTGTTTGGAATAAGCGATATACAAGCTTCCTCCTCTTCACCCCGCCACAATAACGATGCTTATCTTCAAATTTAGTTGATGTCGATTCACGTACTCGCTCGCGTGGCTTGTCTCGTGTCACTGACCTTCACGCAATTGTGGGCCGGATACGGCTGTCATACGTTTGTGTACTTCATCATGCTGGCTCAACTGTTTTATATCAAAACAAACCAACCTCCAAGCAGAGTGCATGACTCATCATCATTTAATCTTAATTAATACACGTTCTGACTTAACGTGAACTTTCACATACTTGTTCTCTTGTCATATACTTGGGCATTGACAGTTATGTTTTATTGAGTTTATTGTCTTTGCAACATTAGTTTCTGTTGGATTTGGCACTCAATAGATTTATGTACTCTTTGTTGTCTACGTTCTATAAGAGAATTCTATTCATAATGTTGTTCGGAGTTCTGCACAATCACTAAAACGCGTGGAACCACAATTTTTTAATTTTAATAATAATAGTGAAAAGGCAAGTTATATCTTTGACCATTCCTCCTAAATATACTGATGTGAGAATTGTGTCCAACATTATGTTATACGAGTACCACTACCCATATGTACAAACTCGGAATTAGTATTCGTACATAATAAAGGTTATTATTATATGGTGGCCTGTATCTATAGCGCTACTTATATAATTTTTATTTTATATTTTCGTTCTAGAGTTGGTCCTTGCCTGTTCACTTAGTACCCTTGCCCTCATTTTTATCTTCATTTGGGTTGATGCTCCTACTACATCACTAGTAGTGTCAGTGTTAACCAGGGTAAATTCCGTGTTATTGCGCATTTATGAAATATTTAGACACATTGAAATAACGCATAACTTCACGCGTGGGGTATTTATTACTCGTAGTTGCAGTATCTTGCTGGATATGTTGAGTGTGTATAAATGTAGTTACTGATGATTGGAAAACAGTGGCCGGGAGCTTTTATTGAAAGGTTCTTTTCTCACGGCTCCACCCTTTGCGTTGTGAATCTGGCTTTAAATGTAAATTTATTTATTTATTTATTTATGTACACACAAGAAGGAAGAGCGAGATAAGAACAAATTTAGAAAAAAGAAAAAAGAAAATTCTTATGTGCTGACGTTAATAAGCGTTATTTACAGTGAAACTTGGTTAAGTGGGACTTGGATAAGTGACAAACCTCCATAACTGGCACATTGCTGAGGTCCCAACACTTTGAGACCTTTAAAACTGGCACGCGTCCTTTCGATTCTATTAGCGAGACGAAGGAGACCTCTATATCTGGCACGCGTTCTTTCCATTTTATCGTTACAGTTAGTTACCTCTAAAACTGAGGCAGCGAGTGAATTTTATGTGCATTTACCTCTGTAACTGAGATAACATCGTTTTGTTTGTTTACTTTTAATCTTATTCTGCTCGAAAATTCCTCACTTTTAGTTTTAGTTTAGCTTTACTGTCATACGGATGTTTATTTGAAAAACGAAAGCTGCAATCATTATCAGTACGTATGTGACAAACTGAAGTTAGTATCCGTTTATGAAAGTGGGAAGATGAAGTAATGTGTCGAAATTAATGTGGCAAAGTCTACTCTTTGTAGAATAATTCAGAATAAAGATAAAATTCAATCACAATGTTCTAAAGTACCAGGAAAATTTAATACGTGTACTATATGTTTATTAGAATATCCTAAACTTAAACTTTCTTTTTTTAATGTCAATAAAGATCAAAACTCCCGTATTAGGTGTACAGACCTACATAATACGTTATTTTATTTAATATTTGCACCTCGATACCTGAAATAACCTGAATTCTGACCTCTATTAGTGGAACCCTCTGTTACTAGGACATAATATTTATTTATACCTGGATTTTTCAGACACTGGGTTAGTGGTACCTCTATAAGTGAGACAAATATGCAGGTCCCTTGAGGTGTCACTTAACCAGGTTTCACTGTATAACCTATATTACTAAATATATTTGACTTTGACTTTGATATCCTATTTATAGAAGTACAAGTGATACAAACTGTATTGTCTAATTTCTCATGGACCTAAAGGTTACCTACTTACTATATATAATAAAGGTACTTAAGGCTTTATTGCTGAAGAATTTCAACTAGCATAATATGCAATTGAAGATTCCTGCCAGAGAATCAAGGCGGAATCTAATTCTTAAACGAGGAATATAAAATTAAATTTGAAAATGGAAGAAAGTAACAAAATGGCATAATTCCTTCATATTGTCTTACTTCAATGCAAGTGTGTCCCTATTGTGGAACAAAGATTGGGGTGGCAATGCATTCCTGCACGAATTTCTAACGCCACCCCATAAACATTTCACTATTACCCTATTCACCCCTCTCTCACCCTAATCCACCCTCGCCGGCCCCGAAGAGGGTGGGTTTCGTGGCTTAGTCAGTTTCGTCGGTATGCAAATTTAATATTGTTATTTTTATTTTAACGTCACAAGGGCAGTGGAGGAAACTCAGTATGTAAAGGGGTATAACGTTTTTATTAATGTAGCCATTTCTTAGCTCAAAATGTTTATGTACCTATAAATACACAAACTTTTGTTATTTTCTTTATAAAGTACAGTACCTAACGTTTTAAGATTATGTTTGATGATTACGGAATTTATTTTGATTCTTTTTTTTTTTCAAGTAGATAGCACTTGGAATGTTACTTGTTAATAATAATGTATATGTAATGATGCTATCATGGATGTCATAAGTACTACCGTTGATACATATGAAATAAAATGAAATGAATGATACATAGTACCTACATCATATTTTTATAATCACTTATGTGCGCTTTTCCCAATACATTTAATAATACATAGGTAGGTAAAAAAAGTATAGTATGATACAGTATGATTTAAAATTTAATGTAAGCAAAATGTACACACCCGTCAAATACGTATTAGGTAGGTATACCGTGCAATTTATACATAAAATAAAATAAAATTTACTTCATACATTCATTCGTAATGTAAGGTCGTGTGTAGGATACGTAAATCGTGATAGAAATGTGACATATAAGACCCAAAAGAGTCGGTTACAAACAAGCAAATATAAAACATACAAGTGAAGCTAATAAAAGTGTGTTAAAAATAAGGCCAGGGCAGACATAATTAATTTAATAAGCAATATTTACATAAGTAAAGTACATAGCGGAAAACTCAGTACCGAATCTTGTGGCGTTCGTTAAGGGAGGTATATGACCAGCAATGGGCGTCAATTTTCTCACTGACTCACTATGAAAGATTCAGATTTTTCAGTTAGTTCACTTTTGAGATTAACTAATTTAACTATCCTTTTTAGTCGAAAGATAATGCATACTATGTTAAATCAATACATATAATAAAATTGTAAGTGGTCGATGTCTGTACATCAAAGATATAATAGAGAAAATGTTGTAGGGCGGCTTTATGAACGCAATAGAACCCAAAACAATGGTTTTTTGTCTGTTTGTCTGAATGTTTGAACACGCTAATCTAAGAAACGGCTTAACCGATTTGAATGCTGTTTTCAGTAATAAGTTGTGGTTTATTCAACTTAACATTTAAGGTTTGTTTTATTTCAATCGGTTCATAAATAAAAAAGTTATGTCGATCTAAAGTAACATGCAGGCGGAGTTGCGGGCAACAGCTATACATAATAAACCAGTAACTGGTGATCAAGAAAACTATAACACGCAGGCAACAGCTAGTGGTAAGTAAATATAATAAGAGAACTGTTGAGAGGGTTGTTCTCTCTGAGACAGTCTTGAGAATGCCTTGTTTAGAGGTGAAACAATTGTCGACGTTTTATTGTCTTTTGTTTTTGTGAAAATAATGCTATTATGTTTTGAAAAGTTTTAACATCTTACTTACCATTACTTTGTCATGGATTTTCGCCAGGTAACGCCTGTTTCTATCCAATATTAAAGGTAAATATGTAAAGTTATGCAAACTAGATAGCGCTGCTCGAGAATGCACGCAAAATTTACAATATTCCGCTGTTAGAATGCAGATTACTTCGTTACACCGAATATCAACGTAATTTAAATCTGACTGAGTGAGATAAAACTTGTATATTCTATCTTCATTATATAGGTATTTACTTCTTTACCAAAGATGACAATTTATTTAGCCCCTGGGGTATACGTCAAAACAGACATAAATAGACATACCTACATAACGTCAAAAGGAGGTTCGATTTTTGGTGAGCGCGTACCTGGTGGCTTTTTAGGTTACCTCTGGCGCTCCGCAAAAATCGGGTTTCCAGACACTCACATACCGAACAACGTTTCTTGTCCTGCACCTGGAGCTAGTTAGGAATAACTAAGTAGTTCTTCTGTGCGGGACTATCAACTAATCAAGCATTACATTGACATTGGCGAAATCATCGATGAATATCGATGGAGCCACGTTTTTAAAAAAAGAAGAAAAAGAAGAACGTCAAAAGGTGTAATGGGTAAGTAAGATGTTAAAACTTTTCAAAATATAATAGCATTATTTTCGCAAAAATATTTTTGCAACAATAACGCTATTATATTTTGAAAAGTTTATATATATTTAATAGCATTATTTTCGCAAAAATATTTTTGCAATAATAATGCTATTATATTTTGAAAAGTTTTAACATCTTACTTACCATTACTTTGTCATGGATTTTCGCCAGGTAACGCCTGTTTCCATCCAATAGTCAAAAGGTGTCTTTGAGTGATATGTGGCCAGGGAAATGTCACATATCTTTGTATACGGCGCGGGCGTTGTAATCTAATAGTACATTATTTATTTCCGAACATTGAGTACCTATTACGTCTATACCATACTCGTGTATCTCAAACAAGCCATACAATTAGTTTGAATTATACACAACTATCGATCGAAATCTAGTAACAAGTAATAACTGGCAGTTCAATAGCGTTCATAGCCATCGGCAATTTATTTTTATGACTAGTTTACGCTTCAACTGAAAAACTAGTTCAGTATTATTCATGTTTCATTCATTTAATTAGAAAGAGAAATGTTGATGGATTAAGCATTTTTAAACCTAAGACCGTTCAAATAACACTGACATTTTAATTTTGAATAGATCACTAGTTTATAACCTTTAGGCTGTTCATTGCCTACATTATTGGTGATGTTTAGGAATCAATCAATTTGGAACTGAACCTTGTTAAGTTATGTATTTTATGGATGTTTGTATTGCTTTCTATTTTGTGTACCCAAATAATAAAATAAAAAAACGGCGTGAGAATCATACATAGATAGGTGCATAGGGGTGCCCACCAATTACCTCACCTGGTGCACCTGCCAATCAAAGGACCAGAATCTGGCAAATACATAATATGGGTGCAGAGGCAATAGGATCGCCTCCTATAGTAGGCGTATCATATGATACGCCTAACAAAGGGGTTGGCAGAGATATTTACCTTTGCCAACCCCTTCGTGGCAACAGGCGTTATTATATCTATATGTGTATAATATTTTTTTTAATAATAATGACAATTCACACAACGCCATCTAGTCTCAAAATAAGCAGAGCTTGTGATATGAGTACTAGATAAACTGATATAAATACTTATATACATTTTTTTTGTAAATACATACATATTATACATAGGAAACATCCAGACTTCGGTACAAACGTATGTGTCATCACACAAAGTTTGTCCCGACCGGGAATCGAACTCGAGACTCCGGCGTCTATATAATAATATGAGTAACATACGTTATTTTCTAATTTCCGTAGGTGGAACATGTCTGCTAGCAACGTATTAAAGTATTTATTTCACACCGATCCATTATCATCGATTATTAAAACAAATAAACACCAAATCCATACTGTAGACTTTAATTGGATAAGTCCAATACATCAATAGAACACCAGTATGCCGAACCAATTAAAATCAAATTGTTAGGTAAACAAACGGGGCTCCCCTGCTGGCTATATCCAATATTCGAATTCCGTTAACTGACACAAAGGACTGTCGCTTCCACATCGCTTTGTGAATACAGAACATGATGTACACATGTATACGAGTATATATGTATAGTATATATTCGAAAAGCTTAGTGCAAAATTATGTTGTCTTATAGGAGGTAGTCATTTGAATTTGCCAATATTTTATTATGTGTCTGATTTTATTACCTATTAATTTAGATTATTTTTATGTAATGGTAAGATATGTAAATCCATTATTTTTGGGTTGATCCAAATGCACTGTAAATTAATAAGTTACATGGATAATCTGTGGCTTTTGACTCGTTTCAAAATAATGTATAGGTTACGTTCAATAAGTTGTCAAAAAATAACTTATTTGATTCTTTTTTAATTACTTAGTATTTTTAAAGTCGGTCTTGTGATTTCAGATTCAGAGCCCATTCAATGCAAACTAACAAAAAAAAACAATTAAATATTTTAGAATATTAGTAGGTATAGACGAGTACCTACCATACTTGATTCCAAAGATAAATGATCACAATATATGCGGGTTAAAGGCCATATAGAACCGACTATTCATAAAAACGACACAACCTTCCGCATTGCCACTTGCCTTCCGCTGGGTAAACCTTGTTTATCCCCGCATCATTGCACCTGTGGAGTAGCCGTCGATAATCTGGGACACCATGGCCTTTCTTGTAGCAGAAGCGCAGGTCGTATACCTCGGCACGCTATTCTAAACGACATAATTCGTAGGGTTCTTTCCACCGCAGGTCTTCCGGCCGTACGTGAACCAAATCGTTTAGCACGAAGCGATGGAAAGAGACAGGACGGTATGTCGTTGCTACCGTGGAAGATGGGAATGGTGATGGGGATGGTGGCCTTTGATGTGGGACGCTACATGCGTTGACACCTTAGCACCTTCACACCTTCCAAGCACATCCGGATGTGCCGGCGCTGCTGCTGCATCGGCTGAAGGCCTTAAACGGTGTAAATATGCTAACCTAGCAGGTGATTAAATATTTGAGCCGTTTGGGGTTGAGAAACTGGGGTCATGGGGTCCGAGTGCTCGCCGCCTTTATAGAGACACTGCTAAACGCCTAATCGATGCTTCTCAGGACCAGAAAGCTGGCTATTTTCTGGCCCAAAGAATAAGTATCGCCATCCAACGTGGCAACACAGCCAGCATTCTGAGAACCTTCCCAGTCGGCAATGACGCGGAGGATTTTTTAAACAATATTTTGTAATGAAAATATTTTTAGTCTATAATAATGTATATTTTGTATATTTTAATTCTTATTGTAAATAAATGTTGTTCATAAAAATAATAGTAGGTAGGTAGGTAACTGTTGTAACTATTTCCATGAAAACAAAACTTTTCGACGAATAATGAAAACAGTCAAGTTGATTGTATTACTTATAATAGAAGTCATGGGTGGAGTCATGGGGTACCACCATCATCGCGGCGGTGAGACCGATCATGGACGATTGGCTGCAGAGGCAGCATGGTGGCCTCACGTATCGTGCGACGCAGATCGTAACCGGGCATGGATGCTTCGGAAGCTATCTGTTTCGCATCCGTCGTGAGGTCACACCCCGGTGTCAACACTGCGAGGTTTCCGACGACGACACCGCACTCCACACGTTGGTGGAGTGCTCTGCGTGGGCGAGTCAGCGCCGGGACCTCGTAGTGGGTCTGGGCGTGGATACCCTCCGCGCCGTGTCCTTCTGCGAGCAAGTCATGCTCGCGAAGGTGGCGGCCGAGAGGGAGAGGGAGCGTACCCTCCCCGCCGAGTTCCGTAGTCAGCGGCGAGGGCGTCGCAGATTCATCTACGCCCAAGACCATCGACCTCCATGATCGGGGCCTGAGGACGGCGGGATCGCCACCCGTCGTCCTTACAGAAGCAGGCTAGAAGGGTTGCGTGCTGCGGGGCCTTTGCCCCATAACACGCAACCAGATTCACTCACTGACGCGGGATAAAACCCTACCCCAACGACGCGGGATTCTCATCCCGACCAAACCCCCGCAGAGACCACAGAGGTGGTCAAAGTCTGCCGGACGCCACTGGAAATACGTTCTGCTTGTAACCAGAGACGCCCGGCAACGGACGTTAGAGCGGCAGAGGCCTTGGGCCACGGAATTAAAAAAAAAATGTCTATGAAACGAGACTTGTGACTTGGTAACTTGTTGTTTACATACGTTTATCCAATATTAAACATATTGTAACTGTAAGTAAACTAACAGGTCTATACAACAATATTATTTTGATATAAATCACAAATAACCTTGGAATCTAGTTGTGTATTCAAAAATTGATCTTATAGACGGGAGAAAAAAAAACCTATAGGAAACTGACCAAACTTGGCTGATAGTAATGTTAAAAATCTTCAATTTACAGAGAATTTATCCTTTGAATGTTATTTTTAACCAACTTAAAAAAAGAGATGTCTCAATTCGTCGTTTTTTATGTTTGTTCGCGGATATATTTGTCATTTATGAACAAAGACCTTATAATACAACGGACATAGGATCTAGAACAAATCGCAAGAAAATAATGTCCCGAGTCGACCTATACATTATACATAGGCATACATAGATATAAACAAATTTCATATTAAAATTTAAACATTTGATTCAACGGAATAGTGTTCACTTTTGTTTGCACTAATTTATCGCATTACGTAGCTTCTATCTGTCCGCCTGACTAATTCACCTTATGGGCCCAGATCGTGAAAATCACCGAAAAGAGTGTTACGATTTTTCATATTTAACCTATTTACATATGATTAATAACAACGATAATTTGTATATATTAAAATGAAAGACCAAAAATGATGTTAGTGCTAATTTTAACTCTTAAAACCCTGTAGTTGTTATATAATAAACGTCAACAAACGCACAAAATTGAGAAAAAATTCGAAAACCTGCCTTCGTATTTTTCAGATTTAACCCAATAAATCAACACAAATTGATAAAAAGAAACACTTTTTGAACACTGAAAAAGCCAATAAATATAACCATGTACTTTTTTTTGTACCTTTACAAACAAAGACTTCCCCTTTTAAAGCCCTAAAATCTAGATATGTTTTACGTAAATTCTCCATAGAAAAATGTATGCAAATTCAAACGCGTCCCGATAGAACGATCGTCGCAACTAATCGCCAGTGCGCCATAGAATTTCAAAGTGACTCCACGCGTGTCGGATGCTACAGCAAAATTACGTGTTGTGAATTTGTGTTTTTTGTGAAAAACTGTAAGTACAATATTTTTATAACTAATTTACTTTCAGTAAATAGAAAGTACCGATATAATGAAAGTCTGAAAGAAAACCATGATGGAACTAGATATAAATCGTAAGAAATACAAAATTATTTACTTTGTTGCGTAGGTCATTTTATGAACCTTGTAAAGTAGGTATCAATTCAGGCTTGAAACAATCAAAGCCCTGCCCACCTTATTTTCTCGAGATATGAACTGGCGGGGTATATAGTTCTCTGCACGACATACATAGATTTTTCAACATGATAAAGGCAATAGGTATCATAAACGTAATTGGTAATCGAGGGTCTCTTTTCGCAGGATAATTTGCTGAGTGCCATGCCAGCGAAAAGAAAATTTAGTACGCATTATAAAAACGTGAAAGCCAAAAGATCTCGGAATAAAATGTATGTTCCTCCCTACTTATTTATTTACCTGCCTACTTGACTACGTCTTGTCCTAAATACCTAGAAAAAATTTACTAGATTTGTGTTAGTGTCAAGTAAAAATCCTAGTTTTATTACTTTTATTTGTGTGTATGCTTATCATGTCTTAGTAGTAATAATAATATAATCTATTTGCATTTTGAACAGGGTAGGTACATTACAAAGCAAATAGGTACAATGATTTAGATCGCCTGATTCAGACATATACCTACAACAGCATGTAAATATTGATTTGACATGTAATTAGATAGGTACACAATTAGGTATGTCAGTCTAAGAAGAAAAATTACAATATCCAGTAGGTAATAATTACGTAATTTCAATATCTATATAAGTAATAAAGTCAATTTCTATAGGAACAATTTTCATAATAATAAATTTTATTACATAATATAGTATTAGTTTTCATATATTTATGTATTTCAAAGCAATGAGTTTGCTTACACTATTATTAGTTACAGTATTATTAGTTTTCATGTTCATCATGTCTAAATATGTGGAAGTGGAAGTAGGTATGTTTCCTATCAGAAATTGCACGGGCGCGCGCGCGCCGTGCCTGGCGTAGGGTTGTACAAAAATTACAAAATAAGTAAAAAGTGGATATTGATGAATAATATTTCCAGTACTGAAAATGAAGAAAACCTTCAGGCCGAGACTCCGAGCAACACTGCTACGCGCTGTATAGAGGTAAGTTGTTATACGTAATTCTTGTAGACTTGTTACATAAATAAACAAACTAGCTAGTGATGGGCGAAGACAAAATCTCAGTACCTACAGGTTTTTTTTGCAATATTTATTATTTTCATTGTGAGACAAACACATACTTCTCAATTACTTTCTCAAAAGAAAATTCACGTTCAAATCTCGTATTTTACCAAAATCAAGATTTTTTTTTGTAAAATATTATCTTTTACGCGACTGGTGTACGTATGTATGTATGTATACTAAGTAATATATCTTTGTGGCACGATAAGTTCAAAATTATTGAACCGATTTTAATGTTTTTAGTATCATTAGAATTGTCTTCTAAGCCCGAGTGACATAGAATAAGTGACGCCATAAAAAACCAATACGTATAGCGTAAAGGAAATTTATAATTTCTGTTCATCACGAACATAATATTGTATGAATTCTTTTGCACTTTTATAATTTGTCTTCGTCAGTTATGAATATAAATAAATAAACAATAAAAATGTTAAAACCCGACAGATTAAAAAATGAAAATGTGTAATAAAAATAAATAACAACACCATTGTAATATAGCGTATTTAGCAGTCGGGGCCTATTTCTAAAGAAATATTTAGCTAGTCAGGAATATCTTCGAGCCTGTGAGGATTTCAATGGGTCTCAACTGTTGAATTCGATTTATTACAATAGTGTTCTTATTTATTTTTATGTAACATAATTCAAGACCGTAGACTTGTTTTCTTTTTACCTTTTGAGTTTTTATGCATATAGTCGGATTTATTAAATTTATGACGTGATAACGTCTTATAAATCGATGAACACCGGCAACACGCACAAAAAAGTGTCACATTATGTCACGCTAGGGTCAAGCGAGAGCGCAGTACAAGCGATGGAGAATAATATTATGACGTTATCCGATAAAATTATCGTCCTAAACCGACTTTACAAGCAACCAGTTTTTTATTATGTTTATTTATTCACTTTCATAATTGACGAAGACTGATAAAAACGTTTAAGATTTTGATCTAGTGTTCTGTGTTTCAAAGATGTATTCTAAGGGAGTTCTTAGCTATGTTTGAAGAAATTTGGCCCATACCTTTTGAATTATTTTTTATAATAAAAATCAAGCCATTATCTTTCTTTACAAGAACTAGTTATTGACAACCGTCAAGAGGGAAAGGTGGATGAAGTGGAAGTTGGGCGTAGAGTAGTGGATATTTTTTTTTTTTTTAAAGCTCTTCAGGCCATAGGGGACCACGGTCCAATGGATTGTAAGTTAAGTTACCTCAGTATAATAGGTGAAGTAAAAGTTGGTCTGGACTCAAAACTCATCATAAAATGTAGTATGTGTAATATGAAATTTACTGTGTGTTTGGTTGAAAAGAAAGAAGATAGCATGGAAGTGAATCATCAAATTGTGTCTGGTATCATATCATCTGGTGGGAGCTACTCTCAGTTAAAAACATTAAGTGCCGCAGTAGCCCTACCAATCATGTCACCTTCATTGTACAATGAAATTAATAATACGGTTTGCGATTGGTGGGAAAAGACAGCAGCACATTCCATGGCAGAAGCTGTCAAGGAAGAAGCGGAGTACGCAGTGTCTATAGGTAGTGTTGATAAAAATGGTACACCATTAATATCTGTTGCTGTTGACGGTTGTTGGAGCAAGAGATCTTATGGTAAGAATTTTTCCGCCTTATCCGGCGCAGCTGCGATAATTGGCATTAAAACTAATAAAGTATTGTTTTTTGGAGTTAAAAATAAATACTGCGTAGTCTGTGCACGAGCCGCAAAGAACAACAGTCAGCCCCCGGAACACCATTGTTTCAAGAATTATTCAGGATCATCTACCGGGATGGAATCGACCATAATAGTTGAGGGGTTTAAACGTTCCTTTGTTGATCACGGTGTAATTTATAATAAATTTGTAGCAGACGGCGATTCCAGTACTTATAAAAAAATATTAGATTCGCGTCCGTACGATAATTTAATAGTAGAGAAAATTGAATGCAAAAATCATCTTTTACGAAACTACTGCAATAGCTTGGAGAAATTGTCGAAAGACACTAAGTATCCTTGCGAGTTGAAGAAATTCCTAAAAGAAAGGTATTTGCGTTTAAGAACGAGTGTAAAATGCGCGATTAAATATTGGGGGGATCAAAATCAGTCACTCGAAGAAAAAATAAAAAATCTTAGTGAAGATATTCTAAATGGTCCACAACACGTATTTGGTAATCACCAACATTGCAAGGAGTATTTTTGTAGACCTGACACTCGTCGAATAGAACCTGTTGGGTTACTTCCAGCAATTGTTGGATGCGGATTAATGGACGCGGTAGAAATTTTAAGTAAAAGACTGTCATATCATTCTAGAAGTTTAATTCATAATTGCACAAGTAATATAGTTGAAAGTTTTAACGGAGTAATTGCCAAATTAGTTGGGGGTAAGCGTGTAAATTATTCTTCCCGTGGTTCTTATGCGGGCCGATGCGCAGCTGCTGTTGTGTCTTTTAATACGGGATCGATTCATAGTAAAACTCATGAAGTCATATATAAATCTAGTCCTAATCCTTTGATCGCGAAAGTGGAAAATAGTAATCGTAGAAACCGTTTAATTGCTAAACCTAAATTAAGATTGAAAAAAAGCCACAGCGCTGTATCGAAAGACGCTCACTATGGACCAAACTGCGAAAAACCTGATCTGAGTCCAGAATTATATGAGAAAGCCAAGTCATCTTTTTTAGTTGATTTAAAGTTATCTTGTGCTGAAAGAGAGGAGCTTGAAAGGTCGACCCATTTGCAAAGAAGTAGTGCTGAGTGGATGAGTACAAGGAGAAAATTACTAACCTCATCATCGTTCGGGGAAGTTTGTAAAAAACGAGAGAGCACAAGTTGTGCTGCTCTTGTTTGTAAAATCGTTTATGGTAGTAATATCTCCAGTTTGCCTGCTGTACGGCACGGTATCGAAAACGAAGAAACTGCAATTAGACAGTTAGAAATTCAAGAGAATATTAGTATACAAGGTTGCGGTTTGTTCGTCGACGATCAATATGAATTTCTTGGTACTACACCAGATGGCATTTATGCAAACGGTTTAATTGAAATTAAGTGCCCACATTCTTTAGCTGGCATGACTCTTGATGAAGCAATGGCCAAACATACCTTTTGGGTTAAGGACAAGGCTTCCAAGGGTTATGTCATAAATAAAAATCATTACTGGTATTTCCAAATTCAGGGACAGCTACATATAACTAAAAGAAACGTTTGCATGCTTGGCATCTGGTTTGGTGCTACTGTACCTATGAAAGTTTATATTATAGAAAAGGACGACAAATTTTGGAAGGAGAAAATGGAGATGAAATTAGTTAGATTTTATTACGATTGCCTCCTTCCAGAATTAGTTGATCCTCGGCAGTCACGAAGCATGCCTATTCGTGACCCGCCCAATGTCATAGAGGCTATGAAAGAGAGGAAAGAAAGAGCTTTACGTGTTTTGAAAGAGAAGAACGTCTAATGATTTTGAAAGAGACTGAGGTAACTTAACTACCCAGCCGGTCGATTCACGTAAACACGCCAGTTCAAAAGTCGTTTTAACTTAGAAACTTAGAAATCGCCTTTTGGTTTTCTGTTTTTAACGCACTTACTTATCTAGTCTTGGATTGTCATAAATCTTCCAATAGCTCAATTTCTATACAATTCCTATACGATTTTGAAGAGTTACCTGGTGTAAACCCAAGGTCCGATCCTAATGAAATTAAAATGTGACCACAAGGGATCACCAGCTTTCAAATAAAAAAAAAAATCATCAAAATCGGTTCAAAAAATACAGCGAATTGAGAATCTTCTTCTTTTTTTAAGTCGGTTAAAAAGTGTGCGAAGTGACATTTTTAAGTCACTACGCTACGGTTTTTATTACGTGAATCGGGCAGCTGGTAACATTTTCATTCTGATAGGTTTTGCAATAGCAATTGATTTTATCATCAAATTAGTAGAAATCAGAATTTGATCAGTAATCATTAAAATGAAAAAAACATTAGAAACTCTTAAACTCATATTTTGTTATTGTTTACTTTCGTTTAATTAAGTATATGAATAATTTATAAATTTCATGTTTGTTTATAACTAATTTTTGTACAACCCTAGCACGCTTTTTAGGTGGCGACTCATATTTTGTTATTGTTTACTTACTTTTAATTATATGAACCATTTTTATACTTGTGTTTCATTTATTGACAATTTTTTGTACAACCCTAGAAGATTTTTTAGATTGCGAGGTGATCGTAAGCAAAAAGTATTTGAGTTTACGCAATAGGCACATTTCGTTGCGTAGATATAAACACTAGCGAGGAAAGGCGTGATGTTATTTCGACCGTACTTCCTACTGAATTTGCAATTATTTTATTGAATGAAAATTTTACGAAATAAGAATAAACTTTGGTAGTAAAATTACAAATAAATACATAGGTACTCGTAGTTGGAATTTTAGGTAAGTAGAATACAAAAAGGTCAGTCCGGACCTGCTCTTGATTGTTTATTATAAATAGAAAATCATAAAAATTGTGTCTCAAACTACTCTTATTTATTTATCTAGTAATTAGGATCATTTTATAACGAAAACTACTCTTGGAATATTTTACAAATAGGCAGTCGTTTATTTCCAATAATTCAACATTTTTGTTATGCTGTAAATATTCAACTTCAATAACAATAACTCAACGTGGAACGTTTGTCGCAAAACATTTTCAAAATCGCGCTCTCTGGGTCATTCACCCGCCCGTCGGATGATTCGGGCAACAATAGCGCTGCTGTCGCTCAAAATCGACTTTATCCGTGCGCGGTCTGGGCCCTTATGCAGCTTATACTTGAACTACGTGAACATAGAAACAATGGAGTAGGTTTATTTTGTTAAAGTCTTTTAAGGATTCCATGATATGTACCTACGTAGGCGTAATAATTAATGTAAGACTACAATAAATTCCATAATCTTATAAATTGTAATTACTTGTTTATGTTAGACGAAATAAGCTGAAAAACTAATTAACGACTGACAAAGATTTTTTTTTTCGAGTCAGTTTCATAATAAGTAACTGTAGTGTATGAATAACAAAAAGGGAATTAATGAATTTAACTAATTATAATATTATAAATGCCAAACTTCTTGCGGGTGTCAAAGTTCTTCCGCTCTTATTACTATTTTCATAACGCTATGTCGCTACGTCTACTACAAGATAGCCGTGTTTCAAGTGACTGAATTAGTTGCTAAAACTGCGCATCATTAATTTATTTTTATCTTATGGTTAATTTTTGGGATACGAAATTATTGGCTACTAGCTGATCACCGTGACTCCGCCCGCGAGATATAGTTATCTCGGCCCCGATTCCCGTGGGAATACATTACCGAGAATCCAAATAAAAAGAAAATAACAGTACATACACGAAATAAAATGACATGTGTAATTATATTTATGACAAAACAATGATACCCTGTGAAAATTAAAAACATTTTTGGGCTTATCTCCTCCATTCAATCAAGGGATTCTTGTACAAGTTTCATAAAGATCGGACCTCTTTTTGTTATGTCCATAAAATGAGCCGAACAAACAAGATTGTTATTTTTTGGATCAAAATATTCTTCTCGCCGTGCTAGGGCAATAATATTTTTCCATTGTGCACAGTGTACTGGATCCCGAAGAAAACTGAAATAGATGTTGGTTCATATAACGAAAAAAAAATCATAAAGAGCCAAGGCGTCTCCACTATAATCTTTGTTCCAAATAGTTTTATCGCTATCGGTAATCCGAATAAATCTGAATGGTCATTTTGTTAGTACATTATTCAGTGAAAATGAAATGGTCTCTTTCTTTTTACTGAGCTTGGGATGAGTTCGAAAGAGACAGATAGGTACTTCGGTATTGGACTGGATTGCAATATTTACTTTTGTCTTTTAATTTATTATCGACGAAATACTGTATTTTAAGTGAAATAATAAATTGCAAATAATAAAACAAAAGCTTATTTACTGAAAATATGATACACCGTCTTCAATTTGCTTTTTTTTCGTAGTTTTTACACGTTTTTACAATACAGTACGGCATTGAGCAACGTGTTGTCGTTCAGTTGTCAAAATCAAGACTGGCGCGCGATTGTTTCTCTTTTAGCGTTTTGTTTCTCTTTTAGTTCGGACACTTTTGAGCGATGATCCGAAATCCATTGTATTTAAAATCATTGTTTATGAACCGATTTTATTACTTTTCATTTTGTTGGAAAGGAAATATTTCCAATTTGGTCCCATTATAAGGAAACGAGGATTTAATGATCAAATCACTGATAAATCGAGGGGAACATTCAAAAATTGTACGTATGTACGTACGACTAGTACGTTTGTTAATTTTTTCATTAGGTACTCGTATTATAAATGACTACCACATAATGAGAGTTTGGAGTCGATCTGATGAGGTGCTGATCTGGTGATCAGCTCACCGTGACTCCGCCCGCGAGATATAGTTATCTCGGCCCCGATTCCCGTGGGAATACATTACCGAGAATCCAAATAAAAAGAAAATAACAGTACATACACGAAATAAAATGACATGTGTAATTATATTTATGACAAAACAATGATACCCTGTGAAAATTAAAAACATTTTTGGGCTTATCTCCTCCATTCAATCAAGGGATTCTTGTACAAGTTTCATAAAGATCGGACCTCTTTTTGTTATGTCCATAAAATGAGCCGAACAAACAAGATTGTTATTTTTTGGATCAAAATATTCTTCTCGCCGTGCTAGGGCAATAATATTTTTCCATTGTGCACAGTGTACTGGATCCCGAAGAAAACTGAAATAGATGTTGGTTCATATAACGAAAAAAAAATCATAAAGAGCCAAGGCGTCTCCACTATAATCTTTGTTCCAAATAGTTTTATCGCTATCGGTAATCCGAATAAATCTGAATGGTCATTTTGTTAGTACATTATTCAGTGAAAATGAAATGGTCTCTTTCTTTTTACTGAGCTTGGGATGAGTTCGAAAGAGACAGATAGGTACTTCGGTATTGGACTGGATTGCAATATTTACTTTTGTCTTTTAATTTATTATCGACGAAATACTGTATTTTAAGTGAAATAATAAATTGCAAATAATAAAACAAAAGCTTATTTACTGAAAATATGATACACCGTCTTCAATTTGCTTTTTTTTCGTAGTTTTTACACGTTTTTACAATACAGTACGGCATTGAGCAACGTGTTGTCGTTCAGTTGTCAAAATCAAGACTGGCGCGCGATTGTTTCTCTTTTAGCGTTTTGTTTCTCTTTTAGTTCGGACACTTTTGAGCGATGATCCGAAATCCATTGTATTTAAAATCATTGTTTATGAACCGATTTTATTACTTTTCATTTTGTTGGAAAGGAAATATTTCCAATTTGGTCCCATTATAAGGAAACCAGGATTTAATGATCAAATCACTGATAAATCGAGGGGAACATTCAAAAATTGTACGTATGTACGTACGACTAGTACGTTTGTTAATTTTTTCATTAGGTACTCGTATTATAAATGACTACCACATAATGAGAGTTTGGAGTCGATCTGATGAGGGAGCCGAAGCCCGAAAGCTAGTCGAGGGAACTCATCAACGATTTACAGCAGTTACATAGTGTTTGGGTTTGATTAATTTGTATTGAAGCGAACTTTACATATCCCAACTTTTTAGTTTACGGTTGAAGTCGGTTTGTTCTTGTTTAAAATTATGTTTTTACAAGCCGACCAAATCTAACAGGTTGAATAAATATGTTTGTATTTCGCAGACCTATGTAAAGCGATTTCGTACGTATATTCCAATATGCCTGTATAAATAACATCGCCACACAGGAGCTAGGGGACTCGAGGAACGTTTACCTGCCTGTCCCTCATTCCCTACCCTTACCATACTTGTATATTAAGTAGATGAATAAAATATATCGTTCTTGAGAGCTTGAATAACCAATTTAGTTATTCTCCGTTGTGAGCGTTTGATTAATATAGTTCTATTTTTGATTCTATTAAAATTCAATGATTTATGTATTACAAGAATGTTTGGAAGGTGCCAACAATATCTCGGAAACGTAAAAATGGTATGGGAAAGCGTCAAACGATTAAATTTTTATGAGTTCTTAGTTTTTCTGATTTCATATTCGACAAAATAATGTGATTATGAAAAGGAATATGAAATAGCATAAACTTGCACAATACAATGAGGCTCCAAATTAGATTTTTAATTAATTAGGTAAGTTACTACTATTTGTCATACTTCCTTTGTCTATTAGATGAAGACTATCCATTATATCTAAGTCATTATTAAAAGAGAACGTAGACTTAAATCACAAAGAACTAGGAGGGATATTAAGTGGATACCATCCGTCTTGGATGCCGTCAAAGGACGTACGTAGTAGAATTTTCCATTAGCAAAGAATATGGTTAAAATGAACATTTTATTATTTCATATACTAACGCAGTCATGTATAAGATTACTATTATTTTCTACAAACGAATGAGAAAGTTTAATATTTGTTTCCCAATAACGTAAACATTGTTTGCCTTAAATTGGTGAATTACATTTCTCATTTCTCTGGGAGTCCCAGAGAAATATATTCCGAAAATCAACGCATGTAGAATAAAATCAGCATTATAATGCCGATTGACATTATAAATTTATAGCATTCATAAAACAGCCAGTGACTAAGGAATATAGTATAAAGTAAAATTATCAATAAAACGATGATTATATCATAAGAAACCACTGCAGTATGTAACCCAGCTGCGGTAGTAGAGTAGTAGCGTAAACCCTTTATAGCTGTCGACTGGCAAAATGCCAGTGAATGGCGAAAAGCCATAAAATTTGAGATACGCTTTATCTATACCAAAAAGTATATTACCAAAGACGTTCCATGTAATGACCTACATGGTTCAAACTGAGCCAAGAATTTATTGGAATCGTATACTCTTTACTATAACGACCGCAGTGTATACTATGTATACTGACGTAACCGCTTCCGATCGAGTAATTAATTATTTAACTACCTACTCTTAAACAAAACTATACGAGTAGTTGTGAGAAATATTATTTCGCTGACATTATTCATGAAAATTGTTTTATTTTATGTGAATATAAATCAGAAAAAAGTCTAAACATAAAATGTTTAAATTAAACTAAAATTAATTGTGGCAACATTCGTAGCAAAAAGAAGACTTGAACAAAATATAATACAAGGGAAATAACTATTTTAATTGTGCAAAGGCAAGCGCTTTGTTTGACTCCCAAAGCATTACTCCGCATACACATTACTATTGAAATTAAAACCCAGGTATGTATGCACACAGTTTAGCTGCAACGACAAAGGAAACGAACACATCTAGCCTATCTATGTGTTCGTTTGCAAAATGCAAGGTTTGCATTTTAGACACTCTAGTGTCAATATAACCGGATTGTGTTATTTCTTCTCGTTATTTAGCTTAAATTAATGTTCTCTACATACTAGTATTTAATTAGTTAGTTATAAAGGAGCATCAACTTCACGAGTTCAATCATTCATTATAAAAAACTAGCTGGTTTTTATACTCTCAGATAAACGAAGGTGTAGGTGTAGTCATCAATCAAAAAACTTTCACTACAAAAACGATGCTTTTATGATGCTACCATAGACGGCAATCCTCACGAAATTACTTGAAAAAGTTTGGTAATGGCGCCATAAATTTAACTTTTATTGTTGTCTTCTGAACTTAGCAACTTTTGGTTGTAAAAAAAGCAAAAGATACGTTACGTGTGGGAATTAAAAAAGTTTTGTCTACCTGTAGCTTGTGGCGGTGTTTCCGTAGCTGCGATTTGTCCGTTGCTTCTCACGGCTGCAGATTTCTTCCTGCCCCCGGTACTCGCTGAACACTTTGTTGTTTCTCGTTCAATTCTCTATAAACAAAACGTGTCTTTTACAAAGACGTCATATTTCTACTTTAAAACTACATAATTAGAAGTACGAAGTCCCATGGCAATAGAATGTAAGTACTTACATACTATTCCCTATTCTGTGGTAGTAGTAAGTAAATGTAGATATCAGTTGTTTTAGAGGTCGAATATTTATGTGTGGTAATACTACACATAAATGTTCGAGCTCTGGATCATTAAATATTTCAGTAAACCTCAAATAACATGAATTGACTACCAATAAGTACGAAAAGAAAATTGCTTTGTTCGAAATTTAATTAAAAGCCGATAGATAATTAATATTTGCGCAGTCATTAATCAGAACGTGAATCAAAAAATATTCAAATTAACGCTAACGGTTCATATTACTGCTTCAATATAGGTACTCGTAAGTAGTAAGTTTTGTTATAAACTAATTTGCAAAAATAATGTGTCGCCATTTTTTTTTGCAAAGTGGTTCTGCAATGGTTATGCCCGCTTGGTAGACACTATTTTTATATGTAGGCAGATTATTTTCTAGATAAATAAGTGTGTCTGCAACCACTGCGTTGCATAAAGAACTGTAATATAAATATGGCAACAACCTTCAAATTGCTATTCGGACCATCACTAAATAGCCATAGTTGTCCAAAGGTTTGTATGCGTAGCCTCTGTTGTATAATAGAAGGTATTATGCAATCAAACGAACCGTGTTTCAAACGAGTTCTCGGAAAATAATATCAAATGTAAAGAGTAACGACATCAGAAACCTTTAGAAATGGAATCATTCAGTCGTAAAGCCAATCCACTTATTTCAGCTGACGGCGGACGAGCCCAGTACGAATTACGTCGAGTCATGACTCATAGCTAGGTTTGCTGACTCACTGACGACCGGGCAAAACCTCCCTAGACAGTTATTGCCAAGTCAGCGCTTGTCAACGTGAAACTGCGGCGCAGCGGCTATTATGCTGACTGTAGAAAATTACCAGATCGTTCCACTGTTGCACTAATGTTCATTGATACTGGATAAGTGTCTAGACTCTGTACATAAAGTATTGTAATGTAGCGTAAAGCTACATTACAATACTTTATGTACAGACTCTATAATAGAATAGAAAATTCTTTACAAACTACATCAGAAAATCGGTGAAACAAGTAAAATTAAATACATATTTTTAAGACACTCTGGCGATATCAACGAAATTTCGCTCAAATTTGAATCTTATTGAAATATATAACTATCTTCCGGGTTAATGTTAAACTAAATCATTGAATTCCGTCAACCAATCTTAATCCCATAGAAAATTAGAAAGAACAGATGACCCAGATGTCAGAAAAACAATGTACCATACATTCAAACACAAAGCTTCTTCCTCTAATACGAAAACAAATCAAATTAACGAATAAATATCATACGTATGCCATGCGTATGCCTCAGCTGACCGTTTGTTGCCATAACAAAAATTTATGGTATAAACATGCGAAGCCAGGGGTGGGGATGCAGCTAAAACCACGACCCCGCTAAGTACTCGTGAAAAATGGGGCAGTGGAGGCGGGAGGAAAATTTTCCCCTTATGGTAGCGACAGGGTGAGGAGGGCTGGAGGGCAGTCTACAGTCGCGACGGAACTGTTTATGTGCACAAGCGGGCGCTTTGACAACTTGCTGCGTCATCGGGAAATTGACAAACAACCTGTTTGTGTGGATTCAGGAACGTGTTGACTAGTTGTCTGTTTAGTTTGACGTGAATTTTAAACATGATTTTGGTCATGAAAACTCAATGCTATTATATCAACAGATAAAAGATGTGAACAAGGAATAACTAAGTTTCTAGCAGAGTTGGTCTATGATGATTAATTACTACTACTAATCTCTCTCTTTAACCTTGCATTACTTCAGGCAATTTGTAGATATTCACACGTGATTAAGACACAAATGAAATGATCAACTTTCAGAAATGTATCAAACAAAATACAATGCATACAAACACTCGCTGAAACTTTTTTATACAAATAGAACGTATTAAAAGGCTAAATTAAAACTTTACAGTCGTACCGAACGCACAGGGAAAGTTTGAGTAATTTCATTTTGTTAAATATTGACTTTTGTTCTTCATAATATACATATACATGTTACGTGATACGCCAAACAAAGAAATTATAGAGAGTATTACATCTATAAATTGATGGAACGAATGTTTGATTGATTTTAATTCCAGTATTGTTGCTGCGTAACGGCGATCATTATCTCACAACTTCTGATTGGCTCTGAGGCGGAATCTAGTGGTCGTGCGTGATAAAGTGAATTGCTAGTTTTGTTACTGTGCTTAATTTTATTGTGTCGGATATAACTTTCGTTTAAGAGTCTCGCTTTTTTGGGTAATATAAGAATAACATAAAGTAAATATTAACCGTATATTCTATAAGGAAGTGTAGTATATCATGATACCACCATGATATTTAAATCATGACGATTAGCAGAATGTAATTTTTGGAAAATTATACAGCAAATAACGGCAAAATATCGATCAATCGGCAGTGAAAGTGAAATAAATTACGGAGAAAGCGTAGTCGGCACGCCACTCGACATAAGTTCATGACTGACCTACGCAATGCGCAGCAATCTGGGCCACGGCTCTACTTGCACAAGAAGTGCATACTATACCTTTATAAGTACTCTTTCTTCTAAGTTCTCATACATAATTAATTTAAGTAATTCTGGTTTAATCTTTCCTTCTTCTATGATATGAAGTGAATGTTTGGATCTTTGTTTGTTGCTTCACGCAAACCCTGAATGTATGTGGTAAAATCTGGTTTCGGATGGGATAATCTGAGATATTATACCTACATACCTACATTAGCTATTAAAATAGATGACTAACATTCAAGTATAGAAGACTTTGTCGTCGTCGAAGTCCCTAACATACCCCACAACAGCATTATAGCGACGCTTTGTTTATTTACATCTAACCTTTAAAGATAGAACGGTAAAATGGGGTTAAAAGCGTGTTTCTATGGTAGTACGTCATGGGTGGTCTTGTTCGTCTCCTTTCATAGTCTCCCATTAACGTCCTCCAACGCTTTTATAATAAATACTTGTAGATCATCACAGATAATTTTTATAAATAAATGAGGTATTTTTCTCACAATTTAAGCACAAACAGTTGGCATCGATTCAATTTACGTATCTACTATATTTGTGTTAACCACATAATGTTTGAAAATTTTGACGGAATGCCAGTATATATTTACTATTTAAGAACTTTACAATTAATACGAAGCACCTATCTTTTTTGGTTGCCATGAAACTTCTCACACAGATAGACCTATGTATTCATTGGTTTGGAAAAAGTCAATTAAGCTAGAATCAGTCCTGATCTCTATTAGAAGTATTATAACTGCGAAAGTAACTCGGTCTGTGTGTCTGTTGAAAGCGATTTAATTGTACCTAATTTGGTACAGATATTATAGTGTAGAGCTTGAGAGAGGACATAAGGTTACTTTTTATCTTGGTAATGGGTTTCCGTGGTAATTAGAAACGAGCAAACTATTTGTATAAAGTGTCGTAAATATAATACAGACCTAATCAGAGCATAACATAAATTATCTGTCCATAAAACTGTATATAAAACAATAACGAGGTTACAAACCAACTCCATGCCATCCCTGCTCCAAATAATAATAAAATATTTCCTGAAACACTTTAAAAATGTGAATTTCGACCTTGAAATGAATAGTTTCAAAATACACACGTTTTATTTGGCACGAGCCCACATAAAAACGAACGATGTTTTTTATGTCGTGTCATCTGTTACGTTCCATTCACCCGGAGGACAACGGGGTGCCATTGTCCCTAATCCTTTATCGCCCTCCTGTGTACAAGTATGTTGTGCGTGACAGATCAAAGGCGACTTTCCATTTAATGAGATTTTACCCTAAGGGGTGATTAAACTTCTTCGAAACTCCTCAGTAATTGTTTCGATAGTTAATACTTTGGTATGCAGAATATGTCTGTACAAAACAGTGTATGTTTTGTAATTTAGATTCCAATAATCAATTTTAGATAATTTACAAATAAATTGAAGTCACTTGTTTTACATACAAATCTTTTTACAAAATGAAACTCGACATCATGCGGGTGTTAGCATTATTCATTTTCAAACTTCTCCATTTTATTTAATGTCCACGTTAATGTTTTTAATCTGACCTCTAACGATTTGATACATTAGCTATATAGAAATATGAAATAGGTCAATAAACTCGTAAGTTATTATTGTTTTAATAAAGCAATATTATTAATCGATTGTATTTTGTAATAAAACAAATTTTGATACAAACAAGGTTCGCTACTGTTGTACTTGTAGTATCCAATAGAATAAAAGTTCCTGTACCTACGATTTGTCTTCAATTCTTAATGTAGTAAATATGTTTTTTGGGTAGTGTAGTGCTAAATATTATAAGTTAGTACTTAGTTTCCTACATTGCAGAAATATTTAACCCCAAAAAATCGAGCTCGTAGAGACCAGTAGAGGCGACACTTAAACAATGTAACCACATATTTCTACCACAATTCAATAAGTAGATAATTATCATCAAAAGTGCTGGTACCTACACTTATGTATGGAAGTGAATGTTGGGTTTGGCAGAAGAAGCATGAAAGTAAAATAAATGCAGTGGAAATGAGAAGTTTGAGAAGTATGACTGGGGTGACATTGGTTGATAAATTGAGGAACAGCGTGATACGAGAACGTTGCGTTGTGTCAGAAGATGTAGTGAGTAAGATAGAAAAAGGGATGCTTAGATGGTTCGGGCACGTAGAAAGGATGGATGAAAGGAGATTGACAAAACTGATACATAAGGCGGGTGTGAATGGACAGGCAGGTAAGGGTCGACCTAGGCGAACGTACTTCGACCAGATCGGAGATGTTTTGACCAAAGGCCATAACCGGAGAGCGTGCATGAAGATAGTTATGAAAGTGGAAGAAGCGAAAGAAGTATCCCAAGACCGTAGCAAGTGGATTGCCATAGTCTCTGCCTACTCCCATAGGCAAGAGGCGTGACAATAGTAGTATATTAATAAAATCCGAATTATGTAAATGAACATGTTCTGCTCCTCGTTTTAATTACATACTTACTTTGATTTGTATCTATACGTACGTACTGTAGATATCCACATTTTTCCTGAATATTAAAACGTGCGCATACTAAACAAATTGAGAGTGATGAAGAGACATCCAAACATTCATATTTAGCCTATTATACTCATAGATATTTCAACATATCTGAAAGCGCTATCAACAACATATAAATGAAATGAATGTGCCACAATCAGAACATTTGTATTGTGGGCAGAGTGTACACAGTACGTTACAACCACTCTACCTATCGGCTCTTTCTATACACTCCCCTTTGAAATATACACTAAACAAGCCCGCCATTATGAACTTAGTGTACTGAACTGTAGGTTGCATAATAGCTATAGCACCATTGAAGCCATAAAACGATGCCTATAAAGTCCACTAAGTATTCTCTGAACGCACAAATTGATTACGACTTGAAAGATGAATGACCTTCTTGCTTTAACTATTTGTAAGATTATACAATTCATAGTTGTTCTATTCACAAAACAGCTTCTCGGTCGTTTAATAAATAAGGTTATGTCTCAAAAGAGGGATATAAAACGTATTGCTTTATAATTTTTATATGGAACTGGAAGATAACATTACTGGGTATATACTTTACTACTCTAATGCTTCAATGTACGGTAGTTTCCAAGCTTGGCAAAGAAAGAGGATACATCGTAGACTAATAAGACAATTTACACGAGCTCAGCTTAGAGCTTTTCACAAATCCTTCCAAATTAGGCATGTAATAGGAATTAGGAAAGTGTTGTTAAGAATTGAACTTTTCCCAAAGCCCTATTATGTGATTCCTACTAAATGACTATCAGAATCTGAATGCTTCTAAATATAATAATGCGAAACGCTTCTAAATATGTGACGTGACTACGAATACAACAATTTTCAGTAAAATAAAGAGGTTCAATAAGTCCAACTGTTTTGGGCGCTTTTATTTTTGTTGTGCCACAGTTGTGAATTTCTGCCATTGATTAGACAGACGTGTGAACACGAGCGTTATCTTGATGAAACAGAACTTTTCTTCTGATCATTCCTGGACGTTTATCTTTTATTTCCTCTCGTAAACGACGTAGTAAGGTGCAGTAATAATCAGAGTTTATAGTCTGACCCCTTTCAAGATAATCAACCATAATCACACCCTTCGAGACCCAGAATACCTAAGCCATCACCTTACTTGCCGACAAAATCGACTTAGCCTTTTTGGGGGGTGGTGAACCAGGTCTTTTCCACTGTTTTGATTGTTGTTTTGTTTCCGGTGTACAGTAATGAACCCATGTTTCGTCCATAGTAACAGAACGACTCAAAAAATCACATTCGTCAGTTTCAAATAACTCCAAACAGTCGTGTGCAATAGTCAATCGCATCCTTTTTTGCTCAACTGAAAGCAGTCGCGGAACCCACCTCGCAGACACCTTGATAAACCCTACACGTTGACTATTATGTTTAGAGTACGTTCATAAGAGATGCCTTTAATCTCGGCTATCTCTCTAATTTTCAATCTGCGGGTCTCCCATAATTAAGTCGAGTATATTTTTAACATTTTCGTCAGTAGTGGACGTCGAAGGCCTTCCAGAGCGGGGTTCGTCTTTCACACTCTCTCTACCACGCTTGAATTCTGCTATCCATTTTTTGACGGATGAATATGAAAGAGCGCAATCCCCTAATGTACTGACCATATCATCATGGATGGCTTTTGATGACAGCCCCTTCTTATGGACGTACTTAATGACGGCACGCTGCTCGATTTGCTCCATTTGCGGAAATGATGTCAGATTGCATTGTTACTAAATTTATAAAATAAAACTAACTATCGCACAAGTTTCAAACTTCACACAATTAACAGGTCTGAACTGAACTAAATAATGTGGGTAGATTTGATTTTTAGAACTAAATGGATCACTGTTAGGCCGACTTCTTTTAAATCCACGCTCGTATTAAATACATTTTGATAATATTGTATAGGTACATAAAATTTACTAATTGAGGTATGTATATGATTGACGTCGGTCGGTATCTACACAGATCTACTATTTCCAATTATTGAAACAAAAATGATTAGGTATTTAGAGTTTTCAAAAATAAATGTCTGAATTAGGTTTTCGTTATAAATGTCAAATTCCTCTCCAATAGTCTAGTTGAATAATTACCTTTTTAATTGGGTATAAATTGGAAAATAATTTCAAAGGAAAATTTTTAATTCCATTTCAATTTTCAATAGGCTTTTAAGGAAACCACAACAGATTAAATAAATTCCAATTTCGTTGTGGTTTAAAAAAAAGTAAAATGGAAGGTTAATTTCGTATACACAATATACGAAATTTATACACGAATACACCGAATACCTTCATATTCATAAACGTTTTCGGGTGAAAGGAAGCCTCTCAAGGCCTTTTATGGAGCAACGGTACTTTCAACCTATAACCGGCAACTTGAGATACATAAGGAGAATGTGTATTCATTAAAATGAATAAATATACTTTTAAGCGCTTCAGACATAATAAATATAATATATTGTGGGATATTTTTGTACAGTTCATAATTACCGTAGGAATCTCATTAATTACAAGTTTTAAATTATAATAATAAGAAAGAGATTGTAAATAGATCACAAAAACTGATGTCATCGGCGGGACTCGAACCCACGGCCTTTCCCTAACAGGGGGAGTGCTCTGACCAACTGAGCTACGATGACCACTACCGACGACATCGAATTTTTGCTTCATATCATACTTATTCATACGAGTAATTTCTACATCGCGCTATTAAGGATAGCGTTGGATATATAATTTCTTTCTTAATATTTTAAGAATAGTTTAAGCAAACTCATTGCTTTGAAATACAAAAATTTTAATTATAAAATAAACGCAATAGACTTATGGGATGGGTTAACTACTAAAAAGATTTACAACCTTTATTTAGTAACACAACCAATCACGTAGTTACGTTGAAAATAAAGGTTTTATTTTAGTATCACGAATTCATGATACTACTGGTCCGATTACTTAGGGTCGAAGCAGTAATTAATTAAGGATCGCGACTGTACTCGTAAATGGGACTAGATGGAGTAATCGACACACCGAAGTGTAAATAGTATTCCGCAATAAGTATGGCGATGATTGTCAACTGGTTCGCAGAATGAAAGGTCATATACGCATAGGTACTTTGTGCTTCGGTGGTTTTGAAAATTTTTTGTCATATTATTAGACTAATAAACTAAGTACCTATACGGATACGCTCGTGTTTTCCTTTATCTCGAAAAAAATATACATTTGTCCTTATTTTAGAGGCACATAGTAAAATGTCGTAATAAAAAAATATAAAGACCTAATCAATTCATCATACGTGTCAAATCCATAGGGTTTTACTGTGCAGGTGAATGTTCCCACAAGATTTATATGAAAGTTCACCTTCGAGAGTCGGCGCGTTGCTCCCTACACGACATTGGGTAACAGCTCATATAAATTCAGCCGTTCTACCTTCGCATAATGGGTATAAGTACCTACATATACATAATAGACTACAGACTGAACTTTAATTAATTAGCTAATACGAGAGGTTAACAGCTTTTAGTTTTCAACGAGAAAGGGACTTTGCCTAGGCAAAGTACTTAGGTACATACTATTCCCTATTCTGTGCTCTAGGTATCTACACGTCGCCGTCGGTCAGCGTCAAACATTAAGCCGATCGGTATCTATAGGTACCCAAAACTACGAGGAAATCTATCTAATGTCGGATCGTTAATTAGTACAAATTTTCTGCAAAATTCAAAGCTACACCTGCAAGATATCAACACAAAACAATTTGTATATAAATAGTACGTGGTTCTATGTTTTTTCTCAAGGCAGACAAGAGATTAAAAACAAAATAGTATTATAGACATCTTCTGGGATGTTACAACGAGCAGTGTACGCTGATTGCATAATGCAGCTGCACTAAGTAAGCTGTGAGTTACTTTACCCGGTTACACAACAGTTCAGTCGCCTGACCTTTGTCCAACGGTACGTATACGTTATTCTGCTAACATTTTATTTCTTAACGGTTGGAAATACTTTCTACACTTACATTTTATAATATGTGTGCTAGCTAATGGCCTCGCAAAGATGACCGTTGCTTTTTTTCAGCCACCTTTTAATAGCAGCTTTCGTTTGTATGTATCTATATGCCAACAGACAAAGATGTTATACTGTTAGTTACTTTGATATTTAGTTATTAGTTATGAATGACCTTTCTGCTAACCACACATTCTGTTTAACAAATGTTTCGTCGAAAAAAATTTTAAAAAGCAGAAATTGAAAACTGCTCGTTATTTTTCAGCAGTATTAAATTTATATTGTATTCCTATTCATATTCATTTTATTCATTTACAGAATGTAGGTACAGTTATAGGTGTTGAATTACATTATGTTATTATGTTGTTATACTGTTAGTTACTTTGATATTTAGTTATTAGTTATGAATGACCTTTCTGCTAACCACAGATTCTGTTTAAAAAATGTTTCTTCGAAAAAAATTTTAAATAGAAGAAATTGAAAACTGCTCGTTTTTTTTCAGCAGTATTAAATTTATATTGTATTCCTATTCATATTCATTTTATTCATTTACAGAATGTAGGTACAGTTATAAGTGTTGAATTACATTATGTCCCATTTACACTCTACCATTGCATTATGGTATGTAAATAATTAACACATGCAGTATAAAATAGTTAAATTATTAATATCATACATACTTTATTAAAAATATTATTAGGCCATATATTGCTTGCCCAATTTTGACATTATTTAAATAACTACTTAAATAATGTTAAAATTGGGCAAACAATACAGGAATAATAAGCACAAGTCAAGTCAAATTACATGTCAATTAAAAATAAATAAATATGATAAATGAGATGGCGCTACTGTGCCACGGTTCGTATCGGCTCCGTACAAGAAATTGTTTTATAAATAATTTAAGGGTTTAAAGTGCGTGAAAGTTATTGGAAGTTAATCAGTACAAAAAATAATTACAAAAACAAAAGAAATACTGTGGAAAATACCAACAATAGTGATAAACCAACGTCAAAGTGAATATCAACGGACACGAAAAGGGACATGTTTTGCTAGCCATCAGTGTTTGTGTCATGATAAATAAAGAACTATATGCAAATAAATGACTGTGTGCTGTTGGATATATGTGTATTTGGACAATTTAATGTAAATAAGACAATTTAAAACAATATTTTCTCGACATTTATAAATTTAGAAGTGTGGGTGGACTAATATTATTACCATTGAACAGTGACAGATCAAATATATTTGAAGTGACATCTATTGGATTTAATATAAACATTGAAACGAACATTCTTGTGAAATCATCGAAACATAATTATTGACATTTATACAATTCATGACATTTACACCCATACAAGTGATCCATAAATTGCTAAATTTATATGCAAACTTCATAATTCGGTACATTGGAGATCGAATATTGTCGATAGTGCCATCTAAGTTACAGTCAACTTACTATTTGCTTCCGCTACTCGCCAATAGATGGTACTATTCTACATTACTAATTAAACTCGATACCAATACGAGCTCTTAAGGTATTATAATATTACTAACAAGATACTTCAACCATGGAAGGAATTATGGAAATCCTCAAAAATATCCAACTAACAATGCAAACCCAAAGAGAGGACAATGATAAAATGCAAAGTACTATTATACAGGACATAAACAAAAATATAGACATAAAATTTGAAAAAATGGAATTAAAATTCAATGAATTGGAAAAACCAAATTGAAAACCAACAATTAACAATAGAGAAAATAGAACAACAACTGAAGAAGAAAATTCTTGTATTTTTTGGTATACCCGAAAATGAAAAATCATACAATGAATTGGAAGGAGTTATGTTGAAAATCATTAACGAGAACATGAAAATTACATGTGAGAGACGGGACATAGAGATGGTCAAACGAATTGGGAGACAAATCAATGGTCAAAATAGAAATAGGCCGGTAGTAATGACAGCCAACTCTATGGGATTAAAAATTCAAATATTAAAAAATAAAAAATTATTGGAAAATTGTAACATGTATATAAAAGAAGACTACACACAAAACGTTCTTAAAAAAAGAAGGGAACTCCAAGCAGAATTTGTTTCACGGAAAGAATCAGGCGAAAACGTAGCATTGCGTTACGATAGAATTATTACACTAAAGAAACACCCGAGAACAAATATACTTGAAGTATCTGAAACCTATAACAAAAACAATTTGGACATCCAACCAAGTAAAAGCACAAGCAATAAAAGACAGCCAAACCCGTCCATTAACTATGGAATTTCCAAAAAATATAAAAATAACCACAGTGTCATGAAAACGAAACCCATAATAGAAGCCTTCATGAAAACTAGAGGTGTTTCACAAACAAGCGACACAGGTACGTTTGATGACGAACTGGAAGAAATTAACATGTGTCAATAGCAACTACCTCGGGCCCCTCTCCACAAAAATCATACGATTCCAAACAAAGTTGTAAATAAAAGCAAATCTCCCAATACGGTTGGTCCCCGCGGGAGCATAAGACCACAACCCTCCATCCATCATATGAACAAAATGAAAACACACCTCTACAGAGGTACTTTCAATGTGAGAGGCCTAGTCGGTGTGGGTCGCATAAATGAACTGGAGTACTGTCTGCAAGATATTAAATGGGACATTATTGGACTATCGGAAGTAAAAAAAGAAGGTACAAAAATGTATGAATGCGAAAACTATATTATGATGTACACTGGACGAAAGAGTGATGAAAATGGAGTCGGCTTTATGATAGCAAAAAAATTCAAACACAATATTAAAAAATTTGTAGCGAAATCCGATAGAATTTGCCGACTAGATCTGGAGTTTGACGGATGCACAATCAATATAATACAGGTATATGCTCCTACGACTAAGTCAAATGACATAGAAATTGAGAAATTTTATGAAGAACTACAAGAAATTCTACATAGTGCATCTGGGTACATTCTGGTAATCGGTGACTTCAACTCTAAGATAGGTCAACCGTGTAGAGATGAAAAAGTAATGGGACCGTGGGGCTACGGCGAAAGAAACAAACGAGGAGAAACTTTGATACAGTTCTGTTTCCAAAATCAATTATCAATAGCGAACTCATTCTTCAAAAAAATAATAAAAAGAAATGGACTTGGATATCACCAAACGCTAAAGTAAGGAATGAAATTGACTTTATCTTAACGAAAAATATAAAATTAATAAATGACATTCAGATCATTGGGACATCGTATCCATCGGACCATAGGTTTGTTAGAGCCTCTCTGAACCTAAACACCGACACCAAGAAAAGTAGAAAGTCTTATGGACGGCGAAAATGTGAACTTACTACAGAAGAGCAAGAAATGGTAAAAAATAACTTTGAACGTCTTCTTCAGGGCTGTACAAAAGCTGACACGACACAAAAATATTATACAAATATAATAGGCACCATAAAGAAAAGTCTGGATATGTTGCCACATGTTAAAAAATCAGACTCATACAAGTTTACCCATGAAATACGCCAACTTATAGAGGATAGAACCAATTTGAAGTCTAAAGAAAATAAAACAAATAATGATAAAAGGGAATTAACAAAATTATACCGAAAGATCAAGAAAAAAATATACAAAAATAAACAAAAACATCAATTAAAAATCATGGAAGACGAAATAAAAACAAGAGGCTCCATTAAAAGAGCAAAGAAAAAGCTTGAATTGACAAAAGAATGGATACCAGCTCTGTCGCATAGGGACAACACGCCGTCTACAAACCGAAAAGATATTCTTGAAATAGCAACAAATTTCTACAAAAATCTCTACAGTGATAAAAACCTAAAATACCAAAACACCGAGGAAAATTCAAGTACAATCTACCAACAAGTGACTCACCGAGAACCAGAAGTCATGCCGTTTCTAAACTCTGAGATCTATCAATCCATCAAAAAATTGAAATCGGCTAAAAGTCCAGGAGAAGATGGTATTCCCAATGACGTCATCAGAGCTATAATCGACCCACTGACACCCATCTTGACGGATCTATTTAACAATATTCTGAAGTCCTGCCACATACCCAAAGAGTGGGAAAACTCAACAATTACCCTATTATATAAGAAAGGTAACCATTTGGATATCGGCAACTACAGGCCAATAAGTTTACTACAAACTACATACAAAATATTCACAAGTATTCTGCTGAGAAGAATAAGAAACACGCTGGAACAACACCAACCTAGAGAACAGGCAGGATTTCGGCCAAAATACTCAACTATGGACCATATATTCACTCTGACGCAGATTGTTGAGCGCTACAATGAATATAATAAAGAACTCTTAATCGCCTTCATTGACTATTCAAAGGCTTTCGATACAATTTCACATAGAGCACTATGGAGAGCACTAGAGTCGCAAGGAGTTAATACGAAGTACATACAAATACTAAATAATATCTACGAGAATAGTACGGCCTCAGTGCGAACGGAGCGCATTGGAGATACATTTCAAATACTACGAGGTGTAAAGCAGGGTGATCCAATCTCTCCAAACCTTTTCACAGCGCTGCTAGAAAATATATTTTGCAAACTTTATCAACACTGGAAAGGAAAGGGTATCAACATCAATGGGGAGCTGCTAAATCATCTTCGCTTCGCCGATGACATCGTAATTCTAAGTGAAAGTCATACTGAACTAACCTACTTGATCCAAACTCTGAACTCGGCAAGTATCGAATGTGGATTAGAAATAAACGTTGAAAAAACATGCATCCTAACAAATGGCGCAAAAATAGCTACACAAATCACTGGACTAGATATAAAGTATGTACAGGAGTATATTTACTTGGGTCAGAGTATACGTTTCCGAGATCAGACACTAACAGAAGTAGACAGAAGAATTAGGCTGGCCTGGAACAAGTATTGGTCCCTGAAACAGATATTTAAGGCAAAAGTTCCTATGGCGCTTAAGAAAAAAGCCATGGAAACGGCGGTCTTTCCGACTTTGCTGTATGGTTGCCAAAATTGGATACTGTCATCGAAGGTCATAGGAAAATTACAAGTATTTCAGAGAGCAACTGAACGAAGCATGCTGAATGTTAAACTCAAAGATCGCATACGAAACTCGGAGATAAGAGACAGGACACAACTAGTCGACGTAGCCACACTAGCTTGCAAACTAAAATGGAGATGGGCGGGCCACGTAGCGCGCACATCGGATGGCAGATGGACGGAACGCGTCCTACACTGGTACCCGCGCGATGAGACTGCCCGACGCGCGCGAGGCCGTCCTCGCCAGCGCTGGAGAGACGACATCGAGGATGTGGCTGGCGTCACATGGACGCGACACGCGGCAGACCGGACTTTGTGGAAATGGATGGAGGAGGCCTATGCCCAGAAATGGGTTTCCAAATGACAGGTTTGGAGGCATGCTAACTACCTGTCAGTCAAGTCAGTGCATTACATTTATTAAATATAATTTATTAAATAGAAATTATTAAATAGAAATTATTAAATAGAAATTATTAAATAGAAATTATTAAATAGAAATTATTAAATAGAAATTATTAAATAGAAATTATTAAATAGAAATTATTAAATAGAAATTATTAAATAGAAATTATTAAATAGAAATTATTAAATAGAAATTATTAAATAGAAATTATTAAATAGAAATTATTAAATAGAAATTATTAAATAGAAATTATTAAATAGAAATTATTAAATAGAAATTATTAAATAGAAATTATTAAATAGAAATTATTAAATAGAAATTATTAAATAGAAATTATTAAATAGAAATTATTAAATAGAAATTATTAAATAGAAATTATTAAATAGAAATTATTAAATAGAAATTATTAAATAGAAATTATTAAATAGAAATTATTAAATAGAAATTATTGAATAGAACTAATATAGGTATAATTATAATGAACTAAATGATTGTAAAATGTTATAATATAGAATGTAATAGGTACATAAGAAATAATTGTAAAATTTATTATGAAATGCATGCAATTTTGGATCTATACTTACTTAATGCGAATTTTGTTTAAGTGCATAGTAGCTATTTAATAAAGAATAAAGAAACAGATAAATATTTTAATTAGATAAAAATTAATAATTTGTTTTTATAATGATGAATAAATAAATAAATAAATATTACACCAATAATACAAACAAATAAAATCTCAAAAAGTTTATCATTATGAAATGGAAGGTAACATAATTGTAATAAATTAATTTTGATGTTAAAAGGTAAATATAAGTACGTATAGATTGTATTTTTAATATTAAGTTATTTGGAAATAAAAGGCTTATTATTATTTCGTTTATTCACATACATTCATTATTATTATTATTATAAATATGATAAAAACAATAATATAATTAATACAGATGTCAAGTTACAATGTAACGTCCAGTTACAATGTCAAGTTACAAATGTTGTAAAATCACAAGTCGTAAGTTTTCTACAGAGTATGATGAATAGCTCTTGTAACGTAGTCGATTAAGTACCACAGTTAATTCCTATTGGGTGTATATTTTTTATGATGACAATTACTACACATACATATTAATGTATATTTCCAGTATAAGTAATGAATAATGATGCTAAACCATAATATATAAAAATATGCAAAGTAAACAAGTAGACCGGTATAATTATGCGCTGGCGCACGCAATCGCTCATACATTATTCATTATTTTATAACTGCTATCACCATTAAACCAATATGGTTCGTTTATAAACAAACGTATCTTATCTTACAATTCATAGGCATACAACAACAGTGAATGTACTGCATTGTAATCATTGTTTAGTATCGCCATTACGCAACATAAATTACAAATTAATGTGATTATTCAAGATGATTAAGCGTTTAACATTGTTTAGCGAAATACTATATCGTGTGCTCGTGGAGTATACAATTTCAAATACTTTCTCAAGCTCTAAGTTTACGAAGAAACAGTACCTCGGGTCATAATAATGTTCATACGAGATGGCGTGTTCCCGGTAAATTTATCTCACAATCTCACAGCGCCGGAGGGCAGGAGTGCAGCAACATGACTGGTCCGACCGGTGGTGCCCCTCACGCCGTTCCCACTACGGACCGGTATTACTAGTTACTTAAGCCTTTGGGTCTCTCTTTGCTAACTAGATTAGAACGTCGATACAACGACTGCTTCTAAATAATACTGTGATTGCGTTTAACCTTGTCTATATTAAATATTATGCATACATATATACTTTGGTCTCGCTATCTAGCCAAATAAGGATGTTATAGCGGCATGGAAACAAGCATTCAATCGAAAGGTATTAAGCTTCATTAGCAAGGAATTCTTAGTGGATGTATCTTGATACGTGTCTCTCATATTGGTGTGGGAATTTCTTTTGAGTTTTGTAGGAACCTACTACTCTTCACCCTTTAAAAAAATTGGCCCAAGGTATGATACGTGCTCTATTTGAATACAAAACATCATGACAAGTGCAATGTTATTTTAAGTATATTATACAGTGTGTGTAGACGAGCAATACAGTACCGGGTTAAGCGTCAATTCTTTTCGTAACAATGTTCTCTCAATAATTCCTGAACAAAGTAAACCATTATATCACTTTTTGTTCGTCAACAATGAAATTGGATGGGAATTTTCACATCCCGTTAATTATTTATTAACCCATTGTATATCTTAACAAAATATACGATCAAAATATATTATACTTTCCTAAAGTAAGTATTGGATATACTGGAAGTAATTTCGTAGAATCGAGACCGATTCTATGAAATCCGCAATGGTGCTTGTAGGATAGACGGAGGTTATATATCTATCTGAATATGTATTACTGCTATGCTATGTAGTGTATAGAAGGGTCGGAGTGGTCGGCAAGCGGCGTTGTCAGGTGAGATTTATTCACGTATAGCCTTAATGTGCGCCAGTGGGCGTACGTGGGTTGTAGTCTCATGGTATTCACGTGCCGCCTTTATGTTAACTGCGTCTAGCGAACTATTCAAATCCTTATTAGGGTTTTATTGCCTTTTACTGACATATTTTATGTCGTAATAGTAAATTAACATACTTATGTTTAAATTAAGTATGCGGGTAGATATCTATGTAAATGTGAAACTTAGGTCTTCTTTTATTCTTTTTCCGCTTTATCTACAAATGTTGTAGTGCCAAGTTTGCTAAATAAACTCATTTGTAAAATAACTAGCCAAACACAAAGCCTCCATAAAGAAATGGGTAAAATGCGTGCCTGTATGCTATTGATTTATCAAACAAAATATTTCATTTAATAGTGAGAACGTAACAAATTGTACAATATTACAATCGGCGAGTGAATGTTTATGATTCTTCTACGCAGCACTGAACAAAGGATCAATAACGACTAACAAAGAAATTAGATAATAATAAAAGCAAAATATCGGCTCGGCACGCGACTCAAACGGCTGTTTCCTTGGGATGTAATAACAATATGGCCAATATTATGCGAGCGAGCGTCGATTAGTGAAGCACACAAGTCTAGTGATCTAATACGGTACTCGCAGAATAGTACCTATTCAGAAAGTCGACGTCTGTGTTAACTGTCTGTTCTATTATATCTGAGGGAGACCTAAATGTCTCTACCTAAATACTTACTTACGTATATTGCATTATTATATGTGGGAAAGAGATAGTCCACTTACCAGGGTGTGGCTATCTCTACTTTGTATGCACTGCGCCTACATAGTTGCATACAAGTATGTACACGAGGTGGTCGTGATCGGACATTTCTATGCTAATTAGTTTGCTGATTCATGTTCCCTCTTTATAAGATTAGGGGGTTATTATTTTGATACCAAAGTCTACTATCTACTTTCTAGTAGGTAGTTTAAACATAATTTATGAGAAACTATTTTCGTAGGTATAGGTAAGTACTTTCATACAAGACGTCACAGGCAATTTGTTGCAATTAGAGAAGCACAAGCACTATGCAAATAAAAGCACCAACTTCTATTAGGTATACCATAAAGAAATATTTTATGGTTTAAAGTTAAGCGCTAAGTAAATAACGTTACTTACTATACAAAGACAAATAAAGTAGGTAGGTACCTAACTAATAAAGGAAATGTATAAAACTGTGATTAATTATAATATAATAGATGAAAGCCGTTCAACTGCAACAAGAAGTGATAGTAAACAATGAGTCATCATAAGTACCGGTGTTGGCACGCTGGAGGACGGTCCACAATGGCAACAAAGCACCACAATCACTTTAACGTCAACCACATTAGAAAATTCAAAAAAACATGTGACGTTAGTGCGGTGAAAGGTAAGATGCGTTTAGTAAATTGTACGGAGTCACGAGTAACCGAGTGTAGTCGTGTCGGCGCGGGAGAATGGCGCAAACTGGCATCGCGCGGGGGGGAAGTGCACCTCCGCTCTAATCCTCCCCTGCCCTCCTCCTGGCCCCTCACTCGATGTTGAGCCCCATGGCCCCAGCCCAACGGCCCGGCCACCAGACAGGTTTGCATAATTAATGATACTCCACACACATTGCGCCTTCCGTACCACAACAAGGTCATCTCTTAGAGACATGGACTTACGATTGATATCAGATGTAATAATGACTTTACCCACTAACCAGAAGACACACCTATTATGTTTTAAAGAGACAAAGACACCATAAGTACTAGGAAGAAAGTACTGGAAGACTGTTTATTCTGTCGATTGATGGCACTTGGTGGAACTTGCTACAGATATTGGATAAAACCAATTGTACTTTTTCACTTGTTTTTATATTTTTTAATTTTTAATCATAGGTAAGTACTGACTAGTGCCCGGTTTCGCCTCACGGCATACTCAGCGTTCACCGTAATGTGAATGAAGTCTTCAAGTAGTACTTTTTTCTATTTAGGGCAATGAATTCCGGAATTTGAATGACTGCCACTCAGACCTACAAAAAAGTATGTAACTACTTATTGTAAAATCTAGGTAGGTATATCTTACAAAGACAACCACTAATGAGTTTAGTGATTGATACAAAAAAGCAAATTAAAAGTAACATTTGAAACGACCAGCATCGTCATTGAGGTCAAATCGAATATTAACCTTCAAACAAAACAAGAACAAAGTACCTAGTGAGTGGCGCGTTAATACAGACCCTTTTGACTGGTAGTGGCGGTAGAGTGAGGGGTGGGACGAGGGTGTTCGGTTACCCGGGCGTGCCAGACGAATCCCGGCGTCCCGCACTTGTCCCGATCGATATCCGTATCCGCTGCAAGCCGCGGGAACTCACATTAACTAACTCTCCGATGGAGGTGGAAAGTCGGCCGATGTTGTTTCAAACTTTACCGATTAGAGTTACACGAGGTACTCTCCCTCTTGTTATTGTGAATAAATCAACAACTTGTCGTCGGATAATGTAGCAACATTGATGTTTACTGTCTAAATATATTTAATAATAAATTAATGAACATAGAATTTCGTCTCGGTTGCTCAGATACTAAAACGAAGTGTGCCTAATTAAAATGCTTGAAAGGTAATCTGTATTACTCTAATGTAGATAACCACTGAATATAGCTACTCCAATGAAAAATAAAAACGTAACATATATTTCAGACGAGATGGAATTGCATTTTGGCAGTATACCAAATGTATAGTGATGAGATAGTTCAATCAGAGAGATATATCTACAACCGACAGACAGATTGGCTGGGTTTTGTCCGACAGAATGCGCCAGAAGTATCCCAAATTAAAAATAATGAAGTATTGTTAATATTATTTATCGCAGTATCAGTAACAAATTGCGAATATTCGGTTACCTTCATTGTTTCTTTTTGTATTTCTTTACAGATTTTTCAATACTTGGAGGAATACATTTTACAAACAAATCATACTATCAATCAAGTTTACAGAATTCTTTATCCAATTTGAAGATTACCTATTTCTTTGGCGCTAATCCAGAAAAATAATGTCAAGTTGAAAGTCAACAAAAACAACTCTGTCCTTGATCTAACGTTATTGATTCACAACAAGTTTTAGAACAAATTCATTAAACACAAGATAGTAAATTGCTCCATAAAGAATATGACGACACTACGTATGCAATGCATGCTGCTGTTGCAAAAAACTGAGCGAAGTGTTAAATTTTCGATCGAACACGATTTATTTTTAAATGTTCAAACTTTTTTTGTTTTAAACCACCCACCCTCACGCCACACGTTATAATATATGTGGTAAGTTTGAAGGAGATCGGTTAAGGCCTTTAGGAGGAGTATGCGGACAAGCTAAATACATGAGTCGTTGAGTCATGAGTTATTTGACACTTGTGGTATTTACATACAAAACACGTATGGAAGTATTTGCTATTCTTATTGTCCTAATAAAGATCTTCTGATTATACAATTGAATAACTAGGTAGGAGGGGAGCTAAATTTGAATGCTGGTGAACGTAAATGAACTGAATTCTATTACTAGGTGCTAAGTCAAATATATTCTTAGAATATATTTGACGTTTTGTTCAATATCGAAACTAGTTTTAGATATAATATGCAGTCAATTTAAAATAGCGATGAAATATTTATGAGGGACTCATTCATAGAAATATGTAGAGTAGATTGTTATTTCATCCGTCAAGGTAGTTGATATTATATTTGCAATTATAAACATATCATGTTTGTTAGGCAAATAATGCAACTAATATTCCTGGAAAAAATATTGAATTGCTATCAGAAATATTCAAATTCCATGTTTCATGATTAAGCGGAAACAAAAAATGGAACCGAACAATTCGAATGCAGGCTCGTTTCAGGAATTTTATATTTTAAATAACATTTCATGTAATTCACACACATCATTGAATATTGGAAGTGAACTGTTACGAAAGTTTGATAATATATGTATTCTAAAGTTATAAAAGTAGGAATAAAATGTGATACTGCAATTCCATGGAAATAGGAAAAGTTTCAATCGATTCACACAAGACGACGACACACTGCAAACATAAGCGCAATTTTCTAAAACATTTCTTGAAACCGTATAGAATCTAATTAGCGTTCTATATTATTATACGAAGTACTTTTATAAATGTGACAAAGTATGTTTGTTGAGAGAGTAACAGTAACGGATACGAAAAGGCATCAACATCTCAGGGGTTTCAGTAATCTTCATCTATACGCTATAGGCCCGTCTGATTCTCATGGTGCACCACCATGAGAATCAGACGGGCCTCTTAGTTACGGCTATAAAAGACTCGCCCGGTAATATTACAGGGAAACCAACAAAATGCTAGCGAAATGTGGAGAAACCCTCTATCTCTTCTCGTCTCAGTATTCAGACATTTACTACACCTTCGTACACTATACAGTAACATGAGATCATTCTATGAATAAAATTTCAGATTTCTCTACTAAACAAATGCGACACTTAGATTCATATCGAATTCATGTAACCTTATGTAGGGTATTAAAAATTCAAGAGCTTTGTAGTATGCTTTAGACGTATTTATGAATTAAACTGTTCAAATATAGTTCTTCGTATATTTATATGATCGTTAAATGTAACACATAAAACAATTTTCTTTTAACATGGTTGGCATGCATCAACACTCGAGTCACAAATGATAATTTATTCGAATTGACCACGAGGTATAAAGTTGTTCTTGGCAAGATCCCAACATAAAATGGTTTCTCTGAAATGTTAGCTACCAATGCACGACTTCCTTGCTTTTCTGTAAGTGTCTGTGTGACTGCATATATAATGTACTGATATTATCTCTATTTAATATTAATATATTCTTCTGAAATAGTATAGTTTTATGCTTCTTGTTAAAATAACATAAGAGTTTTATACATATTTTAAATGACATGAATCTCAGATTTATAATACTTACTAAAGATTTTGGAGTGGTTATTGGACAGATTTATGTAGATACGTTGTTATTAAATCGTTAGTTTAAATTACTGTGGTAAGATATAGTAACTTATCTTACCACAGTAATTTAAACGAATATAACACTACTGTGCCAAATTTCTTTTAACATCCAAAGTGTATAAATATTCATAGTGATTTCCGACATAAGTGCCTAGAGTGCTCGATTCATAAAAAGGAACTTAGTAACATTTGTTTCAAGATCCGGTAGCACCTGCAGTCTCTATCAGACAATCTAAAAGCACTCCAAAGTGCATTTTATAAAATGCCATTTTCTATTCCCGAAGTATTTGCAAGAACAACTCTAGTACGGACTTCAGTTTAGAATTCTAACGGCGTAATGAAAGAGATGGTGCTACTATAGTGCAGTTGGAGAGAAAAGTGGAGTAGATAAGTTACCTTGAATTATAGAAGATTGTTTCGACAGTCAAACAGCATATAAAATGTCCTTGTACCGATATGTTATCTCTAAATGCACGGAATTTGCCAAATGAATTGTTTATCTATTACATGAACGCCCCTGATGCCCAGTGTAGGTCTCACCGGGTTAGTCACTAACTGGACACGAAGAACTTGACACACGTGTGGTCAGTTGGCGAAAATAAACTGTAGAACATCGTTTTCTTTCGACATCTGGACACACCGATTTTATTACGTGTGTCCAGATAGCGAAACTTAAATAAATCACTTTTAAGTTGTCGTTAACTGGACACACTTTCACATTTTAACCGAATTCGTGACAAAGTACAGTCAGTCGCACAGGTCAGGCTGTGGACCTCGTTCCCACCGAACACACAACGCTGCAACACCATCTTTACATTTAAGAAAAACGTGAAAGAACACTATCTCTCCTATCTTTTTTTTTTTTAATTCCGCAAGATAGCGGCCGCTCTCATGTCCATTGCTGCGGGCGTCTCCGGTGACCCCAGAAGGTATTTCCAGTGGCGCCTGGCGGACTTTGGCCAGCTGTGTAGCCTCTTCGGGGGTTTGGTCGGAATGAAAATCCCGCGTCGGTGAGTGAATCTCCCCCCGCAGCACGCAACCCTTCTAGCCTGCTTCTGTAAGGACGGCGCGGCGGGTGCCTATCCCGCCGTCCTCAGGCCCCGATCATGGAGGTCGATGGTCCTGGGCGTAGATGAGTTTGCGGCGCCCGCCCTGGCCGCTGACTGCGAAACTCCTGTCTGTCCTAAGTATTTGTATGTATGTATATTAATTGTTAGTATAATATACATGCATTTTGTATTAATTCTTATAATATTATGTATTTATATATATATACTTATATGTATTAGTACTTATATCTATGTAGGTAGGTATTTGTATGTGTATGTATATTCTGGCGCATTTGCGGTAGGTAAGTGTATTTATTTGTATATTTGACTGACACACATAAAACTTATTCTTCCAAGCATTTCCTTCCCTTGACCCACTGGAAGAGATTTCTTATGAAATAAGTGGTGCCTTTGTACTGTTAATCTATCCGTAGTATTCCTCATCTCTTTTCTATAATTTCATGTGTTTTGAATCTGGTAAGGAAGCTACTCATATCTCCGAAAGGAGTCAGTGAGCCAGACAAATTACAATGAAGACGCTACGCTCCCCCTTTTTGAAATTGGTGTACAATATTCGGCTTAATGGGATTTATAGCAAGTTGCGTTTTCGCTACATAAGGTAAGACAAAGATGATTTTACTCTAATTAACTCTATCAAACTGCGTCTTTATTAGTGTTATGTAAATTGCTCGAGGGAATTCGATTCGCATATGGTTAAATTTTCATGAAAAAGTCTCTATGTGGTATGACCAGAGACTTGGGCTTGCTTCGCTTGGGTATGACAGTAAACTTTAAATACAGAGACATATTTCTATTGAGAAGTAATATTTAAGGGATTGTAGACAAAGGAAACATTTAACTAGGGTAATGTTTCACATTAACTGGACTATTTTGAACGTTTCGTCAGATTACTGTTCCGTGGAGCAAACATGGACAGTTGAGAATTATAGCCGAGTGTATTGGTCGCATACAAGATGAGCACTATCGGGCATTGCACGGTTGTACGTGACATCCATACACAATGCACCACTAAATCTCTACCGTAGCCCCCTGCTTTGAAAAGAAATATATTTTATGAACGCTGACATGAATGTCGATGACTTTGTACCCTGTTTTACAAAATTCTTCTCCACCACGATCTGAATTTAATGTTCCTAAATAAAATCATAATCAATGAGTGTTCTAAATTCAAAATTCAGTAAACAGCCCGTCGCCGCGTCGTCACATAGCTGAACAATTTACACGTGTAAAACTATTGTCCGAACTGTAACAAAATAATGGGTACTAAACAAGATTTATTTATGTAAATGAAAACGTGACACGAATTTTAATAACATTGCCGACAATAGTACTTGATGACAATAGAATTGTTAATTTAAACAACTTTATAGTATTAAAGGATACAAATACGGCCAGGTACCGTAGACCCACTTTCTAGCCCAGTAAGGCGTATAAGACAAGGGAAGTGACCTATGGGGTGTGTGACCTCTGAGTTCTATGCTCACTGGTCATGGTGAATAATAACTACACACCCTGATTAGATGGCTCACTGCGCAATAACTAAGTACTTTCTTTGTCTTCAGTTTATGTTAATCTGAAAGCTTTGCTGTACGGACGGGTAAGTGGCCTTGTCAAACACAATCTTTTAATTGGAATAAGTTTTATATGTTAATGAAACAAACTTATATATTACACATTGTATGTATTATGTATGACATTACATAAAATGAGCGTTTTATAAACGGATACCTATATTTTTGCATTAGCTATCAGCGATTCTATGAAATAAAATAAAATTAACATTTTAGTTTTTCAATTTATTGTACCACGTACGTATTATGAAGGTAGGTTGTCCTTGTTGAAAGTCGAGTTGAGTTCACGGACCATTTATTTTTGAATATTTTAAAGTTTATATTTGTACCAGATCTCTACGTAATGTGTTCTATTTAAAGTTTATATTCAAAATTTGATACTTACAGTTCCAAGAGTGCAACTTTGTGGACAAATTTAAGTATAGCTATTACGTTCAATATCAATTTTTTATGCTATTTCGTAGGCCCTGATTGGGTTTACTAAAATCTCATGTAGATAATGGAAATACATGTCATAGTAGAGTTATAAGCCAAAGAATCGAATTCTGCCATTAAAAAGGTTTGAATTGCGAGACGGGCGTTCCCACTAGTTCCCAGTCGTTCCCAGTTGCCAATAAGACACCTGGCAAAGGAAATATTTCTGAAAAATTGTGTTTATAATTCAACCAAATCAATTGACCCTTGAGCGATTGAGCAACGAACAAATTACAAACGTCGTGAATGAAGTACGAGTACAAACATCATTTTCATTACAAACGATCACGATAAACTCGTCTGACGTCTACCTCATTATGAGGTCAAAGCAATCGCTTCTACTCGTAATATATAATTATTTTAGAATGGATTACGTGACTATCACTTTTAATTCTACGTGATATTTTATAGTTTTTTGTTGAATGCAGATCTATTACCTACATTACAGAGCATAAATAAAGTACCTTCTAATAGCTTTGAAAATTCTCCTCATTGGGTTACCCCGTTTGCCTTTAACGTGGAGAAAAAGTGATTTTTTTAGTAGATATGTGTGTGACACAAACGAACTTAAATACATATAATAAGTACCTACATCTATCACTTTAGAACTTACAGCTTAAAACCAGATCATGATTCATGGTGCTACAAGCCATAAATAGAAAAACAGTTCTCGCTCCAACGACGGGTGTTCCAAATGGCCCTTGTAATTCACGCTTGCGCTACACGAGCGAATCTGTTTCGTATGTACATAGTTTGTTGGTAAATACAGCGGGCTCTGGACTAAAATTAGTCTCCGCTAAAGATTTATTAGACAAAGATAGATGGTAACTGCTCTGAACGTAATGCCATGTAAAGGCAATAAATGTTCGACGAAGGATTTAATATCAAGTCTTGAGAAGCTGTATCGTCTGGATTGCTTTGCCATTTGAATTTGAAACTATACCGCCCATGGAGCTTTGCATTTTGGTGAAAAGGTACGATTATAGGTTTACCCACCGTTACTTCTCTGACTTTCCACGCCCGGACCTTAGCTTCTGTTTAGTCTTTGTAAAACTTTTGAGTCTTAAAATTATTATTTTACTAGTGGCGCACAAAGGTCGATTCACACATTATTAGTATAGACAGTTCAGTATCAGTACAAAATATTCTTTCGTACATTTTCTATGAACGCACGCGACATGTCATGTTCATCGGAAGAGAAATTTCACTAATGTGTGAATCGACCTAGATAGTAATCTCTTTACAGTAGATATATAGATACTCGTAAATTTAAATTTCACTGAGCGTTTTAAATCTATGCAGCTACCTGTCCATATTAGTAATCTTACGCTTGCATACACCAAAATTCCTTATTAGCATACAAACAATGCCGAAAGAGGTTGAGTACGTTTTAGGAAAGTGTCTATAAATGTTTGTGAATAAACATTGGTGGCGCTACCCCAAAAAAAGAAACAAAAAGTCGACTTATGTAATGTCATATTACGTAATAATCATAAGAGTGTAGTAAAAATTACTGTATGTTACACGCCTACTTGATGTTTAATAAACCTGTGTGACGACTTATGCAATGTTGATATATGGTTGTTATTAAAATAAGTATACCTACTTCTTTCCACTTTCTGTTAATCACAACTATATCTCTACCTTTCCATTACCTCCATCCCATCCATTAAGTTTTCCCGTCCTATACAAAGAACTTTATATAAAGGCACTTTCATGACATAAAGATCCCTATCTCGGCCTTTTTACTAATAGCAGCAACTGATGGACGAGATCCAGGAGGGTTCTACCGGTAATCCTTTCAATTTGTAAGGCTTGTCGAGTATCCTAAGGATCTAAGGGACCCTATATTAATGTACCTATACACTATCCAAATCAACTTATACGCTGTCATACAGACTTGCGCTAAACTCATCTTTGGGTTCTATATAGATTTCAAATACAACAACGGGTAGTAGGGTACGATGGAAATAAAGTATAAGTAATAGAATATTAAAAGTTAAAAGTTAGAACCGAGGTAGGTACACTTACCATAATTCGAATAATTGATCGAATTCATACTAGAAATCGAGTTCAATATATTCGAGAGAAAGAAGTTCTTATATAATTTATGGAATCATAAAGCAGTTCTGTGTATGATCAAATGTAGGAACGGAATACCAGGAATTAACTTACTACAGAACTTCGATATCGCCCATGGGTTGTGAAGGTCAGATGGCAGTCGCTTCACAGAAAATATTGAAGTTCAGCCGAATCGTAGTTAGACTGGAAAGCCGACCCCAACTGAGTTGGGAAAAGGCTCGGTGAATCATGAAGAATACTAAGATCGTTTATACTCGCCTACCTATTAGTCATAGTCATTATACCATAATTGATGCAGACGGGTTCGGCTTCGGGATAATGGCTGCGTATGCGTCACTCGGCGCCGGTTGGCAACCTGTCTCGACACGTGCATACTAAAATAACTGACGGATACAGACATAGTATCTGACCCAAACTTGCCAGCGGTCATTGCCAGACGGTAGTCAAACCAATAGACAACTGTCGAAAGAAACAATAGTCAAATCGTTTTTTTTTAGTTCATTTGGATGCCAACAGGCATTACAATAAGAAAAAGACTGAGAGACTAAATAGTAAAATAGGTACCTAGTTTAACAGTATAATCGATTTTTATGCAAAACTAACGGTAACGAACTTGACACTCGGAAGTTTGCCTGATTTTAGTTGTTATAGAACTCTAAATAGCGTTCTACGCTATTATACACTATGCCAAAACTAATCTAGATTGGCATGTCACATTTCGCACACAAAAGACTTAGAATGAACGAAACTTGACAAATAGTTGAACTGAACAACGCAAAAGAGTTGTTTGCGACAATAACCATACCAATCACGATTACCTATCTTTTTATTCTTATTTGTAGCATATTATTGTTTGAATAAACAAAAAAATATGAATTGGGTTAAAACGGTCAATATGCTCTACGTGAGGATGCCTCAGGCAGGAACTGCAATGAATAAAGTATTTGCATAGTGTATATACGAGTATATTATCAAACTAGGTAATTTGAAAATTTAATCCCGTAAAAAGAAAGATAGTCATCGGTTTGGTTTGCGTTTATTCGTTCGTATTTCAGAGGACCTAACGGAACCCCGGTTCTAACAAAATTTCGATTTCGGTCGAAGTCCGTATGAATTTGACATTAATTTCACGTTCTAATTTCGTTATTAAAACTTACTTTCGTAAACGGGAGTAGGCGCCCCGATTTTATTCGGGATGGATATTCTAAAACCCCTTATCTCCCTAAAATTATTATCCTCTATACAAATAAAGTGATTCTTATATGTGACAGAAATTACTTATTAAACAAGACTTACTTGAAGACTAGAACGAGATCTTCTCGGCATGACGCCCACTACTTCTCCCTTCATGATCGATTCTATTACTGAAACAAACAACACATATAGGTTACCACCAAGCAGACTTACTCGTTAGACGTTTTTTAGGGTTCCGTACCCCCCAAATGGTAAAACGGGAACTCTGTTACTGAGACTTTTTTTTCTTTTTGGTACGGAGCCCTTTGTGCGCGAGCCCGACTCGCACTTGGCCAGTATTTTCATTATAATTATAGAAAGAAAGACCCATTTAAAGTGAACATTAGAACAGAATACGTAGGCTTATAAAAGTAATTGTATAAGACCAGAAAGATTAAAAACAAAGTGCAGTTGACTTTGCAGACACAGTTCACTTAGTTCGACTAGACAGTTACGAGTATATCCGTACCCAGTTGTGAACTATTAAGTTTTATTTTTTCCAGTATGCTGTAACAACAATTACTAAGGTTTCTATCCAATTATGCTAGCAGAAATACTCTGCTAGTACGTGTTTAGTAATCTAGTACTTACACGTAAATGTATGTGCTATTATCTACTCTCATTATATATAATACTGTTTGAATTACCTTTATAAATAAGTATTTTATTTGGTTGGCTGATACTAAGTTTTATTTTAGTAGGTACAGAGCCTTTATTCATTGACTGGTTTTAGGCAATGAATATTCATTGCGGGACAGTCTGGTCAGGTTTTATCACAAAGGGAAAGGGCTTCTGTAGGCGACTGAGGCTGACCTCATTTGATTTTGAATATTCATTGTATAAATGACAGGACTTATACAATGAACATTCAAAATTAAATTAAAAACAAACAACCTATGATAATATTAACAACTAGTATCGTTGTATTAAAACGGATTATCCACAATATTAATATTGGTTCCTACATTATTATTGTGGATAAGATAGATATCACAGACAAAGTTAAGTTTGTTCCATAGAGAAATCAATTCCAGCCTAATAACAAGATAACTAAGTAAATCTTCAGTGAAGCAACCAATCAGTGGAGGTTATCAAGTGTTTATTGAACCCTCAATCTAACAGTCAACCCGTTGCCCGATTTATCGATTATTCAGTCCATCTATTATTACTGGGTCAATTCAAACATCAACAAATTCATTGCTTCATGAGTGGGGTCATATCTACAATACCCACGTGACATGTATGTAAATAATAATGTGTAAGCTATTGTTCTGCAGATGAACGGAGACTGTTCAGTGTAGCAAGTTATATAACCGAAGCTATTGTTTTCACGTCCTACATTATGTTATCGTTATCAATCAGAAGCCACATTTACCGGGTGTTCAATTAAAACATGGAATTTGTTTATGTCACGTATTGGATTGTTAAATATTCGATTCATTATGATGTCTACCTTAAATTTCATGACAACTCTTTGCTAGATTTTTACAGTATTGGCGTGTACAGGAAAATTACTTAATGGGACCAAGTCTGAAAATATAAAACGTTTCATATATCTAAAAGTAGTGGAGACCCACAGCTTGATAAATTAATCTACTATTTATATACTAAAACCTTCCTTGAAAACCACTCTATCCATTGGTGAAAACCGCATCAAAATCCGTAGCGTAGTTTTAAAGATATAAGCGAAGTCGTTGCCCGCTTACTGTCCCTATGTATATAGGGACAGTAAGCGGGCAACGACTTCGTTTTACACTACCTCTATGTTAAGATGGTTAAGATGATTCAGATTGTCTGACAGAATCTTAGGGTATTCTTTATTTAGGTAGAAAGGTTTTACCTCCATCGCCAAGAAGCCTCATTTGCACCAGTGAAGGGTCCTCACTGTGTTCCTCCAACACTGTATCATCAGTTACTGTCAACTCCTGAGAACAAAAGAGAAAGATTAAGACACAAGAAACAAAAGCAAATAAAGTGGTTTGATTTTTGTGGAGATGAGGAGGGTTTACTCTCATTCTATGTAGTTTTGATGGCAAGAGGCTTGGAAGAGAAGAACCCCACCCTAAACTTGGGGAAAGCACCCTCCCTACCCGAAACTACGGGGAGGTACTCTCCTTCTCTATGTACTGTTTTATTAGAGTATGGAAGATTACTAATCTATTACGTCGGGTTAACGAATTGACAAATCTGGGCGTAGTAATCCCCTCTGTCTACCCCTTCGTGAATAAAGACGTGATTGTGTCAGTCTGTCTGTCTATTTAGTTTTGAGTGCAAATCTGTTAACCTTGAGCAAATAAAAACTCAAAGTCTCACGTCTTTTTCCCAAATGGGTATACAGAGAAGTTAATTACCCCATAGTTGTTCAGTCACTTTTTTAGTCCCATGATATAGGGGCGAGTTTATTACCGTACCTAGTACCGCCATCTAGTGCGTGTCATCAAAACAGTGTTGGACTTGGTGACCGTTTTGGTACAGTTGTTAAAAATATAATCATGTTGCACAACTATAATCAGTTGCTTTAAAAAGTTTAAGTTTAAAACCAAATTTCTTAGAATTAGAAACTAGACGTATTCGTAGACAAACACAATGGTTCTTAGAAACGAAAGAGACAACCCTGTACAGTTTTCTTTATCTCCAGATAACGGATAACAAATACTACATAGCCTGAGTCATTCCATTAAACAAGAAGTTGGACAGGTGTTGTATGTAAACAAACAGATTACTCTACTTTTCTCACGCCCGAGTGCGTTGGTTTGACGTAAAAGTATACATCTCTGTTTTATATCGCTTTCTTTGGGTGGATACAGGTGTATGCGGACATAACCTTGAATAACCTTGTTGGCAATATAATGTTTCGTAGAAATTCTATTTGTCCACAACCAACTGAAAATTCTATTCAAAGTCAAAGTGATAAGATAAATTCAATTTAGCGCGAGACATTTTGTATCCCAACTCTCGAACTTTTCGAGACATACCTTTTCATCAATAACAACTTTCGAGTCAGGTTTTAGAGATCGTGTAGCCCTTGTTATCTATGTTTACTTGTCCACTAATCGTAGACTTAAAAACAGAAATAGTATACAAAAATGTTTTAGGGGAGTCAGTTTAATATACTTAGGCCGGATTCGACCAAACTTGAAAATACACTAGTGTAAAACTCAATAATAAGTATACCCCGACTAAAATCTGTGGGATATTATTTGTACTAGCTCTACTTGAAATGTCATAACTAGGTATGCAATGCATGCTACTAATTGCAAATGTTGAGCGGAGCAAATTTTCTTAATTTTTTTTATGCTCTATTTTCATGATTTCAGAGATATGCACTCCCGGGTATGATGTCGACCAGCATGCAAAATTTGGTCAAAATCGGTCGAGCCGTTTCGGAGGAGTTGGCACACAAACGATTTACACTTGTCGTCGAAGATATATAGAGCTTCACTTCGCTCCGCTCAATAATTAATTCTGTTAGATAATACAGTGAACAGTATAAAATATCGGCATTCACATTGACGCTGTATTATATAATTAAATTATTATGACATTTCAAGTAGAACTAGTACAAAAATATATCCCACAGATTTTAGTCGGAGTAAAGTTATTACCGTGATAATTTAACACCAGTGTAACTTTGAGTTTGGTCGAAACCGGCCTTAGTATAGTTGGTCCCCAAAAGGTAACGTCTAATTGGTGGCAACCATCGGTAAACGTAAATTTTCAGTATACATATATAAGACTGGTATCATGAATAAAACATCAGTTAATTTGCAAATTCAAATATTCATTCAAAAATAAAACATTAAATCATCATTCTCTTGCTAATACGAATGAACAATTCCTAGTGGATTTGCCAATAAACATGTCGGCGTCTACAAGAAGTTAAATACAAACTAAGAAGAAACAAAGAGGAAACTTTGTGAAAGTTACTTTGGAAACCAGGAAAGGGGGCGAATGAGGGAGTTATTCAAAACTCCGACGTCTCTCGGACCAACCAGTAATACAAGGCTCGCGAACTTTTCCACTCCCTAATTCGCAGTATAAATTTGTTTAACGTCTCAACTTCTGTAACTGTAAACTGTAATTACTTAGAGAAGTTCGAGATAGATTGAAGTACTCAGAAAGTCTGAAAACGTCTTCGTGAGTTTGATGAGTTATTGTAATAATTGCAGTTTTCAGTTCGCAATCACCTGCGCGAGTTTTAAGAAGTTTAGACAATTTAAAAGTTTTCATATTTATGCTACTGCTATACTCTTTTAGTCTCCATAATATTTTCTGGCAGACCGGGTAAAACACAACAACGTTTAATGAAAATTAAATTCTTAAAAAGAAAGAAAAGAAAAACAAACAGAGAAGGAAGTGAGCCAACAAGTTTGCTGAATATATTTCTGGAATATGTTTTGTACTCGTATTTGCATTTTAGTATTTCTATACTGTTTCATTTGAATTACTACATACATATATGTATGTGGTTTATTCTATTGTTATCAACATTGCCAAGATCCTCATTTAATTTAAGAAATTCTTGTACTACGAGACGTTACCTTTGTTGTGTCACAAAGTAAGTGAGCGAATTTCTTTTCCGTTTTTGTACCTGTAACCTGTATCTAGAATTCTAGACTATCTACCGGACGTCCTCAACTCCCTTCGCGTGGAGTACTTACTAACCACCAATCCGCTCTTTGTGATATAGAAAAATATTGTGTAAGTGTCTACGTAAAACACTAAATGAGAGTTAACTAAAGAATTTCTTGCCAAATTTTGCAATGTTGTTATTACAGCTTGTCTACCGTAAGTTGTAACGTGATCTTATTGTATTCTTGTGTTTTACCTCGTAAAATGGACTTTGGCAATTTTGAATTTTCATGTCGAAGTAGTTCCTAAGATTAGCACAATTAGTCATTTAACTACTACAACATAGCTTAACATTAAGTATAAGTATTGATTGTAGAAGAAGACAATTTCATTTAAAATTTGCTCAAATCAAATAGTCCGTTCGACAACGCCCAATTAACTCAACAAGCAATCACAACATAAACGCTCCTTTCGGACGAACAACACGAATAACTTCGACATTTCCGGTCCTCAAAGGAAAGCAGATGAAAGAAAAACAATGAAGTGTTTCAATAACGCAAAACAACAAAGTTTGTTTAGAGAAGTTAGCGAAAGGGTGATGTGAGACGAGGTGGCACTGGGTGAAATAAGGGGGGAACACGAGCAACCCACACTGCGGCGCGCCAATGTTATTCCTTTATATAACATTGTAAAGAGGTATCCTGAATATATTAAGGTTATGAATAAGCTGTTTACACTAGAATCGAGATTAATAGCTCCTAGGAAATAAACGAAAGCAATATAGAAATAATTCAAGGAAATTATAATACAATAATTGCACAAACAAACAGTTATAACTTCCTGTTGCAACGTAATCGTTATATTTATAACTTTTAAATAACGTAATTAATGTTTTACTGTTGACTAGGTAAGAGTTTGAAATTGATCATTAATAATGAATTATGGAAAAGAACTTATTTAATGTGTATTACATGTAACCATAGAAGCATAATAATTAGTACCTATGTCTTCGATTATTGCTACTTAATTACTGTTGGGAATTTACTTTTAAACAATTCTCTTACAAAATCGATCACAAAATTCAATAACCTCAAACAGCCGCTGTCGACATAAATTGCGAACGTTGTTTAACAAACTCATTTTAATTGGACGCGTATGGAAAGTTCTGGATTCCACATACATTTAAGGTATCAAGTTTTCATGTGTTAATCGAATAACGAGCACCGTATACAGGTTGTTCAAGCGCCCTTATAAATCGAACCTCATTGTCGGATGCCATCGCGTTCAATAAACTAAACCGGTTTTCTCCAGAGCTTCCCGGTTCGATATTATCTTGTAGAATTTATGTACAGTTACGTAGTTGTTGGACTCTATTCATTTATTTAAACGGTTATTGAATCGTTTTTAGTTTAGTAACAAGCTGCAATTGTATTAAGGTTATGCGTCAAAATGTCAAAATCATCTTTTATGGAAGTCGTAAAAAAATGTTTTAAGGTGAGGTGTAGTTTTTATGTTTCCGTCATTATGTTTTCGAAAGAGATTCGGAAACGATGTTAGTTACTTAGTCGTACTAGTTGTTTGAATGAAATTGGACATATAACCTAGCCAGATTCTTTTCTCGCTGACTTTAGGTATATATTGCCTTGGGAATCTGGCAGTAAATGTAGAAGCAATAATCTTGACGTTAGTGCTACTTTTTGATCTACATGAATAGATCAATATACTGCAGAGGTTATATTTAATGGTGTGCTACCATCTGTCCTAAGTGTTGGTGCCTATTTTGGTTTGAATTACAGAGTGGTTATTGATTTATTGCCCGATAACGCCAATAATATTACGTGGGAACAATAAAATTACAAGGTAAAGTTTGGATTTATAATGCACCTCGACCTACCCCTTCGGCGATATAGGCGTAATATATTATTATGTATGTTTGATTTTTATTTTTTTCCGTAAAAATATAATTAAATACTCACTCCAGTGTGCTCATTAACCCCAACGATGACTGCAGTGTACCATTGCGTGGCCCCAAGTACTCTGTACACCTGGGCTCTGCACCCACCCAGTACCGACGGTGTCGTGGTCAGTATACGCTGACCATCTTGGATTGTCCGCCATTCTGCCGCTTCTGATGATAGAGATGTGATGACGGACGCATCTACACCCGCTTCAGAACCGGCGAAACGTGCGTCCCAATCCTGTGAATAAAATCATTCTTTAAAAACCTTGTCAAACCCATAAGATGTTTTATAATCACAAGACACACTGTAATATTTTTTGGGTAATGATATCAATACTAAATTGGTTTAGGTTCAAACCCTGCTGCTATACATACAAAAACCCTTTCACAAAATGCTACAGTCAGCTCTTACAAAATCCCCACACAATTCAAAAGGCAACCAGTTAATCCGAAGTTTTACGCTATACAGAAACATTTTACCGGACAAATATATCAAATATATGTATCGTTAGCAAGAAGAGCTATGTCGCTTACCCATTATTACCTCACAATCCTTTGTTACAGTTGCACAACAATTTAGTCCTTAATGGAAAAGTTTTATCCTCTGCTAACAAAGTGGTTATTCTTATTAGGAGACGTGCAGTGCCTTACTAGAAATCTTTTCTAACTTCAGTGCAAGTTCCTAATAAAATTGACTATTTTGAAAAGGGTGTTAAGGGACCTCCAAAATCTTTAAGACCCAAGCCATGCCTGCGGACAAACAGACGACGCTCTGAAAAAATACTCAAAGTGCCAAAAACCAACAGGCCCGCCCCCTATTACGTAGGACCAACAGTTACCAGCGTAATTTGGGCGTAATTAACGCCTCTATGTACGTCTTCGTACATTTAGTATTTTAAAAAGTTCGTAGTTTAGTTGTAGTTATAAACTGAAACCATGAAACGCTCTATTTCGAATACCCGGTTCTACCTACATTAGTGCAGTTTCATGCTATTCAAAGCCCCGACAAATATCAGGTCATGTGCAGACATCGTTTAATTAACATCCTACGTTGCTAGGACGAGGTTAAGTAAGACACACCTACTTGCAACAAAATCATACATATACCTTTAATAAATAAGTATATGCATGGATAATTGTTGTCACGACCTCGTCCAACATGTAAACATTGTGCCCCACATTAGACTACACCTCCACAAATCAACATTAGTGTACTTGCCCACGTATATCGTGTTAAGCGCAGTAATAAATTCACTCTACATGCACATAAGTATACATCACACACGTACTAATATATACATATATATGTGCATAGAATTGGACGTGTACTATTGCACTAGTATTTATGTCAATGTTACTGCACACACATAGAAAGAGAACGCACACCTGTTTCAGTTTGTTGCATACGAGATACGAGCCTTTGCCAGGCGACAGACGTATCCGGTGCGTTGAACCTGCCCCCCCTCTCCCCAGTCTCCCCACAAACGGCTTTAATACATAGACCTACTGTATCCGCCTGTTTGCTAACGTTATTGGACTATTCAGGGTCACCAGCGTTTATGTGGACAGCTTGCTTTAAAGTGTTTATTTGGAGCAACGCAATTAATTTAAACAAGAAACAACTATCACAATAGAACAACATTTGTGTACTTATAAATGTATCGGGCGCAGTGTTGTGAATGTGCCGTCATAAATTAAACTGTTCAAGGTAACATAAGTACATTAATGATATGTCTACCGCACAATGTGATTAATACTTAGTTATTTTACAAATTAAAAGTTCTATGGGTACTTTCAATTCCTACTGAAAACCTCGAGGGACCTTTTCAAGTTCGGTTTAATGTTAATGTCTAATAAACAGTGATAAGACAAAACGTGGTTGACTTAACCTAGATGCTAAAATGAGTAGATACGTATACAAACGCAAGTTAGCGATGCAGAATGATGAAATGTCACGGCCACATCATTTTCCGATACAACAAAGTGTAAATTATGTTCCTACGTCTACGTAGTGAGTAGTGAGTGGTGAATGTAACCGGTAAGTTGTCTAGTCACGCACTGATGAGCACCGTCGTCGCTGAACCGTGAGCCGGTGTCGGCTAGTGACTCAGCCGTTACACAACCGCGCCTACATCCATTACTGTTTATATTACTCGGTGCTCTATTTGGAAAGATTACGTTGTGATTAATGCGGATCTGTAGTCTCGAGATCAGAGAACGGATTGCCCTCGTTTCGTATGAGAAAAGGTATAAATTTTAATTGAGACAGCTTTGATATTGTAATTTGAAATGTACACTCGCATATTACCTGAGTATGATTAACATTCTTATATTATCTTGTTCATAAATAATCGAGTACTATACTTACTATGTAAATACTAGTGTAAAAGTTGAGAGTGCCGAGTTACGGACCCGGAAGCCATTATAGCTGACACACATTCTCGTGCTCCCGGGGCTCTCATTCAATTTCCTGCTGACTGACGCTACCTCCAATTCCCGTTCGTGATACGACTATTGATAGCAGCATCGGCTTTTGTAACTAAATTCACATATGCTATCTATCTTACATTTGCAATTGATCCTTTCTTAGGAGCACTTCTACTTACTCCTGTCATGATCGCTATTCGATCAATAAAATAATTTCCGAAATATGGACACGTAGTACCTACACCTCTGCTGTACTCTTTCAGGATTAAAAGCATATTTGTGTATTAATTATAACTAGATATTATCTAGCAACTAACGACCTAATCTTACACACCTAGCCCGCAGCAAAATACTATTTACGAGTAGGTATATGGTGTTAAACGGGTATCTACGTTATGTACAGCCTTTGGTACATTATCTGCTAACGTCTAGGTTTAATGAATATAAGGCTAGTAACATGCGAAGAATTTGAACAGCCCATAATTTAGTTGAGCGATACGATCCTTGTTGAGGCTTGTTGTAAGGGGATATACATTGAAACTGGCTTCCCGAAGCTTTAGTTGATCCAAAGACGTAGGTCAATAAGGTCATTGTATAATGTAATCATTACTGCTTCTGACAATGTTTTGTACCTAATCTTCATTATTAGGTACAAAACATTGTCAGAAGCAGTATTTTTGCAGACGACTTTTACACACACACATATCACGCCGATATCTCCGAAGGGGTAGGTAGAGGTGTATTACACACCCACAATTTGGCAGTATTTTTAGTCCCACGTAATAGGGGGCAAGCCAGTCTATTGCGACGACTTTTACAATAATGGCAAATACTGTATGACTAATAAATCTCTTCTAATTGATCTAATATAAATCTTTTAAAACACAACTACGACAAGTACCTATCTACAAGGCTTTAAGGCTTAGTACCTGATTTCTCTTTATTTCATATCAGCAGTTATAAATCCATATTTATCAACCGACTGAAGGAGGCAATATAAATATATATATATATAAATAGCTACCAGACTTCACGTGCATTTAATATTTCAATACACAAACGCACTGTTCAAATACACCAATTGTGCAGAGAACAAAGGTAGCGTGCAATCAAATATGAAATGAAAACCGCAATAAAAGTCTTTCAAAGTAAACTTGCAATAAAAAGACGTAGGTATATGCATGTACAAAATGGCTTTATTACAATTTCAGAAAGTACCGGAAGCGGTCATAAACGAAAGGGTTTTAGTCCCTAGACAATGTACTCAGGCACGTTTACAACACGTTTGATGAAATGCCTGCGATTCTCCCCCCAGGAAAATGTAAACACGTACCACGAACATAATTGAGCTTCTGTATTCGCCTGTACGTTGCATGAGGAACTTTATTTAAAACAGTATACCTCTGACATTGTGTACAACAAAAGTAATTGCAAAGGTTCATAGCAGGCCATAGAAGCGTCAGAGGAGAAATACTGTATGCGACTAAGTCATAATGTTCTTTGTAAAATGTTCCACCCGTATTTGTTGAGTATTCTTTTAAGAAGCTTGGACCAATTCTTTAAAGAATTTTAATAATTTTACAAAAACAAAAAGTTACTCGGCTTTCTGTCGATCGTATCAAGGGACAAGAACAGTCGATCTTTTAAATTTATTATTAACAAGCTGATCGCCGCAGCTCCGCCCGCGTGATTTAGTTTACTCGTTCCCGGTTCCCGTGGGAACACATTACCGGGATAAAAAGTAGCCTATGTTACTCAGGGTGAATGTAGCTTTCCAATGGTGAAATAATTTTTGAAATCGGCACAGTAGTTTTTGAGTTTATTCATTACAAACATACAAATCTTTCCTTTTTATAATAGTAGTATAGAAAAACTATTAAAGTAAACGACCTTTGTTAGAACGTAAATGAAAGCAACTTGTTTACTTGAGTTTGTACTAAAACAGAAATAGTCGTAATTCATTAGAGTCTGAAGACGTTCAAAAATAAAACAAATTCTCTCCACTTACAACATTATATTTACGTTGTATTAAGAAATCAGATACGATAGGTTATCATGATAAAGTAAGTTCATGAACAGGTAAATAAATGAACACTATAAAAGAAGTGTGTTTCTCCTTTTTGGTTTATATTTTCTGGGTTCGAATTTGAAGAGCCTTATCAATCGTTCTGTAGCTTCTATATTTCAGGAGTCACTGGTGGCAAGACTGGCAAGGTGAGTGGACTATTCCGAATATGATTTAGGTAAGAATATTATTAGTTCGTAATTATTTACTTATTTAAATAGGAACATTAAAATAAATATTAAGGCCAACGAAACTTTAATAATGATGACTTAATATGTACTCGCGAGCGCGAGTAACAAAAAAAATTACTAAGATAAGAAATAAGTTCCTTGTTGTTAAATATTGATATCCTTCATAAAAGGCTCAGGCTCAGGCTCAGGCTCAATCAAAGTGTACTACTGTAGTAAACACACGGCTATGAGTATAAACCCGTGTCCCAACCCCTTGGTTTCACCCTCAAGGGTGGGTGCGAACGGACAGTTGAGTACGCTAACTGAAACTAACTTTACTCGTTTAAATTTTGCGGAGAATTGTTTCTGAGTTGGGTTTGCGTGCATGGCGACTACGACCAAGTTAAGAAACTCGAGATAAACTTTCATTGGCCTGGTAACTAATTGAGTTTCTAATTATAAATACTTTGCGTCAACTCTGTGATTTATTTACAGAGTCTTATCAGGCCTATGTCACTCGCCTAACAACCGCAAAATACGGGACGTCAGCGACAACTTGAAGTTGTAAATCAGTAAGGGTCATCTCTTGTTTGTGACACGGCATTGACCATAGAGTGGATATTGAGGCATTAACGTCATAATTATTGATCAAATTATGCTGGTATATATTTTACTTTACTGGACAACCCTAACGTTCGAATGATTTTCTATGTAAACAAAAGAATGTGCTTCAATTGACGTCGAAGTGCAAGTTCTGTATGTAAGTACTATTCCCTATTCTGTGGTTTTACTTTTATTCAATTAATAAAAATAACAGTTGGGTATGCAACTTAATTTATGTAAGTACCTATTATTTTTATCAATTTCTCTACTTTTTTCTATAGAACGTTCAAAATTATATCCATTCTGCGACCACACTACCGTGGCTATACCTTTATTGTTTCCTAGCAGGAACCTGATCCATAGACAAAAATTATTTTATGTCTCCTTATAAGCTTGTTCTCTTGTTAGGGGAAACCAACATAGATTTTATTTAATCTCTTGAAATATAATTTAAGGTTACTGAAGGCCATACCCCGATTTAAGATTCTATTGTTATACAAACACCACTAAGTATTCTCATTTTACTATAGGCACTTATCGTTTATAATCGTCTTTATATTGTGATGCATTTACATAAATGTTAATAATAAGGACAGGCTCGTGGTCTAGTGGAAACCGACAATGTTAACACATTGCAAAGGTTAAGCAACATCGAGTCAGGCCGGTCTTAGGATGGGTGACCATTTCTTAAGACACTGAGACCCCTCCGTGCCTCGGAGAGCATGTTGAGCCGTCGGTCCCGGTTGTCATACAAACATCTATGGCAGCCGTTAGGGGTAGTTGGAGCCCTAAATCAAAAATCCGACCGGTCTAACTACAGAACTTCGATGTCGCCCATGGGTTGTGGAGGTCAGATGGCAGTCGCTTCACGGAAAATATCGATGTTCTGCCGAATCGCAGTTAGACTGGAAAGCCGACCCCAACTTTACTTGGGAAAAGGCTCGGTGAATGTTAATAATAAGGACATACATAGTTCCATGCGGCTCTTGACGTCAGACTTTTACGAACGTGATACTGAATGAAATATTTATGCTATAATAAGTAGATGTAGCTATACAGAAGCCATATCTGACCAATAAGAGCCGTCCTCCATCGTAACGGCAATATCAAGTTACATACCACCCATTGTTCTCGATACGTTCTACTCATTCTACTAATAAAATGGAACAAACAATATCTTTATCACATATTACATCAAGTAGAGTTAAGATTTATTTATAACATTTCACTTCAGAAGAACAATGAACGAGTTTTCCGAATCTTTGAACCGTGTATTAAGTGTACTAATTTTCCCTGTCTAACCCTCCTCAAGGTGAGTACGGCTAGATCTCTTTGTTATCAGTGTATACTCACGTAAAACTACATTGAATTATTACCATAAATATGGATTATATTTATGGTAATAATTCAATGTAATAGGGACAAAGAATTGCCCCAATTCTATAAAATTTCAATTCAGTGAAATGTCAAAGAGAAGTAAAATAACCGAGGACCGAGAGCACACTTCGTTGGGTACGAAAGGAAATTCAACATTAATGAACATCCCTTTTAGTAATAACATTTTACTTAGAAGCATCGAAGCGTCTGTATGTTGTGCTTTAGGGAAAATAAATTACTTCTCGGAATTATTCAAGGCTATTACAAAACACTACCAATATTCGTATACAAATTACACTGTCGTAAAAACAAACAAAGAGATACCTAATAAAGAACTTATAGAAGTAACAAAGTTCTACCGAAGTAAAATAAATCTATATAATATATTAACATACGACCTTCAATTATTATTTAAAGTTAAAGACCGAACAAATTCAACAAGAGCTATACATAACTGCGTGATCAAATCGCAAAACAAAAAAGAAAATAGCTTTGCGGGATAGCGGCCGATCAATCATGATATTTCCACGGGAACGAGGCGGCCGGGGCTAACCGAAAATAGCACGACTGTCTGTGCCACCATCCACCACCTGGCTCGGAATATGTATTATAATAAAAGGGAGGCTGGCAGCAGGGTGGAGAAAATCAATAAAACGGGCGGCGAGCATCAAAACATACCCCTCCTCTTCATATCACCCACCTCCCACAGCCTCTCTGAGCCCCCGTCTCCCGGGGAAACCCTCCCCATGTTTGGCAGACACCGTCCTTGATCTCCCCAGTTCTGCTGAGCGCGCAAGTTTGGATAAACATTCGTATCGTCTCTGTTAAAATTGGGTCGCTTATGCGTTTAGCTTTTTATCAACCGAATTCTTTGATCTCATAGCCTAATAAGGTAGTCTTTTTGATGTTGAGACGGAATCATTTTTGAGCAAAGAACTGGGATTTAATTGTGAACAACTGGTTTTGATGTTTGACGTATTGTAAAATAGAAGTAAGTACATTATTATGTGTTTAGGAACTTACCAAGTAATTAAAGTTACGAGATGTTTAATTTGCGAGGAAGTATTGCACTAGTAAAGCACAGAACAAAATATGAGTATGAGGAAAATGGTATATTTGGCAGAAAAGATGATTTATTACCAGGATATCGACACACAGCGACAGGGCGTGAGAATCGCCACAAACCTCTGCTTACCGTGGGGGTCTTAGCTAATATAAATATTATTAAAGTATCATAAATATCGTCAACGTTCACTTCTTAAACACGAGTAATATTATTAATTTATAGGCACGTTTTCCTTGATCTAATAGGATATAATTAATACACTTCAAGCTCAGTAAATGTTCGCAGCTGAGTAATTAAGGTAATTAAGTAAGTAGTAATTAAGGTTAGGTAACGACATCAAAAAAGAAACTCAAAGACTAATTATTATTATCTGTACTTTTCTCAATAACAAACCATTTCTATCGCATAGGAAGTATGCTATCTAGACCGGAAATATGCATAATAAATGGTACGAGTACCTCGGAAGTTGTATGTAAACTACATGTACATGTAGTTTCAAGTTACTAGGAGCGCAAAAGTTTTCAGTCGTTCTGTAAAGCAAGACAGTGCGTTCACCAGGTTTTACTATTGCAAGATTGGAAGAAGTCTCGAGAAGAAGGATTAGGTAAGTGTTTTCTGAAGGTAAGAGATCGTAGTACAAAATATACGAGGCCCAACATGTGATGAGCGTAAAAACCTTTGTTCTACAATCTCATTGTAGTTGTGAAAATGAATAATATTTTATTTATTTTAATTTCTTCAGTGTACAAATATTTCACGATACAAAATATGTAATAAGTTAACAACGTAATTGTTTTGCTTTGCTAGACTTTTCCATATTGTCGAGTTTGTTTGAACTAGGGCTATTTATTTTATCAAAAGAAACGAGAAATAAAAGCATTGTAAATATGGTTATTATTTGCATAGTAGCATTGTAAATATATATATTTTCTACGAAATCTCTGTGCGATACAAAGCATTTGATGTATAGAAAAATAAATGATTATTTATTCAATTCTCAGATTACTTATGTATTTGGTACGTAGTGTAGTAAAGACACCATAACAGGGTATAGGAATCTTAACACACATTATGGGTTGGTTACACATTAGGTAGGTGTAACAAGTGTAACAACTGAAGGTTCATATTCGCTTTTTACTAATGGTACTCGTATGATTTGGGCAGATTTGGAATAGGTGGGTACCCGAATATAAAAGAAACGTGCAGCAGACCCATCTTCTGATAGGAAGTTGGGTTTCAAGACTTTCAAGCATATCAAGCAGAGGTATTTTTCGCAAACGAAGAAAAACAGAATATCCTCAAAAACCTATTGCGGAAAAGGCCTTGCATGACCTGAAACAAAACCTGTGTAACATCATGTACGTGATATGTATGTGTATATTAGTGCTTTTACAACTTTTTAACAAGTCAAAGGAATTATTAATAATCGAGATTGAAGCAGCGCGGAACGAAAGTTCAACCAAACAACGACGAGGTTTTTTACACGATTTATAAGTAACATAGCGACATCTAGTAGTGAATAGCTGATAACATAAAATTGTTTTAGGCAATGATGTACTTAACGGTGTAATATTAATGGATTCTAAGCACATTGTGGGTGTTTTTTTTAGGACGAGACACAACGCACCTATTTAGTTCAACATAATAATAACCACAATTATTTAAAACTTGAAAGGAACAGTGTCAATAGAGTTCTCACTTTCTAAACAACATTACATTTCTAATTCCGTACACGACTCACCTAGTTATTGACGCAATATTACGCTGCACACTTATCTACTACCGAATACCGACATACTACGCCACGTGGAATTAGTTGCAGCCTTGTTTTTCCTTTAATTGTATGCAAAATGAAAAGACAAGGAATGAAATGCTCGTGTTCAAAAGATACGAATCAATAAAGTATTATTCGTTGTTATATTTTAATATTACGAATGTAGGACTATATATTGACTACATTTTAATCTTTCTTAAAACGTATTTAAAGTTAAAAACTATGGTGTAAGGAGTCATTATTGAAATACAAGAGCCCGGTATAAGGTTAAAAGTTCACCTCTATATAATCTTTATAGAAAGTTGAACCGTATCACCAACTGACTAACTGATGAAATGAGGTCATGTATCATGTATTATATTACCTCTTCCTAACGTAAAACAGGCAATTATATCATAATAACTAACGAAATAAAATAGAGAATGGATCACTGGGGTATGATACACATAAATAAAGTCTTCTTTACGGAACGAATACGAAAAAGTTATACTATTTCTCAAGGTAATACCTCGTTATGTTTAGATATTGTACTTTTCATCGTATACCAAAGAGACGGAGTTCTCTGAAATAGTAACTGAAACTTCCCACGGGATTGTGGCAGTTTCGCCTACGCGATTATTCAAATTTAGCTCTCATTTATTCTCTGAACAAATAGCTTTTAACTAATCACGAAAACAAAATTAATACTTAATGCAATGTACCTATCAATTTCTTTTCACCGTCTCGAGCGAGCAAAGCGTCTACAGTTCGAGATAATACTGTAACTGGACAATTATGCTTTCGTCAAGCGGCCACATTTTTTTACCGATCTTCACGAAACTTTGCAGAAGTGTTCCTTAATTTATTTAAAACAATGTTTCATCGTGATCGGGGAAATGAAGGCAATAATTTTCATATGTCATGCAGTTCAAAAGTGAAATTATTATGAAAGCAATTTCCAAACCCATTTTATATTCATTGTAATTTATTGGTGTATTAAACAAGTATTGTTACTAGTGCGTGAGGCAATGCGCCCGCATGAACGATAGTCTAGTAATGTATACGATTACGGCAGGAACAGTGACCTTTGATACCACCTGTGCCATAAACGAATTGCAATGTGGGCTGACTTTGCTTGTGATATATTGCAAATAGTCTAATTACTTATATTTACTTTCATTTATGTAACAGCGTTTATGTAAATATCATCCGCAGAGGCACCATAATAGCGTCTCGATATTATCCATCCTTTTTCCTAGTACAAAATGAACAACTGAAAATGACTATCGTATTATCGAGCTCGATAATATCGTGTGATGTAATATCGAGCCTTAGATGGAAAAGCTTAAAAGAGCTTCAGTTAACGTTATCACTAAAGTCATCATCCTCATCATCATCAGTCCATTTGACGCCCACTGCTGGGCATGGGCCTACTCCAAATAGGGGGAATTCAGCCTACATATACTACGCTGGCCAAACGGATTGGTATAGGGTTTTGTGTCGAGTTTTCCGTCTCTAAACATACTTCAATAAACATACTTATACTATATTTCATTGTACACATTACAATCTACACTATACAGGCGTCAAGAACTCCTCCGCCTCATCGCCGACTGGCAATGTTTCCAGAAGGCTGGCAGCAATGTTTATTCTATATTTCTAAATACATCCTAAATGTATATAGTATACCCAAACTCCAAAATAAACATTTGTGGAACCCACAAATATTTAATTCGACCCGTGACCTCAGGGATGGCAGTCGCATACACATAGGTATCAGTGCGCACCCGAGGCAGTAGAGTCAACTTGTCCCAAATCTTAACTATTTTGTTATACTAAAGACAATACAATAAAGACATGGTTCATGAGTGACCCACTTCTACTCAAAGCATGTACAATCTACAATAGTCTCATTTTTCTTTATCTAATCTAACACACGTATCAACAACCGTTATCTGACAATCAATATCGTTATTGTTCCAGTTTAACAACATTGACAGCTGCAGTTATTAATAAAATATCAATTTCTTTCGCTGACTCCTCAGTCTTTTGTGCCTTTGTTATTATACGTTTAGATTTATGAAAAGAACTTCAATATAACTGTCTATGGACTTAAGACGAAATTGGGAATAAATATTTCTAAGGATTTCGGAATTGAATTTCTAACTCTAATGAACGCCTAACGAAAATATATCGTTTTCGCTTATGCTAAATTCCATAGAAGTTTCTGTCTCTAACGAATTTTTGTTCTAGTAAACTTTTCATTAAATAAGTACCAAACGTATAAATATAGGCACTAGGTAAGTATTGATCAAACGCATAACTTAAATCAGTTTGAAGGTCAATTCCATACCACATAGCAGCTCGATTTATTGTTAACACACGTAAAGGTTTAATACGTAGATATACTATAGTGCCCGGCCCGGTAACGGCAATAGGCAATTATGTGGGATCAACAAAACTATTGTCAAAATGTTGGTGTGTAAGTCACTTCTGCCTACCCCCTATAGGCATGGTTATAATATGTTATGTAATGTAGGTTATTGATAATGAAATTACCTGGTAAGGAACTAAGTTGGCGTAATCCAAGAACTCCAACCGTTTATCATGGAGGAACTCCACTGGCTGGGCGTCTGCTTGCAGCGTCAGATCAGCAGCCAACGGGGTGAAGGTCTGAAAGAAAATAAAAATAACTTAAAAAGTAAAAAGGTTTTATCGATTGGAACTAAAAAAAACTACCACCTGCGACATCTAGCGGTAAATAGTAAAACTATTTACATACTCAAAATGTTTTATTTATTTCTCAATAGATGGAGTCTCAGACATCAGCTTCTTTCTTGTCTATCCCGCTAACAAGTTGGGTACCTGTTCACGGAAACCAAACAATAGATAATAAGAAATTGCAATAAACCAATCGCTGTACCACAGCTGTACATAGTGTACATCTCTACGCATAAAATAATTAATGAAATTATTAGCGGTACTAGAAGCGCCATCTATTAAGAAAGTTGTAAACTAAAAGAGAGTAATTACCAAAGCAGGCCATTTCACGTCTTTTCCTTCGTAGATTTTAGGAGTCCACACTAGAGTTCGTTCCACTAAAAACACACGAAACGTCCGACGAGAATACACTGCCACCCACTCACGGCGTTGCCAGTCTACACCATCGTATTCCACTAAAACCTGCAACAAACGGAGAAAATATACCCATTAATTTTAATTTAACATTCATCGTCATCAATTTAAAACTTTAACTAAAATCATGGTATAAAATACTTGGGCTATGAATACTACGACAGCAAAGTATTACAGACAGGAAATTACTTTTTCATTATTTTAAAATATATGTCGAAACTGCCATCGTGTGGCTAGTAGCGGAACTACTCGCCTGAAGAGCGAACCAAAGTAAATTTACTGTTTCATATAAAACACCACTAGATGGCTGCACATATCAAAACCAACCGCAGTGGCCTCCATTCGACCCCGCCCAGGCCGTAGACGAATAAGAGGCAAAATTAATGAGAGAGAGAGAGATAACAACAATAACAAATCAACTTTTTATCTCCTATAACTATTCGGATAACGTAGTATAGCGCCTACACACCGAATATGTACATAACCTACTAGACTACTACCTACCTATATTTTTATATCGACACCGAAGTTTACAAACACGATGCTTGACGAATGTAGGCGAGGCGATCTTCTTACTTAGAATGTTATAATATTATCATGATACAAATACAGTAGGCTTTATTTCCACCTGTAATCTTTAATGTTAATTTGATCCTAGTAACGTTATGCTGCTACGTGAAACTTTAAGATTTGGTTTATTACCTACCTACTTTCAGACATCGAAGTATAAAATCAACGTTTATTAAAATTTTGTGTACCGAATAGACTCTCCTCAGCTAACACGTACAGTAATAATCAGAGTTTATAGTCTGACCCCTTTCAAGATAATCAACCATAATCACAACCTTCGAGTCCCAGAATACTGAAGCCATCACCTTCCCGCCGGGCGCCACTGGAAATACGTTCTGCCTGTAACCAGAGACGCCCGGCAACGGACGTTAGAGCGGCCGTGGCCCTAGGCCGCGGAACTAAAAAAAAAATAAAAGCCATCACCTTACTTGCCGACAAAATCGACTTAGCCTTTTTGGGGGGTGGTGAACCAGGTCTTTTCCACTGTTTTGATTGTTTTGTTTCCGGTGTACAGTAATGAACCCATGTTTCGTCTATAGTAACAAAACGATTCAAAAAATCACATTCATCAGCTTCAAATAACTCCAAACAGTCGCGTACAATAGTCTATCGCATCCTTTTTTACTCAACTAAAAGCAGTCCCGGAACCCACCTCGCAGACACCTTGTGGAAACCCCACACGTTGACTATTATGTTTTGAGTACGTTCATAAGAGATGCCTATAATGTCGGCTGTCTCTCTAATTTTCAATCTGCTAAAAAAAATACTCGACTTAATTATGGGAGACCATAATTAAGTCGAGTATTTTTTTTACATTTTCGTCAGTAGTGGACGTCGAAGGCCTTCCAGAGCGGGGTTCGTCTTTCACACTCTCTCTACCACGCTTGAATTCTACGAGTACTATCCGTTTTTTGACGGATATGAAAGAGCGAAATCCCCTAATGTACTGACCATATCATCATGGATGGCTTTTGATAACAGCCCCTTCTTATGGAGGTACTTAATGACGGCACGCTGCTCGATTTGCTCCATTTGCAGAAATGATGTCAGATTGCTTTGTTAATAAATTTATAAAATTAAAACTAATTATCGCACACGTTTCAAACTTCACACAATTAACAGGTCTGAACTGAACTAAATAAGCCGACTACTTTTCAATCCACCCTATTATAAAGCTTAGCTAGGGGTAATTAATTACTAATTTTTCAATACAGCTTGTATTTTTATGACAGGTGGTAATAACGTCGGGGCCTGAGGACGGCGGGATCGCCATCCGCCGTCCTTACAGAAGCAGGCTAGAAGGGTTGCGTGCTGCGGGGCCTTTGCCCCATAGCACGCAACCAGATTCACTCACTGACGCGGGATAAAACCCTTCCCCAACGACGCGGGATTCTCGTCCCGACCCAACACCCGAAGAGACCACAGAGGTGGTCAAAGTCCGCCGGGCGCCACTGAACATACCCTCTGCTAGTAACCAGAGACGCCCGGCAACGGACGTTAGAGCGGCCGCGGCCTTGGGCCTCGGAATTAAAAAAAAAAAAAAAAGGTGGTAATAACGTAGATATAATAGGTTATGCGGTTTTAATTACCTATCAAGAACTAAGTAGGTAGCATCGCAGAATACCTATTAAATCTAACTCAGACCACAGACTTCCGCATAAGCACGTAGGTGAATAGTTAAATACCTACGAAACACAATTTATTACAATTAAAATATTAATTTATTATTATAAATATGATTTACTTCGATTTACAAGAATTCAACGAATTTGTAACTTTGAATGTTAAGAAGTACCTACTAATATTTAGGATGCTCATCTTTGCATGGACAAATGGATTTGACTGAAAGATACCCAGGTGGGTGGGTAGCTATGTACCTACCAGTGCTTATAACTTAAAAAATGGACATGTATCCGATAATGTACTTCGAATTTTCTTTGTACATCCATAGGGTTGATATACCTACTTATCATAGCATCCTGGCACAAAATAGTGTATATTTGGTGGTATGACGCTGGGGTTATCCTTACGTACAAGGGCGTGCCTGGGACGCCCGGCAATGGCCGTTGGGATTGGGGCGGACATTTATAAGAAGGATACTTATCATCAATGAATAATTTCCCGGTAATGTACCCGTGGGGGCCGTGGGAATTTGTTGTTCGTTCACCCACAATAATTTTACTTTTCACATTAGAATTATTCATACTAACTACCAACTTGGTATCGTTAAACATTGTAACGCAGCCGGTATCACGATTTGTTATGGGTTTGCAGTATGTGATAAGGCTGTAATATAAAAGTGAGTACGGAAAAGGCATTATGTAACTCAAGGACAATGCGTTCCCACACTACACACACACAGACTTGTAAAGTAACTTTTCCGTCGTACTACGTAAATCATAGGCGGACGTGTTTCCGTATAACATCCGTCTTAGTGGCAATAAACAGTACCTACTTATGCTTAATTATTACGCACTCAAGAGGAAGAACTTTTGGTATTAGTGGGTGCTAGAGTAACAAAACCAAAAACTATGTTAAACAAAAAGCTGTAACGAGCTCAGCTCGGTGTGAATCCCTGATTACTTTTGGCAGAGGACCAAGGATACTGGCATGAAAGGGCTTTGAAGTATGCGGAATAGAATTTAATGGCATAACGCCGCTGATCCCCACTTTCGTGGCCAAAGGAAGTATCCACTTAAATATAAATTGCGTAAAAATCAGACTAAACCGTGGTTTATTTAGACAACTTTGGCTTGCTGTGTAAATACAAAATGAAAAGAGGCTTACGGCACCAGTTGAGTGCGCTTTCCTAATCTACATAAATAAATACTTATTCTTCTATAAAAAATACGAGTACTTATGTAGTATCATAATCATAGTAAAACAAAGTCGCTTACGTTCCCTATGTTTGCTTAAAACTACACAACGGGTTTTGATGCGGTTTTCACCAATGGGTTGAGTGGTTCTCGGGGAAAGTTTTTGTGTATATAATAATTAGTCAAGCGGGCGAAGCCGCAGTCATTGCTAGTGTATTATAAAGCTGAACAATTTCTTTGTTTGGTTGAACGCACTTATCTCAGGAGCTACAGACAGAAAAAAAATCGTGTTCAAGAGGCCTTTTACCAAGGTTTACCTACTATAACGTCATGCTCCGACCAATAGACGCGCAGCAGCAATGAAGAGAAGAGTGTTGCAAGAGGGAAAATGTATTTCTTTAGAGAGCTTCCGAGTACACAGCGTATTCTTCCAAGCAAGACGCAATGTAATAACGGAAAATTTCCACTGCGAATGAACTCGTAGGCGTCCGCTAGTTCTTTTATAAAGGTACTCCGAATTGTGAATACACTAATAAGCGATTACAAAAAGGTAATCTTGAATTGTATAGAAGTTGATTCGATTCAATTGCGAATAAAGAGAGTTACAACAAGCGAGGGTCACGATACCTATCAGATGAGACGGGCCGTGTGGATTTTTACTGCCCGAAAAGGTAGTATGAGTAAAAACTGTCATAGTTTAGTTTTCTTTTTGTATCTGACTAGGAATACTGTACTGAAAGGGCTACTGGCTCTACCAAGAACACTGAAGTTTTTAGTCAGCCTGCCAAAGGAATTTATCAGGACTAAATATACCTTCCCACTCTTTTTAATTTAAGTCCAAAACCCTCTCAAAGTCTCAACATACCCAAACCATGACAACAAGGTAGGTCTGCCACAAGGTGGACTAACGCCATCGTCAAGATCGCGGGAAGCCACTGGATGGGGAAAGCGCAGAAATCAAAATTGTGGCGTTCGTTGGGGGAGGTCTATGATGCCCAGTAGTGGGCGTCAATCGGCTGAAATGATAATGGTGTCCACCTGGGGTCAGGTCTTCGGGGTTATTCTTACGAGGGTGTGCCCAGCCTTTTCGACAATGACCGTTGGGGCCTGGCTGCGTAAACAGAAGCAAAATAGCGAAAAATACGCAAAATATTTCTTCCTGGAATTAAATTGGATTAAGTGAAGCTATCGACATCGGTGAAACTGGTTTGGTACAGAAATAGCATGCAACCCATGCAGCGCTCAACTGCCGCTCGCGTGTCGAATACTCGAACACGTAAACAAACATAATATTTCAGACAGCATAGTGAATACATAACGTAAAATACATGCGTTAGGCATGCAGATGTTTACGAGTAATATCATTTGAATTGAAGAAATATTGAAAACAAGATGATGTCTGCGGCTCCGCCCGCACCGGAAAAATTTGACGTAAAAAAATTGCCTACAGCCCTCAGACATTATAGCAGCTACAAAAGTGAAAGATTCGGTTCGTTAGTTTCAAATATTATCTACCAAGATTAGATATTTAATTTGAATGTAAATAATACCTAACTCTGTACCACTTTTTAATAGTACATATATTTGAATGAGGTACGACATGGAACCTCTAGCACAGAATAGAAAAAAAGAAAAGAAATATAAAAAATATTTCTATGTTGTTCCGTTTTTATTACTCGTGGTGTGTTACAGCATAACGTCCTCCAGTAAATAGATAGACCATCGAATATATACATTTGCAACTGCATTACATTTAGATACACACTTTGTATTGGAATTAGCATTAATAGGCATATTATTTAAGGGATACCTTTCGTTAACATAATATATGTAATCCTAAAATGTTTTGGCATAATGAATTTGGCATACTTTTTTTGGCATAATTATACTTGGTCATAATTGATTTTTAGCAGCACATGTACTGTGGAATAATTATATTTAGGTCTAATATATTTATGCATATTTATAATTTGCACAATGTTTTTAGGCATAGTGTAAAGTCGCCTAATAGTATATATTACTAAAAATGAATAGGTATAAATTAATGAAATGAATGAAAAATAAAAAAGTTACTTTAACCAGTATTTCCTATATGATATAGTGTCAAAGTAGGTTTAGGTGCGGCGGGGGTGGCCCCTTTTAATTATTTTACATATTTACTTATTCTGCGTAAGATGCTTATGACTATATTCATTATAGTTTGATACGTTTATGCCTTTATAAAGCTATGCTTACAAATTTTATGCTTAAATATGATTATTCTAATTTTATTTATGATTAAGACAAATATGCTAAATTTGTTATGGATAAAAAAAATATGCATAAATATCATTAGTCTAAATTACCATATGCCAAAATATTTTATGGTTATTTTTTTTATGCAAATGGATAGTGAACCATTATTTAATACTGTGTTAATAGTTACCTACATTAGTTATAATTTTCTGCAACGTATGTGAGTTCAACAACACTAACCGAATTCCAGTATTGCTACGTTACTTATTTATTATTGTTTTTGGTTTATATGTGCGCGATAAACTGTGTCCACTTCCTTATTTATGTACTTCACATACTCTTTCTTCAGGACTTCTTTTAAGTAGTCTGAATCGGATTAGATTTATAACTTGATAAGGTTAATGATTCCAAGCCGATACAACAAAATATATCCTACGTGTCCCAGGGCATTTAGATGAAAGTATTTTTAGTCTTCTATGTCGTCATTACTCGTCATGGATGTATGTAATTTCTAAATAAGTAGTTACAGTACAACAAGTTTACTGGTATAATATTTAGGTTGTTCTATAGAATAATACCTTTTTCCTCGAAAGGGTCGGCAGAACATTTGAACACATGTGACTTTTGAAAATTCGAGAAAATTATTTTGTGTAAATACGAGTATTTTCTCGCACGTGTACAAAAGAAAAAGTTTATAAATTCGCGGATTTCATGTTCCTTTTTTAAAACCCGATAGCTATACAATTCCGAGAGCTCTGTACGAATGTACCGCATGCGGCCAAAGTTCTCTTTTTACTTTTATAGCATTTCTTCAATATACATGCGATGTCGTTTTTTTTACTTCAGGTTCCACACAACTCTATTATATATTTTGTTTGTTATTCTGCTCTTGTTGTAACCTACGCGTTATTCTACCTCACCACATCTGGAGACCCCTGGTTACGCTAGTAGGATTATACTTTATTATCTATCATAATATATCTGCACTATGGAGAACAAGTAGAATTTCAATCTTCTTGGCGTGAGGCGATAAAAACAAGTCCGCCATTGCCGCTATTATTATTAGAAACAAAGTACCTACGTCAAGGTTGTGAAACTAGGCCAAACGCGAGATTATAATATTTGTATGCGCGTATTCTATCTAGAGAACGCTTCATTGAAAACTTGTAGGCCCTAACATCACACACTATAGGTTATGTCATCCACTATTACACTACAGCACGCGCAATCTAAAATGGCTGTTTTGACATTTGTCATCTTCAAAGTTCATTTTAATAACTATTTAGAAGCTGTTGTACTTTATTGTCAGTAGTGGCGTAGTGGTGAAGTTATGAGATTTTACATTACTTTGTCATTATGTCACAACGGTCAACAGTTTGCGGTGACTTCAGCTGATGTTTGAGGCCGAACGACCACCCACCCGCGTGGATTTAATACGACTATCCCGTTTCGACAAACAACAATAACATCGTTGTAGTAATCGGAATGAAAAACAGCCTGCAATATCTACCTAATTTACACTAGAGCTAAGATTACCGCCGGGCGCCACTGGAAATACGTTCTGCTTGTAACCAGAGACGCCCGGCAACGGACTTTGAGCGGCCGCGGAATTAAAAAAAAAAGAGCTAATATTAATCAATGCCACGTATAGGTTACACAGTTATGTAAATCAAAGCACATGAATCTTCTTATTTTAAATATTTTCAATCAATGGTCCACGGAAAGACATTTTTTGGAACGAAGTTATTGAACGAAGTTCCTTAACGCGGCTTACTGGATATCTACTAAATCGCACTATCCGCGTACGGTAATGCGATTTAGTAGAAATCGTCATATAACGATATGCCGTGTTGTGTGTGTGTTTGCAAGTGTGTATCGAGCAGCCGTTGCTCGAGGTGCGCACGCGCAACTCTATCTCTCTGTTGGTCACTATCTCTTTTATTCCTTTTGTCCTTCTTTTCAGTTTTTTTTTATCCTTTCTATTAGGAGGAACTTCTTTTTTGACTGGGCCCCCCAACCACACCATTATTTTTCTTTTTGATCTTTTAAGTAGGACCCCATTTCTAGGACCTAATATTATAATTGACTGAGGGAGCGAAGCGACCGAAGTCTCCGTTTCAACGTGCAGACTGGGAAGAATTCTTTCGTCTGTACCTCTACATCTACGGGTTCTGTCAGATCATGTTTGAGGCCGTATTTATCAACCTTTACACACACACTCCTTGCTTACAATGAATAACATTTGAATGCTATTTTTTGAATAGGATGACAAAATTAAATGAAAGAGTAATAAAGAAAATGGAAGAAGAAATTTTCTAAACAAAGCCGCTCCCGAAGTCTACGGTTCACAGAACGGGAACACCCAAATACTCCGAAAAACTTTATTCCGAATTTCGATATTCCGATTTTCAAAAGTCCGAATTTCATAAAATGACTATTATTAAAAATCACGAAACTTATTTTACCGAAAGTTATTAATGCGATTCGTTAGTTTTCCGATTTTCATAAGTTCGAAGAGTCAAATGTTCGAAGGGTTCTCGGTCCGAAACACGACATTCCGATTTTCAATATCGAAGTATTGAAAATCGAATACACTAAAAGCGCTGCAGAACCAACTTCACGCAGTCTGGTCTGGGTATCTGGAATGGGTAGAAGTGGGTTAGGTTAGGTTAGAACTGTGACCACAACAGAGTGCGAGCGTGCCGGCGAATTGATCTGTATTATTTAAAGCGGAATTGATCTGTATTATTTAAAAAATTTGGGAACTTACTTTGGCATGTGACCAGGGAAACAAAAAGGACAACGCAACAGTCATTAGTTTTTTAATTCTACCTCCTCATACTAAATATAATATTATACCTACTTATCTCTGATGAGCAATTATGTGTTTATGTGTCTTGCTATTTAAGTATTTTAATAATCAGAATTCGTATTGTTTATGTTTCGAAATATCATTAAGTCGGACTTTTTGTTATTCGATCTATTGAAGCTCGGTATTTTGAGAGTAGTAATTATAAACGTTACGAATATTGAAATTTAGGAATTATAAAAATAGGAATAATGATCAATCGGAGTTGTTATATTCGGAATTTTGAACCAATCGGTATCATGAAAATCGGTATTTTGAAATTCGTATTTGTGACTGACGGAATAAAGTTATTCGTATTTATGTAGTGTACCCTCACAGAACCACTAGTAAGTAAATAGCGTCCAGTTTTATCCTTGGGGTACGGAATCCAAAAAGGTAAGATTTTTATTTTTGTAAACAAACTCAAAAGAATATGCCACTGATTACAAAAATTTTTTGACCTTTGGTGCCTATGATACATGATCTACTCGTATGAGTAAAAAAATAGCACCTTTGTGATGCCGCCCGGGACGAACTCCAAGTAAATTATAAAATAAATTATTAGGACCCACAGAAATTACTAAAAGTAATTCGATTTTTTAGATCAGTTTTATTTTTAACAATAGCACCAGGTGTTTCGAGCAGACTTTAATGGCAAAGAAATAACGTTTCCCGCCAAAAGAATCAATCATACTAACGGCCGGGAGGGCTGAGGCCGCTTGGCGTGCGCACCGCACGAATGTACGCCCGACGCGACGTGGGTTCAGTGGGTCAATGAACGCTGAGACAGACGCGGGCGGACCTGTCGCTCGATCAGTTGCAAAACATTGTCTCCGCTCGACCTTGGTATGTGCCGCGAGTCTTTTTAGTGAAACTGGTGGAACTAAACAAAAGGTTTACATTTACAATAAAGACTGAAATGTTTAAATTCAAACATTTATTTTTAACCAACTCAACATGCTTTATTTAAATTTCACCTGTCTGGGCGTCTGTCTGCTTATAGTAAGGCAATTTTACTCGTGTACTTTTACTAACGGTTTTGACTTTCTAAGAATACACACATGTTTAAGATAATGAATAGAAGACGAGCCCAATGGACAGTCGACAATAATTATACATTATTACGGAAACATCTATTGGCGGTGTTGAGCAAAATTTTATCAAAAATATCATCATGCAACCAACATTATCAATTTATTACTTATCAAGAATATGATGAGTTTATCTTTCTAGAGGTCTTCGACTTCACACGTGACACTTGACATACAAATACATAGAATGTATATACCTTTATTAAATAACGAAGTACCTACCCATTTCACATTTATTCTCAACTAGCTGTTGTCCGCAGCTCCGCCTGCGTGATACTTTAGATCTACATAACTTTTTTATTTATGAAGCTATTGAAAACCAAACCGCAAATTCAAATCGTATAAGCCGTTTCTGAGATTAGCGTGTTCAAACATTCAGACAAACAGAGAAAAGTTCTAAAAACCATTGTTTTGGGTTTTATTGCGTTCATAAAGTATCAGTTCATAAAGTTGAACTTGTCAACAGTTTCTCTATTATATCTTCTTTAATATTCTCTATTATACTCGTACCATAAAAATTCATCTTAAGATACGAAAATATGAAATATTATTTATTATATTCGTCGTGTGTGATAGTCCATTGAATTGTATGGCGAGCGATATTGTATCTTAAGTTAAAATATTATAGTATCTTAGCCGTGTGCAGCGCCCCTTTGTGAACACCACTGCGGGTGACGTAACCTGTTTTGAAGAGCTCTTCAATCTGATCCCAGTGATCCCACCCTCTTCCTTCCGATCCCGAACAACGCGTGCCGGGGAGAGATGCCACTCCCACAGTGTGAATAGCATGTTCGCGAGAACCCAACGTTTTAAACATTCGTTTCTCTACCGAATAATAGTGGCCTGGAACGCCCTGCCTGTGCACGTGTTTCCTCACACATATAACACTGGGTTCTTTAAGCGGAGCGTGAAGAGGCACATCAGTAGGTAGTCAAGTTGAGGACCACTCTCTATAGTATTGTGTGCTGTGAGAGTGGCCCACAATCGCTAGACGTCGTCACGACTTACCACCAGACGGGTGGCGTCAATTTGGCAAACCCAATATAAAAAAAAAGAAAAAACCTACGACAAACTTATTATTTGCGGTTGGTACAGTTATCGGGTCTAGGGATCGAACTGCAAAATTAAGTTTGTTTTTTATTCTATATACTTTTCCGGGATAAAAAGTACCCAGTGTGGTGCCCAGGATATTAAAGAATAATTATACCAAGTTTCATCGTAATCGAACCGGTAGTTTTTACGTGATGCCTGAACAGACAGACAGACAAAAATTGTTTTAATCACATTTTTGGTTTCGGTGTCGGTCTAGTAACACCCCCTGCCATTTATTTTGTTTGAAATTTTCAATGTACAGAATTTTCACTTCTACAGATTTATTATAAGTATAGATTTGAAATAACAGAGAGGGGTAGATCTTCCCGTAAATAATATGAAGGTAGATTAATAAAATCACACCACGAGTACATAATATTGTACGTAAGCAAGTCTGCATTCTGTGAATTTTAGTAGTTTCCAGCCAACCCCTGAAGAACATAATAAACAATAAACGTTATCATTATTATTATTATTACTTATATATATATGAATGTAGTCCCCCCTTAGCTCTCGAGAACTGCTTATGTTCCAATGATGGTTGACCCCTCTATGGATAGCCCTCGATCTGGAGGCAAGCCAAAATTGCCTTAGCCCTAAGGGGTCAAAAGTTATAGGCCAAAACAGATGTATACAGGTAACAGGATAGTATAAGTTTCATACATAGGTACTTCGATTGATGGCGGTATAACGTTTAACGGTCAACATCTTGGGCTTGCGTCCCAGACTCCCAGTAGTCTAGCAGTTAGGCATTCTTCTTGTAAATACGCGGGATCGCAACTGACATCATTATTTTACGATAAGTATTCTAACGTCAACATAGTAAAGTAAATGATATAACATATATGTAGTTACATATACAAGTGGCAATTAATAAGAAGCTCTATTCTCGTGAAGTGACCTTCGAAGCAATACTATACATATAATTGCCATACACATTGTAATGATGATTATGTTGCTATTGTGTCGGAATTAATGCGTATACTATAAAAGCACGTCCAAGAATTGACACAACAACTGACTACAAATTACCGAAATGGGACCAAATAATTGTCGGAACGGGATCAAATTGAAATGTTGGGAAGTAGTAGCTTTCAAAATAGTCGAATTGAGAACCTCCTCCTTTTTTAGAAGTTGGTTGAAAATTTAAGAGCGGTTGTTAATAACAGGCACCTAGGTATATAGGTACACGTAAATACATAGCAGATTTGGGCCTCGTATGAACCTTATTGTCACCGAACACACGAGCCACATGTCATGACCTCATTTGTTCTTGCCGAACGAAGTCAATTTCAAGGTTAAATGTTTTGGTAATATTTCAGACTATGTAGACAATCCAAGAGTAAAATATTATAATTCCTTACTTGATATTATTTGATTTATCTATAGGTCCAAATTTTATATCACTCTCATCTATTCCCCAGGATATAGCAAGGATTTTTATTCGACATAATACCTACGGGTCTCTTATTCCAAGGCATTTGACTTGGTTTTTTACTCTTTTATCCACCAAATTGTGGGACAAACTACGTCATTATCACTCGACTCTCCATTTATTAGAATATTGTATTATAATCTCACAAAACAATGATCAGAGGTAGGGGAATGTGTATCACCTGGGTGATCAAAGTGGACTGAACCAATAGGCGAATGTCCAAACCAGGAGGTTTTCAACTTTAAATGAGACTGAATAAAGGATGGCTTGACTTTTCATAACTTAAGGACATGGGTACCCCGTTTTTACAAAAGAGGACGACATAACCAGAATAATATAAGTGGCATTAAAAAAATGGCTTCTGTCTTAAAAGTAATCCTGTATACGCTTAGCTATATACGCTTCTAATCATACGTAAAGTGTATTTTTTCTTACTTTCCAAGACGGTGCATCCGTGTAGGCGAAAGTTATGCAATTTATCGTACGAACGTACAAAATTATTACACCGCGAAGGCGACAACTATGACTGGAATGGCGAAATTGAAATTGAGAGTGAATCATATAAAACTTAATGCATTCGTAATCGATACCGTGCTCCGGATTCCGCAGCTCGAGGTTGGTAATTTAGTCGGGTTCTCAAGCATAATCTTTACATCTCATCAATTGATAAATAAATACATCAGATTATCGTTTGTGATTTCGGAATGTTGAGAAATATATTGTTGATCGATATTGTTGATCAACAATATAGTTTGAAAATTCTATTCTAACAAAAGGTGCTAAGAGGTCGTTATTATATGTAATGTATAATTCTACATCAACTGATGGTGCACCTGTTTACAGACAAACGAGGTCAGAGCAAATAATATATGCAAGGTATACGGTAACAGCAATATTTTCGTGGACAAAGTGACTGGCGTAATGTGGACGGTATAAATGCCTTTGTCTATTATTAAACTTTATTACCCCTTCGATTTTGTGTTTATGGGGATTACATATCTACTCGTAAATCTATACATTACCTACGTGGTTACAATAAAAGGTAAAGTTATAGGATACTACTGTGAGGCATATACATATACGAGTATAGAAGCTCTCCCCGGAGATTCTTTCAGCGGCCTCATAAATAAATGTTTCCCCAGTCCTAACATTTCTTCTTCAAGTTAATCCTGGAGAATAAAATTTTACTTCTCATTATCGTCACGTTTACATCAAAGTAAATAAGGTTTTATCTAAAAAAGAAAAATATTACTAAACATAACCGTTAACGCTGACACATGACAAGACAACACACAATGTTATAGCGAACACCTTTCATGTGAACCATTGACTTGAAAAGGGTGTCCCTTCCTACGGGATGTAAATCGATATAGGTATACCACAAATATAGGTTAATGACAAGTGGAGAAAATCAAACTTACACATTGGATTATACAATTTTGTTATTTTAAAGTTGGAATAACAAAGGAGCCCGTTATGGTGCAACAATAAACCATGTAGGTCTTTGAATTTATTATATTTTGAATTAGGAACCATTCTAGTATTTCTACGGGTCTACGTTGATTATAGTACTGGAGTATACGAGTAGAGTTCCAGTTTGTGGCTGTCTTGCCTGGTACACTACCACAATACTACACGATCAATACTCCGTATACGTATAATCTCGTACACTATTAGAACTGCAAGTTTGCAGGGGTAACAAAGGATGGAGAATATTTTGTAAAAAATATATGTTGCTTAAAGTTTTTAAATGAGATTCATTAAAGCCGTGCAGTCTAGCTTTTGTCAGCCCTCGCTACCACCGCTGCGTTACCCTGCTGGATCACTGGCTCTCAAAACCCAAGAGAAAGCGGATATGTTCGCAGACCTTTTTGCGGCTAATTTCCGGGTCGACGATCGTGGCCTGCAGCCCCCCGCCATCGCCAATTGTGGCCATACTATGGCCTGATATTGTACTCAGGCAATGCGATGTACGGGCAGTGCTGCGATACACTCAATACACGGAAAGCCAGCGTACCGCCTGTCATACTCCATATGACTCGTGCCGGAGGTCTGGAAGGAAGCGAACGTACAACCGATCCCCTTTGTAGGGGATCGGTCTGATCCAGGCAACCATCGACTCATAGCTGTCACCTCAGTCATAAGCAAGGTGTTTGAGCTCATCATCAACAAGCACCATGCGATACCTCGAAGATCACACGTTAATAAATGATCGGCAATATGGCTTCAGGCCAAAACGATCAACGGGTGACCTTCTGGAATTCGTAACGCATGTCTGGGTTGAGGCTATGGAAAGATACAGTAAGTCCTTGGCTATTAGTCTGGACATCGCCAAAGCCTTCGATAAAGTCTGGCATGCTTCGCTCCTTTCCAAGCTTCCGGCATATGGTCTACCTCCTCAACTGTGCTGGATAACCAGCTTTCTAAACGAACGCCGAATGCAGGTCCTCTGCGATGGCCAGGCTTCTCAATTTTTGCAAGTGAATGCCGGGGTAATGCAAGGGTCCGTGCTGTCACCAACTCTCTTTCTTCTGCATATCCGGTTCGGTTTTTATCTAGATATTGTGTTTCCATGGGAATTTGGAAGGAGGAACCTATGCACGGTACACGATAGGTACAGGTACTTAGTTTTTTAGTCGTGTAATCAGTATAACTCAAAGTGCCATGTCGTGACAATATTCATACTGACATACCATTTAAACAGGAAAAAAAACGGTAAAGTATTAGTTACACAAGACCGCAATTCCAATCTCTAAACTAACATAGCGTGAGAATATCAGATAAAGAATTCTACGCGCCACATCACTGTACATGATAACGATGACCTTGTAATGTATAAGGCTCGATTACACAACACCGTGACGTATGTATACATGTACATCTTATGTTATTTCATTATTACCTATACATACACGTAACAAATAATCAAATACTACTAGTTGTGGGAGAATATTACTTCCATGACTATCAGTTTCTATGATGGGCTTATTGTTACGTTCATGTTAATGCCTTTATGGTATATCATGATGATTGACTATTACTATGGTATGTTGTTTAAGCTTTACGGAAAATACCGAAATTCAGCCAATTTAGGTATTTTCCGTAAAGCGACTGCCATCTTATTCATATCAATTATATATCATATAATATTAAATATATTATAATATTAATTATATATCATTAATAATGTAACGCCATCTCGTAGCGAGTAATAAGACTACCAAACTCGGCGCCATCTAGTAGCAAATCGCAGTACTACTACGTAACGTCTTTCGGGAATGTTCTGTCAAGGTACTTCTATGTAACGTGTTATCTAGAAGCATCTCGAAGGTGTGGAATGTTCGCGATAATTCTTCCGTGAAGATTCTAGAGTAATCTAGAGTAATGACCGTACTATAAAGGCGGAGCACTTCGGTGGCGGGGGATCAGTATTTCCAGAGCGATAATACGAGTTATACCTGCGAGTTCAAGTGCGATTAAAAGTGTTTAGTGAAGCTTTATAGTGAAGTGTAAGTTAGTGGTGTAATAAATAAAGTGTTTTGTGGTAGTTTGATCGGCATTTTCCATTCCGTCGAACCCCGGCTCGTAACAATTGGTGTCAGAATTGGGGATTTGGACAATGCCGGTGTTACCGAAAGAAGACACAAAGGGCGTCCGTACCAGGGGTCAGTGCCAGCAGGAGTTGGACAGCAGGCGCTTCGGAGGTAATACGCCGGAGAGGTTGGGTGGTCAGGAGCAGCCAACGGTGGAAGCAGGCCCGCCCACGGTATCTCCAGCGCCAGCACCTCCAGACTTTGCTGCGCTGATGGCGATGCTACAGGAGCAAGCCCGTCGCCAGGAGGAGCAGGCCCGCCACCAGGAGGAGCAAGCCCGTCGCCAGGAGGAGAGAGCCCGTCGCCAGGAGGAGCAGGCCCGCCACCAGGAGGAGCAAGCCCGCCGGTTGGAAGAACAGCTGCTGCGGGACAAGGAGGAGCAGGCACGCCGCCAGGAGGAGCAGGCACGCCGCCAGGAGGAGCAGGCCCGCCGGTTGGAAGAACAGCTGCTGCGTGACAAGGAGGAGCAGGCACGCCGCCAGGAGGAACAGACGCTCCTCATGAAAGATCTTCGAGCGACTTTTGGCAAGGAGATGAATGTGATGAAGGATCAAGTTCATCATGTTGAGAACCGCATCACGGAAGCCGAAACTCGGATTGAAGATGTAAAAAACCAGATTACAGATGTGAGGAAAGAGCTGGGAAATCTGAAAGCTGGAGATGGGATTGCGACTTCCTTACCTGCCGTACCTTCAGCGCGTGGATTTAAAGTACCGCCATTCGATGGGACATCTTCATGGTCAGCCTATAAAAAGCAGTTTGAAGCCGTTAAGAAGGCAAACGGGTGGAGCAAAGCCCAGGCCATGACTGCGCTTACATTGGGTTTGCGAGACAAGGCGTTAACCATCCTAGAAGCTCTCGGAGACGATGTTTCCTACGAGCAGCTACTAGAAGCCTTGGAAGCCAGATACGGTGACGCTCACCTGGAACACGTGTATCGTGCGCAGCTGAAGGATCGTGTCCAGCGCACTGGCGAAAACTTGCAACAGTGGGCCCTGGAAGTAGAGAAGCTGGTACGGAAAGCATACCAGTCGGTACCTGCGCTCATCAATGGGAATCTGGTGCAAGCATTCATCGACGGCATCCACGACCTGGAAGTCAGGGCTGCTGTGAGGCTCGGGCACCATGAGACTCTCAAAGACGGCTTGGCTCATGCTTTGGAGGTCGAAGCCGTACGGAAAGATCATCGATCTCACCGCGTCAGGGAAGTTGTAGCATCACCGGCTCGCGACCGTTTCACGAGGTATAGCCCTAGGTGCTACACATGTGGTGAGAGGGGCCACCTTCGATCCAGTTGCCCAAAGCGGACTGCTGAAAGAGAAGAAAGTCGTTCCCAAGGAGATAGGGTGACTAACGTCACCGCCCAGCAACAGCAGGGAAAACGAACAATAGCCAGGACTGCGTGGCGGGTGCCGGCTGATGTTAGAAGAGCCAAAAGGGTTTCGATCTCACAAACCCAGGATGGGAACAGCCTGATCATCAAGGGCGAGGTAAATGGAACACCATGCAAGCTGACAATAGATACTGGAGCATCTCGCACGGTTGTCAGTTCCCGACTTGCAAATCGGTTCCTTGGGGGCTCTGCAAACCGTGACCGCATCAACTTGGTAACGGCCACGGGTCAGCGCATACCCGTCCGAGGAGAGAAAGAGATGCAGTTAAAGTTGGGCAATGGAATTTACCTGCATAATGTCATCGTGGCTGACATAATGGACGACTGCATACTGGGCTTAGACTTTATGAGGAAGAACTCTTGTGAGATCGACGTCAAGCAAGGAGCGATGAAATGTGGTCAAGAGGAACTTTTCATGGAAGGAGCGTTATCAGGAAAAGTGTACAGCTTGAAGAAGGTCGTGCTTCCTGCCAGATCAGAAACGACTGTACCAGTTAGTCTCCCTCAGAATTCTGGGCGAACACATCGATGTGTACTCATAGAAGGGATATACAATGAACTTCCATGGAAAATGGCCCGAACTTTGGTAAGAGCCAATGAAGCCTCAGTGGTACGTGTGCTGAACCTTAGTGATAAGGAACACGTGATAGAAAAGAGCACATTGATTGGCACTTGCGAAGAAGTAGATTGGATGCGCCGATGCCAAGAGTTGAGTACTGGGAACATCGTCAACAAGGACGCTAGAAACAACGTGTTGACACTTTTAGAAGACTGTCGTAACATCTTAACGAAGAATGAAATGGACAAGGCTAAGAAGATGTTACTCAAGTACGCCGATATTTTCTCTTCGAGTGATGCTGACATTGGGAAGACTGGATTGGTTCAGCATAGAATCAATACAGGAAATGAGGCACCCATCCGTCAGCGACCAAGGAGACTGCCAGTAGCACGAGAAAAGGAAGTTGAGACCATGATTGAAGGAATGGTAAAAGATGGTGTGATAGAACCATCGTCAAGTCCATGGTGCTCACCTGTAGTGCTGGTGAGGAAGAAAGATGGCAGTATGCGGTTTTGTGTCGACTATCGTCGTCTGAACGACGTTACGAAAAAGGACAGCTACCCTTTACCAAGGATCGATGACACGTTGGACATGCTGACAGGGGTGAAGTGGTTTAGCACGCTAGACCTGAAAAGTGGCTACTGGCAAGTTGAAATCGATCCGAAGGATAAAGAGAAGACTGCATTTTCCACAGGAAAGGGTATGTGGCAGTTTAAAGTTATGCCATTTGGTTTATGCAACGCCCCGGCTACTTTTGAAAGATTAATGGAAATTGTACTCGCCGGATTGACTGGGGACGCCTGTCTTGTCTATCTAGATGACATTATCATCGTGGGCCGTACGTTAGAAGAGCATCTTCAAAACCTGGAACGCGTGCTTGTAAAGATCCGAAGCGCGAACCTGAAGCTCAGCCCGAAGAAGTGCTCATTCCTCAAACGGCAAGTAAGCTTCCTAGGCTACGTAGTGTCTGAAGATGGTATCCGCACGGATCCAGAGAAAATCATCGCCGTCAAGGATTGGCCGGTTCCAAAGGATAAGACGCAGGTCAGAGCATTTTTGGGTTTGTGCTCATACTACCGGCGATTCGTCCAGAACTTTGCGGATATTGCCAAGCCCTTACACAAGCTCACGGAGGAGAAGCGACAATTCTGTTGGGACGGAAGCTGCGGCATCGCATTCCAGGAGCTAAAGAATCGTCTGTGCAATACACCTATTTTGGGTTATCCTGATGCGGAAAATGAATTTATAGTTGACACAGACGCAAGTGATATCGGACTCGGAGGTGTGTTATCTCAAAGGAAAGGAGATCGAGAGGTCGTTATAGCCTACTTCAGCAAATCCTTATCGAAACCTGAAAGGAATTATTGCGTCACGAGGAGAGAATTACTCGCCGTGGTGAAGACATTGCAGCATTTCAGCAAATATTTACTAGGGCGAAAATTCCTTATACGTACCGACCATGCTGCATTGAAGTGGCTATTACAATTTAAGAATCCAGAAGGACAAGTCGCCAGATGGATTGAGCTATTACAGGAATATGACTTTGTAATCGAACATCGCAGTGGGAGATCCCATGGCAACGCAGACGCATTGTCAAGAAGACCTTGCCCTGAAGACTGTAAGCACTGTGCCAAACAGGAGATAAAGGAAGCCATACCTGTGAAGATGCTTAAAACGGATCTGAGCGACGAATGGAAAGAAAGCCTACAACATGCTCAACAGGACGACGCAGACATCAAGCCAATATTTGAGTGGATTAAAGCAAGTGCTCCTAAACCCATGTGGAGTGACGTCGCTTCAATGAGTTCAATCACAAAAAGTTATTGGGCGCAATGGGACAGTTTAGTTATTCAGGATGGAGTCTTGTGCCGCAAATGGGAAAATGCTCGAGGAGACAGCTGTCATTTGCAAATGGTCGTCCCTAAAGTTAAGGTCCCAGATGTGCTACAGCTCTACCATAATGGATGTTCAGGGGGCCATATGGGAGTAAAAAGGACTCTGTTGAAGATACGTGAGCGGTTTTACTGGATCCACTGTCGCGACGACGTTGAGGACTGGTGTAGCAAATGTACGAGTTGTGCTGCTGTGAAAGGACCTCATACACGGAGCAGAGGTGCACTGAAACTGTATAACGTTGGGGCAACATGGGAAAGGATAGCCCTAGATGTTGCGGGACCGTTTCCTGAAAGTGAAAGCGGAAACAAGTACTTCATGGTTGTGATGGATTATTTCACGAAGTGGCCAGAAGTCTTCGCTATACCTAATCAAGAAGCTACTACGGTCGCAGATAAATTAGTTCACGAAGTCTTCTGTCGTTTCGGGGTGCCTCTAGAAATCCATAGCGATCAAGGAAGAAATTTTGAATCTCAGGTGTTCCAGGAAATGTATCGGGTCATGGGTACTCACAAAACCAGAACGACCTCTTACCACCCGCAGTCAGATGGAATGGTGGAGCGATTTAATCAGACATTGGAGAGATATCTGGCAAAAGTTGTGGAAAGCAGGCAAAAAGATTGGGACAAGCACATCCAACCGTTTCTTTTGTCTTACCGAAGTGCGGTTCACGAAAGCACGTCAGTGACACCAGCTTATGCGAACTTTGGAAGAGAATTACGGTTGCCTGCCGACTTACTAACCGGTATACCACCTGACGCTCCACGCAATATCACTGATTATGCGAATGACTTGCGCAGCAGGATGAATGACATTTATGAGCATGTCAGACAATCAGGTCAACAAATGTCTGAAAAGATGAAGACCCGTTACGACCGAAAGACAAACAATAAGAGCTTCGATGAAGGTTCGTTAGTGTGGTTACATAACCCAGTCCGCAGTAAAGGGAAGTCTCCTAAGCTGCAAGCTAAATGGGATGGACCATACCGAGTTGTGACCAAGATTAACGATGTCACTTACCGAATACGGAAGAGTCCAAGAAGTGCGCCAAAGATAGTTCATGTGGATCGATTGGCGCGATATTATGGGCCTGACAATGCTCGGGACTAGCATGTCTTAGGAGGGGGCAGTGTAACGCCATCTCGTAGCGAGTAATAAGACTACCAAACTCGGCGCCATCTAGTAGCAAATCGCAGTACTACTACGTAACGTCTTTCGGGAATGTTCTGTCAAGGTACTTCTATGTAACGTGTTATCTAGAAGCATCTCGAAGGTGTGGAATGTTCGCGATAATTCTTCCGTGAAGATTCTAGAGTAATCTAGAGTAATGACCGTACTATAAAGGCGGAGCACTTCAGTGGCGGGGGATCAGTATTTCCAGAGCGATAATACGAGTTATACCTGCGAGTTCAAGTGCGATTAAAAGTGTTTAGTGAAGCTTTATAGTGAAGTGTAAGTTAGTGGTGTAATAAATAAAGTGTTTTGTGGTAGTTTGATCGGCATTTTCCATTCCGTAGAACCCCGGCTCGTAACAATAATATATCAATTTAAAGAAGTTACAACCATTTTAAAGCGCAAAAATGGTCACATTCAACATTTTTCATCTCGGCGAGTTTTGATCAAATTCAAAAAAATCCTACGGCAGATTACTTATCAGATCTTTTCAAAATGAGAAAATATACATTTTTCACATCGTAAAATCTATTTATACACATAGCGTTTTTTCCGCACAAATTTTGTTTTCTTACCTATCGACGCGTTTTGGTTCAAGGTTTACAAAAAGTACAAATTTGTATTGGGGAAATCACATTTTCACTGATTGGTCAGTCATTTTAGTTTTTCAGGGGGATCGCCGCTTGCCTATAAGACCAACGTGGCTAATGTTGCTTAACCTTTGCAATATGTTTAGCAACGAGCCCCTCTCTACTGATGACAGTTACTGTAATTTTATACACAAACGGCTAAATGTGATCAGTAGAAAATTTAACGATTGATTTGGTATGATTATATTATAACATATTGGGGTATAAGTGCCCTCTGCTTACCCCGTCCCCTGTCAAGTTTATAACCAATAAACAGCTGTAAATAATTGTTTCTATGTTTCAACTGAATTAAAGCATAAGCATGTTTATATTTTGAGCACAGAATGAAGTTGTCGATTTGAGTGACCTTGCAGGCACTGACCGACCTCGGCGTGATCCATATTCAATGAGACTATGACGAGTAGTTACTAGCGTCTGTGTTAAACCTCAACTTTGTAGATATATCATTTAGTTAAGCATATGATCTTTATCTATGTATAATAGTAAAACCAATGTCGGGCTAATTGGTAATTACACCATTTATAAATTAAGTACAACCATTTAAGATCTATAAGAAGCAAATTCAGAAGAATATATACGATTAGAAAATTATTTCCGAAATGTCATTTTAATGCATAAAATAATACGATAATAATAAGACGATAGGTTTGTTTACCGACGCTCTGGTCATAGGACACTTATTCTCGCAGGAATGGGTTTATATTGGGAACATTTCTGGATGGATAGTTCACGTGAAAACTACTTAACGAATTTTTCATAACCTTAATAATATAGCTCACAGATATGCTACATTTTATCCCCATAACGTGTTTCGTTTCGTACGAAAAAACTAGTCCACGCGCAGGTCAGGTAATTTTATAAGAACAAAGTCTATAAAACATTGTCTTATTTTGTCAGTAATTATTTACGGAGCTAAGATGAGACAACAAACAGTAACAGTATTACCATGAAATATTACGAGAATTTCCCAAGAATTTTCCTCCTTTAGCAAAGGCCATTGGCAGTAAAGCCCGATTCCATTTATGAGTTCGCCAGTGTCTGAAGTTGCTCATAAAGCATCGTTGATAAAGCTTCCGGTCCTGTGGGATAAGGGGGTAGTCGGGGAGGTGGGAGTACATGGTTTGTGCAAAGTTTGTCATGTTATGTTGTGAAGAAGTTGCAGTATTTGTATAGGACTAAAAGTCGTACTGAAGGATTGAATTGAATTGATAATTAAGTCTGATTGTTTGAATCTTAATGAATCTGTGATCCTACGTTTTTTGGTACTTATTAAAAATGTCTGGTTACAAAAAAATTAACTTAGTCGTTGATAATGAATTAATCATAAAGTATAACTGGCAAGTCATTTACATAATTGCTCTGACATGAATTAATATTTGTTATACACTGACGTTTTTGTGAGCATTTTATTTGAGGCGGGTCTAAATTACTAGACGTGACTAATAACTCAGCTCAGTTTTCCAGATAGTGTTGTGGTTAAGAAAGTGTCCTAACATATTTATTTGCTTACTAGCTGATACCCTTAGCTCCGCCCATATGGAATGGCTATGACGGTATTTTTTCCTAACATTCGATTTTATAAGAAACAAAGTGTTGTATGTTGCATCCATCTGTGAAAACCGCAAGAAAATCTGTTCAAAATCTTCGGAGATTAGCTTGTACGATTAGCTGGACAAGAATGAAAACATAAAATTTTTGTGTTTTCTTATCTTTTTATATCTCCCTCACTCATTTTATAAACTAAAAACAAACTTTTTAATAAACGGAACACAAAGTAGGTTCAAAATATGTACTATTACTTTTCATACCATGTCATTATAACATCATTAAAATCTTATTCCTAAGCAAAAGCTCTCAGCTCATCATATACAGAGTAGGTATCAGTTAGAAAGCAAGCAAACCGCACTATAACCACAATTGTATATGTCAGTTAGCGCATCCTGCTCGAGGTCGATCGTTACCTCTTCCGAAGGCACTTCCTTACTACGTCCCTATTCCCCCTAACAACATTTGCTGTGTGTTTATTACGTCTCTTATTTATCTATTTAAGTTTCGTGCACAATTTTAGTACATAGTACATTTTCTCCAGGTTGGATCAGTCCGTGTAAGCTCTTTGAGCGAATTATCGCGGAACGCCTCGTAGAGCATCTCACGAGTGTGGGGCGGATAAGCAGTTCGGTTTCCGTCGGGGACGCTCCACCGTGAACGCGATCATGCGTGTGAGGAGCCTGACGGAGGAAGCTGTCTCGCAGGGCAAGGTGGTGTCTCTTGACATCGCCAACGCTTTCAACACCTTGCGATTGAGCTGTGTTAGGGAGGCGCTCGTGTATCACGAAACGCCTCTCTACCTCCGTCGTATTGTCGGGGCTTACCTTTCGGAGAGGGCCATAGCTTACCCTAGCTGGCTCGGGTCAGCTCGGCGAAATGTGTCGTGCGGTGTTCCGCAGGGGTCGGTACTGGGACCGCTTCTGTGGAACATTGGCTACGACTGGTTGCTGCGGGGTGCGTTGCCTGAGGGCGTCGTCGGCGTGACGTGCTACGCTGACGATACCCTCGTCACGGCACGGGGTGCAACGCATCAGGAGGCCGCACTCAGGGTCACGACGGGTGTTGCTCAAGTCGTGGGTCGGATACGGCGGCTGGGACTGGAGGTGGCCCTGCGCAAGTCCGAGGTTCTCTGTTTTCACAGACCTCGGAACGATCCACCTGAAGGTTCCAGCATAAATGTAGGAGGCGTTAGCACCGATGGTAATACCTCCTACATTTATGCTCTAAGTACGATCCCTAGGTACTTCATCGAGGGCTTGATGCCGACATCAAGCCCTCGATGAAGTACCTAGGGATCGTACTTGATAGCCGATGGAACTTCGGACCACATTTCCGAAGTTTGGTCCCTAAAGTGACGGGGGCATCAGTCGCGCTTTCGCGACTCATGCCCAACCTAAAGGGACCCAACGCCTCCTGCAGGAGACTGTACCTAGGGATCGTGCGGAGTATGACCTTATACGGGGCTCCCGTATGGGCGGATAGATTGGCGGTCAGGGTGAACGCGACTCTGTGAAACAGACCACTGCGAACCTTGGCCGTCAAAACCATACGGGGGTACCGCACGATCTCCGGAGAGGCTGCATGTCTCCTAGCCGGGACCCCTCCATGGGATCTGGAAGCGAGAGCCCTTGCGTCATTGTTTCAATGGCACAAGGAGGCGCTGGAGAGTGACCACAGGCCTGCGACTCGAGAAATCGAGGAACAGCGGTCCCAACTCCGCCAGGATCTCATGGAGACTTAGATGGTGCGACTTGAGCAACCAAAGTAGGGAACCACCGTCATCGCGGCGGTGAGACCGATCATGGACGAGTGGCTGCAGAGGCGGCATTGTGACCTCACGTATCGTGGGACGCAGAGCGTTACCGGATATGGATGCTTCGGTAGCTATCTGTTTCGCATCCATTGTGACGTCACACCCCGGTGTCAACACTGCGAGGTTTCCGACGTTGACACCGCACTCCACACGTTGGTGGAGTGCACAGTGTGGGCGAATCAGCGCCGGGCCCTCGTAGTGGTTCTGGGCGTGGATATCCTCTCGCTGGAAACTATGCTCCAAACCATGGTCTCCAGCGCGAGTAGGTGGAACGTGGCCGTGTCCGTCTGCGAGCAAGTCATGCTCGCGAAGGAGGCGGCCGAGAGGGAGAGGGAGCGTACCCTCCCCGCCGAGTTCCGTAGTCAGCGGCGAGGGCGCCGCAGACTCATCTACGCCCAAGACCATCGACCTCTATGATCGGGGCTTGAGGACGCCACCCGCCGTCCTTACAGAAGCAGGCTAGAAGGGTTGCGTGCTGCGGGGCCTTTGCCCCATAACACGCAACCAGATTCACTCACTGACGCGGGATAAAACCCTACCCCAACGACGCGGGATTCTCATCCCGACCAAACCCCCGCAGAGACCACAGATGTGGTCAAAGCCCGCCGGGCGCCACTGGAAATACGTTCTGCTTGTAACCAGAGACGCCCGGCAACGGACGTTATAGCAGCCGCGGCCTCGGGCCGCGGAATTAAAAAAAAAAAAAAAAGAAAGTTGGATCAGTCCCAGTATTAGATACGTCCAGTACAGTATCACGGTAGATAATAAAGCAGGGCTGACGAGCAAGGCGAAAAAAATATTTTATGTATAAGATAAGGTTACCTATCTTAATCCCGAATTTTAATATTCCGAATATCATAATCCCGAAAACGTTTGGACATTTCTTCATGATCCCGTTTTTAAAAATTCCGAAGTTTTGTTTGCCATATAATCGCAACTCCGAATTTCATTTGCTCATTTATTCATTTGTACGACGTTTTAGAATCCAGACGAATGAGTTCCAGACACACGAAATCTAAATGCACAAAATCCAGATAACCGTAATCCATATGCACGAAAGCCCAATTTTTAAAACAAAAAATTTTGAAATACACTTAATTGATATTCAGAAAAACAATATCCAGATTATTAAAATCAAGATTTTTTATATGAAAATGCCATATTGCACGGTTGTCACTTTCACCTGGGACAAATCTCTTTTTTCTATTAGTGCAAGTCGTTTCTGGCACTTGCCGGCCGCTACCGCGGCACCGCTAGCTTCGCTCGCTCGGCTAGTGCGTAGGTGGTCACAGTTTTAACCTAACCTAACCTACCCATTTTGTTTAAAGAAGAAATTACCCTAATCTAAATAGTTCAGTTCCGGGTAACCTACTAAAAACAATCTCTTTTTTCTATTAATGCAAGTCGTTTCTGCGTAGATGGTCGCAGTTCTGACCTAACCTAACCTAGTGAGTCGAATTTGATACCTTAACCTATCTGTAATAGGCAAATAAAACAATAAATTTACTGACTGGCAATTTTTATTTTCAGGAGACAGTAAAGATATAGCAAATGGTTCGACGAAAATTATATAGAGGTTTAGATAGATAAATAATATCATTTAGACCTCCAAAATAGGCCGCTTAAAAGAGGCTTATTAAATTTTGTTAATAGTGTAGGGTAGTTTAGTATTAATTCTGGAAATTGTTAGCATGGGAAACAAAAAATAATATTATTTATTGCAATAGTTTAGCTGGAACACGATTGTATGGGAACAAAATAAAAAGATTATGAAAATCTGGCAATAGTTTATTTGGAAAATGGTACGATGGGAAACAAAAAAAAGTATTCTGAGAATCTGGTATAACTATATTTGGATTATGAGAAAATGGGAATAAAAAAAAAACTTTTTGAAAATTTGGTTATAGTGCCACTGGAAATTGATTCATCTGAGAAATTAAAAAGGGAATTTTAAAAAGTTGTCATTCATTACATCTGTCTTTTAAAAGTTCTACCAACTGTTTTCGGGGTTTTAAGATTCGGGTAACAGAAATTCGAGATTTCAATAGGTTACCATAAGGTAAGTACTCGTTTTATTTTAAGGTTAGGATTTGCTTTATTTCTAGCAAATATATGGATATTTTGTGTGGAATAGATACAAGGGAAAATAGGCATCTCGTAACACCGACTATGCAATGACTAAGTAGAACATGTTACGTTTGATTTGATTGATCAGAATGAAGTCTTATCAGCTTAAGTAATAGGCATTTTAAATGTCACTCTCAAAAGTGATTAAAATGTACATAAATATTAAGTACCACGAAATAAAGTGGTTATCATAGGTGAAACAACATTGTTACACAACTCGAGACTACTTACTCGATGCTTATACTTTCACTATGTCTAATGTCTGTGAGTTGCGCAGTTTAGTCTCAGATATTAAAGATTATACAGAACAAGCTTTGAATGTTATTTAAAGTTATACCTACCCTCTCTCCTTAGTAAATATAAATGTTATATAATCTAAGTTTCATTTAATAAAAATTAAGAGACAAATTTACCACACCAGTAACGTATGTAACGCACCTAGACATTATTCGGTCATACTCGTACAATAGCAGAAAGATGATAAATTATACAGCTATTTCATCTAAGAAATTGGCTTAAATCATTATGAACTCATATTTACGAGTACTTATAGAAGACAACTAGTTTAAAATCTCTCAGCTGCGATATCACAATCATCAATACAAATGTGATACTGAAACCTTTTTGAAAAGAGCTTCCTTAGACTCATTTGTTTTCTTTAAATTATGATCATTCAATAGTCATGAATTTATGACTTTCTATCAGTAGTTTTTAACAAAATTAATATTCCATCCGCTTTGTTTGAAGTTAACGTCAGCGGAACAGGGAACAGTGAACAGCTGTGCGCGTGCAGTGCATTCCTAGCGGTCAACGCACGGCTGACAGCGCACGCGAACGAACACTACTTGTTTATAACCATTTATTGTATGCTGTGTGACTGCATTTATCATGATGAGGCGTTATTCGAAACCAGTCTAAAGTTGTGTTGACTACAACCTTATGTTTGTAGCAGATAGATAAACCCGTCTTTATGCAGCGCCAGCTTTACTTAATATGGATAAGCATGTCAAAAGTTATATTTCGAACTGTAGACAAATTCTTCCAGTCAAGTCGTTTTAAATAATATTCATCGAATTTTATTTTCTTCGTAAATGCTAACATTTTTACTTACTGTCAAACGTGTGTTTCCAAAAAACAAGCACCCAAGATTTAAAACAATGGGGTAAGATGTTGAATTTTTTATATAATTGCACTAATTTTGCTAAATAGAAGACATTATAAACGTCGACATATGTTTCGCCTACTCACGAGGCATTCTCAAGACTGTCTCAAAGAGAACAGCTGTTCTTTCAACGTTTATAATGTCTTCTATTTAGCGAAATTAGTGCAATTATATAAAAAAATCAACATCTTACCCCATTGTTTTATCATGGACTTTCGCCAGGTAACGCCTGATTCCATTCAATACCCCAAGATTTGACGAACAGTTCCAGCAAACCAATTAGAGAGATAGAGGCATGAAAAACTGGGGTTCTCTAAAAAAAGCGTTAATTTTTCATTCATTCGCGGTGATTTAGAGGTGGGAAGGGTTAAGTCTCCACCGGCCGTCGACTCCGATCGATACAGGGTTATGGGACTATGTTGGCATGGTCGGGTTGGAATTGTTCAAAGTTATGAAATGGGTTCTCTTCCAATGATGAAACTTTACGAGTATGTATTTTGCAATGATAAAAAATTAGAAATTAGATTACAAGTAGGTAGGTACATGGGTGCTAATACTAAGTAGTACTACTCGCTATTCTGTGCTTATGCTCATAATATTATATCAATATGGTACTGTATTAGTATAGTATAAGCATTTTTGGCTTAGTATTCTAGATTCTAGTCGGTTGAACGTATGACGTATGCTGTTGATATCTGCTGATGCTGCTATCTAATAAAAATTTGTTCCCGAGTTTCAGTTTATACGATGGATTTTATCAATATTCTCAGTAGTTTTCATAGTTAATTCAAGGCGTTCGTTAACGATACATCGGTTTTAATTGAAATATTTTAAGAGTGTTAATTTAAATTTGGCAATTATTCGTTCGTTGACTCAGTTTGATAACATATCCCTATCATTTCATATTGCGAGTATAAAACAAAGTCACTTCCGCTGTCTGTTATAAAGCACAGAAACTCTTTAGATGCGAAATAAAGTAAAAACTATGAGCCGGGCGCCACTGGAAATACCTTCTGCGGGCCAGAGACGCCCGGCAACGGACGTGAGAGCGGGAATTAAAAAAAAATCTTATTAGACCAAGAGCTAGCCATGAAATTTTTCTTTGAATACAGGCATAATAAATCATTTAGCTGACTGACTGCCATAACTGTCAATATCTGTCATAAATGTAAATATATCAAATCTGTATAAAAATTTTCAACCTTAATAAATTAATTTAATTTAATTAATTAATTAATTACCATCGATTTCACGACAATCATGTTTGATGGAATATATCTGACGCCTGTTCTACAGTTAGCTTGACTGACCGCAGTATGTGGGTGCACACAACTACGACTGTTCAACGCCCAAGCGAACACCGGTGTTCGCGGCGCGCCGTTCGACTTTAGACCTTAAGCCGCCGGCGTAGAAGTGCCAGCTCTCATATTTTATGGTATTATTAAGTATTAGGTATTGCTTCCGCAGTTAGCACGTGCTACTGTTATCAATGGCAAGTACTATAAAAGCGTCGTTTGTTGTATGTTTCGACACTCGATAGTAACTTGGTAACACACGACATTAAAACAGACAAACTGAAGACAACGAAATATAATAGATAACGAAATAATGTCACCAACGATAAATCACGCATGTATTAATTTTGATTTTGTTGACATCAGTCATATCGATAAGGAAATATTGTTTAGTAATTACTTTGATTATTTGATAAAAATGTTATCTTTTAAGCCACTTAATATTGTTTATTTGATTACTCAGACAATAAATTGCGGAAGCCCTAAGCATGAGTTTGAAATAAACCACTACATATCGAACCAATGAGAAAATAGTTCTAACTCAAAGACAAAGATTTTCTTCAACTACCTACTTCAGTGTAAAATAAAATACGATGTGGTCCGGTAAGAATTCATATTATACAATACTTGCCATTCATGTCACCCGGTGTCACTTACATTAACTATTGCCGATATTTACATGACACTAAATAATGCAGGGGACAAGTAGGTATACATTCTTGTAGTGTGAGAGAGACACATAATACTACTGCCAATACAGTTTAATGCAGATTGCTTCATAAATTGTAATTGCTTTATAATTGTGATTTACAAATAATAGTTACGCTTGTTATATTTTTTTTAATAAAGATTTTATTTATGCATCTGATTTTGATGTAGGAGCCCCGAAATGAATCATATTATATAAGGACCTAATGTAATTAAATGTAGTTTAATTAAGTGCATACATTCGTACATGGACAATCACGCAGGAGTAATCTAGAAACCAAATCCTAATACCCCTTGAACTACCCAAATCTAGTTCGAGTTAAACCATTCAAAAGCTACTTTTTACGTCACCTATGATAACATCATAAATTACAGTACCTAATAGCTCTCTGCTAATAGGGTAGATTAGTGAGTAAAAACCTGAACATCTGCCGCCTAGTCTGGATTGGTGGATTAACCTAACTTGTGTGAGGTGACTTTCAGCAGACCAAGGTCATAGACACCTCCTACGTACAAGGACAATGCCTGTCAGGGAGAAGATAGATTAGATGATAGATACGGGTTATAAATCTGAAGTAGGTAACCCCGAATGTATACGCCAGTCCTAAAAAAATATAATATTAACATTTATTCAAGATTAATTTATGTTCTAAAAGAATTAAATGTACCTATTTCCAGATTTATTGTTGATTGAACGTTCGTGCTTATCACAGAAAAAAAATGAAATAAAGAATCGCATCGCATGTCTAATTGTCGACGTTGAACTTCTATAACGACAATTTATTGAGTACCTGTACCTACATAGATATACTAGTAAAAATACGAGTATTTTATCGATATCTATGGGTACCTATCAAAGTTTTGCGAACTTTGTACTTTGTTTTCGAAGATGGTTTTTACGTGTTTTGTACATCATTTCATAATGTATAGTGGTAATTAATTAATAATATAGTAAAAGCTAAATAAATTGAATTTTCTTAGTTTATAACCGATTTAAAAAAAGGAGGATTTGAGGTTCTCAATTCGACTGTATTTTTATTTTATGTGTGTTACTTACTCATAAATCTTTCGACTGGGTGATCTGATTTAGAATTTTGTTTTTATTGAAAGCTATTGCTTTCCGCGTGGTCCCATTTTAATTTGGTCCCATTCAGGTAATTTGAAGTCAGTTTTTGTATCAATGTAAGTATGACGTGCTATTTTTTAAATATGTTTTTAGTTCCAAAATGTACAATGTTACGATTTAAGAACATCGACACCAAATATATTACTTGTGGTCACATCAATTGTTTTACGTTTAATTTAACTTCCAAGCAGGGGCCGTATCAACAACCGTAGGTAATTAGCTCTGTAGCATGACCAATAGATATTTATTATTTTGCAAGCACATTATCGTCCGTGTATCACAATATAGAAGATACTATAAGTAATATGAATAATGGAATTCACCTCACGTATTCGATGAAATAAAATTAGATGTTACGAAATGCGACGTTGTGACACCAAAACGGGTCAGAGTCGACGTGCGTTAAAATTTTTGAATCGAAACTTAAGTCTTCAATGGTGACAGTGATATATTTTTTATTCCAGTCACGAGTCGCTGTAAAATAACTAGTCAGACTAGAAAGGCATTAAACTAGCTAGAGTATATATATACTAATATATACTACTTACCGCGATCTAGAAATTATGAATATGATATGAAGCAAAAATTCGATGTTGTCGGTATGACTGCCTCGGTGGCTCAGTGGTATGAGTATGCGAATGCCGCCCCTGAGGTCCCAGGTTCGATTCCGGGTCGATTCAAATTATTTGTGTGATCCACAAATGTTTGTTTCGGAGTTTGGGTATTTTCTATGTATAATATGTATGTATTTAGAAATATATAAGTATGTTTATCAGTCGTCTAGATCCCATAACACAAGCTTATATTAGCTTAATTTGGGCTAGATGACGTCGTGTGAGAATGTCCAAAAATATTTATTTATTTATTTATTATTGGTCATCGTAACTCAGTGGTCAGAGCATTCCCCCTGTTAGGGAAAGGCTGTGGGTTCGAGTCCTGCCGATGACATCAGTTTTTGTGATCTATTTATAATTTCTTTCTTTCTTAATATTTTAAGAATAGTTAGACTAGACAACATTACGAGTATTTATCAGGAATTGTTAAAAAAACTAAATCAAGAAAAGTATCTAGAACGGTAGAACTGAAACATACTACATAACAACCAATCCCGAGGTACGCGTATGAAAACAGTGCTAACACGGCCCTCGTTTCTCCCCTAGGGTTCGTCCCAATTTCGTCCCTTTTACGTAGTGACCTACTTCTGAGAGTCATTCATTTGCAGCGGTAGGCTTAAAATGGGGTTGCATGTAATCGTTCTTTGCCCTCACACTAGGAGGGTTACAGTCGTTAACTGAAATGTTTCCTCTCTTTCACACCAATAGATATTTCAGCAAAAGGAGTAAGTTGAATTAATTAAGATTTATAGCAGACCCAAGTGTTTTGTTGCAGCTACTTCAATAGTTATAAAATTAATCGCCTGTCTAAGGTCTCCCTTCGTCATCTGTCTGTCAACTATTCCTGTAGGTGAGGGGGTTAAGCATCTTGACCTAATTAACACAAAAATGTAGTTTCGTACTATACGTATAATGTAACAGTATTACATTTTCAACGTAATTATGACAAAAATGTTATAAAAGCTTCTTCCAAAATTATTAATTTACAAAACATACTTGAAAATTTAAGTCAAATCTGAGCTCTCCAAAAGTAGTAACATAATATCTAAAAAATCAAAATACAAAATTTTCAAACCCAAACCCATAAGTGAAAAATGCATCAAATCAAATTAGTAGTTTTGGATAAAAATGGCAACATTGATTATCACAAAAAAATGTACGCTGCAGCGCCCCCTGGTAAGTTGTCATCGTAACATCTATCCAAGAACATGCACCAATCAAACACGAACCCGTAACTGAAAACTATATCAAAATCGGACTAGAGTGTTGGAGAAAAATGGCAACATGTATTTGCACAAACAAACATCCTCTCACCCCAAACGCATATACCGTCTCCGATCCGTCGTGGGTAAAAATATCTACCTGTACCTTAAGTTACCCAATAAACAGGTTTGGCTAGGTTTACACCTCCTAATGGAAGTCGGAAATATTTTGTTAGACGTCTAGTCTAGACAGTACGAAACATGTTTTACTTTATTCGATAACTTAGAATCACCGTGAAATTGCATTGCGTCTATATTATACTTATGTGTGGTGGTTCAGTGTTGATCAATAAATAGTATGAAATGGACGAACGAAAAACAAGGTCCCTCACATGGCAGGTAAATGACCCGCCGCGCACAAGAATGTTGCAAGAGTTCTACAAGGTCGAATTTTAGGACCGGTATTTAATGTACGTACCTTTTATTCGACAATGAATACCAATATTCCTTAGCAGAAGTATAGGTCCTACATTTAGTAGTGCAATGGGTTTGAGCCGACATAGCCACGGTGTTCAGTTGTCCTTTCTACAGCAGTGTGAACCCAATTCTGTTTAAAGTGCAACGATAAGAAGTTTAACTGTCGAGATGCTTTAGTATTTTTTATGAATGAGATGTTCTACATGTCTCAGTTATAAAGGTAGCATAAAGAAACGAAACAACAGTTTAGTTTTAGGGCTCCGTCATACGGTACTACGGGACTACAGACGCCATATTTGCACTCCGCCAGCTCTCTGAGAAACATAGGCGTGCACACAAAAACTTGCATATGGTGTTTATAGATCTAGAGAAGGCATATGACCGGATACCCAGAACGGTTTTGTGGTGGGCTTTGAAAGAGAAAGGTGTGCCTGGGAAGTATGTAGAGTTGATCTGTGCAATGTATTGTCGATCGAGAACCTACGTACAATGTGCTGCTGGCAACACCGACGAGTTCTGTGTGGAGGTAGGCCTGCATCAGGGCTCAGCGCTAAGCCCGTACCTCTTCCTGTTAATAATGGATGCCTTGACATCGGAGATACAGGAAGAGACCCCCTGGTGTATGCTATTTGCCGATGACATTGTTCTTGTCGGTGAAGACGGGCCTGAGGTACAGAGCAGACTGGAGAGGTGGCAGTGTAAACTGGAGAGTGTAGGCTTGAAAATCAGCAGAACCAAAACGGAGTACATGTTCTCCGATTTCGGCGGTCTCTCCAGCTTTACACCCATAACGCTAGACGGCGTACCATTGTCAGTCTGCTCTAGCTTCCGATACCTCGGCTCTCTTATCCAGGACGATGGGGAAATCGATCGTACAGTGAAGCACAGAATTGACGCAGGTTGGATGAAATGGCGGCAGGTCAAAGCCATTATATGCGACCCCCAATTTCCTCCGAAACTTAAGGGGAAAATTTACAAAACTGTCGTCAGACCTGCCGTCCTGTATGGACTTTCATGTGTGGCCTTAAAAGCGACTGATGAAAGAAAACTGCATGTAGCGGAAATGCGAATGTTAAGATGGATGTGTGGTGTAACAAGGATGGATAGAGAAAGGAACGAGTATATTAAATAATAATACGTAAATGAAAAAGTGAGAAGCGAACGGCTATCATGGTATGGACATGTTATGAGAAGAGAGGAACGTAATGTGGTAAGAAAGGTGCAAAGTATGAATGTAGATGGCCTGAGAACTCGAGGTAGGCCCAAGAAAAGATGGATAGAATGCGTGAAAGAGGATATGACCAGGAAAGGAGTGACTGAGGAGATGACGTGTGACAGGGATGTATGGAAGATGAAAACCTGTTGCGCCGACCCCAAATAATTGGGATAAGGGCAGGCAGATGAAGATGATGATGATGATGATGATGCTCTGTCATACGGTAAAAGCTTTATGAATTGGAATAAATGAAACAGACACACATCGAGCAAGAAACCACTTATAGGTCATTACGGATCATAAGGTTCAGGAAGCAAAATGGACTTTCCAATAGTTAGTCCTCTAGTCATGACGTCTTTCAATCAATTGGTCTCCCACGGCAAAACACCCATGGAGCTAATCGTCCTCATTTCAGTAATTGTTTAGTAGAAATAGCCTTCGACTGAAGTTGATATTAAATCAAAACGTGTTTGATGCATAACGAACTTTTCCATTTCTTCTTGAAATTAAACCTCTTTAGATTATCATTTTTCATTGTCTATTTTACGATTGATTTTATCGTAGATATCTTAAGATATGGACCTTTTTCTCTCAGGGCCTTTTACGTTGCGAGTATTTAGCATTGCGGACGTTGTGCTCTCGGAACATACAATCATTTTCAATTGGAGACGTTTTGCTCTCAGAGCGTTTTAATTTACAGTCGATATGCATCCAAGTACTTTTTGCTTCCAGAACCTTATGATCCGTAATGCCTATCGCAATGTATTGTATTAACAACATAGTGTTCGACAAGAAATGGAAAAGCAGTACAAGGTTAAAGAATACTAAACGCTGAAATCGTTTAAGATTGATTTTTCACTGTCAATAACCGTCGTATCAGTAGTACGGTGTAAGCGTACACTAACAGTAACTCAGTCACCATTGGTTGCGTAACCGAGCGAAGGCAGTCAACCGAAATGGTACGGTGGCTGGTCGCGATTTATAAACAATGATCGAAGATTGATCTCACGACCGTGTCAAGTGAAATGTAATAAATAATTACAAACGTTTTCTTATCGTTTCATTTTAACTAGATTTTGTAACCTTCAATATATACTATTAACAGAAATATTACTCACGTATTTCGTACATGAAACAATCTTCTATTAATTTTATATTTCTATTAATTAATTTCTACATACTTCGAAGTTGGTAAAAGTGAAACCTCTCATAAAATCTTTGATTTTGGGGAAAATACAGAAATCACAGGGTGCTAGGTAAAGTACCAACGTACCACTCGTCACCCATCCTGCGCATAGCCCCGACTATGCGCAGGATGGGTGACGAGTGGTACTTTTTCGGAAGCTAAAAATTACTTTGTTTTGTTGGCCGTGTGTGAAGAAGCGTTGTCATGATGTAGGAGAACGCGGCTTTTGGGTCGTCTTTCGCGAACGTTTTCTAACACCCTGGGTAAACAAATGGTAGAATACCACTCGGCATTAACACTCTTTTGATCTTCAAGTGGAATTGTACAGATGGGACCCGTAGCTGAGAAAAATAACCGCGATAATTTTTTTACCAACGTTTCTCGCCTGCCTCCCTTTTGTTGGCTTGTTCTCATTTTCAAACACCCATTCACAAGATTGCTGGTTTTTTTTTCGGGTTCAAAACAAATTCGTCATGTAAAGAACCTTTCTCAAATTCAGCAAACCATCGCCTCACGGTGCTCAAACAAGGTGCTTCTCTTCCAAAAGCATTTTGAAGACGAGCGGCACAGTCTTGCGGAGAGAGTGAGAACTTTTAAAATCATAAAAAATCATCGCTCTAAATAAAATCTTTTCGACTTAATTCCATTTTCGTTGCATACATAGAACTTTGATGTGTGATAAAAAACAATTAACAAACATAGACCAACGCGGTCGTCGTATACGCTCCCACTTTTGATGTAATAGTGTCGATACATTTTATCGATAAATTAGATAAATCGACTAGGTAAATCAGGTTTCAAAAATGTCACAAAGGTGGATGTCGTTTATGAAAACAAGACTTTTTTACTATTTATTAACATATAAATAAGTATTATTTAGTAAAATTACAATATTTACAAAGTTCGTGGAACAATTCATTGACGTCGTCACTGACTGAATACTTCCCAGAATGCTGGCAGCAACGACCACCCTGGAATGTAACGTTCAAGAAGTAAGACCAAAAATATTAACATCTGTGGGTTCCTTACGCCTACTGCAGAACTTTCTGCAACCACCAGTAAAATTCATAACCTTGGTTGTATCCACTTTTGTAGGGTCATTTTGGTTTGTGCAAATATTATAAGTTCGAATATCACAAACACTGCTCGCCACTGTACCCGTTGCTATTCAGAGGGACATTTCCCTGATTATCTCTGACTAAAAAAATATTAAGATTGGATTTTGGTATGGGTATTGACCAGTTTCAACATTTTGTACAATATAATATAAAAATGTGTGACTGTGATTGAAGGAGAATAAGTGGACCAAGTGAAAGAGTTCGTGCACTTTGGGTCCAAGTATACAAGGGATAAAGGGTATTATGACGATGATATTAAACGAAGTGTTACGGCAGGGAATCAAGTGATTGGGTAACTGCATAACTTTATGAACAGTCAGAAGGTCCAGTCAGAAGGCCCGGTTGGCTGAGCGTAGAGGAGTGCTTGTCCCTACACGTTTGTACGGTAGTGAATATTGGGAGTGGCAGAAGAAGCATGAAAGTAAAATAAATGCAGTGTGGAGTGAAACTGAGAAGTTTGAAAAGTATGGCTAAATGAGGAACAGCCGCGTGATACGGGAACTATGCGGTGTGTAGTGATCTAGATAAAGGGATGCTTAGATGGTTCGAGCAGGTAGAAAAGATGGATGAAAGGAGGTTGATAAAACAGGTCAGTACATATGGCGAGTGTTGATAGACAGGCTGGTAAGTAGTATACGAATTTACGTTATTCTCAGATCAGTAAAATATCTTTAACTAGCTTTGTAGGTAGGTACTAATAACCTTTATTTTTATTTTTTTTATTTTGTTATTATTTATGTACAACACACTTAGAAACAAGAACACAAATACAGTAGTACAAACAATACAGTGAGCATAGTACAAGGGCACTGCTTATTCCTAGAGGAATCTCTTACAGCAGGCCTGATCGGAGATGTAGGGGTGAGAGGGTGACGCGTGTGCAGTCCAAGTAAATAACCTTACATAAACTAAGGGGGGCATATATACATGTATTAATACATACTGTGCTATAATAAACTTACATAAAGGTATACTACATTTTAATATAATAGGTAGCTAAGATTAAGAGGAGAGGTAATGAGCTTTTACTTTCTTTTTAAAGAGATGAAGAGTCCTACAGCTTTGTATGTCAGGGGGGAGTGAGTTCCACAGTCTGACCGCATGAACGGTAAAGGAAAAGGAGAAGAAATCGGTTTTGTGGGAGGGACAATTTAGTCGGTACTTAAGGTGAGACCTACACTGGGTACCGGGTGCGTTCACGTAAGAGAACCGCTCCCGCAGGTAGGAAGGATAAGCGAGATTGAACAGGATATTAAAAAGAAGACATAATATAAGAGTGTCTCTGCGACGGCGGATTGGGAGCCACTCGAGTTCCTTGCGAAAGTGTGAGACGTGGTCATATTTACGAAGATTGAAAACAAAACGGATACAGAGATTTTGCAAGCGCTCGAGTTTGTCCAACAGCTCCTCAGTAGCATCCAAATAGCAGGCATCCGCGTAGTCCAAGATAGGCTGAATTAGCGTCTGAGCAAGTGAGACTTTGACATTCAGGGGCAAAAAGTTCTGGAGGCATTTAAGCGTGTGGAAAGTGAAATGCACCTTCTTACTTACCTCGCCAACATGAGTCTTCCAGGATAGATTGCAGTCCATAACTACACCCAAATTCTTTGCGGTATCAGTGTACACGATAGGGGAACCGTCCAGTAAAATGGGAGGAAGACAAGATGCATCCAGTCCACCCCTCATCTGCCTACTGCCAATAATCATGGCCTGAGACTTAGTGGGGTTTATTAGGAGACCAAAAGATTTTGCCCATTTATTTATAGCACTCAGGTCATGATTAACAGCAGCAATAGCAGTGCTGTATTCGTTCAAAGCAAAGTGCCGATACAACTGCAGGTCGTCCGGGTATAGATGGAAGTTAGAGGATATGACTCAAACGACAGAGTTAATGAAAATGGAGAAAAGCAAGGGAGAAAGAACGCCGCCTTGAGGTACACCCGCAGTGAGATCGCGCCAATCCGAATATGAGTCATCAAGCCGGACACACTGCGAGCGCCCACGAAGATATGAATCAAACCAGGACACAGATTCCGAGGAAAAGTTAAGAGTTTTAAGGACACCAATCAACACATCGAAGTCCACGGAGTTGAAGGCTATGTGAACTTGGCACCTTTCTCTATTCTTTCGGCCTAAGTGGGTTTGGAGGGCGGACTTGTGCCTGAATAAATACGAGAGTTGGGTAATTTGAATGTGGCGGAATATTGCAAAGTAGTTAGATTTATTTTATTTAACTATGGACTTCCGAAAAGTAACGCCTGATAGTATTAACTTTATGTTAATATTACAATAATTATTATATTGAACCTCTTTGCATTTGCATTTTTTTATCGATATCTAAGTTGGTACATCGTGTTGTCATGGCGACATATAACAAAGTAATTGTCAGGATTCCTATTAGCATGCCATTGGATGAGTTTGTCGATAACCAATAATAACACAGAAAATTCCGAACGCGTGACTCAATTAACACATTTTTTGAAATTTCTTGCGATATTATTGGATAACGGCAAACTCTTCTGAGCGCCATGGTAAGGGAGAGTGACAACACTCATGTCAGTCGTTCGACCGATCAGCGGACTTTAGACACCATGTTGATAGAAACATCCTAATATAATACTGTGATTATTGAAAATAAATAGGTTTAAAAAGAAATTAATAATATAATTTGATTAAATATTAGATAGAAATTAAAGGTAAAAACATCTTCTTGTAAACTTAATGTTGAAGCAGATCGCTTTTACAGCAAAAAAACTGAACATTTTAGTGTAATGTCATATCAGGTGTAACTAGATTTAGTCTAGTGAGTGGTCAAGACGCTAAATTGTTTTGTTCCTAACTTATGCACCAGTGGTCATAAGCATGTGGCAGCGGGGCACGCTGATGAAGGCGGCGGTGTGTTGACAAATAATTTCCCGCCAATTGTTTTTTTTATTACTAAGAAGGTTGCAACGTTTAAAAAAATATAAGATTCAAAATTCAAATAGTTCCAATTAGCTAGAAGTGCAAAACTTTGCCCCATGTACGATTATTTTGTGAACCTCGACAATATCAACTTTACAAGGTTTATCTGTCTTATAAGATAACGACTGACAAGATGACATTGAAACAAAGTTGCTTTAAGTTGAACAAAAAGTGATACCTACTGAGACGTTATGAAGGGCTCAAAACCTTGAAACGTATAACACAATGAAACCTTGGTGTAGGTACAACGATTTCTTGTACTGAAAGAATAATTTAATTACCTAATTTTAATATGCTCTTTATTCTATTTGTACCTTTTGCTATTTAGATTAAAACTTTTAATCCTTTAAATCCTGAATTTGACTCGTTTTACCGTAAAAATACTTATTTGGATATTGATCTTGCAGCATCTTTGAACAGAACTGACTCACTTAGCGAAACGGTATGTCATAATGTCATCACCTCATCGTATGTGTGATGTGTGAATGACTTAACAATGCTAATTTAAACGGAGAATGTTTTCACTTATATTATAATCTTCATAAGCATTTTTAATTTCACTGCCGTAAATTTTTAACAATACATTGTTATGTATACATCCTGTGAACCATTTTCAATTCCAAAAAGTACGAGAGGTTTGTGCATAGGTAGGTACTGAGGCAAACCTTACATAGTCAGGTACTTAAGTAGGTACCTATTAAGACATCTGACTGACTGCAATGTTATTACAACGTATGTATTGGCTTCTGGCTTCTCATTCCTACTTAAATATGCTAAAACAAGATTAGGAACTCTATTGATTTTTTGACAAAGTTTGTTTACCGCTTCGATTAATATTGGTTTCTTAAAAAAATATAAGACAATAGAGACAAATTTGTGTGCAGAGTAGAGAAATTGTACTGGATTTGCTCACCACGTTATCTTAATTTGTATCGACATTATAATGGAGGCTATTATGGATTCACTGCACCTTTGTAGGCAGGACTGGTCAATGTTTACTCCAAAATAATGAGGGGGTTTCGACTTCACGAGTTCAACTTGGGATAAAAAATAAATAAGCGTTTAGGAAGGTGGGGTCGAGTTGTTCTCAGCACGAATCGACTCGCAGAGTCTCAGACAACTTGGGAAAATAAGTGTATTATTGGAAGCTATATTATGTATTATACGTTAGATGTTAGACGTTTAAAATATGTAATTGTTCTTTCCGTTTTTCATATTTTCTTACTTTTTCTAATATCACTCTTCTGTACTTTAATTTTCTTAGTAATGAATCTGTTTATGGTATATGTATATGACCTATTTTTTTTTACTTACAGCTAGTAGGTACCTGCTACAGAAATAATTATCCATTTGTATTGTGTCCTTTGGAAATTGGGTACTTGAAAACTATTCTACGTGGGCGTTCAGCATCAGCAAGTTTTACAATAATTTTCGACCATAAACCACTTGCGGTCAGTGATGTGAGTGATAATTAAAGAAAATTGTGATAATTTATTTGTTTCGTAATGATAATGTTGTGAAAGTGGTCTGTGTTTACTGGCCGAGGTAAAGTACTGGCTACGGAGTATTGGACCGGTTTAGTGGGTTTGACCTCTGCTGTCAGCCAACATTACCTGTCTTGTTGCACAACTAACAAGATTTAACTGTTTATCTAAACATGTATTTTCTATTCATTTCAGACGGTGTAGGTGCAGATTGAAATTGAAATGAACGTCAACAGTTTAAAAACTTTGGGTTAAAGCCAATGATGTTTTCATGCGAAAGAGAGATCGAGAGATCCTCTCTTTACTTAGAATTAGCTAGCTATACGATACATTAGTACCCATATACCTACTTACATATTTATGTGGTCGTAGTGCACACGGTAAGGATCGAAATGTCTGGGTTGCAGCAAGCCGAATTATCGCTGCACAAGTGATTAGTTTGGTTGTGCTTTTATATCATACTATAATTCTATCAATTTTAAAATGAATATTTATGTCCCTCGATTTTACTATGACTTAGAACGACTTTATCGACTATGGACTTTTTGAATGCTTAGAAGTTTTGTGCATTTTTCTTACAAAAATAAAAAGTTGATGTTTATTAAAAAAAACTATTTAAGTAAGTAATAAACATTTGTTCCTGAATTTTGCGTGCCTACATTTGGCATACCTACTGAGAGGATGCTTCAAATTCTCAATTCAGAAACCGGCCGTAAGTATACGAACGTGCATGTACATAAAATTGTAAATTAATTGGCATTCTATCAAGTACATGTATAATAAACACATTCTACACACGTTATTTACAGAAGCTGACTGATAAGTCCGTTTATCAGTAGCAAACAATAAAGACATAAACAGTACGCAATCATTGCACTAGTGTGTCCTATCTTAATTGCATTGTCGCAACAAATGTGATAGCATTGAACTAAAATGAACAAAGTAAATATTTTTCTACTGATATTTTGATAGTTGTTTACTAAATAAAATATGTTTTCTAATTCAAACTCGAAAATATTTATTAATATAGGTTATAAAATGTGTACAAGTGTGTCGAAATGTGAGAAAGGGTTCAAGTTATGTGTCTGGGAGAGGTTGGAAATAGTTAGGAGGGATGAGGACACCTTACTCAGCGAACAAACAGATTTTCATACATCTCCTTTACTTAATTTGTTTGTGAACAGACAGACACAGTACTTGGTTGTTTGTTGGTTTGTGTGTGTCACTTTACATTTTCTATGTAATTAAAGAGTAATGTCTTATATTGTTGAATACCTATTTTTGAATTTCGTTATCATAACTTGTAGTTTCTACCCACGTTAGTTATTGTGACAAATCCTACATCGCGCTAGCGATATTTATACATTCATACTTAAAAGCAAATATGTTCTGGCTTCATATTTTGCTGTTCTCTCTGAGACAGTCTTGATAATGCCTCGTTTAGAGGCGAAACAATTGTCGACGTTTTAGTGTCCTTTAATTTTGCGAAGATAATGCTATTATTAATTCAAAAGTTTTAACATCTTACTTACCATTACTTTATAAAATAATACTTATTAACGTCAGTACATAAGAATTTTACATTTAAAGCCAGATTCGCAAAGCAATGGGTGGAGCCAAAGAGAAAAGAACTTGGCAATAAAAACTCCCGGCCACTCTTTTCCAATCATCAGTAACTACATTCATAGTATAAAACACAACGTATCCAGCAAGATGCTGCAACTAATACACCACGCATAAAGTTATGCGTTAATTTAGAATCTACCTATAGTCTTATCTATAGAGTCTATACTATGTACTTATACCGTCTACAACATAGAAGATAATATAGTACTTACGAATTTTATAGGCATCGAATAGAAGTCGTAATATACGGTAATACGACATAATACGAGTATAAGAACCGTAACTGACAAAGGGAAGGATTGAAGGAAAAGTCAATTGTGAGTTACAAATTACAATGGCTTCTTTAAGGCCAGCGTTCGCCGCGGCCTCGATAATTTACAGAAATAAACATGAAGGAATTTTAAAACGTAAATGGATTATAAGAAACGTGCTTTACCTAGGTACCACAGTTTAAACCATTCACTATTATATATGAGGACCCCTTGGTAAACTGATCTCTGTTATTTCAGACTTGAGAAGAGAAAGAGACATAAATTCAATTTATAAATCATTTTCAGCTTGTAATTCAAATTTTTAAACTATTGTAAAAAAGGAACCTATTAATTGTGATACCGTAGGGTTCACCAACGTTTCAATATTTGCAACAACTGTGGTTGCGGAATGAGAAGCGAGCTCAGAGAAGTCTCGGTAACTCGCCACAATGTTCCCGCTGTTTGGTGCAAATAATTGAACAAGGAAGACAAGATGATAATGTAGGCTTCGTTATTGTCTCCAAGGGGAGACTGTCATCAAGTATGTATTTATTTACGTACCTACACAGAAAAAATTCGAAATGGTAAAGTTTGGTGATAGAATACGAAGTTGATTGCTTTTTATTCATTCATAGATGAATAATATAATTCAATTTAGACAAGTCTAGAAAGCCAAACAACAATGTGCAAGTCCGTAGGGTGTTCTCTAGATCTACTTATCTAGGTGGCCTATTCAACAAATCTAATTAGCCCAGGGGTTTCATTAGCAAGCGTGCTCGACCGTTACTTAATTGCCATCGTCAACTGCAGACGGTGCCAAGCTCTCGGACTAATACTCACACCATACCCGACTCAACTAGAACCATCTATTTGTAATGCGATGCTGCGACTAGATGAGAAAAAAGAAATGTAATTTTCTGCTCAATTGAGCGAACAATATTCAAATTATGCAAATGTTAACATTACAATTACAACATTACAATTTGTGCAGTAACATGAAATGTTTCTTGAAAATCATTTTACTTTCTTCTGTTACTAAAGCGTATGAAGTGGGTTTAGATTGGTAAATATTTAAGATAGAGAAACATTTACACTTTTGCCTATAAATACAATTGATAACAAAACAATATAAATATAGTAGCAAAGTTGTGAATTCAATTTAATGGCATAATATTTCTGTAAATTAAAGATTGAAATTGAAGACTCTTTAAGTTGTCATTGTTTACAGACACGGAGATGATATTACCCTAGATTTTTAACAGCTATAATTTTAACATTCTACTGCAACGTCAACACAATCCTGAAAGTAAAATCAATAACTTGACACAAAAATATAATTTGACTGCCAAGAAAAAACTTGTAGTCATGGTAGTTATATATATAAAGTAAAATCTAATTTCGCGCCAGACTTATATTCGTTCAGTTTGTAAAATGATTAAAAAATAATAACTAATACATTGTTATAATCGAAAATAACATCTCAGATGTTTTCAATCTAAAATGTAATTCTACAATCGCGAATAATAATGTTGCAACATTACTAGTAGACAGTGTCGAGCGGCTAGAAACAAACCTTCAGTATGATCCGCTCACCCACCAAGGCTGCGGTTCATGGCTGGTCATGGTACGAAATAATCATAATAAGCACGCAAATACGTAATATAGTAAATAGCAAAACGTAATAAAAAGACTTTATACGAAATCGACATTTGAAGATGAATGTGAATGTGGAATGAAGATGAATGTGGAATACTAATCAGCCATAAGTTATAACAATTAATTAAGAAATGGGTCTAGGCAGGCGGCAAATAATACAAATATGTATAAGTAGAACTGTTGATTTATCGGAAAACCGAAATCTTTCAACTCATAATGCTGTACGCACAACATTAATGCCTACGATAAAACATTAATGCTTCCAAGCTAATAAGGTTTACAAGAAAAAAATGCAAGAATTGAACTATGTGCCGAAAAGTTCAATTCTCAAGCACGTGAAAGATGTTCGAGCCTTGGGTATCTTCCATGACGTAAACTGACAGAAGTACGAAAACGAGCAATTACTAAGTACGTACAAAAACTTATGAAATGTAAGGTTTCGAGACATTATGCCCGCAGTTTTAATTATACATATTTGGTCTAAGAACTGAATTGTTGGTTTAAGTAGCAAGATTCCTAAATGTTGTTTCTCATTTATGATAGCTAACAAATTAGAGTTCACGCAGCAGCAGCACATCATTGAATGCCATTCTACGCCAGAAGAAAAGTTTCTTCAGCGTTTTTAAATGACAAATTTATTTATAAACATTTGTTTTTGTTGCGAAAATTTAAATTAACCAACTTATGAATTTTCATTTATCGAATTATACCACGCGCGGTCGATGAACGCTTAGAGATAGTCCCACAAACCAGTTGCAGTTTCATAGCTTCGTAGTTAATCCGGAATCGATGCCGAAATACTTTCGTCGGTGTTGTAACAGGTTATTTCAACGGGGCCGTTATAGTCGCCGTCGTTGTGTTGTGTTGGTATAAATAACAGTTAATTTCTCTGCCACGCTCCGTTATATCACGTCACGTGCATGCATGCTTCCTGGTTAGCTTTAGACATATTCCATTGCTTATAATATATTTACCTTTACTGTAGAAATATATCACTATGAAGGGTTAGTTGGAACAATCTCGAAAACTGCGTGGCTGATAGAGATATTCTAGGATACCATGAAATGACTGACCCAGTTATTTCATAAGATAAAAAGAGCTTAAACTAGATTCTACTGCTCCACAGGATTCCGTACATTTACCATCTGGTGACAATAGGTGATAATCTTGAGAACATCTGCATGGCTGCATAGTGCATAGGTCCATAAGTTTGACCTAACGGTCGGAGCACTATTTTCTCTAAAGCCCAGTTCTTGCTTACCCATGCCTAGGCTAGTGACAGTCTCGGTAATTTAATTAACGGTTCAGTGAGTGCATGCATCTGACTATGAGCATCAAAGAACTATAATACCTTCACAGAGCGGGCGTAGTATTTTTTTTGTAAATATAGGTTTCTACTCGGTGAAATAAATCGAAACTGGAGATGATAGGTATACGACTGTGTAATACAACTATGAAACAAGATAAAACGGCAAAAAAATAACGTTTCTTGTATGGGAGCCCTCTAATATTTATTAAGTTCTGTTTTTTAGTATTTGTTGTTATAGACGCAACAGAAATATATCATCCGCGAAAATTTAAACTTTCTAACTATCACGCTTCATGAGATACAGCCCAAGCCCAAAACAGAAGGATAGTACGAATCTCAGTAGTAGGGTTCCCGGTTTACCTTTTGGGTACGGAACCCTAAAAAACACCAAACAGCTATTTTCTTAAGAATTCCATTCCGCATGACCGTTTGAAGACGAATATTGTACTTTGAGGTCGACTCTCGAATCTTTTGCATTAGGTACGTGTGTATTAATACACACAAGACAAAGTAAACTTCAGTTTATTATTTGCAACAAGTTACTTAATATTTTACTTGCCTTTCAGTGCTACTTGATTTTAAGTACTTCTTACAATCCATTATTATGACTGAAAATCGTGAGCGTATAGTTTAAAAATCAGTACTTAGGGTAGGGTTATAATCTGTAACACTGCAGTTTTAAAAAGGTTTTATCGATATTGCATGAAGGATAAAATTACTCTCGTTCGACCTCAAGTTTCTCAGCTCTAGAGTAAGAATTACGTAATTCACGTAAATAACTTTGTTTACCTACGTGCATTGCATAATTCCATCTATGTTGACTCAACACAGATTCACATACAGTAGTACCTATATTTTTGTATTTCAAAGCAATGAGTTTGCTTTATTCTTAAAATATTATGAAAGAAATTATAAATAAATAAAACATTGTTACTGCAGTCACCGTGGTTGGTCAGTCATCGTGATGACATGACTTCATAATGTTTTATCTTTCATACAGTGTCCAATACTTATTAATAGTTAGATATGTCCAAGAATTGGTAGGATGTACCTTCACGACATACGTCCCATAATACATTAAAATCTAGGTAACAGGCATTAGAAAACAGGCTATTCGGCATTAGCATGGAATTCGGAAAAGAGAACAGATAACTTATTTTCGGGGTTACAGAATGTTAAACTCTTATCAAACACACAATCAAATCTCCGTCGAAGTGTCAACAGTGGGTTCGGGAATCATTATTCAATAAAGTTGTCATATCACTATCATGTTAACGTTACAGTTATTACTCCTATCCCTACGGCATAGAAGAAATATATTTACAAACAAGTAGCAGAGGTACACCCGGAGATAGATATACTATACATTAAATAATAAACTACCGTATAGTTAGTTATCTGGATGAGGTTAATTATGGATGCAAGGCAAGTAACGAACGAAAACGGAAGCGCAGATAGTGCGTGACCAACAACCTTGCTTGTGTACTCCACTTCTATTCTGTGGCACATTGCATAACGGGATTACATTTCTTGTACTTTATGCTAAATCATTAGGTAATTAGACTACTCACTGAGTACTTTAAATGACCGTATGTTAACCTATTTTTGGAATAATGTACCTGTGTTTGAAAGTAGTCGAACTCACAATGAGGAAACAGGCTGGAATTTGGAGCACTTAACACATTAAATATTTACTTAATTTTTTTTAAGATAAAAGACCGTAACTTTTGACGCCATAATATTATACATAGATGCCTTATTATTGTAGTAAAGCAAAACCGGTTATGTTTACGAAGTACGGAAATACATGGGTTTTATTCAATGAATATACAGTAGTGCACCCGGGAATCCCCTTGAAAGCACAACTCTTGGGCGACGGCGGACTCATGCCAACACCTATGCGGCCTCTGTCAATGGGAGGGTTGGGGGTAATCTTACCTCTTAGGTGGTTGGAATTATAGATAGTCAACTAGGTACCTTACTTAGTGCACAAGTCCTACCAAGCGCCGTCAATCGACCACGTAAATCGTTTGACATGAATACTCGTAACAGTTGAATGGGTGAAGTAACTGTCTGTCGTACCTTATTCCGTATCGTTCAGGCGTCGTCGAACCGACTTTGAACAGAGTTGAAACTGCTATGACTGTAGTACTTACATATTTCTAATCTGTATTCAAAACTCAGCTGTAGACAGTATTTAATAAGAAAATGAGATAACGACGACCATACAATCAAAAGCGCCGTTTACACGTGCAGATCGGAACGAACGGTCCGTCAAAATGCTTGCGGGCGGCGCGCCGGTTCCGACAGATGATCGATCTGTCGTTCCAGCACGTGGCATCGCTCTACAGATTTCATCCGCGGTGACGTTTACACACACAGCCCGGACCATATATTTGAGAATGTGAAAGGTCTGTCCGCGGTTCGAAAATTGTGATCATTTTTAGTCGCAATTTTATCCCCACAGATTTGATCTAGCCGCAGTCCAAACCGACAGGATCAATCCATAGTTCCGATGCGCAGATAGATTTCTGTACGTGTAATTGGCTATGTAAAGAGTTCTTGACCTATAAAAGCTGCTAAGCTGCATATTTTCTTCGCGCGTTATTATTATGAAAGAAGTACAAAATAAATGATATAAATAAATAACATATAATATAATATTGTATTTAGTAATATGATTATATTCGAAGTTGAAGTGATAGGAATGATGCCAAGTGCAGTGAGAGTTTTGATGTAACAAGCACTCAAATATTTTCTTGGTGATCAATGTGAATTTGGTGTGGAAAGATACCAAATTGAATGTAAGCAATCTACACTCTTGAAGTGGATGGAAAATCACCAAATTGATTGTTTCGTCATAATGATATTATGTATATTTAAGTTTGGATTGATTTTAAAAGAATATTTTGAATACCTTTGATATATTTGACAATTTCTTGATTTAAAATATCAGTTGATATTAAGACACGACCGTATCGGCCTGATTGGTAAGCGGATGTGGTTGCCGGTGTCTATGACCGTTGAAGACTTGATGCCGAGGTAGCTTAGATGCTCTTCGCATGAAACTAACTGACTTAGATTAACCATAGAGGCAATTTAAATTACAAAGGAATTATAAACTACCCATCGAATTTTTAAAATGGGAATGTCTTTTTAATTCGCACCACCAATTAGACATTTATTAGGAAAGAGGGAACCTAGTCATCCACCGAGCCTTTTCCCAAATCAGTTGGGATCGGCTTTCCAGTCTAATTGCGATGCGGCGGAACATTGATATTTTCCGTGAAGCGACTGCCATCTGACCTTCACAGCCAGTTCTGTAGTTAGACCGGTCGGATTTTTGATTTGCTCCATGCTCCATAGGGCTCCAACTACCCCTGACGACTGCCATAGATGTTTGTATGACAACCAGGACCGACGGCTTAACGTGCTCTCCGAGGCACGGATGTGTCTCAATGTCTAAAGAAATGGTCACCCATTCTAAGGCCGGCCTGTCTCGATGTTGCTTAACCTTTGCAATGTGTGAACATTGTCGGTTACCACTAGACCACGAGCCAAAATAGGAAACCTATTATCTATTCTGTGCTAATAGCACAGAATAGAGAATATTACTTAGTATGGGAATAGTAGTTTTATAATTATGGGAATACCTACCACTTAAATCTAAATTAAAAACTTCATATTGATAATTGAATGGAACATATAATTTGAAAGACTGAAGGCATACAAAGAACAATAACATTTTATTTAACAACAAAGAAATGTAACGATTGAAGTATTTATTACGGCTCTTTGTTCACTACTACTACTTGTATTGACAATTGGTTTTGTAAACAAACAGGAAACACTTGTTTCAGACTACGCCGAACACACTTACTAGAAATTCTCATTGTCTCCGAATCTGAACATCTTACTATCTTAGTCTTAGGTAATATTAAAAATGTATTAAAAGATTCAACAAGGACAAGATGGTAATACACATAAGATGGTAAAAAATTTAAACAATTCTGAATCATGATATTGAAGAACCGGATGTTCTTTCAGGATTTTGAACTTAAATTATTGTTATATTTTTTTATTTCATGTTGCAGTTTCTAATCGAATGTTCTACTTTAGCTTTTAAAGTCACGGCCAGCAAAATAATGTTATGAGTTTTCAAGCCAAATAAAGCTCTTACGTACTATGTAAGTATGTGATAAAAACTAGGCAGTTTTGCTTCTAATTAGATCATCACCTACTCAGATTTTGTAGTCCAACAATTTCAAGAGCACCTAATTTTTCGTTATTATTAGATGTAGTAAAGAATATACTTCAATTCCTGTACCTAAGGATATACCTTCTATACTTTGAGATGTGAGGAACCCAAACGTTTATAAATCCATCATCTCTCCCAAATTTTCCAACTTTGTTCTACAAAACTCATCCATCACTTTCTTCGCATAACTACTTGGCAAGTCAGCACGTTGTACTAAGCCAAGAAAGATCAAAGATCACACAGGTGAATGAAATAATAATATTTAGGAAGTTTTGTACAAGTATTTAAACGTAAATAAAAAAAATGCCTACAAACGTTGAAATAAAATCGTGAGTATAATTTTTGTCGAAGGCACTCGGAGGCCTCGTAGGTTAGTCACGAAGGGCTTTTCAAGGTTACAACAACAACCTTATTTGGATGGTAAAATCGACACAAACAAGAGTTAAGTACCTACGTAGCTTCAGATAAAATTGATTGAAATAACGTTGAGCTATTTGTCACTGACCATCAGGAATTCAGGACTCGTTTTAGACAAGTTTCTAGTGCGAAACGTAAGGTTGGTTGGTGGTACTTGCTTTATTTGAAATTGTGGTTATTTATAGAATACATTACAAACAAGTTCTCATGACCACCAATGTAGTTATCCAAGATCTTGATGTTATATTAATTGAGTACTAAATAATGTTTTACTTGGTCAATAATACATCTGCTGGCCCTGAGTAGATAATATACTCGTAGTTATGAGATAATGTACGAGGTAAAACTAATTTTCTCATCCGTAAGCTAATGCGACCCAAGCTAACAAATATAACACTGCCAGATATATTACTAAACAAAAATTTCAAGAGACAAACTCGCTTTCCCCGCTATGGCCGCGGCCCCGGTCGGCCCGCTTGATAAGTGGCCTAAGGGCTCCCCCCTCACGCCGGTGACCTACTTTTCCGCCCTCGCCCTGCGATCTTTGTGCTGCCACTTGCACAACTCGTTTGATATCAGCTGGATGATAATGTTGATTCGATCGTACCAGTGTACCACGTCTATTCTGCATTGGATCGAATTGCGAAACTTTTCTAGTGGGTTTTTAGAAGAGTAGGCGTTTGGTATTACAACCATGTATAATGTTAGCTGAGGGAAAATAGCTTATTGTATCCACGCTTCGTCCATCCAGCTATTTTGTGGATCACAAATTAGAAAGTTAGCCCATTACGTTTTTGATTTACGTCGTACGTCCAATGCTGTCAGTCGCAACTTTCGCGGAGGTAAATACCTTCGGTGGAGAATTAGCGGTAAGACTGTTTTTAAGTTCGGTTTTTGAGCTTGACTCGCGCATTCTAAACTTCTAGTTCCCACAGAGAAAATCTATGGAAACGATTGTCGGCACTTGGTGGAACATATAGTAGGTAAGTAATACATTATGAAATGACTCACTTGTACTATTCCACAATTTTTATCGGTATTAACCTGACCGGTTTCGCTCTATGGCATTTTCAAAGGTGTTTTGTACTAATTCACTTCACAGTTTTTATTTACAATATAATATTTATCAATTAAATTAATCGTAAAAAAGTCTACTTCGCTGTACTACTGCAACACTTAAATAACAGTAAATTTAGAAATTTACATTACTTTCATAAACTGTAAGCAATTTGCCAGTCTCGTAACAGTCGTGACTCGTACCTCATTGGTTGAGTCCCTAATGGATATTTTACAGCTCAACTTTTTTGCTCATCTTCTGCTTCTATGATTGTTTTGATTGTAACAAATTTTACAGAGTTTTTGAACAAAAGTTAAACAAAAAGTGGGCATTTAAAATAATAGGTTCCAAATCATCAAATAAAACGTTTTAATATTCCGAAAACCGATCGATCGACCGAAAAATATTAATCCTTGCAATAAAGTTATTTAGTAAAGTTGATTCAATAATTGGATCGCTAGTTTTTTATTAATTTTCGAAGCTTTTTTATGGTCGACTGAGGTGACATTGTCTGGATCAAAAATGTATAACTACCCTCAATTCTAAAATAGACAGACGGACACAGTCACAAGTCAATTCTTTATACCCGAAGGGGTAGACCGAGGCGCTTATCACGTCCACATTTCGCCAATTCTAAGATAGAAGATGTTATAATTACTGAGGTGTAATTCTATTCATGCTGATAACCCTGATGGTAGTGTCTCGAGATCTTGTGTATAGTTGCCAAGATTTAAAAATCGCGTAAACAAAAGGCAATTTTGTTATCTTGAACAAAGTAATGTACAACCGTCATTGCGGCGCGACCGATCATGGACGAGTGGCTGCAGAGGCGGCATGGTGACCTCACGTATCGTGGGACGCAGATCGTTACCGGGCATGGATGCTTCGGTAGCTATCTGTTTCGCATCCATTGTGAGGTCACACCCCGGTGTCAACACTGCGTGGTTTCCGACGACGACACCGCACTCCACACGTTGGTGCTCGGCGTGGGCGAGTCAGCGCCGGGAAATCGTAGTGGGTCTGGGCGTGGATATCCTCTCGCTGGAAACCATGCTCCAAGCCATGGTCTCCAGCGCGAGTAGGTGGAACGCGGCCGTGTCCTTCTGCGAGCAAGTCATGCTAGCGAAGTAGGCGGCCTAGAGGAAAAGGGAGCGTACCCTCCCCGCTGAGTTTCGCAGTCAGCGGCCAGGGCGCCGCAGACTCATCTACGCCCAGGACCATCGACCTCCATGATCCCGTTACCTCCTGAGGACGGCGGGATAGCCGCCACCCGCCGTCCTTACAGAAGCAGGCTAGAAGGGTTGCGTGCTGCGGAGCCTTTGCCATTGCCAAACTAAATTCACTCACCGACGCGGGATAAAACCCAACCCCAACGACGCGGGATTTTCATTCCGACCAAACCCCCGAAAAGGCCACACAGCTGGCCAAAGTCTGCCGGGAGCCATTGGAAATACCTTCTGGGGTCACCGGAGACGCCCGCAGCAATGGACATGGGAGCGGCTGCGATCTCGCGGAATAAAAAAAAATGTACAACTTTTTATCAGTATCTTTACATAGGTACCTAAGAATTTCCTTGATTTAAGAGATCTAATTTACTTAATATAATTGTATTTTTTTTCAATACGCCAATATGCATCTGAGAATGAAATCCCAACTTATACCATAGGCTTTATGTGGGGAAACCTATTAAAGCTGGACGACTACACAGTTAAGTACAAAGGTCTTTTTTAATTGGTTAATAATAACAAAGTATAGTATCTTGCTGTTCCTGAGATAAGCAGGTAATGTAATTCACATAATATAATGAACTCAGAAGCAAGCAATGAAGGAAAAATATAAGCCAAGGGCACCTAGCATTACTGACACGGCAATATCATAAATCAAATGTATTCTATCAACACGCAATAGGTCGTGTTTATACCATGAAAACCATATTCAACCATACATTTCAAGTCCTATTGTAGTCAATTGGCTTAGAACTTAACCCGAATAAATGTGAGATATTTTATCTGAAAACACAGTCCACTTCCAGTTCGCTTGGGCGGACTAGGTATTCGTAGAGTCACGGATGTCAGTCTGCCAGCATTTCTGTCGTCGGTCCATAGCACCGAAGAATTAGTCAGGAAAATTTTGTCAAATACACTGATTGATTCCGAGGTGCGATGCAAGACCGATGCCATAAATGCTTGGAGGATGTCTTGTCCCGACACTGACCTGCCCTCACGCCTTGGCTCACAGCAACTGTGGGATTCGCCGCTTTGTAAATTGTGAATTAATACACTAATTGACACTTCTGTCAATATTTCAGAGCGTGCACGCCTACTAGCTGTTGGAGAATGGGAGTCAGGGTTATGGATCCAGGCGCTCCCATCGCCCAACATCGGTACAATGTTGGACGACACAACCTTCCGCATTGCCACTTGCCTTCGGCTGGGTACACCTTGCGTATCTCCGCATCATTGCACGTGTGGAGTAGCCGTCGATAATCTGGGACACCATGGCCTTTCTTGTAGCAGAAGAGCAGGTCGTGTACCTCGGCACGCTATTCTAAACGACATGATTCGTAGGGCTCTTTCCACCGCAGGTCTTCCGGTCATACGTGAACCAAATGGTTTAGCACGAAGCGATGGAAAGAGACCGGACGGTATGTCGTTGCTACCGTGGAAGATGGGAAGGCATTTGGTGTGGGACGCTACATGCGTTGACAGCTTAGCACCTTCACACCTTCCAAGCACATCCGGATGTGCCGGCGCTGCTGCTGCATCGGCTGAAGGCCTCAAACGGCGTAAATATGCTAACCTAGCAGGTGATTACATATTTGAGCCGTTTGGGGTTGAGACACTGGGGTCATGGGGTCCGAGTGCTCGTCGCCTTTATAGAGACATTGCCAAACGCTTAAACGATGCTTCTCAGGACCAGAAGGCATGCTATTTTCTGGCCCAAAGAATAAGTATCGCCATCCAACGTGGCAACACAGCCAGCATTCTGGGAACCTTCCCAGTCGGCAATGACGCGGAGGATTTTTTAAACATAAGATGTTAAAACATATACATTTATTTATAAAAATATACATTATTATATACTAGATACAATAGAAAATGAAATTAATACTAAATTTAATTATTACTATTTTAAAAAAAATGTAAAAAGTTTGGGCCCCGCGGTAGGGTGCCCATCATGGCGGCGGCATTCCCGCGCTGTATGGCGATGCTTATCCGCTGCGCGAGAAATCCGCCGGCTCGTAAGTCTCCCGTTACCTCCCTGAGCCGTTTGCTGAGCTCCTTGAAAAGCGAGTGGGCGCCCGGGCCCCACGGGCCCAGTGTCTCGACACCAAATGCGACAAAGTCGTATTGAGTGCCGAGACAACTGTACTTGCCCACCTTCGAGCGCTCACGTACCTCGGCCGCCGCGCCGGCACGTTTGGCAGTTGCCGGAAGATAGGACGCAGCTAGTGTGTCGGCACACGTGGCGTCCCACACTAGTGGGCGACCCATCCTCCATGGTATCATTGACATCCCGTCAGGTCTCTTACCATCCAGAATCGCAGGGACGTTTACACTGACGAGACACCGTCGCAGGATATCGTTGATCGCGGCATGGCGGGATAGGCGGCCAGCACTCGAAGAGCAGGCAAGCCCATGGTGACCTAGGCGATCCACACTCGCTCCACAAGAAGCACAACTATGTTCTACACAAACCTCGGCCCCCAGCCGGAGACCGATGGCGAGTCGGAGAGTGTTGTGTTCAATGAAAGTACCAGTGTTGGGGGATGGGTAGGCCTGGAGCCAGTGTCCGGATTCCTGTCTTGACACTGCTTCCAGCCTGGCGCGATTTTTTAAAGATGACGAGGTATCAATGAGGGTTTGTAAAATATGTTGGCATGAAATGTTATCCCAGGCCTTCTGATTTTTGAGAGTGGGAGGGAAATTTGGACTCGGTCCAGCTAGCCAGGCAGTTTCAGCCTCGACCAAGCTCGCGATCTCACAGTTTGTAGCCGCGGGGGCTTTAAGGATTTTTCCTGCGAGGTCAGACGAGCTATGGATTGAGGACAGAAATGCTGGCAGTGCTACAGTAGAGATTTTTCGGGTTCCCAGGCCACCATACCTAATTGGTAGGGAGGCTTGGGTCCATGCCTGCTCGCTTAGTCTGATATTTATGATAGCTTCAATTTGGAATTTTATTGTATTGTCCAAGTCTTGGGTTAGATGGGGAAATTTCCACACTGGGCAGCAGCGGAGCAGGTACGTAAATTTAGGAACAAATAGACAAAACTTAATGATGAATAGAGCGGAATGGCTGCTAATTTTAAGGAGGCGGTCCGAAAATTCATTAAATTTAGAAACCGAATTTGTTAGAAGTGGTGGAATGGCCTCATCAAAAATAGGTGAACCAAGGAGGCTTAGACTGTTCTTTGTTACTATATTGATATTTGGGGCTACGCTATTAAAATTATTAACTATGGATTGAGCAGAGGTTGTGTTTATTTTGTTTTATCATTACTAAGTCAGTTAGAACAGTCTGAGCGTCCCCGGCTATGGTACCGTCATCTAGGTACCATATATTCAACTTTGAATTTACTTTGTGGATTATCGAATTAATGGCCAAACTGAAGATTGCTGGACCGAGGGGATCACCCTGCTGACATCCCACAGCCGAAATAATTTCATTATTTTTGTGTAATAATTTAGAAGGACAGTGATAACACTGTAACATAAAATTGTAGATCTCCGGAAAGTATAATTTAATTAATTAATTTAATTTTTTAAACGATATTTTGTAATGTAAATATATAATTATGTGTATTGTAATTCTTATTGTAAATAGAAGATCTACAGAAAAAACAATACAAACAATTTAATTATCTGATAAGTAATTTATAAAATATTGATTTATGTTCGCAAATAAAAGAAAATTGAACTCGAAAAGAAATAAGAGTAGTAGTAGATAGATGCTGACGTTTGCTACTTCAGTATTACGAAGAATATGAACCGATTATCACTTGCTAGCAGACGCCCGCGACTTCGCCCGCTTGTCAAATTATATACATACACACACAAAAACCTTCCTCGAGAACCACTCTATCCATTGGTAAAAACCGCATCAAAATCCGTTGCGTAGATTTTTTTAAATCATCCACGGAAGCGACTTTTTTTTATACTATGTAATGATTATGACTAAAAATCAACATATTAAATATCAATCCATTTGGCCATTATAAATAATTTGTGGTAACTAACATTGATGAGGAAAAAACTGGTTAAGAGAATTTTAGATGTTCGACTTGTTGTACCCAAAATGCTGCCAAATCAATAACCTCTTTAAGTGCGGTACTACTGATTCTCTATAAAGGTCATTTTACTAGTTGGTTGCTGACGCAACGTCGAACAAAGTCCGATTGCCGCAGATGTTACATTTTGTCACCACGACCCAAGTCAAATTGATGTTTAGACAAAAGCGGAGGTATTGAGTTGCTCAACAAACCCTAACCTAGCTCAAAAAATACTGAATACGCATCAGTTGTATCTAATTATTACACAACAAATTCATAGACAGCTTAGTAAATTTGATGAGCAATTCAGAATATTTGGCGTGCAATGTTATTTATATGCAATGCACAATGCACATTTATTTTGCAATTGTTAATAAATAAGACCTACCTTCCTCCCTGAATGTAACATTACTACAAGAAAGAACATCATAAGGTGGTTTTCAGTTTTAAGAGTTCTGATTCTCGTAAGATGACAACTAATCGAAGGAAAACTTAGTATCAAGAGTAACGCACTCAATCACAAAAAAATACATCAGTGTGACCTAAACAATCTCATTGAATGTGAATAGGTATGGTTATTTTATATATTGGTGGGTATGTTAAAGTATTTCGAATATTAACAAAATGATAAATAATTTAGTACGGAACTAAGAATTTTAATTGAATAGTCTACTAAGTTTCTTCGAAACCTGTCGCAGTTCTTTAACTTTGGCCGATAAGCAATGACACCCTGACCTTTTAGCCTCCAAAACACGTAGATTATCTAAATAAATAATCTTGTATGTGTGGTGTATATTAGTAGTTATGTTGAATTTGGCCTGGCATCTCTCACTCGGCGGGAGAGCGAACAGCGTTGCAGTGGTATAAAGATGTCTTCTATTTATAACTACGAGTAATGCAGGCGTGCGGGCGTATCTCACCACACAGCAACTTGGCTATGGCGTAGCGTTTGATTTTGTTGTTTGATGTACCAGGTACTCGAAGATGTTCTGGCTCTGTGGTAGAACTAAAAAAAATCCAGTGTGAGACTTTGCTGGCAAGTTCTAAAAAGCAATTTGAAAATAGAACTACATAACTTTCCTAAATCTGAGGCCAATAAAAATTTGTGATTTGAACTGGTACGACAAAAAGACAACAGCATAATAAGTAGGTGACTTAAAAAGAACACATGTCATTGTATTAAGATTGATTGGCAGCACCTTGCTGTTGATTTCAGACACTTCATTAGACATCAACTACATTTTTATTATTAGTGCATTGATATTTTATAACAAGCAGAATATCTCCCCAAACTTAAATAGACACACGAAGCGCAAGGAAGACTATTTGAATGCAGACGCGGTCAGACGCCACGGATCTATAATCTTAGTCTAGGCTACAGTTCACCAGATTGCCCCAGAATATTTGAGGCGAGGTTATTTTTTCTAATGTTTGTTGCTCATTATTTCATTCTTCTAACTTATAGCGTAAATATTAGTAAAGAAGGGCCGATGCTAGAATAACATGGGGCACTTGCAATTGTAATTATTTATATCCGAAATAGAATAAGGTCCAAGTACAAGTTGAAATCCGTTAGACTCTAATACCTTTTCTTTCTTGCTCAAAACTGAACGTCGACAAAGCGATGTGTACTGTAGTGTATGGTCGCTAGCAGCAGTGCATCGAACGCGGACGGTGAGAGCGGGGTCGTTGAACCAGCCGCCATGTGCATTTTGCTTTGTACAATTTTTTTACCTAGTCCATTATAAACGCTAATTATAATAATGATCGAATTGGGGCACAAGTAAGGCAATTTACGCATAATTAAGGTCGAAAGAATTTGTTCGATGCATTCTTTTCTTCTTCGGAAATAATCAATAATCGCTCGCTTACGCTGTCGGATAAAAATAGTAACAAAACCGCGCATTATTATTATAATAGTGTGGTTACGTGTGGAAATGCAGTCATCTGTAGAAGGCACACCTACATTTTGTACCCACCAATGCCAAATAATATAAGACGAGGAAAGAGTACCTTGGACATCGGAATATTTATTCATATGTTTCTTTCTGCATCACATCCACATCACACACAAGAATCTATTTTCTAGGCTTGAGTTTATCAAAAGGTCCTGGATTCCAAATATCAAAGACGGTTAAGTACCTACATAAAAATGTAGAATGAATCGCTAAGACTCGAGAATGGCTGGACCGATTTGTATAATTTTGGTGTTAAAATATTCGTAATACCTTAAGGTAAGTTATTACGAATCAGTTTAAAAAAAAATTGGACATTTTAACTTTAAGGTTAAAATGTAAAATTGAGGCGGTACGAGTTCGCCGAGACAGCTAGTTTTCTATTAAAACTGCTACGCCATGAGTGATTCCGCAAAAGTTGAACCTATTAAACAGCAGTGCTGTCAAACATATTTTTTTTTGGTAAAGGAGAGTAATTCACTAGGCCCATTCTGTGGAGCTAGCACGAAATACGAAAGAATCTAATGTTGCCACAACCCATAACTTTGGTTTATTGACTAAATATTTACTATATTTTCAGGTCCCATTCTTGTAAGATTCCTATACGTCATAACTTGGGGATACTCGTATTATTTTGAAAACTGTATACATATACATACCTACGTTATATTTGACACTGGGAGTAGTAAGTCCATCGGGAATCTGGGATTATCGTGTCTGCAAAATAATTATACCCTAATGTATGTACCACAGACTATGTCGAAAGACTTCTATTGGGAATTCTACGTGAATAACAGATTACTAGGGAAGTAGCCGTAACACGAGTCTAGGTAAAAGCAGCGCCTTTTCTTTGCATGGGATCGAGCATCTGTATGTCATATGGGTAGGACACTTTTTTTCTGTGGTTTTAGTAACGACTTCTATTACTATTTACTATGTTGTCTTAAATGGAATTTGCCCAGTAATTATTATCGGTGTAAAAGAAGAAAAAAATCGGGAGATTTGAAAAAATAAACGCAGTACAGTGTGTCCTTCAAGCTCCGACACAGATTAAAGATAATAATGTACCTACTAAAAGCCTCTGGATGCAGTCGGACAAACAAAACGTAAATCTTTGCGAAGTATTGGTTTTTAATAATATTTCTAGCATAGCTTCAGAGGTCTTTGTGTTATAACTGTGTAGAGGACAATCTAAGGGGAACCCCTTAAAACACTTTCTGCCGAACCGAGTGGTCGCTGAGTGAAACAGTTTGCCCGAATATGTCATAAGGGCACCCACTGTTAATGCTTTCAGAAACCGACTTGACATTCTCTTCAGATCCAGGGATACACACGCATCAGCTCAATGAGCTGCTAGTGTGGTTTAATATATAATAAATAAATATAGAAGTTATTGGGTGTGACCATGTAACAAATAATAGGAAGAATTCTTTAACAACGTATGTTAAAGTCCTCGGGAAACCTCTTTTCTATGGTCAAATTAAATTGACCATTTCATGAGATGTATTGAGCGCTTCATGCAGTGAGCTACGATATGGCCACAATATTTGCCCAACAAATCTCTTGCCTGTCACTCAGTCAACTGATGTATGTACTAGGAGGTGAACTAAGGATCTTAATTGTATTCTGTTCGCTTTCTATGAGTTCTTTTAAACGCTAAGACTGTTTTCGTAGGGACCTAATAGGTATATCTACGCCCTGCGTATTGAAGTGAGGAGGTACCGTAGCGTCGTCTGTCGATTAGAGTTGTCATCTGGAAGTCGGTAAAAAGCATTCATAAAAAAAAATAGAATTTCTTGGCATTGATTTCAGGTATTTCATGACTTTGATGACATCTTCCGAAGTTGGCTATGAAAACTAATAAAAATATGGAAGGTAGCCAATGTGAATACCTATTACGGGTTTACTTTACACGTATTGTGGGTAGGCAGGTGAAAAAAGGACACCGTTAACTTTTCAGTTGGACGTCGCAAGTAGGTACTCGCAAGTAGCATGCAAGTTTGCATGTGACGTCATACGTTCATGTAAGACTTGCAAGAACCTGGAATAACGCCCTACGGTATTCGGATAGGTTCATAAATTAATGTACGCACTATAAACTAGGTATGTAACGACGTAGCGTATGTATCACGTAACTACATAGGTACCTACCTTCTATTCTAAGCAAGTGTCTACATGTAGATAGGTATAGGTACCTACATAACTTGTTTATAAAGAGGTGGGTACCTTTATAAGTATGAATTAAGTAGTCAAAAACATTAAGATCTGAATGAAACTTATATTAATTTTTCATAGACGTGCAAAATAACTTTACCTGAAGTTCCTTATTTTTGTTATCTTTTAGCGATGCTGCTCTGATAACACCAGCTTTCCATCCCCATTCAGAAACTTTATTCACGTTAATTTTTGTCACACCACTCACAGCGAGAAATCGTTTGCCAACTAAATCTTCACGGTATTTACAAGCCATAACGAACTACACAATCACATTATTCACATAAAAAAACTACACTAACGTCAAGAACTTAGCATTTACAACGCGTAACACGTCACACTCTTCGTGGCGCGAAGGGAAACTACGTGGAAAACAGAAATGTACCGCGGATCGGATCGTATATATTACACGACTAATTTTAAAACATTCTGTTTTATGAAGATTGTAAGGTAACACCGAGCTTCTCAACTTGATCATGGAGTAAAGAAATGTTTTGTAAAACAACTAAATTACGATGGTGTCCTTGTTTAACTGTATTGCATATTATTATTCTTCTATCTTTGTACCTAGACTATTTTTGTCTTATTACGAATTGCACTAAGTAGTCTCGCTGTAGTTATGCCTATAATAGTCATATTCTCGCCTATTTTAGTTCAGTCCTCACAAACTTTGGTGCTCAAAGAACGTTTACTTGTCATAGCTTTGCCATTCGCTAACAGAGGGCAGGCTTCACAACACTAATGTTTCAGAAATTATGTGTAAATTGCTTCAGATAAGATCATCTTGAAATCTTAATATAAGACAAATATGCTTTTATTTATGGCTCAGTTAAACACATAATATAGAAACAACACTAAGATTAACATATTTATTACTGAAATATTACGAAATTTTGTTTAAGCTATTCCCCAATAGATGGCAGTAAAATAACATGAATAAAGCTGTTATCATAAATACCAATGACTTCCGTAAGGAAGGTGTTTATCAAAATAAAGCTCCCAACTTACGTGCATAGAATGGGTACACTTCAATTTCAACGTTTGTTTTACAAACACAAACAACACACCTTAAAAAGTTACTTATGATTTTTTATATTATGCTTTTGAGAACGGAACGTTATTTAGTAGCCATATTGATTTGAAATCACGTGATCAAAACAACTGTCATGTCACTCACTTCACGTCATGGCGTATTAAACTTTTCGTAGAACGGTTGTGTTTTGCTATGGTTTATATTATTGTGAATATTTGAGTGAATTTTCTTATGTGATCGTTAATATGATATCAGCGATAATATCCCGACTTGTTATGTAAGTATAACCATATTCGTAGTGTTGATGGATGACATCTGATTTTTGATTTTCCTTTGTTTAGTTGAAAAATTAAATTTTCATTGTGTTCCTATTTATAATTTGTAAGTTTTAGATCCACCGTTCTGTTGTTACTTTAAATATTACAATGCAACTTATTATAATTTTATTAGTAACCGTGAAGAATAATTTGCTGCATGTCCTAGGGAAAAAAATATTGAACTATGAACATATTGTTAACTATTTATTGTCTTGGACATTGTTTTATAATAACTCAATGGTTTTAGCTATGTTTATAACATCTACTCTCCAACGACAATTCAATGTCCACATGGCTAACATTGTTGGGGTTCTGTAGACAAAAATCTTAATTAAGTATATTACATTTACACCCACATTTGTAATGTGGTCACTGTAAGCTTCAGTCTATATTCTATAATTATAAAAACAAATTATTGGAGTATATTTTCACATACAGATAAAATGACCATGTCTAAAATCAATGAATTTTAGTGATATTGTTTTTTTTTATTTTGTTGTGCAACTATTGATAATGTTGCTTAAAAGGCATATTGTTTCCTTTCTTCTACACTAAATGTATAATGTTAGCTAACAATAACATCATCAGTAAACATTTAATTAGTAAAGTTACACATTTGGTCACATCAGTCAAGTTAGGCTTGTTTTGAGCCCTGAAGATATTACTTAATGGGATCATTAAATGAACACCTTCCCATACATTCCATATAATAGTCCAACTAATATTATAAAGGGAAAGTTTGTATGGATGGATGATTGGATCTTTAATGTTACTCTTCTACATGAAATCTACTGAACGGGTTTTAATGAAACTAGACTTTAATGTATAGTTCATTCATCAGCATAACAAATAGTCTATAAATTATGAAGACATTGGGTTTTTTAAATATATTAAGACTAGCAGTTGCCCGCGGCTTCGCACATGTGAAATAGTTTTATGGTTCCGCGGGCACACATTCCCGGGATAAAAAGTAGCCTATATTACACCTTATTACATCAGCTGTTTGCCAGTGAAAGTACCGTTAAAATTGGTTCAGCCGTTCCAGAGATTAGCGGAAACAAACAAACAGACAGACAAACTGCATTTTGTATGTCGGTATTGTGTCTACTATCAGCATTGAGTAAAAAGTTGGTAATTTGAAATTACACACAGACACTTCAATTTTATTTATGTTTATGAATGTTATAAAACTCTATAAGTAGGATTTATTATTTTCAAATTTTATTTTTTTGAAGTATTAGTAGATATTCTAAGTTTGACCTGCTCGTTATATGCTTATACCTCTATCTTTTAATATTATCTGTTATCCCTTATCCACAAAAGTTACGTTGATAGTGGGACCTACCCAACAACTCCGTCTATCAGTTACGCCCTCACGCCTAAATCGCAAAACACCAAACTACCCTCTGTTAAGGTTATACTGCCTAATAGACTTAGGCCAGATCAACCAAACTCAATGTTACACTGCTGGTGTTAAACTATCACCGAATAGGCCGTATGAGGACACCGATTCGAATGACGTTATCCCGACGCACGTTAATTCGAAAATATTTCCAAGTGGTACGCTAGCTCGAAAGTACTTTAAATCGTAAACCGCTATATCGAATGACGTTGTCGCGACGCATGTTGTTTTATTTGCCTATTACAGATAGGTTTAAGTGTCAAATTCGACTTACTAGGTTAGGTTAGGTTAGAACTGCGACCACCTACGTACGAGCCGAGCGAGCGAAGCGAGCGGTGCCGCGGTAGCGGCCGGGGAGTGCCAGAAACGACTTGCATTAATAGAAAAAAGAGATTGTTTTAGTAGGTTACCCGGAACTGAACTATTTAGATTAGGTTAATAAATTTCTTCTTTAAACCAAATGGCCTACCCATTTTAGGTTAGGTTGTTGGCCAAATATTTTCCAATTAACGTGCGTCGCGACAACGTCATTCGATGTAGCGGTTTTCGATTTAATTTTTGTTTTTTATTTACTTTCGAGCTAGCGTACCACTTGGAAATATTTTCGAATTAACGTGCGTCGGGATAACGTCATTCGAATCGTCATATCAGACCCGAATAGGCTCAATATTTTTAATCTATGACTAAATATAGATTACTACCGTAAATCAGTACCTGCTTAGTTATTATACCCCACCAAATTGAGGTGCCTTACAGAATTTATGCTTAGATATTTCAACCTAATTATTTTACCAACTGGCCACCTCCTTTAGATATTAGAATATTGAGTGAAACACACGTTTGCGAGTCCAAACTCACTTACTAGTATGTCTTGAATCTAACAATTTTCCTTTTATATTTCATAAATATTAGATTCCGCTGTGATATTTTATATTGTATTAAGACAGCTGATCAATGTTGTAATAGTAGTTTTCACACGAGTCATAGGTATGTTTAACTAGTTCAACTCTGGCAAATGTCCAAATATCTTGGTTTTAAGTTCGCCCAGCCATCCTAGGATTTTGGCAACATTGTGAACTCATGTACGCCTTTTATCATTCTTTTCACCTTCAGGCTTAAAGTTATTTTCTTACAGAACAGTTATATATATTTCGTTGTTGAATAACAATCATTACTCTACAACTAACATTTCTTCGGCAAATACGCTCACCAGACTAAATAAGCTGTAACGACATCGAACAAAGAAACCAAGTAGACTCCATTGCGGTATTCGTCACTATGATATCCCGGTGCACTGCCGGGTGCTATTTTCGTCAAAGCTCGGGCGTTCGCCTCTGATGTGCAGTGAAGAGTGGTTTGGTTTGTGGCGTTAACGTCTTTTGTTCGCGTCTTCCTTCTATGATATACAAGTGAAGTGCGTTGACACGTAACTGTACGAGTGATTCATTTATCGATATTCGGTCTTAGCAAAGAGTTATTAGTGTATGTTCCGAGTGCGTTCGATGTGTTCGTGCTAGCAGGAGGTCGTACACCTTGAATACACCGTGTTATGCGCTTACCAAGAGCACTTGTCTTGCCTTTTTAGGTGTAACCTCGGCTAAATTACGTGTACCTTTACCCAGTTTTACTGGTGACACACATAAAATTGTATAGGTTTTTAATGTCTTCACGTACCAAAGTAGATGTAAGAATAACTATTTTTTATGGAGATCATGTAGTTGTAATTTACATTTGACTAACGTTATGTCAACTACATATAAAGAGCTTGTAAGCTGCTTTGTTAAATATAGTGATGATTCTTACCATGTGTTTATTTTCGAATAAGTACCTCGTGTGTTTGAAATATGCGAGTAAGTACAGAAATCTTTTAACAGGTAACACGGTCATGTGTCTTCACACATAAAGTTACTGGTAATAACAAAACAGATTAATATGACCATCTGCTGGCTAAATAAAGCATACATGTAACTAGGTTGGGTTACTGAAATAACTGTGGCATGATTAACACACAGTCCTGTTACCCATTTAGCAGTGTATGTCAATAAAGTCATTAAAAGTTTAAAGCTTTTAATTATAACTGTGATTCTGAATATCTCTCTATTTCTCAAAAACAGAATGTCCAATTTATTAAGTCAGATACTTCCTGGAATCTGGCCAGAAGTCTAAAAAAGATCGTGAGAGTTATTCTGCTTTTCCCATTTCTTTTTTTCAGACAAAGTGTTAAGCATAACTCAACTAATCCCATCTCTATAATAATAACTCATAGAACAAGAAATAGAAAAGTAGCCATCACTACTTCCGTTACCTTGTGCACGTCCTCACATAGTTATTCTACTCAATATCGAAGAGCTATAAATATAAAACACTTTCTATCTATTCCGATCATCCATTATTTGAATGTATAATTTATTTGTTCTAGCTCTAATGTCTAACTAAAATAAAATCGGAGGTGAGTTTGTCCGGAACCGTAATTATATTACTAAATAATTACGTTCTAACGTTCTTACCAAAGCTGTTGTACGTACAGATTAATTTTCATTAAATATATTCATTAAAATTTTTAGTTACACTGATGTACTAAAACTGTAGTAAGTACTTAGATAAATGGACTTAATATTCCATCAGATATAACTTCGAATTTAATCAAATGCAATAAAATAAAAATAGCGAAGGTTTTATATCTGTTTTACATTCATTCGTTATGTGATTTTAGTTTTTAATTAGCTGCTATTATGAGCATATCAAACAAGTGTTGTATAGTCGAAAATTAGCAACTTAATTTACAATTATAACTAGCCAATGCCACGCTTGATTAATTGTTACGTTATAGGTAGGTACAGTTAACCGGGTCGTATGTGTATGCTCCTGTTGTTTCTGAGTTGACTACATTATATACTATCATATTGTATTTAATTTGTGAAGCAATGCCAATTGCATTTTGCGCATTTGGCTGCTATTGTTTAATTACTTACGTATTTTCTTTCACATTTGTTAGTTCAAAAAAACCAGTAGTCATCAACTGTTAAACACAAGTACGTAGCTGTTGAAATAAAACGAAAGCGTCTGAATGTAATAATGAAATCTGAGAAATCGTTTCTCTGAATTGGTTAAAAATCTAACCAATAATGTGCCAGATATACAATCGTAAAATCATATTAATAAGTCTAAAGTCGGTCACGCACGCTCAACTGCCTGTTACATCGACCCTGAAGAGTGTAGTAGAGCGATGCGCTCACTCCTTTTATAGTATACCAATAGCTGTACTCGATTATATAGAAAGGACAGGTATACATACTCGATTCTTTATTGTGTAACAGGATACATTCCAAATAACGTGATTGGAATATAACCGGTGTGACCGGATCTGAAACGTTACTTTATACATTTTGTTGTTAAAATTGTATAATGCCAGTTGATCGTACTTTGAACTCTGATCGACTGACTAAAACTTTGTGCACAAAAGTTAGTACATTCCCATGTCTAATTATAATGATTGATAAATATCTACCTTTTTAGGGTTAGGCACTGATATAACATATAAATAAAGAGGCAGATATGTTACCAGAGTGCGCCCGGTGAAGACGCGAAAACGTCCCAATTGGGACGTATCGTATTCAGTACATGTCTTGCAAACGCCAAGTTGTCAATTATAGCTATCTTTTTTACTCACGTGCTTATCCCATCTTTCGCACTACTTTAACGCTAATTGTCAACTGTTGTGCACTTTATAGGTATGTATAGACTGTTGGATCAGATTTGAGGAGTCCGTTACTATGGACGTAACATCCTACTAATATTATAAACGCGAAAGTTTGTGAGTATGTAAGTATGTATGGATGTATCGATGGATGGATGTTTGTTACTCTTTCACTTAAAAACTACTGAATGGATTTTAATGAAACTTTACAATAATATAGCTTATACATCAGAATAACACATAGCCTACAATTTATAAAGATATTGTGTGAATTGTTCAAAATATGACGCAGCGCGACGGGAACGGGAAAAAATCCAAATTACCACGCGGACGAAATCGCGGGCGACCACTAGTATCTTGTATAAAATAACATTGGGTTAGGTATTTCAAGTCTACCGGCAACTATTATAGCTTAGATAACTTTCTTTGTTTAGGAGTTATAAAGGCCATAATGAGTAACTGCACTAACTAACTATACGTGACCCTACATGCACTTGGCCAGTTCTTTTTACTTGTTCATGATCATCTTCCGCCGGTCTATGTAAACAAACCGTACCATATTATACTTTCTTCTTACGTTAAATTACTTTCAACTTTAATGTGTGCAAAAACGGTAAACAAATAAAAATTACTTAATTAATTAGCTTTATGCTCAAGAACATCGTCGGTTACATAATTTATTACAATGAAGTAGGTAGTATAATTTGCATCATATTCTGCCACCAAACGGCGTGTAAAAATTTGTAGAAAATAAATCTATGTATCTATTTACCAGTTATTACAGGCAGAAATTGGAGATTGACGAAACAGATACAGAAGGCGGAAGTGGATGGGCAGGCTGGCAAGGGTCGACCCAGGCCAACTTCGACCAAATCAGAGATGTTTTAACAAAAAAACAGGTCAAGAGTACCCGTAACTGGAGAGCGTGCATGAAGATTGTTATGAAAGTGGAAGAAGTATGCCAGGATCGTAGCTAGTGCAATTCCATAGTCTTTGCCTACTCAAATGGGAAAGAGACGTGAATATATGTATGTATGTACATTGTAAATGCAGAACCATCTCAATTTTATAAGTCTAGTACATATTATATTATCTTTAAAAATTCGTATATAAAACCAATGTCAAGGCGTAGAATAAGTATTCAATGACATACAACGCAAGAGTCATAGAACTGTAAATATCAGAAAAATACCTACACCGTAGATACCTGTCATGATTTTCTAAGAATGACGAAACTTATTTATTGACAGTTTTTTCTCTGCCGTGGAAAGACGGTGAAAGTACAAAGTAGATGAGGTTCTGGAAAGTTTAGATGCTTGCACCTCCGCATGAAATTAAATTCATAACTTCAGTTCAAGAAATAGAACGCTTCGTTCAAACACTTACATAGTTAGTTGCATTTAATTAACAATTTGTACATGTAATGTAATAATTGTTAACTAAATAGAAGACTATTGTGAGATTCCAACGAGTTCTTGTAGATTCAAATGTACATTGACGATTCCTAAATAACTCGGGTTAAATATTAGTTCTAAATTCTAATTTTAGTTATGAGATGTAGCATGTAACCGCGATGGATAAAATGGGTCGAACTTTTCACCTATTTATTTCTGGTTATTATTAGGAAATTGTGAAATCGAGCCATACGCATACCATACGCGTTTTATATGCATATTGTTCTAGTTCTTTACATACATATCAAGTGTAGGCCACACTAAAAGCGAAGCGGAGAATTGTTCATAGTCAAATATGGTTCAGCTAAAAACAACATTTTTGGATATCTTTGGCAATTTATATTCTGGAGCCGGAGAACACAGAGATACAAGCCTAAAGCCTAGGTATTGCCACTGGTTAGATGTGTTTTAATGTTCTATCTAACACACTAGCACTACGTACTGATATGGCTGAAATCTAGAAGATATACTCGGGTAACTCGCTTTTCTCACACGAACCTAATTGGTTTTAGGTAACGGCCTAAACCCAATTAGATTCGTGTAAAAAAAGCGAACTAGAAAACTGGCACACGCGAGCTTCACTATTACAATCTAATAACAGGACCAAAGCTCTCACGATATTATTTTTTCTTGATTTTTTTGTATATCTTCCTTGATGGGTTCACCATGCTTGCACAGATGAAAGAGAACGTCGTCTAGTCTAGAGTCCGTCTCTTCTTATGACGTGGTGATAGTTGATGAGCCGATATGTTCCATTACCGCACCCTACACGGAACCCACCTTGTCTCCTTGTCGTTCGTAAAACTGCAGCCTTTGTCTGCAACATGATTCCATGATTCTCCAGGAAGTAGAAGTAGATTCTTCAGAAGTTTGTTTCCATCTGGTGAATTAGTATCAGTTTACATTCTCGAAGGTAGATGACTAAACGCTCTTTTGTACATACAATGTTCACAATCAATCCTTTACCGGTAACCTTGTCTGCATCTCCCACGAAGTTACCGAACAATGACATCATGCAATTTATTAAAAAGGATGTGGATTATTGTACTGAATTTAAGAATCTTACCGGCTTTTTACTTGTGACAACCATTTGAACACATCTTATTATCATTCTCAATAATAACTATATCGCACCTTCAACTAAGTATATATCAGAGATGGTAGATTTGTTTTGGTGTCATCCGAGTGAATTCACAAGGGTAGCACTGTAGGTATGTTATTAGTTACAAAAATTGCTAGCTATCGCATCTTTTTTTAATTCCGTGGCCCAAGGCCGCGGCCGCTCTTACGTCCGTTGCCGGGCGTATCTGGTGCACAGGCAGTGGGGTAACCTGTTATGATAGTTTTAAGTGGGATAAAAAAATATCTAATTTCTGGTATTATTCGTTTACTTGCAGTTCGTTGAACTGTTTGGGTTTGGGGTTACGATCATATGCAAAGGTTTCTTATCATGGTAGTAAATAAATAATACTAAAAACGTAGCTAACATTGTACTACATTATACGTATATTGAACCTAGAATGATATTGATTATGGACTCAACGGCCTAACAAATGAATTTCGCGTGGCAGAAACCCACGCACATGCTATCTACTAATAAATGAAACAAACACTTTATCTGTAACGGTATAAAGCACAATGCCGATTGTTATTGCATACTAAGGTTAAACATATCTACAGGTAGAAGATATCTGTACAAACGAGGCGTGCGATGCATTCGTGTTTATTTTAAAGTCGTCCAGATGAATAGGAATATCATGATGTATACTCGACCAAAGCATTGGTCATCGAATGGGTGGGTCACATTAGACTGGCTGATACGATCGCCTTGCTGTCGTCTGCTAGATTTATTATTCATCGTGACTTGTCGCCGCTTGCATAGCTAACTTCCTACTTGTCTTTTGTAGCGCAGAAGATATCCTGTTACACAATATTGATTTCAGACTGAGTGCACATTGCATTACTACTTATAAATCGATTAACCATATTCAAATCACAAGTCAGCTTAGAAGGTTTTAAATTTACCTTACAACATAACTACTTCAAATTTTTTTAAATCTATCGTAACCTAAAAAAATTTTTGATTAACCATAACTTGTTGGGTTGATGAACATTTCCTCAATATTACAGATAAAAAATGTCTAAATGTTGCAAACTGCCGAAGGTAGAATATTATAGTTAGTAATCTACTTAGTTAATGTTTAAGATTTTCTATCATTCGTAGAAGCCTTGCTGATTGGGTATTGATTTACAAGGTGTTAATAGAACGTCGTTAACGGCTAGAGATAACTTTACTTAATCAGTCTGCGTCAAGCATTGAGCGCGTATTTATTTTATTTTATTTTTTATTTTTATTTCCTTGGAAAACAAACAGTTCTTATAAATTATTTAGTATCTACTTATATATCTAAATACCTAAATACTATTTCGTGCGCATATTCGGAAAACACCAATAACGAAAAATATTTAAATATAGATAATGCGTTGCTAGAAAACAAATGTCGTGTACTCCGTTTCCATGGCGGTGGGTCGTGAGCTTGGTAACCGTGACGACAGCACTCGGCCAACTCGGCTGCCACCACTGAGCCTCGGACTATCCAGCGTCCGCTTCATTGTCAACAAGCTTGAGTCTCAATACACTCGTGTCGCTGCACCCATCTCTCTCGAATTTGGCAAAGAAATCGTCACATACGACCCAAATGTCGATGAGGGCTACGACGATTACGACGACTCTCCTCTCGGTCACCCGAGAGGAACAGTCTGGAATCGACTCGCTACAAATTTAGGAGAAGCCCTGAGTAAAAGCATCCCAAGTGTTACAATTGGGAATATTGGCGTTCTAGCATTGACAACAGGATTTTTTGCTCCGAGGATGTTCACTTATTTAGTGCTGTATCCATTTTGCAGATTAGTATTCGGGACCCTCTACCCGGCTTATGCTTCCTATAAAGCCGTACGGACGAAGAATTTAAAGGAATACGTAAGTAATGTTTTCAAGTTATTTTTTAACTCATTTATCACGGCCGGTATACCAAATTCACAACTTCGTTTGCCGACTGTTAAAGAGAAGCAATTATTGTTAGGCAACGACAAATTTTAATTCGTAGAGCTATGTTTGTGTTGAAAAACTGTGCAATTTATTGTGTGGTAGAAGTGGTCCAGTAAAGTACAACAATGGCCTTGTTACGGGTGCACGCGCACGTTTGAAACGCTTCGGTTCACGCATTGTCCTTTACCTTGTTCCCGACTTCCTATTACCAATTAGCATAGATATCTACTGTACCCGCAGTACGTATTATGGCAGCCCACATTGTTTTTCGTACTGTTTTGGAAAGTTTCGATAAATAACATTGTAGTAATGTTGAAATCAATAACGGGCTGCTAACTACTCTTGAATAAAAATCTGGTTTCTTTTTCAGGTAAAATGGATGATGTACTGGATAGTCTTCGCTTTATTCACATGCACAGAGACCTTCACGGATGTGTTCCTATCGTGGTTCCCGTTCTATTACGAAGTGAAAATAGTTCTTGTATTATGGCTACTGTCGCCGGCAACCAAGGGATCTTCCATTCTCTACAGGAAGTTTGTTCACCCCGCATTATGCAGGCGGGAACAGGTAATTACTACTTAAAGTACGGTTTAATGGCTCGTAATTAACTCATCACGCTAGTAGGTACGTGATGCAACATGTTGAATGAGGCTTGACCAATTTACTAATGAAACGTAAATTTTACTCTTAACAGCAATATGATAGGTGGGAACAACAAATTTGCTGGTGAAAAATGGGCAAATATAAAATGCCTCTGCTTACCCCTTTTAGGAAAGAGACATGATTATTATGTATGTAAAGTACTTGTCAGTATACTCGTACATTCTGTAAGACATTCATTTTGGAGTAGGTGCCTTTAGAAATGCTAGGTGATAAGATGGTAGGGAGGGATGATAAAATGTGATTCATGGCGATGGCGTCACGAATTTGTATTGTACTAATAGGTATTTACTGTGCTATGTTTATTAGTTCATTAGTACTCGCAATGCTTATCTCTAATTAATGTATGTTTGTAACATCTTTGTTTATGACATGTGGGATCTTATGTATCGGAGATGCGAATGTTAAGATGGATGTATGGTGTGACAAGAATGGATAGAGGAGAGATAAGGCTATAGGAGTAATATTTAAAGTTGCGCCATTGAACGAAAAATTGAGAAGCGAGCGGCTGCCATGGTATGGACATGTTATGAGAAGAGCGGAAAGCAATGTCGTTAAGAAGGTGCATACTATGACTGTAGAAGGTTTAGGAAGTAGAGGTAAGCCAAAGAAAAGATGAAAGAGACAAGGAGAGGAGTGACTGAAGAGATGACGTCTGACAGGGATGTGTGGAGGAGAAAGACGTACTGCGCCGACTCCAAATAATTGGAATAAGGGCAGGTAGATGATGATGTGGGATCTTATTGCATTTAAATGGACGACGCAAATATCAACTTGAATTTGTTGTCCATACAGGTATTTTCTTTGTATACATATTTTGCTCAAAGGTGTTTGTAAAACATTAGTGTCTCACAATTGTTTTGTGTGCGTGTTTCATTCTTATATCTACACAAGATGTTGAGTAAGAAACGAAATTCACATTATACTGAAAGTTGGCTTGAGAAATGCCCGAATTGAATGCTTGAATGAAAACGGTCGAAGTAAACAATCTTAATATTCGGATTATTACAAAACACGTTTAAGTAACCAAAGCACGGATTGCATTTACAAAGGATATCCCAGAGAATTTGTTCTCGAAAATTAATTACACAGGAAATCTCAAGTTCTTTGTTTAAAGCACAAACTTATCTAGCAGGGAGTAGTCTCTCTTAAGTTTAATACGCAGCGTAAGCGCAAGTTGACGTCACTATACTAATTGTTATTTTATCTCATTTCCAGGAAATAGATGAGTACATAGCGAAGGCAAAAGATCAGGGTTACCATACTGTGCTCAATCTGGGCACCAAAGGCGTAAACTATGCGACGACTGTTATCATGCAAACTGCTATAAAGGTAAGTTTTTGCAGGTCTTACAATATTATGGAAGGCATGCTTAGTTTTACCACTAAATACACGCTCATACAGCTTCAAGAAACAAATAAGGGTGTTGGTGGACTTTAACCCTTGACTACAGATTTACCTACATTTTTACATAGTTGAATAGATGTATTTTTGTGTGGTTTTGCTGTCAGTTTAAGTTGTTATAGTATTTGATTCACATAAATCTGTGTGTGGCATGTTTGATTACAGCGTGTACAAACAATAAATTTGATTTGCACTCGCTGTGGTAATTTCACTAAGCTTTCCATGTTATATTTATACATTCATCATTTGCACAAATATACAAGCAAAAGTCAACAAGCGTAGGTATGTAATAGCAGTTATCGGGCATGTCCACACTAAGACCATTTTATAAGTCCTCACACATCAATTGGATTTTAAACCCATTAGCAGCTTTAATGTCATCTTTTATAATTTTATTAACACGCTTTTTTAATTTCTCCCCTTTCCTACCCGTCTATTCCAAATGTCCTTTCCTTTGCTGCTTCACGCAGAACCTCAATCTGCCAAGCCCCGAACAAGACAGGGAGCCGCGTGCTAGACGAGCTATACCTGACCGTGACGTCACTGACGGCGGCATTTACGAAGACGTGGAGTATCAGCGGTCAGATTTACCGGGCATTGTGGAGATAATGGAATTGGATAATGAAGTCGCTGATCATTTAGGCGAAGGTGATCCTAACGACCCAGATTATGATCCTGAAGATACTGCAGCTCGCAGTCGTGGCAATGTTGTTCGCAAACATAAACCAACCAAAGACAAAGAGAAGAGAGCCCGGAGTAGGTCTAGAGGCCGCCGCACACGAAGTCAAGCTGCCCAGGAAAAGGAAATACTGGTTGACTGATCTCTACAGTACGGAAGCTCAACTGTGATCATTAGATAGTTATAGACAACGATTAGGATTATTACGTGGAATTTTATAATATCCAGTATATCATTTTTTTTGCGAATATTTTTTAATTTTTGATTTCCTAGTACTTTCAACTTTGGGACAGCCATGTTACTTTAAAAGTTTTAGGATGTGCTGAATAAAAAATAAACAGCTTAGTATTTCATTTTTTTTTAAATATTACCACTCTTTTGTCACAATACTTAGTCAATACAATATGTTGTAAAGCACACATTGTTTCTGATTACTTGAAAAAGTAACATACTAAGCGATGTCATAATATTACGATAAAATCACAATCAGTCGAAATTCACTTCTTTTAAAATATACCTTAACTTGGTTAGATGAGCTCAAAAACTTTAGTATAATAATAATTTTAGCCACCTTATACTTGTAGAGGCCATGCAGGACATAAGTCTCTTTGCTTCTGAAATTGCATTAATGCAGTTTTATGCCACCACCCAAACATATCAGTAGCTAAATGCTAAACAAACCAAAGCATAATTACAAATCTATTTTTTTATAACGTGTGACCTATTTCTCTATGACGAGGTGTCCAAAAGACCTATTTCTCTATGACGAGGTGTCCAAAAAGTTACTTATAAGACTTTGAAATGAGGACAGTTGATTTTTGGAATAGATCTGTTTTAGTTTAATATTCTAATAAACACCTACTTCTACACTTCGACGATCTAAATATAATCTATTGTAATATTAAAATACAATACATTATAAACTACTGTTAAACAAGCATGTGTTGTGTAACCGCCGACTTTGTGTATTGTGTTTACTTAAATTTTAGCTGTGTGACTGATTTAGTTTTATATTCTACAAGTTCTCAATAAATATTCTTAGTGTTTCTTACACTTTTTTTTTATTGTAAATCACATTAGCTTTGATAGTAAAAGAATTCAGCATGCGCTTTACCTCACAAAGCTTGCGTAACTAAGTGTAACACAAAAAAGTGAGTATTTTTTAACTACTATTAATTAACTTGAGTCCAACTGTCTGATTCAACAGCGTGAATTATTTTCAGCTGAACTAAGTATAAATGAGTAAATAAAAAAAGGATAGATGAATTCATCAATTCTTTTGTATTGAACTTTCAAACTAGGAGGCTGCTGATATCTCTATTTAAAACTTACATATTCTGTAAAAACAAGAATTTTGCTTAGCTGGGACGATAGCGTTTATAATCTAGGACGAATTTATGCTGATAAATGTGTGCCAATGAAGTATGTTTTTCAGCCCCTGCAAGTTAGGCTGACTAAATTGGTCTATCTAGCTATTTTGCAGCTCAATTGTAGGCTTTTAGGACCAAGAATACGACCTCCAGTTGTTCACGTTATTTACACAAACTTCCAAAAGCTTAAACGTTCATACTAAATTTGAAATGACTTCCCAGGGCGGTGGTGGGTTGGTTCAGCAAATACGCAAGAGTTATAGTCTATCAGACCTGACAGAGTGCGAGCCAATTGAAGAGAGAGGCGGGGATGAGGCCGATGACGTAATCGCGGAACCGAGACTGGTACGACGCGGAGGAAAAAGGTGACCAGAGTACCCGATTATTTTCGAACCTTTATTTGTATAAACGTGCACTAATGTGTGTACACGTTACGGTATACTTGCGCAAACCAATTTTGTACAATTATAAAATAAAAATAAAACGTAAAGAAGTATGTGTAGGAGGCATTGATTCACAGTTCTTTAAAACTTAATTTCACTGATAATAATCTACTGGACACAACTAATTCAAAACCATTTCCCATCTCCACAATTTTTGAACGGTAAAGTTGGTTACATTTTCAGTGGTTATTCAACGCGTCGTAGTGCTTCCGAGTCCAACAGTCGTTCGCCCATGTACTTCCCTGAGGTAGACGTCGACGTCAGACCGAGGCCTAGGACCGACGAACCAGATTTTAGGTCAGTATCTACTGACACACTAAGTGTAAATGTCGTCATTCTTCCCAAAGGGATAAGAAACCTTTTTATATACCCAAATATCGCCGATCTCATTGTTACTCGGACGTCTGTTTGCAGCAGGCTCCAGAGTAATTCATGGTGGAAGCCTGTAAATAATCACATCTGCAAATGGCAATATGACATATTTAATTATAATTATATACTAATATTATGAAGAGGAAAGATTTGATTTTTTTTTTAATCTGAATAGACTCCATAACCACTGAAACGATTTAGATTTGTTATTTCACTGATATGTAGCTACATTATCCCCGGTTAACAAAGGCTACTTTTTACCCCGGTAATGCGTTCCCACGGGAATCGGGAACGAGAAAAGCTAGTATTTTATATAGGTACCTAGAGATGTAAAGACTATCACGTAATCTAATTTCTACCGAATGATTCCCAGAAAAAAAGGTTTTGAACATACATATCAACACGCCTATATCCTCAAAGGCTTAGGCAGAAGTGCATTATGCACCCACACGCTAGTAATTTTGTTGGTCCCGCTGAAATAGGCGGCAAACCCATGGCCGGGCAGTATAAAAAATCCATAACTACTCGGTAATTCAAACCAAACTTTCAACATCCAGGATCACCTAAATAGAATCTGTGCAGTCCGAGCATAAGATTTTGAATGTTTGCAAATTATATAGTTCTATATTATAGTTAATATTATTTAATTCCAGTCATATAAAATCGTCGGAAGACATAAGTTCCGGCTACTCTAGCGCAGACAACAGCGCGTCTCTCACTCGTACAGCGTCAGTGGGCGCGGCGGTGCGAGTGAGAGGGCGTGCGTCGCGGACCGCCGTTACAAGTATCAAGCGACCGCCTGCTGCCGAGGTCTGGTAACATCTGTACTACAATAGTATCGAGTTACAACCTTGGAACTGCGTCGCGTGCATGGAAGCGTGTACTGAAACATTGTTCACGCATAAAGACATTGTTTCTAGTTTCCTTAGGTATAGATAATAGACTTACGGCCTCTCATTTCCAAATCAGCCAATCACCAGCTCAGTTGCGAGAATCTCATTGGTGGATTCGGAAATCTGCCTATGATAATCTTGTAAGTCTGTTTGTCTATGCGTGGACGTCCGCTGAGTGTGGACATACCTTAACTCATTTGCCTCGAAGTTCCAAATTTGTAGCTTAATAATAGTTTTAAAGTTCTTTCAAATGTTATAAACACAGCCTTTTGATAAAACAGTTAAATGTCGTAGATAGTTTTTTATTGATATTTTTTAGAAAGATGATCTTGAAACAGCATTTAGGTGAACTTAAAATTACTTAATTTCTGGTTTAATTTGATTGTAATGAATATACGATAAGTACGTTTTTTACAAGTTTAATTTTTTTTTTTTTTTACTTGTGTAGTTTAAATTCCATAAATAGAAGTTTTGTAGTGGTAGCTAGACATTGGTCTTGCGTTGAGACAACGTGACCTCGATTCCCGGTCACCCCCATGTGCCAACCTACTCCTTATTATATTCACTTGTATATTATTTAATTGTAATAAATGAAGTAAGTACATTGTCAAAAACGAGGCACATAATACGTACTGTTTTAAAAGCTTGTAAAGCCGATACAAGTAAATATATTTGACATACACATTTAATTCTTATAAATTACAATAAGTATTTGTATAAAAAAGATGATAGGTATTAGGCCAATGGTCAACATTATATGGTACTAATTTTAGGATGTAAGTTTGATTGTCTTTCATATTATGATTTTTTATATTGTAACTAATTCAAATTTGTATTCTTATCATCAAGTAAATGTGTAAAATAAAGAAAGATGTTGACCCTTACATGAGTAAATAGCTAAATAGTTGCAATAGTTTCCAATCCGAATGGTGCTGGCTGATTTAAAAAAAAATCTTAACTTTTTTTTGTGAACATGGAAATAAATACGAGTCAAAAATGTCGTATATTTGATAGTGTTCTATAACTTTGATATTAGAGTGTGTGTGTGGTCTACACGCACACACACTAATAATGTATAGGATATTATAGGACGATAAGGCGAAACATTCAAAAGCATCGACTCATAATCATAGTAGGCAGTGAACAGATAAACATAAAAGCATTTCTAGCGCTCGAAAATAACCCAATGCAGATTATGCTGTCTTCGTTAGGTCGATCAAGCCGCGAAGGTGTGTAGTTCTATTCTTGTAACCCGCCTGTCTTTTCCCTCGCTAATCATGCGATAGTTCCTATGCGTCTAGCCAATCAGGGACGTACCTACATTGATAATAGAACCAATCATTATTTGATATAAATTATGCTTTCGATAGTCGGCCCTTGGTGGAACTTATATACATTATGAAAAAACTGACTTGTTGAATTCCACAAATAATTTTATTGATAAACCTAACCGGTTTGGTCGTATGGCATCATCAGAGGTTCGTCACACAATATATGTACATTATAGTTGATTATTATTATTCAACTTCATAAATTATTTCATATAGAAAACAAAAATATATTGTGGGCCGTTTATTTTAAAGACTGATGCTTCTATGTTTTTTTTGTTTACTGTAGTGGGTCCCCTGAGAGAATGGACTAGTCGTGGACGAGTTGTTGACATAATTTTGAAGCGACGTATATATACGCTAGACGTCGTCACGACTTACCACAAGGCGGGCGGCGTAAATTTGGCGAACAAAATATTAAAAAAAGTAAAAAAATACTCTTGTATACCTACGTTTCTGTTGAACGTCAAAGATGCCTTCTCTCAGCAGCTACACTATAACTGAGTGTTTCACATTACGTTCATTCAAATAATAATTATTATTTGAATAACATAACAATAACAATAACATTTATAAACCTTGCTTATACATAATAAGTCTGTTTATTGCATTTATTAGCTAATATTTACTTTAAATTTTCTTTATTTGATATAGACTTAAGTAACTTTTTATTTAAAGGAAAACGAAGTTATCATCGAGGAGCTACACGACAACGATAGTTTAGAATATGCGAATATTCCTCCTCTTGTACAATCCTTCCCAACACCAATATATTTATCCAATACCCAACCACCTTTTATATATCAGTTTGTTGGAGAACAAATTAAACTTCTCCAGGTGTTAGGTAATGAATTTAATAACTCCATTTTTAATAGTCAAACTGATAACAATTCAGATAACTGGGACCAAAAAGAAGACGCACCTGAAGAAAATTTAATTAAAGAAAATAGTAATAGTATAAATAGACAATGTATACCTGTTTCATGTGATGAATCTGAAAATGCTAAAGTAAAAGAGGACCAAAAAGATACTTCCAACACTCCTGAAGAAACTTTAATCAATAATTCTATAAATATAAAGTGTGATGTTTCGGAAAGTGCTAAAGAAAATGATGGTGCATCTGATATTCCTGTTTTAATTGAACTTAAAGATAATAATGTCGATACGAGCGCAGTGATTCATATCGTTGAACCTGTAGTCGAAATAAATGAAGCATCAAATAACAGTCTCATACCAGAAATAAAAAGTATAATTGTAGATGACGCTGAGGATATTAAGGAACAAAATAAAGCATCAAGTAGTCTTATATCAGAAATAAAGAGTGTTGTTGTAGACGGTACTGATGAATATGACAACGAGTCTGTTGATAGCGATGACGAAGCCTCATTTGGTACTCCTGAACATTCTCCTAAAATGAAGAGAAAGTCACCTAAAGGTAAACATGGTAAGGGTAAAGCTCCATTGCCACCAGTGATCAATACAGATGATGTAGTAAAGGAAGATACTAAGTCTAAATCTGATACAGAAACCGCTTTTGATAGTACTACTTCACAAGAAAGCTTGGTTGATATTATAAACAAACTGCCTAACACTAGTATTAAGCAATCTGGATTTAAGGGTCTTCAAGTTGTTAATCCCATAGCAGAAAATAAAAGGCGGCATAAATCTAAATCACCAGTACACATTCCTAAAGGTAACACTTCTGGATTAGGAAAGCTACTACAATTGCCGAGTAAGTTAGCATTTTGGCATAAAAACGACGATAAAGCCAAGACAGATACTAAATCAACCTCATCAGGTGATCGTAGTAGGAAGTCATCCATCGAGGAATTTGTTGATGAATTTCAAAGCTGTTTTGAATTGAATGCTACTATTGCAGAGATGAAATTATTGAATGACAATGGAGATAAATCAAAAGCAGATAATCCTGATGAAGAAATTGGTCTTGATATTGATAGCGAACACATATCACAAGATATAATTGATAAGAGTGATGTTTTACAAAAACTAATAGAAGCCAAAATTGAAAGTCATCCGGAGTATAAGCGAATTTCATTACACGACGAAATACCTACTCAGTCGAAAAGCACAGACGTTTAAAAGGCTTTCCATATATCCCAAGTCCGTTTTTACTAGCAGCTGCAGTTAGGTCGGACAGTATGTTTATTTTTACTTATGTTACCAGTGTTTCTTACACGCATGTCTAGTTTAGATTTTTAAATGAATGCTATTTGTTTTTTTTTGTTAAACAACTTAAAAAGAACGTTATTGCCATCTTAAATATTTATTGTTGTTTTCAATATATTTATTGAGTGGTTTGTAAATACTCACAGATTTAATGTGTTGTTTATTTTTATTTAATTAGATTTTTTGTTTTTACTAAACCAAAATTAATATTGTAAATAAATTATGGTTGCTACTGTATCTCACTAAACAAAAAATATTAACCTTTATTTATTATAATAAAATGTGTAGTGTACTCGAGCTTTTTTGACTTTCTTTTCAATTTTATACTCCTTTTTTTTTTCAGGCAATGCTGTCGGCTTGTGCTACCATGCCTCGCGCAAAAAAGTCTAATAAAAGGAAAACTCAATAATGACTGCTCAAATAAGTAGCCAGTAGGTACATTTTTCAGTTTTCCAAACAGTAAGACTTCTTGTCTATTTGTTCTCTCTGAAAATTTTGAAAACATGGATATTAATAATCTCACAGTTGAATAGGTTAGGTATCAAAGAATATTGGCGACTATTTGCGAACGAAACTGACAGATTATGCTTGGGATAACGGTTCGTTTTATTTCCTGACAATATACAATCGCAGAAAAACTTCTAGTTAGAGCATGATGTATGTCACGGTAGGATTGTAAAAACCGTATGATTGTAGTCACAGTCCGGGTGGCCCTAAGTTTTTATTGCCATGTTCTTCTCTTACAGGATCTACCTCTAAACACTCGCATTATCACCATAATCTTTTTAGTAATAGTAGTATTAGTATTTAGCAATCTCGCAAGACTGACACAATAAATGCAATTACTTGCGATTAGAAAAGAGTGGCTGTGAGTTTTAGCTTTAGAGGTAGAGCCTATAAGAGACTAACCTGGCAATAAAATCCCAGGGTCACTTTTTTCCAATCGCCAGATATTACAATAATTCCATCAGTCATGTGAGTGTTGTTTACAATCTTACGGTTATTACAATCCTACGGTGACATTATACACTGTGAAATTATGATAATTCTGATGTTATATCACTATTGTTTGCAATTAAAAAGGACAACGCATCAAGCATCAAATGCAAAATTGTTACTTTGATACTTTATGAGGACCTAATTCTCAATAATACGACAAGTAATTAACATTTCAATATCGATTTATGCGAGGCTATCTAGGTATTACGACATTGTGTAATGATAAGGCATTTGGGCTACTTTGTGTTGCTCTGTATCACAATTAGCAATATTTTTTATTAAATTTATTTGTGAAAATCATAATTATATTTGTGGTAATATAATTATAGTTTTGCCAAAAAATGCCAAATTGACACTGAATTACTCAAAAAATTATTTTTATTAGATATATTATATTATGTATAATTGTTAGTTTTGTAATAAATAAAATTGAACTAGTCTGAATATACAGCTTCAATTGAGCTCACATTGAAATAGTGAAATTACATTAAATTACATCTCTGGCAAATTACTGAAAGTGGCAATAAAAATATGAAAAATGATGTTAGGGAGTTTAAATGAGATTCTAGCTTTCTTTCTGCAGCAGCAGTAGTAGTTTGTATAAAAGTATTCATAGTACCATAGAATAGAATAGCAAAAGAAATGCTGTGTTTTATTAATGTAATGTAATTTATTTTTAATGTATTAATTTGTGTACCATGAATGTTCCTTTTACCAAATTATTGTGGAATTTGTTGATGTTAGATTATAGTTACCATATGCAAAGTACGACGAAGAGGAATCAAAGAGGGCGCCACCATCGTTGATATACCCATGTAGTGAGAAATTAATGTTTTGGTACTTGATATAAATCGAAACACATTTCACGGTTTATAGTGCCATTTATTATAAATGTCGTTACTTTCTTATTATGTAAGTACATTTTCTTGTGTATAGCTAGTATAGCTAGGTGAAATCTGAATTAAAGTAGAGAATTTATTGATGGATTGTTGAAGTACAATTTGTGTTATGTAACCCGTGATTTTATTACCTTGTTGGGCAGGTACAAAAGTATGAATTATTTTTGTAGTACGCTGTCACATTCTGTATAATGATTTGTGTTTGAATTAATTTAAATAAATGATTACCATATTTATACAAATGTTTTTTATACTTTATAAAATACCACCAATTCTTAATCTTAAAGTATCAAATATATAGCTTCCATAATCACTTTTATATACATTATCCAGTAACTGTTTTTCTAACAGGTTTAAAGAATTTGTATCCCAGACTGTAATATAGTAAAATAATGAAAACAGCTTATAATAACTGGCTGCATCATTTGTATCTGATAACTGGATATTTGGTAAATTTTCTATGATTTCTAACAACTTTGGTTTAACAACCAAATTAAAACTTGTATTGTTCCTCACTGCAAATTTGTGAATAATATTAACTGTTTCACTAGTTACTTCTTTTTCCAACAGTATATCTGGTAGGTTTTGTAACCAACTATTGTAAGATTTAAACTCATGAAAATGTGCAAATTTCATATTTAAAGCTATTTTGCATAGCAAACTAAATATTTTTTCTTTATAGGAACCTGAAATATTTTGATTGAAATATATCAGAATGATCTTCTCAAACAGAGTACTCATAACTGAATTACTTTTAGTCCAGTTAGTGATGTTACTTGAAAATATTGTGTTCAAGATTTTTATAATAAGATCAATGATATTTCCTGTAGCATTTGGGTCCAGAGACTTTTCTAAGTAGTTAACAACAGATGTTATATCCTTGTTTTGATTCTTTACATTTATTTGAGGATTGAGTAAAATGAACAAATGAGATATTGTTAAATTTTGTTCTATCAATTTAGGATCTGAAATGGTGTCCTCAAAAGGTAAGTTGCAGACATTTCTTTGTTTAGACCGAATGTTTGTCACATATGGGAATGTGGAAACAAAATGCTGTGTATATGGGTGTCGGAATTTTTGTGAAAATATATTTTGAATGTTCGAACTGGGATTCTTTGAATTGAAATGTACAACAAGACTCCATATCAATGATATTACATCTAAAGTGTGCTTCAGTAAACAAGCTGCATCTTCGCTGACAACAGTCTCAATATTTTTCTGTGCATTTACATTTGGACTAACTTCCAACCAAGTTTCAAACAATAATGGCATAAGGGTTTCTGCATACACTTTGAACTTTTCTACTTCATCTAATGGCACAGTATCGATTAAATTCTTTGAAGAAAAGCAAGATAATTGACATGTTTGTATGTAAGTTGGATGGGAAAGAGAATAGTAATTCATTTTTGTATTGTCAAATGTTTTTGTTGACTCATTCACTTGCTGCTTACTATTACTTATATTATTATACTTGACAAATTGACTTAAATAGTCTTTTAAACGATGCAACACTTTGACTCTCCACTTAACACTAGTCATTTGACTGCCCAAGTTGACAGTCAGGGTCCTCCCAGGTTTTGAATCGACACGCAGTTTTGAAATCATATCCAGGAAATTGGGAATAATTTTGTAGAAATCTTGAGCTACTTTTCTTGGTGTGCAAAGTAGTAACGTATCGAGAAATAACAGAGAGTCCTCTTGTATTCTGGCATCAACGTGTGTCATAGCACTTCTCAAATAAGTGCATAGTATATCAAAAAAGGGATCAATTCTTCCATTATTTGTATTTGACAGCATCAAGTGTAACACCTTTAATGCTTCAAGGCGTACCTGAAAACAAATGAGACTAACATAATATGGAAAATTTATTGAATAGGTACATACAATTAATATTTACAGTCATAAAAAATTTTAATCTAAATTAAAAACTAGGTACAATAGAAAATGAAATTAATACTATAATAACGAGATATTATAAATAATGGTATACCTTTCGTTAACATAATATATTATGTAATCCTAAAATGTTTTGGCACAATGAATTTGGCATACTTTTTTTGGCATAATTATACTTGGTCATAATTGATTTTTAGCAGTATATGTACTGTGGAATAATTATATTTAGGTCTAATATATTTATGCATAGTTAAAAGGCATAGTGTACAGTCGCCTAATAGTATATATTACTAAAATTGAATAGGTATAAATTAATGAAATGAATGAAAAATAAAAAAGTAACTAACCAGTATTTCCTGTATTATATAGTGTCAAAGTAGGTTTAGGTGCGGCGGGTAACTATGTAAAATAATTAAGCCGCCTCTTAATAATTTTACATAGTTACTTATTCTGCGTAAGATGATTATGACTATATTCATTATAGTTTGATATGTTTATGCTTTTATAAAGCTATGCTTATAAATTTTATACTTAAATATGATTATGCTAATTTTATTTATGATTAAGACAAATATGCTAAATTTGTTATGGATAAAATAATTATGCATAAATATCTTTTTATGCAAATGGATAGTGAACCATAAATAATTACTTAATACATTATGTCTGAGGATACTGGACAGATTTTGCAGTTTTCACGGTTGGTCAGTTGATGTTAATTTTATGCTGAGAGCAGCAGCAGCTGAATCGAGTAAGAGGACATAACCTATAACAACCTGTATTTTGTACTTACATTCTTCTCAATATTTAAAACCAGTGGTGTGACACCATGAACAAGTTCACCCAGATTGTGTTCTAACACACCAGCATGAGAAACGATGACTTCCTTGAGACCATTAAGGCTATCAATTCGAGAGGCAGTATTAAAATGGTTAAGTCGAGATAGCAATTCTTTAACGTTTAATTTTCTCGTCGACAGTGCTTCAGCCGCACTATGCTGTTTCAGTTGTTCTTTAATGACAATCTTCTTGACTTTAAAATTAGTTTTGGTTACATTAGTGCCTTTCGGGAGATCCTTCTTATTCTTGAGTTTAGTTTTAGATTTTTCAGATTTTAAGAATTTTTGATAACGTGTTGCGCCTGTTTTTGGCATTTTGATATTCGCAATAAAATATAAATGAATGAATATATAACGAACTAATATAATAGTTCTAAACAATCCTACGCCACAAAACACGCCTTAAAGTTAACAGCAACAATTTTAAACAAAATGCGAAACTTTTTGACCCGATACCGATGGTGGTCTGTCTGTGTCTCTGCTGCAAAGAGAATACAATACTGCGAAGACTCTGCTCTGAATTTTTTTAGGTTATAATCACAGATCAATCAAATAGAGATACTACCACAGATCTAATAGAGATACTACATACGTATTATAATATAGGTAATAAAGTAATAATAAATAATATTTAGAAGACAGCTGTTCTTTTTAATTTTTAATCATTTCTGGCATGGCAAGGCATACGACGTGGTTGGTTATGTTAGGTTTTACTGATTCCTATTATTTTAATATATTTAATTCATTGTCCTTGCAACACCGAAGCGAGAAGTAATGTGATGGGAGTAAAAAGATGGGAGGGCAGATAAATATAAAAACGCACTGTTAATGTCTGCCGACTCCCACCATTGAGACTTTGATAAAGGGTGTGTTGTAGTAAGATCGGGGCAGTTCCTGTTCAGTTTAGACTACGAATTTCCAAGTGTTATTCACAAATTATTACCATAGGTATGTATGTAATAGGTATATAAGACAGTTTGGCTACTTGATGTGACGGATCGACAAACAGTCGATCCGTGAGGATTGCTTCTGTATTATTTAAGTTTACTGTTTTGTATATTGTGTATTGTTTTTTTTTTTTTTTTTTTTTTTTTTTTTTTATATTTGGTTCGCCAAATTGACGCCGCCCGCCTGGTGGTAAGTCGTGACGACGTCTAGCGATTGTGGGCCACTCTCACAGCACACATTACTATTGAGAGTGGCCCTCAACTTGACGACTTACTGATGTGCCTCTTCACGCTCCGCTTAAAGAACCCAGGATTATATGTGGGAGGAAACACGTGCACAGGCAGGGCGTTCCAGGCCACTATCGTTCGGCAGAGAAACGAACGTTTAAAACGTTCGGTTCTCGCGAACATGCTATCCACTGTGTGGGGGTGGCATCTCTGCCCGGCACGAGTCGTTCGGGATCGGAAGGAAGAGGGTGGGATCAGATTGAAGAGCTCTTCAGAACACTCGCCGTGGTAAATACGGTAGAATGCGGCCAAGGAAGCTATTGTTCGGCGCTGAGCTAGCGGCTCAAGGCTTCCCGTTACCTCCGGACAACCAATAATACGGATAGCCCGTCGCTGCATAGCGTCGAGAGCGTCCAGCAGATACTTCGCGGAGCCGTCCCAGAGGTGAGAGCAGTATTCGACGCAGGGTCTAATCTGCGTCTTGTACAGCAGACACCTCTGGTCCGGTGTAAATATTGTTACTATGATTAAATACTTGTAAGATATTATAATAATATGACCCTACCGAGTTTCTAGCCCTTCTTCTCGGAATGTGGTAATCGAACGGGTGGATTACGAATAAATATAAAGTATAACCTTACAGACGGAGTTTTATTACAGTTAAATCAATGGATATAAAGTTTAATTGTAGCCGTAGCAAGGTTTGTCTCGGCAATTTCTTAAAAGGGTGGCGTAGTTTTAGTACGTGGTGTTAGAACATCACTAATGCATTGACCAACACTAGGAGAATACAGTTGTCTATGGATATACAATGGCGTTTTACTTGTTCAGTTACCTAAAACCTTTATTACAATATTACACCTAGTTAGTTACTGTTAAATACACAACAGAAATTGGCGACGAGAATGGCAGACATCAAAATAGTGTTGGAGCAATTAGCCATCGCGATACAAGGATTAACTGTTCAACAGCCAAATCCAGCGGCAGGATTGACGTTGCAAAATTTTGATGAAACAAATGAAAGTTTCGACTCGTACATACAAAGACTCGAAAATTACATACAGCTGAAAGAAATTACACAAGAAAAAACAAAAGTACAAATGTTTTTAACATGTATTGGACCTAAATACTACCAGGTGGTCAAAAATATAACCTCGCCTACAAAGCCGGAAGACAAAAAGTATGAAGAACTTATAACCTCACTAAAGAACCATGTGTCTCCAAAACCAAGTGAAATTGCACAACAAAACAAATTTTGTTTACGCGTACAAAAAGAAAACGAGAATTTAGCCAATTACGTGGCGGATCTCAAGGCCATTGGGTCGAAATGCAATTTCATATGCAAAGATTGCAAGAAATCTACATTCGAGACACACATGCGAGTACAATTTATACGTGGTTTGAAGTCTCAGGAAATTAAAGAACGTTTACTACAAGAAACGGCAGAGGAATTTACAGAAATTTACAAAATGGCAATTAATATTGAATTATCCAAGTCGGAAAGTGAACAGATGCAAAATGAAAAATACAATGTTAATAAAGTGTCCTCTAAGAGAAATTATCCATCTTATAAAGTGAACCAAAGGTACAGTACAAAGAATAAATTAAATAAAAATTACAATAATCATAGTACACAGAAAAAACGAAACAATAACTTCAATATTTCAACTAAAAAACAGTACAACAATAATACAAAGGAAACTAAATGCTACCGATGTGGTAATAAGAACCACCTTGCCAATGAGTGCCGTAACAAGAATTTATTCTGCAATAACTGTAAACGGGCTGGACATCTAGCTACAGTATGTTTCAAAAAGGAGATAAAACAACTGGATGTGACATTGACCGATTCAGAAAAAGAAGAGGGAGAAATTTATGAGATATTTAAAGTCTTACCCGTGCCGTATAAAAATAAAAAGTTTTTAACAGAAATTCAAATATACAAGAAAATACATACACTGGAGATTGATACAGGGGCAGCAGTTACTATATGTTCTGAAGAATTTTATAGGAAGAATATCCAAGATTTACCACTTACACCAACGACAGTGAGACTAAGGACTTATACGGGTGAAATTATACAACCAAATGGAATATGTCAAGTACCTGTTATATACAAAAATAATAAACAAATAATGAGGCTATTTGTGATAAAAGGACATGCAGAACCTGTAATTGGAAGAGAATGGATAGTGAAAATGAACATTCAAATACAAGTACCAGAAAATGTAAATAAAATATATACAGTTACAAACTATGAGCAAAGACTTAAGAATTTATTTTATAAATACAAAGATCTATTTGGAGATGACTTAGGAAAAATTACAAACCTTAAATGCTCATTCCAATTAAAAGAAAATACAAAACCTGTTTACATCAAGCCAAGACCTGTTCCATTCGCTTTAAAAGATAAAATTGAAGAGGAAATAGACAGATTAGAGAAGAAAAATATTATTTCAAAAGTAACATACTCACAGTGGGGAACACCCATAGTACCTGCAATAAAACCTAATGGACGAGAGCAACCAGTAGCTTTTGCATCACGATCTCTATCAAAAGCTGAACAGAATTATAGCCAACTGGACAAGGAAGCAGCAGCTCTCATATGGGGACTGAAGAAGTTTTTTCAATACTGCTATGGACGAAAAATTACACTTGTTTTAGACAATCAACCTCTTGCTAGAATTCTACACCCGGATAAAGCTATACCCTCTACTACAGCTTTAAGACTTACACATTATGCGAACTTCCTAGCGGGATTTAATTATGATATACAAGTGAAGAAAACTGAACAACATGCAAATGCAGATTATTTCTCAAGGATACCTGTGAAAGAAACTACTTCTACAAATAACAAGACGAACATGAAAATTACATCTACAAACAAATATGAAGATGAACTTACAGATGACGATTCATTCTATTTGAGCCAAGTACAAATGTTACCAGTTACACTGAAAATGATACGTAAGACTTCTACAAAGGATCCTGATTGTGTTCAACTTTACAATGAGATACAATCTGGAAAGAGTAACAACCGAACCTTACATGAATACTCATTACAAGACGTATGCATTTTCAAGGGAATTCGAGTGATGATTCCTAAAGAACTACAACCTCAAATATTACAGGAGTTACATACTTCACATGTTGGAATCGTTAAAATGAAGGCTTTAGCAAGGAGCTATGTATGGTGGAAAAACATAGATAAAGATATAGAAGATATGGTGAAGAAATGTAACAATTGCTGTATGATACAGAAAAACCCTACTAAAGTACCTACTCATTCATGGGAATACCCAAAAGAACCATGGACTAGAATACATGTAGACTATGCTGGACCATACCTTAATACCAATTTCCTAATAGTAGTAGATGCTTATACGAAATGGCTGTAAGTGATACCAACACAAAATACAAATTCAACAGCAACAATTAAGATACTGAGAAAATTATTTACAACATATGGATTACCTACAATAGCAGTATCAGATAATGGAAGACAATTTGTTTCAAGAGAAATGTTGGAATTTCTAAATGAAAATGGAGTACAATCCAAATTTACAGCACCGTATCACCCAGCAACCAACGGACAAGCAGAACGATATGTTCAAACATTTAAAAATAAGCTAAAAGCTATGTCTGATGAAAAAGGAACACTAGAGGAAAAACTGTGTAGATTCCTAATGCAATACAGGAAGACAGTAAATTCAACTACAGGACTCAGCCCTGCGGAAATGATGTTCAAGAGACTATACCGGACAAGAATAGATCTTGTAAAGAGAGACATATGCTCTGAAATGAATACAAAGGATACAACGGACAGACAGACTAATAAAGAATTTAGTAAAGGAGAGAAAGTTATATCAAGATGCTACAATGCACAAGATAAATGGAAATTAGGAGTGATCACTGCTAGAAAAGGTAAACTACACTATGAAGTTATGATAGATGGACAACTACAAATGAGACATATAGATCAACTGAGAAAGACAGGCAATATTAACAACCAGAGAGAAGAAATACAAGTGGAGATGAGAGATGAAGAATCACTATATGAGGAGATAATACCTGAAACGACAATAGAAAATAAAGAAGATACAATGAATAGTAAACATACTACACCCAGTGATTTAGTACAGACACCTAAAGCAAAAGAGAATCCTACAACTACTGAGACAGACAGGAATCAACCTATTGAACCTGAAAGAGATAATAACGAGATACAGGAACAATCATATTTTACATCCAACAAGGAGCCTACACCAAAGCATGCAATTACAAACATACCAGTACAACAAGACAACTAAAACTGGGTTTAGGACAGGTCACAGCACTGTGACGGCACTTCTTAAGGTGACCGACGACATACGTTGGGCCATGGAGAGTAGATCTCTTACGGTATTGGTGCTACTGGACTTCAGTAGTGCCTTTAACTCGGTAGACTTTGACATTCTCCTTGGTATCCTTAAGTCGTTGAATTGTTCCATGGAGGCTGTGACCTGGTTTAAATCCTATCTTCAGGGCCGCTCGCAGTGTGTTCGCTACAATGACGCTCAGTCTGACTGGGGCAATCTCACTGCGGGCGTGCCCCAAGGTGGCGTACTCTCTCCTCTTTTGTTCTCCATTTTTATCAACTCAGCAGTTAGAGTCATTTCTTCCAACTTCCATCTGTATGCAGACGACCTACAGCTGTATAGGCACTTTACCCTCAACGAGTATCGGACTGCCATCGCTGTCATGAATCATGACTTGAGTGCCATCAGCCTATGGGCAAGGTCATACGGCCTCCACATAAATCCCACTAAATCTCAGGCCATGGTAATTGGCAGTCGGCAGATGTTGGCAGGGCTGGATATGGCATCTCTTCCAGCTATCGTGCTGGATGATATCCCTATCAAATACACCAATGCCGCTAAGAACTTGGGAGTTATTATCGACAACAACTTGTCCTGGGGCTCTCATATTAACGAGGTCAGCAAGAAGGTCCACTTCACCTTTCATACACTTAAATGTCTCCAGAGTTTCTTGCCCCACGATACTAAAATCTCGCTGGCCCAAACACTAATCGTGCCGATCTTGGACTACGCGGACGCTTGCTGCCTGGATGCTACAGAGGAGCTCTTAAACAAACTTGAGCGGTTGCAAAACTTAGGTATCCGATTTATTTTTAACTTACGTAAGTATGATCACGTCTCAAAATTTCGCAAGGAACTCAAGTGGCTCCCAATCCGTCTTCGTAGAAATACTCGGTTATTATGTCTCCTCTTCAATGTCCTACACAATCCCTCATATCCTTCCTACCTGCGGGAGCGGTTCACACTGATGCGTGCATCAGATGAATCGTGCCGGCCTCACCTCTACTACCGCCTCAATTGTCCTTCCCACAAATCTGACTTCTTCTCCTACTCTTTCTCCGTTCATGCCGTCAGACTGTGGAACGCTCTTCCAACCGATATAAGGAACTGCAGAACTGTGTCTGGCTTCAAGAAGAGAGTCAAGGAACACTATCTCGCTTCCTTACCTTAATTATTGTACGTCTATGTATGTTTATATATCTTTTTATGTATGTATTTGTGTATTTATGTAGATATAGTTTATGTAAGTTTATTAACCTGCACACACATCAGGACCTGTTTGCATCACGATCTCCTCTCTTAGGCCCACTGGAAGAGATCTCTTTAGAGATAAGTGGCGCCATTGTATACATGTTTAGTTTGTATCCATTTACTGTTTTATTTACTGTGTGTACAAAAATAAATTAAAAAAAAAAAAAAAAAAAAAAAAAGAAACACCTGTGATAAGGGAAACACCTACTTTAAGAAAATCTACAAGAATTCGAAAACCACCCAATCGTTTGGATATGTAAATTATTTTAATTCTGTATGTACTTACTTTAATAATGCTTACTTACCTAATTATTTTATTTAATGTTGCTTGTGCCATACCTACCTACTTTTGAATTATATAGCGTGGGAGAGTGTTAGAACATCACTAATGCATTGACCAACACTAGGAGAATACAGTTGTCTATGGATATACAATGGCGTTTTACTTGTTCAGTTACCTAAAACCTTTATTACAATATTACACCTAGTTAGTTACTGTTAAATACACAACACGTTGGCCATGTGGTAACTGAGGACTTTAAAGTCGATGCGGACATAGAGCGGGAAAGAAGAACGATGGCGGTCGGCTGTAATAGTATGTTGCCTCGTAGATTTGCACGATGTGTAGCAGTGACGTTAAAGCATTGAGTTTCCATATTATATAGAGGGAGAGTGTCACCAGATTTTTTTCCTTCTGTATCCGTGGTCAGATAGCATTCTTAGATCAGTCTAACCATGTTAAATGATGTTGAGGCAACTTTTAATTTATACATTTGCAGGTCTATCATATTTAGCCCAACGTCCGGTAAACACGTATGATTTTTCGACTTCACTATATTGGTATCCTTTAATTATGAAACAAAAAATTTAAAATTTGATCTCAAGAAATAGATCCCTGAAGGCTCTTATCAAGTGACAAAACAATAAACTGTCTTCAATATACTGTTAATCTTTTTAAAAGTAGGTACCTACTTATCTTTGGCTATTGAAATCTGGCCAAGGACATAAAAGAGTGGACGTGGTTAGATTGATCTGTCAATGGACACAAAAAAGTGGACGTGGTTATACTGATCTGACAATGTACATATTGAAATCTGACCAAGGACATAAACAAGTGGACGTGGTTAGACTGATCTGACAATGGACACAAAAGAGTGGACGTGGTTAGACTGATCTAACAATGCTATCTGACCACGGATACAGAAGGATTTTTTTGAAGCGAATTCGAAATAGGTACTACACTTGGGGCGTCACATTACATTAACAGATCGTCTGTCTGGGTGCAAAGGGGCTCTACCAACATCTATAGGGCCCCAGCGACCTCACCTGCTAGTGGCGCACCTGCTGATAAACGGACGAGGCTCGTTAATTTACGGTACCTATGGAGTGGCTTCGGCCCCTACGTGGGTACCAGGTGGTACAACAGTGTTGGTCCGGGGGGGTACCACCGTGCAGCTGTGCTAAAGCCCCCCAAGTAACCCAGCCCAGGCTGGGTTGCGTTAGGGGTTCAGCAGCTGCACCGCCGGGCCCGGGGCGATGTATGGTGCAGCAGGCATGGGACCAGTGGGGGCGAAACGGAGTCTAGTATGGGTGGTGTGGGTCGATTCGCCGGCCAGGGAGACCCTTAGCAACGGCGTTGCCGCGGCCGCCCGCAACACAGTCATGGGGCCCGCCTGGGGCCAACCACCCCAGGAGGCTGCCCCACATGTTGCGCATAATCCTGATGTGGGATCGCCGCTCCGGGTGGTAACCGGTGTGGGGTAGCGGCGGCCTTGCATCAGAGGGGTTTGGGAGCCCTTCCGTCCGGCGAGTCGGCTCTGACCTAACCACACGGTTCTAGACAAAGCTAGCCCCTGCGCTTTGTCACTTACTGCTGCACCAAATGTCGCCCTGTTTTCACGCTTCTTCTTCAAAATCTACAATGGCAGTGCAACAAAAAAGAAATAAACGCTACACAGCGGCCCTAGGAAACCCCACAACTTCACATTTCGAGGTGGAGTTCACTAACGTCCGTGGACTCCATGCGAACCTCGATACCGTCCACCACCACCTTGAGACGGCACGGCCCGCTGTGATGTTCCTCACGGAGACACAAATACGCCGCCCTGACGACACGTCTTACCTGTGTTTCCCCGGCTATGTCATCGAGGAACAATTTCGAGAAAAAGCCGGGGTGTGCGTGTTCGTTAGGGCGGATGTTTGCTGCCGCCGGTTGCGCTGCCTAGAGAACCCCTCCAATTCCGTCCTTTGGCTGCACGTGGACCATGGCTCTATGAGCCAGATCTACGTGTGCGTCTACCGATCCCACACAGGGGATTCTGAGACAACAAAGCTCTTCCAGTACCTCAGCGAGACGGCTGATGAAGCGCAGGTGCGGTTCCCGAACGCTGACCTAGTATTTCTGGGGGACTTCAATGGCCATCACATTGAATGGCTGGGGTCCCTCAAGACTGATCATGTGGGTAGAGCCGCCCATGCGTTCGCTCTCTCCCACGGTCTGACCCAGATGGTATGCGGGATCACCCGGATACCAGACAGGTCAGATCACGCGCCCGCTCTGCTGGATCTACTGCTGACGGGTCGCCCAGCCCAGTACAGTGTTTCGGTAGGAGCCCCACTGGGTAGTTCCGACCACTGTGTTGTTCACGCTGGCATGAAGGTGTCACCTCCTGCACGTCCTGTACAAACGTCACGACGACTATGGCACTACTCGTCAGCGGATTGGGACGGTCTAAGCGATTATTATGCGTCCGTCCCCTGGAGCCAGCGCTGCTTTGTAGGAAAGGCTCCTTCGGATAGTGCTTCTGCTATTGCTGGCGAGATCAGTTTAGGGATGGATTATTACATCCCTTTCACTGATGTCGCCAGTCGGATACTGAGAGCCCGTCCCTGGTTCGGGCGAGATTGTGCCAAAGCTGTTCGACAAAAACAGTCGGCATATCGCGCCTGGATCAGGGCCCGGGCTGTGCGCGACCCAAACGTGGGCCACCTCAAAGCAGCGTACAACCGGGCCACAAAGTCGAGTAAGAGGGCCTTTAAGAGAGCGGATGCCCAGCGCGTCGCGCGGCTTGGTCAGGAGCTCACTTCCCATCACACGGGCAGCCGTGGATTCTGGCAACTGGCCAAAGCCGTGCAATCTAACTTTTGTCAGCCCTCGCTGCCACCGCTGCGTTACCCAGATGGAACACTGGCTCACAAAGCCCAAGAGAAAGCGGATATGCTCGCAGACCTCTTTGCGGCTAATTCTCGGGTCGACGACCGTGGCCTGCAGCCCCCCGCCATCGCCAACTGTGGCCACACAATGCCTGATATTGTTATCAGGCAATGTGATGTACGGGCAGTGCTGCGGTCACTCGACACGCGGAAAGCCAGTGGCCCTGATGGCATTCCGGCGGTGGTGCTACGAAAATGTGCAGCTGAGTTGTCTCCAGTATTAACGCGTCTGTACCGCCTGTCATACTCTTCAGAGCTCGTGCCGGAGGTCTGGAAGGAGGCGAACGTACAATCGATCCCCAAGAAAGGGGATCGGTCCGATCCAGGCAACTATCGACCCATAGCTGTCACCTCAGTCATTTGCAAGGTGCTTGAGCTCCTTATAAATAAGCAGCTCATGCAATTCCTAGAGGATCACTCGCTAATCAATGATCGACAATACGGCTTCAGGCCAAAGCGATCAACGGGTGATCTTCTGGCATTCGTAACGCATGTCTGGGGTGGGGCTATGGAAAGGCACGGCGAGTCCTTGGCTATTAGCCTGGACATCGCCAAAGCCTTCGATAGGGTCTGGCATGCTTCGCTCCTTTCCAAGCTTCCGGCATATGGTCTACCTCCTCAACTGTGCAGCTGGATTGCCAGCTTTTTAAACGAGCGCCGAGTGCGGGTCCTCTGCGATGGCCAGGCTTCTCGCTTCTTGCAAGTGAATGCCGGGGTACCGCAGGGGTCCGTACTATCACCAACTCTCTTTCTTCTGCATATCAATGATATGCTATCCCTCGGGAACATTCATTGCTATGCAGATGACAGCACACTGCACGGGAGTTACTCGGTTCGTCCGACGGCGGGGCGATCTGAGATTGAGGAGGAGAGACGACGACTCGTGGCTGATCTCGACCGTAACCTCGACAGTATCTCTCAATGGGGTACCGAGAACCTGGTCGAGTTAAATGCCCGCAAAACACAGGCGTGTGCATTTACTGCGAAGAAATCCCCTTTCCTTCCCCTACCCTCTCTTCAGAATGCATTATTACCAATGAAGGACAACCTTGATATCCTTGGCATAGACGTTCGTCGAGAGCTCAATAATAAAAACTACATCGAAAGATGTATAGGGCTAGCTACGCGGAAACTAGGAATACTGAATAAGGTAAAGAGATTCTTTACACCGGACCAGAGGTGTCTGTTGTACAAGACGCAGATTAGACCCTGCGTCGAATATTGCTCTCACCTCTGGGACGGCTCCGCGAAGTATCTGCTGGACGCTCTCGACGCTATGCAGCGACGGGCTATCCGTATTATAGGTTGTCCGGAGGTAACGGGAAGCCTTGAGCCGCTAGCTCAGCGCCGAACAATAGCTTCCTTGGCCGCATTCTACCGTATTTACCACGGCGAGTGTTCTGAAGAGCTCTTCAATCTGATCCCACCCTCTTCCTTTCGATCCCGAACGACTCGTGCCGGGCAGGGATGCCACCCCCACACAGTGGATAGCATGTTCGCGAGAACCGAACGTTTTAAACGTTCGTTTCTCTGCCGAACGATAGTGGCCTGGAACGCCTGTGCACGTGTTTCCTCCCACATATAATCCTGGGTTCTTTAAGCGGAGCGTGAAGAGGCACATCAGTAGGTCGTCAAGTTGAGGGCACTCTCAATAGTAATGTGTGCTGTGAGGGTGGCCCACAATCGCTAGACGTCGTCACGACTTACCACCAGGCGGGCGGCGTCAATTTGGCGAACCAAATATAAAAAAAAAAAAAAAAAAAAAGCTGGCGCGTCAACAACAAGATCAAAAACAACACGTCAAAAACAAGATATCACAACAATAACTACAACAATAATTAGTTCCATTTTTTGCCACGCAACCACTTCTTCTTTGTTTAAAAACGTGGCTCCATCGATGTTTATCGATGATTTCGCCAATGTCAAGGTAATGCTTGATTTTTCCCCACAAAGAATAACTAGTTACTCTGAACTAGTTCGCGGTGCGGGACAAGGAAACGTTGTTGTGTGTGTGTGTTCAAATACAACCCCAGAAAAAATTCTGACAGAAGTTAACGATCACGCTTTGCACATTAGCTCAAAAGTTAGTTACAGCAAGTACATAAGCATAGACAGCTGGCAACAGGAAATTCTACGTACTAATAATTTATTTAATATTGTCCACTTGAACATTAAATCGTTACGAAAGTATTTTAATCAGTTACAAGTAATATGAGATATTGTTGTGCTTAGAGATTAATATAAAACAGGAAGTGCCGCTATATAATATTGAAGGATATGATACTTATATAAACACTAGAGAAACTAGAAAAGGAGGAGGGCTATTGTTATATATTAAAACTCATTAAATTTACTGCAAATTCAATGAGCTCCAGTTGCTGTGAAATTTTGCATGGGCAATTACTCGACGACGGAAGGAAATTTACAGGCCACCAAAAACAGATAAACATAGATTGACTTGTTGAAAGGCAGTTGTGGCTTAACGAACCTGTATATAACATAAACAACATAAGCGAGTTAGGATAGGAGTACTGAATTAGGGATATAACGCGAGAGGAACTATACAATGGCGAAGTGACGCGGTCTTGTATGGACCATATCTGGTTTCGTACCCAGTATAGTGCACAAGCGTAGGTGTTAACGTGTAAGATATCAGATCATTATTTGATCGGTTTGAGTCTGGACAGTGTAACAGTCTCCGAGCAGTGCCCGCCGTAAGTTAACAGTTATAAGCAGTAAAAAGGTTACAGCTACGTTGGACAGTATCTCATGGATGGATCTAATGGACACACACACTAGTTTATCAATACTTATTTGCTGCACAATCAGTAATTTTGCTTAGGGGAGGGAATTTTTTATTAGTACAAAGCGAAGTCTTTTTGATTAGCAGTTAAACACTACCCATACTATAATGCTTGATAGTTCCCGGCACGGAAGAATTAGTTACTCCGAACCCGGAGTAGTTCCCGGTGTAGAGCAAGTAGGTAAACGTTGTTATTGCAAATATTATTATATATTTTTTTTAAGAAAAACAATTTACATAATTATGTACAAAAAATATTTACACTACAAAATGTCGTCTAAAAACTTCTTCCGCGTCATTGCTGACTGGGAAGGTTCCCAGAATGCTGGCTGTGTTGCCACGTTGGATGGCGATACTAGAGCTGTTCACATCATTCGGACAAGCCATAGACTATAGAATTTTCGATCCAGTGTAGGGAATTCCATTGTTCCGTTCACACCTGTCGGACAACTTTAGACCGAATGACTTGTAGTCTATGGAAGTCCGATGGCGAACGCGGTAAAACTTTTTAAATGATTGAAACAAGTCTTTTAAGCCCAGAAATCATTCATTCTCTGATTTATAAGTTAGGTACAAGTCTTTACGTCCATTTTATTTATTTATTGGTTGGTTGGTATTGGCTAGGCTCCACACAATCAAAAACAATAATCTGTCAGTCAGTGTCCAGTGACGTATGTAGAATTGTAGACAGATAAAATATTTAAAAATTAAAATCCTTATGGTAGATGCCGAACTCGAAGAACTATTAGTAGAATGTGTGATAGTGCGCACTGTACTCTACGACCAAACATGCGGAGATTATAACAGATAATGCATTGAAAGAGCAGTTTTGGCGTGCAATAGGCGCTCATACAAATTTATCACGTACTGACGTACCTACATAGTAGTCTTTTGTGACAGTATAGAATACATACATTATTTTAGCATCAGAAATTAGAGAGATTAATGTGACAATGCGCCAGCATTCTGAGCATTCGTTCAACGTGGTGCCTTTGCATGCATAGTGCCACTACTTGTACTGTGTTTTCTTTCTCACTGTTGTAAATTAATCGATAATAATGGAATAATGTATGGACGGTCATACACTTCTGTCTTCTAATACCATATTCTGGGAACTTTTATACGATTTTTTAATATTATGAATAGTCCCATTATCCATTATATTAGTCCAGGGTTGTCTACGGAAAGTGCAATACTTTCATTAAAGCACACCGTCAAATACTGTATACAGATAGAAAAACACCAGTCTATGCTTGTTTCCTGAACCTTTCTAAAGCCTTTGACCTGGTTTCTTACAATGTCTTGTGGAGGAAGCTTCGGGACGTCGCCGGGGTTCCTGATACGTTGATATCAGCATTCTCATTTTGGTATGACAACCAGAGGAACTTTGTTAAATGGTCAAATACACTGTCTGATCCATATGTTTTGTAAATTTGTACAATTAAGAATAAAAAAAACTAGTACTTACCTAGTTTTTATGTTAGTCAGAGCCTTATCCTTTCATCTGTAGGTATTTTGGGCACTCTTTAACGTTTCACTTAAATTTCTCTGTTTCATCTCTTTCCTAGATGATTCATCTTCTCTATGCAAGCGAAGATAGAATAGCGAAGGAATTTCCAAAATTTGAAATTTTACGTAGAACCGATAAAATGAGCACTCGTTCGTTTGGTCTAAAAGTCTAAACTCACCTTTAAATACAAGTAGTTGGAGTTTGGGTGTTTTTATTCAGTAAATTGTTTATTTACACGTGTATGGAGGACATATAAGAGTTTTGGTCCATGCGACAACTCCATATTCAGTGTATAACAATTTAGAAAAGCTTTTTTTTGGGATCCCCAGCCAAGTTTTAAAGTTTTAACCCAACCAAAAACTATTTAGGTTGGTCACACTCTTGAAGAACTTGGTCACACTGTTAGTTCACCCATTCATTCAATCGGTCCTAATCGGACAGTGTGATAGCCCGTTCACATCTGTCGGACAGAGTTTTCTTGTCTATGCGCACATGCGACATCCGAACGATGTGTACAGCGCTTTATTCTTTGGGCCAGAAAATTCTTCTGGTCCTATATATTATATTATATTGCAAATGAGCGTTCTGGGTTTTTGCCCACCGCCCGCCGCTAGAGGTATAACTAGCTATTAACCATGCACTCGCAAAATACCCAATACAGCGGTATGGTCAAAAGACCCTAGAAGAGTGCGAATGAAAAAAAAGTCAATGTCAACAGTCAAAATAAATTGTCAAACCAATATTACTTTGCTCTTGTGTCACTGTCAAAGTGTCAAACTATTCAAACCAACACGCGTGGTACCATATGTGTTGAGTGCAGTGTGCGTGATTATATTATTTATTTACTAATAATAAGCTTCATTAACAAAGCATAAAAGGTAAATACAAAGATGAAGATTAAAAAGCAGCATCGGAAGAAAAAATATCTTCATAAACTTAACAGGAAGAGAATGCACATCAAACAAAAGAATACTGGTGATGTACTTTGGTGAGTTAAAATTGAGCATTATTATTATTAGACCAGATAAAAACAGTGCATGTTTCAACTTTGTTAACCTTTCAGTAAACCAATCAAAGATTGTTGGGATTTTAAGAAGTCGACCTTGCGCAATCTAACGGATATGGGGCTTGCCAATGATCCTAATAAAGCGATTAAAATACCTAATTTCAAAGAAGAAAAAATAAAATTAGCCAAGCAGATCGTAAAAGATGATAGTAGTCATGAGAGTGAAGAAGAAATTATGAAGCTTCCACCAAAAAAAGAGGTTGTTGCCATTTTGGAGAAAGAAGCTAAGGCTCCTAGACAACGACGTTTCATGTAAGTATACTCATAAACCATATTTTTAAATATTATAAAATACAAAAATTAATTATGTCCGTATAATGTTAGAAATGCATAATGATATAAACACATAATGTTCTTTAGAATAAAACTAAAATCACAACCATGAACCTAATGCTTATCGAGAACAGGTAAGTTTTTCATTTTTACTGTCTACTTGTTTGATTATAATTCATACAAAAACAAACATGTTCGTGGCTCATGGATGGCCCAAGGGCCACCCTCGCCGCACCTTAACCTATTCCAATCGAGTAATTCGCAAATTATAATAAATAACCAATTATGACCTTTTATATTAATGGCTCATAATTAATTGACGAATAAACATGCCTTTAAAATTTATGTAACTCCTTCTTATGGCAAAACATATTAAACTAAATGATAGTTATGCTAACATTTGCATTATGCCAAAGGATAATCCTTTGGCATAATGCAAAGTTGCAGTATGCAGTAGTATTTTTATGCTAATAAAAGTTATGCAAAAACGTTACGCCAAACTATATTATGCCTTAAAATTTTATGCCATGAGATGCCATCTATCTGTTCACGATAAACTCAAAAACTGCACCAATTTTCGTGCTTCTACTAATGGATAAAGTAGTTCTCGAAGGTTTAAGTGTATAATTCGTCATGGAAGAAGTCGTGACCGTCCGCTAGTACTATATAATATTTAACTCTCCTTCCTTATTTCAGGTTACCGAAACCACAGGTAGAATTTATAACATATTTATTAGACAAATACGGACATGACTATAAAGCAATGGAAAAGGACAGAAAGAACTATTATCAAGAAACATGGAAACAGTTGAGGGCAAAGGTGAAGACTTTTATGGGCATTCCGAAACAGTATGGTGAATATTTAGATTCCAAGGGACTTCTAGACAAAGAAGATGATGAAGAGGAATTAAAAAAACAAGCAAAAGCATTAGTAATGGACGATTAGGCCGTGAAATAATCATTTACATAATAAGCTGTAAGATTTACTTTGTAAATAAATTATAATATTGAAGTGTTTTATTTTGAAATAGCATTTTTCGTTGATGAACTTACCCTCGACCACTAGGAGCCGCCGGCGGCGGCGCCACAGGAATACTTCGGAGTGCGTACCTGGGGCGCCCGGCAATGGACGCAGGGGCGGCCGCGGCTTCGGGCCATGACCAGTAGGAGTCTATGGGAAACATTGGAACTGTTAAAATTATAGTGCCCCATTATCAATACCCCAATGTACACGTATCTCTATACTTTTTTTACTATTATTCGTGACCTTGCTGTTGACCAACCTTGTAAAGGCCAATTTACTGCCGTTTTCCTATGAAAATTAAAGGTGCCGACAGTTTTGCGAGTAAATGCTTTTTAAAGGCACCCCAATGTGAAGGGATATGCTGTGTCAAAAGACTGGTTAATCTACACCACATCCTTTGGGAGCTTTAAGTAAATAAGTCACTTTTCTTTACATGGTCTCTTCTTACTGGTGTGTATCAGAGACGCCCGGCAACAACAGACGCAGAAGCAGCAGCGGCATTGGGCCGCGGAATTAAAAAAAAAAAGATTCTGTTGTAGATGGGAGGTGATAATATGGTACTGTTTAAGGTAAATAAGTCATATACATATATCAATGTAAAATAAATATTCTTAGTACATAAGTAAATATACTTTTATTGTGTTTTACAATCATTGGGTATATCTTTCCCCGGTTTCACTTTGGATAGCTCTTGATACCACTCTTTCTCCATGTCCAGTAATTGTTGGGGCTTTTTGTACTGAAATGCAACAAGAGATTAATTAGATACCTATTTAATTAGTATGTTATTGCACTGATGTGTGCATCCTATATTACACAGGCGGAGCCACGGTGATCAGCTAATATGTTAATAAGAAGTTTTATAGGTAATAAAAATTAATAATGAATAATAAAAACATGGTCCTACAATAGGGTCAATTAATGTTTGCCAGAGCATCACCCGTAGGAGCGGTTGACTTGGTTGAATTGGAATTAAATTATCAACCCATAGACTGTCTTGAATGTGACTGTAAGTATAAATCTCACCATAATTATTAAAGTTTGAAATTGATAAGTAGATGATATATTTGCCTGTTCTATTGGCAAATTCAGTCTGTCTATCTCAGGTATTTGAAGCCTCTTGAAGTATTTCTTATTCGTGGTGCGTACAATAATGAATCTATCCTCATTGTTGGCACTTATCGAGTATGTTTCAATAGGATAGGGCAAATTCCTGATTCTATATTCAATATTGACCTTGGTGTTACGTCGAGAAAGTATTGGCTGTAAAATCAAAATTAAGAATTAAAACATTGTAATATTTAACCTTGATTATACGTTACTATTTATTGCTTGTGTACGATGTACAATAAAGAGTATTTATCTTTATCTTATCTTATCTTTTAAAAATTAATTTTGAAGTGATTAATTGTTCAATGAAGGCAATAATTGCTGTTGCCAGGATCGTAGCAATGGGAATTCCATAGTTTCTATCTTCCCCAGCTGCTTCAGTAGTGTGGTCTGTAGCGAATTCTTTTGACTATGGAGTCTTGGGGTTTAATTCCCGGGTCAAATCAAATATTTGAATGATCTACAAATGCTTGTTTTGGAGCTTGGGGGGTATTTTCTATGTTTATAGAAAATATATAATAAATATGTTTGGAGAAGGAAAACTGGCCAGTGTAGTATATGTAGGCTAAATTGGGGGAAGGCTTTTCCAGCACTGGGCGTCAAATGGGCTGCTATTATGATACCGTTCCCAATGGGAGGCATGACTGTATGTATACATAATATAATGGTCTTATTACCGAGATAAAAATTATATACTTATGTAACGTAAAATGATTTAAATAAAAATAGCAACCTGATCTTTACTCTCGATTATGTCAGCTCCAGTGTCACTACGTGGATTGACGTCTGGAATAGGATCACCAATTTCTACATCCCATTTTCCTTCGCCTCGGATTTCCCCTTTCACCTTCCATGCTCTGCGTAAAAGAACTTGAGTGTCCACATTGTATTCTTCAACCATTTCTTTACCATCTTCAAAATTATAGTGTATCTTTTTTAATTTATCTTCTTTAAGACATGTCTTCTCTGCACCAAGCAGGTTGTGATACCAGACAGTGTTTTTATACATTTTGGAGTTTTCTTCAATGCTATTTGAAGTTAAGTTGCTTCTTGTTTTTTTGGGAAGTTCTACAGTTTCGATTAAACAAGAACTTCTTTTCATAATGTTTCTATGGCAACCAATAGATTAATTATTTCAACCATTCCAACCCATATATTAAGGCGTCAATCACCGGTGGCACTGGCAAGTGAAAGTCAATCTTTATTAAATATTACATAAATACAAACCTTCCCAGTCGGCAATGAAGCGGAGGGTTTTTTAAACGATATTTTGTAATGTAAATATTTGTAGTATATAATTGTATATATTGTAATAAAATTCTGATTACATAAATTACTCTGCTCAAAGTTACAAATTAGAAAATTTCTTTTTGGAAAGAAAAACTATCAGAATGTTGAAAAATTGTAAAAAGTTGAAAAACAAACCAAATAGTTTTTTTTTGTTGTTACAGTAAGTTGCCCAGTTACAGGGACAGGCTACAGTCCTGAGACCATACCATACTGAACATAATAGTAATACTGATACTGCCTCAAATCAAAGAAAGAAACAAGATCTTTATTTTTTAATTTGTCTGTATTTGTCATGAGTGTGTAGCTGCAGTGCAAGGCCAATCATTATTGCAAAAAATGTGAAAAATGATGAAATGAAGTAGGAACATTTTCTGCGATATCATTTGTGCAAACAGGTGGACCGACAGGGAGCGAAGCGAGCGACTCGAACCCACGGCCTTTCCCTAACAGGGGGACTGCTCTGACCAACTGAGCTACGATGATTATTTATACCATGTTATGATTTAAAATATTAAGATAGAAATTAATTACATTAACAATTACAATATAGGTACATAATTTACATTACAAAATATCGTTTAAAAATCCTCCGCGTCATTACCAACTGGGAAGGTTCCCAGAATGCTGGCTGTGTTGCCACGTTGGATGGCGATACTTATTCTTGTGCCAGAAAATAGCCAGCCTTCTGATCATGAGAAGCATCGATTAAGCGTCTCTATAAAGGCGGCGAGCACTCGGACCCCATGACCCCAGTGTCTCACTCAGCCCGAAACGGCTCAAATATGTAATCACCTGCTAAATTACGAAATTGTCAAGTTTTGTGTATATTTATTTATTTATTTTTTATTTATTTTATTTATCGTTTATTTCAGGCTACATGAGAACAGTTACAAGATGTTATATTAACTTATTCTACGGCCCATAGATATATACCTTAAACTTAAAAATACATATAAATATTACAAAAAAATACCTTATTATAAGAATATATATAAATATATCTTAACCTAATGAGCACGTAATTAAATTAAATAACATTGACGTGTCCCGGGTCGGGGGTGCGCGTATCGGCAGGTGTTCCCTGAAGCGCCGGAACTTCACCCCATTCGGCCAGAACTCGGGAGTCATGACAGTGTCGATGCGGTCTGTTGGAACCCTCACCACAAAAGAGTTGAAGCTCACGTTGTGACGAGAGTCCAGCTTCTCCACCCTCAAACCCAACCCGTCCCCCGGTAGTTAACGACGTCTGCGACCTTCGTGGTATGGTGAACACGATATACGTAGACCATCGTGGTTGGGGCCTCTGCGCGGAAGTGCTGCTCGATGGTTCTTAAAGCAGTACCACACTGGTTCTTGCAGGAGGGCTTCCTCTTCTTCTTCACCACTACAGTGAACCCCTCTGCGTCACAAGGCTCCTTCCGTGGAGCCTTAACGGGTGCAGTGCTCTGTTGAGGGACACTGCTCTGCTTACTCCTCTTTGTATTAGCGGCTGTAGGGGTGCTGGCCGTTGCAGCTGCGTAGTCACGTGGCCGAGGAGCGGGCAACGTAACCGTAGTCGGCGTCTTCGCGGGGAAAGAGGCGGTGGCGGGGGCGACGGGGCGCGTACTCATGTTCGAGACACACGCCACCGCCACTGGACACTCGGGCGAGTCCGCTGACTCAAAACTGCACACTGACGCATTTGCATGCGCATCTCTACGTGCATTGACATTATTAGAGGCCACGTTCGGCGACCTACTAACCGAATTACTGCTACGAATTAGAAAAAAATCCGCTTGTAAGCTACCGATATTTTTATCCGAGGCCTCTAATTTTGTCAACACATCTGCAAGGCTGGACTTCAGGTACGCGATGTCCTTGAGCAGTCTTGTGACGTCGACGTGGTCGAATCCCACCGGAGGGAGCTTATAGAGCTCCTTGGCGACGAAATCTGGCACGTCGTCCGGGTCAATTTGCTTCAGCAGGGTAATTATATCCTGCACACTTCTTTCCCCTCCATCCCTCCTGCGGGACGGCATCTGGGCAGTTTTTCCAGTTGACTGGAACAGCAATGCCTTCCCACTGCAGATATCCTCCTCCTTGAAATTGGATTTACATATCTGCATGATGCTGATCTCATACATGTTGTCTACTGCATTCTGGATGAACGCTAGTAGCTCGTTCACGATGATCACCTTGTTAGTAGCCATCTCGGCGGGCGTATGACTGCGGCGCAAGCGCCAAGTGCATTAGCGAGGCGCGACCGTTTCCGACTGAGCATCTACTGACTCTGTATAAAGGCAGCTGTAGAGGCTGTAGGAGAGCCTCTCGCCGAGGGCCTCGCCGAGAAGGCTCTCGTCGAGAGCATGCCTGTACACACTCGTAAGCACCAGAGTCGCGTAGGACTCCCGCGACAATGGACGTAGAAATTGCTGCTGCTGTTTGTCTTTGTGCCGTGACCTATTATTATAATCTTCAATTTACCATACAAAGAAAATTCGTAAACCATGGATAAAACTCCAAAAATTGTAATTCTCGTTCGTTAGACCACATAGTGAAATACGTCTGTTCATTAAAACTTTCTGCGGGCAACTAAATGAACGAGTGTGGTGTACATGTTCGCTCTCATTTACCTCGCGAGAGTCAACGAGACCCTTTGACTCGCTCGGACGCAAAAAACCGACACGCCATCGCCACCGAGAGCGTCGGAGACGAGAACGAGAGAGCGAGACAAGAGCGAGACGAGACGAGTGCGCCCTGTACACACTCGCACTCGGCCTGTCTCGGGGTGTCTCGACGAGTGTGTACAACACTACAACCGGCACACGGCTTAAGCTTATGGCCCTGTGGCCAAAGCTAAATAAAAAAAAAATCAACTCGTGTCAGTGTCAGTCAATCAAAACTAAACAAATAGGTTATGTTTAATTGAGAACTCCAGTGCAAATATTTATATTTACAGATGTTACAAAATTTGACGTAGGTTTAATTATAGTTAGAATACGACTTAGTACACACATAATGCCCGCCATACCTGATAGGTAACAAAGCATTCCTTTCACGCGCTTAACAGGAATTATCACTCAATATTTACTTTTACTTGCTCCGTTTTCCAGATGGATTCCTTATAAAGCTTGTGGCATCGTTATTGAAGGAACCAAATTCATATGCTTCAAAGTACCTCTTAAAAAAGTAAGTGCAATTTTTACTTATTATCATGAACAAGTAGTGATCTTGCCTTTCGACTCGGTTGTCTTTTAGCGGCGTGGTGAGGTAATTAGGTACCTCATCCATTAAGCGCGAGGAACGTTCTCCATGAAAGTTTTACCTCATCTCAAGAGCTACAATGACAACTTTTGTTTGATTATTTTTCATTACAGACAGTGTGTGCATGACATCCAGTCAGTCAGCCATTATAGTTTGTCATATTACCAAACACTTTAGTCATAATCAATGTAAGAGGGTTATGCCAAACTTTATCACAAAATCCTGACCAACTAGCGGGTCAGATTTAGATACTTACTAAAAAAAATTTAAAATTTTCTTATGATAGAAACACATGCTATATAATTCCTATTGCAGCGTTTATAAGACTTATTACGCGTTGTATGTAGACTGAATAGAAGACTGGTTTGAATTTTGTTATTTAGTATGTATTACTATAATTTCTATAAATTAAATTAATTGATAATTGATATGTAGATAAATTATTTGATTATCATTAGTAATAAATGTAAGCAAGAATTTAAAAGTAATCCTATATTGCTGTATTTGAATGGTATAATCAGCGCCATCTGTTGTGGCTGTTTTGAACGACTAGTTCCTATATTTTCTACTAGAGGACACTAGTAGTAATAAAAGCATCATAAGCCGTAATGTATAATTTGATGGTGATCCAGTCAAAAACGATGCAAGAGTGATGAATCTGGCATGTATACACAGTTCTAAGCGTTGACATCTAACATCTAGACATATATAACAAGATTTTTTTCTAGCGATAAGATGGTACCTACGCAAATAATCATCCACCTTCAAAAAGGAGCGGTGTCGCATTCAGACTGTTTCTTAGTCGCGCGGTTTTGCTTAGTTCTTACTTTTTTTTACGAAAGTAGAGGATATCAAAGGACATGTAGGTAATGAAAACTGGGAGTTGCTGTCCATTTTCAATTTTATTATGATTCTAAATGATGACATGGGAACACACCTCTACACCTATATGAATAAGTAGAACGTGTCAATTTTTTTATAAACCATTACCAGGTACCTCTACCATGCTTACTTAGTCTTTGTGTGAAAACAACAACATCCACATATCCAGACAAACTTTCGCGTTTATGTTAGCGAGATATTCGAATAACTTTTAACGCGTTCTTGTTTTCAGAATTTATATCGGAGGTAGCTAGCTAGTACTAAATGCAAGCTATGCTAATACTCTAGTCAAGTTATAAGTTCTAGCATTTGCACTTGCATTAGCGGAACTTGCCGACAATGAAATGCATTATTAGTTCACAAGCTGGACGCACAATGCGTGTTTGTATAACTGTGTCTGCCTGGGCGTTCACTTGACCGTACCACAGTTAGATGGCAAACACCGTCTCTTGACGATCTGTGTTAATTTGTTCTGCATAGTACTTGCATCGCTGCGATATCAGGAGTGTGTTTGGTTTACCACTTGAGATTGAACGATAATCGTTGCGACGCGGGCGAGATATCGATTTTGGGTCACCCAACTCCGTACAACTAAACTTGTCAACTTAAAATTGGTGAGATTGAAAAACCACTAACTTGTTTTTTTTAACGATTGTGTCACGACTTTATTGTTCTGAATTGACACATGATATATCTAGTCGAGACTTCAGTCCAAACTGAACACGCAGAGACTAAAGAAAAAAGAAGAAAGAGCACATTAAATGAAACTAAGTTGGGTCGCGATGTTAATGAAATAGTATTCCTTGCAAAATGTACCAACATACGTGCAAAGTAAGTCCGCAGTTAGTATTCCATGATATTAAACTTTCGTCATTAACGATTAATACCTTAGTGTATAGACCTCCTTATTCGTTAGAAACTGTGGGTTTGTTAACTCCGCACATTATTGTTACAGTCAACAAAACATTCTCGGTAAACTCTGTGCATACCTTCGCGTTGCTTTAATCGAGATGATTGTGCAATGCTTGAACAACTAATGTTGCTCTGTTCCTAAAGGCTGGACACATGGAAGGCAATTTGGGATGTCTTAAAACTTACCTGCCCTAAATTATAATTTTTATGAACTTAGTGTTCAGAAGTCCTTATTTTTTACAACAAGTTCACTCAAATGTCTAAAATCAGTGCAGGAATTACTAATCGTTTTCGTAGGGTCACGGCGTATTGTAGCGCCTGCTTCATTGACTGTCCTAATATCAAGTATTTTACCAGAAAATGATGGAATGATAATGAAGAATCAGTGCCGATTGACAATTTGTTGACCAGCTTTTCGTACCTACTGCGGGAATAAATTCCGACGTTAATAGGCCTCTATACTGTACCTACTTCTTTTGACTTGATGTCACCCTCTGTCTTTATATTATATTCTTTATTTATTTATTACAGCTTAAGAAATGATATACGTAACATAATTCACCTTCCGTTTAAATTCCATTAGCGTCTTGCAATATTCCCCTAATTTCAATCTACGAGTATATCAACTTTTAAGCCTATGCTTGCTGAACGTGCGTGTCATAATATTTGTATCTATTACAAAAGAAACAGGGCCCGAGGACGAAAGGACTAATCCCATATTGGATAAAGCAGCGGGTGCCTCACAGCACACTCTTTGAATGATTTTTTTATCTATACATCCTTTAACTTTTTTAAAATAGCCCTTTATACGGTATCTCTGGCGCTTTGATTCCGTTTCTTTATTCAACGGTATCTGGTCATAAATTCTTAAAGTTTTGTTCTCTTTGAGTTATAAAGGATATTACGTTAATGGCAACGGTAGGTGTAATTTGATACCTTTCATGTATCCACAACTGTTACATTATGATCCACTATCGAACTTTAATTTTTTATCGTTGTTGGTTATGATATTTATACTTTTGTGTTATATAGTTTGTTGATATTGAATATTTAATTTATGTATATTTCTTGATTTTACCTGTGATTGTTTTTTATTCCATTTAGTGACAGTTACTGTCCGTTGCATTTCTATTTGCTTCATTAATTTAGTTCGGGCGTACATTTGAACATAATTATTATGTATTGGTATTTTGTACTAAACTGTTAACTGTGGGTGGGTGTGTGCTAATTCTAAAATGGCATATCTTTTGTCATAGAAACCGCCTTTATGCATCGTTTAGTCACGTTTTTTGAAGTCGTATTGTAATTATGACGAATGATGACATATGCAAGGGCGGCGGTGTTCTTCCAGGTGGTAGATGTCACCTTTTCAATTTACCAGTTTTGCTCTCTGTCTGCTACCAGCAAATTATTGAAGTAGCAAATGATTAATGAAAGTAAAATCATAATATTTGTCTACAGTATGTTGATTTTAATCAATATTTCTTTTGATATCATGTCGTATTTTGACTTTCATCAGTAAAAGCGATGCATTGAGCAGATGCCAGACGTAACTTATGTCAATTAGATGTCCCAACGTCTCGACTATAACAATATTTTCGTTTTCGCAATTTATTTTACGATATCACCTTAGGCGACAGACACGATGAATTTTATGCTTCTGTTTTGACAAATAAACCAAATATGTACTTAGTCATGCAATGGAATATATTATTTAATGTAGATACGACAGTGTCAAATGTTCAAACTAAGATTGTAATGAAAAAATAATGTAGGTACACATTTGGAAACATACACTTGCTTGTAATGTTGTATTCCGAAAAAAATATCTAATAATATAATAAATTATTTCAAAGCATCAGAATACTAGCGGCTCCCCCTGCGTTATTTAGAGTTCCCGTTCTAATAACCCAGATGCACATATGCATATGTCTTAGATCTGCATGTGAATTATTTTTTATCCAAACCCATTGAGTAATTAGAGTATGAACGAGTGACAAAAAGAATCTTTCACACTGATAATATGACTAGAATTTAACTGTGAAGGTGTGAACTAGCGATACGTTATAAATGTTAATGAAATGGACCAATATCTTACTACATTCGTTTATTTAGGTAATTGTTATTGCTTAGAAACTAAATCGGTATCGAATCTTCTCCGGTTTTAACAGTAATGTGTGGTCTCATGAACCTTTTATAAGTTATATGGGTTCTTTATAATATACCTGAGAAAGGAAAAACTGTATGAATTGGGGCTTCAAAGATGTGTCCCGGTTTTGTTTTTCAATCTCTATTATGACAGCAAGCCATAATATGACATGGTTATTACATTGTATCGGTTACGGTATTGAATTTCAATTTTACTTCTTCACCGTAGAAGATAAAACTTTTATTTTCTGTTGTTTTATCACGAGGTTCTATGAATTTTCCCTAAGCACAAGGAACTGGGAAGGTTAATAAAATACTACGGCCTTAATCATTTCTAAAACATACGTGGTTGAATCTACTCTGCATTAAAGTTGGTTTAGTCACGTCTATTTTGTTGTTTTTCCTAAACCTCCAATGACATAAATCCTGGTTTACACGTATAAGTTGTTAAGTTGACTAAATTTTGGTAGTCCTTACTTACCACAGGCAAAATTTAGTTCCCTCCAAGGTACCTGGAAGCGAGAACCTTTGCGTCATTGTTCCATGGCTCAAGGAGGCGCTGGAGCGGGATTACAGGCCTGCGTCTCGAGAAATCGGCGTTTCCGACGTGGAGTGCTCAGCTTTGGCGAGTCAGCGCCGGGACCTCGTAGTGGATCTGGGTGTGGATACCCTCACGCTGGAGACCATGCATGGTCTCCAGCACGAGTACGTGGAACGTGGCCGTGTCCTCAAACATGGCAAATTAGGGCATTATTTTTACAACCAACTCGGGCTACGTGTAGGTATACTTACCTACTTCTCTACTTGACAACTTAACTCGTGTAAACCAGCCATAACACTTGTATCCTCTCATGTATCTGAATCAGGAGTAGTATTGCATTTCTTTGGTAATCAGACCAAATAAAAAAGTCATAAAACGATGACTGGCTTGGGAACAGAGACTAGTAATATAGGTCGCTATCAGCTGTTTATTTTATTGAACTGACAACGGCGAAAGCCCCAATATGTTGCACTTATCGTTTATCGGCATATAATGATATAGCGTTACAAGCTCGTAAAAACAAACTTTGAACTAGTCGGATTACATTCGTATAAAGGTCGGGTCGGATTAGTTCTCGCATCGTGTTGAACATTCATTAGGGTGTGAAGGATCCAGTAATGTAAAGAAACCGATCGAGCGTCAGTAACGAAGGTGTTTTGGATAGCCTTTTACTCGTATAATGTGCCCGTCGAGACGGCATCCTATTAAAAATATAGATAGGTACCCTTAACTATAGCTAGTACAATGTTTTGAAATATAAGCCCTAGTGAGTTATAAATACGTCAAGTATTTGCTCAGGTTACGATAAGTGCAAAGTTTATCTCTATTTTGGTAGACTAAATCACGATCGTCAAGAGACCCTTTGGACGAAGTGACTTTCTCCTTCACGTTAGTTCGTTCGACCTTTAAATCACGCTGCACCGGTTCGTTTCGATCATGTAGACTGTTTGCCATTGTCCGCAAAATTACACCTCAATTATACGTAGAGCACAAAAAAACCGAGACTTCTTTGTACTTAGACGAAGGGAGGTAATACTCCGTCTGAGCGTTCCGGTAGACGTTCAACATTATGTTTGGGGTTGATTTTGGAATTGGAATCCGTTTATTTCATTGTAGACTTCATTTCAAAAAATAAAAGCGAGTATAATGTTTCATCAGAAAACTGACTACTTGATGACCTTATTTGGTATGGTGGGCCTAATAGACAATTTTATTAGCAACTATTAAGGCGAATATCTTGATCGAGGCACGTGGTAATTGGTAATTAGTATCGATGTGCTAAAATCGAGTCCACCGTGAAGTCGATAAGCATCGTACTGATTGCGCCGCCGAAAGTTGTGGGTAGTGTTAATAGCGTATTATTTACCTGTTTGATCTTGAAATGGTTAGAAACATTTTGTTTTTATCATTTATGCATTTTTGGTGTGATAATGTATTAGTCAAACACCATGTATATAGTCTGTAACGTATACAATAATTGCGTCAAATGTACTGCCTATACTATTATTGATGGAGTGTTGTCATCGTTTCATTTGTTAGTGTGTTGTGTGTTATAGTATTTTTTCTCAAGTGTCTTGCTCGTGGTGATGTCACCGACATTTTCTGGACACAATAATCGTGATGGTAACGCCCTGTCTGCTATTACCATGTTAAATTATGAGCTCATTTATTTAGGCGGTTTAATTTTTTGATTATCTTCTTAGTCATTGTTAAGGAGGGGTTGACATTTAGCGGTTTGTGGGAAATTGATATATGATTATTGAGCTGGACCATTAATTAATTGGTATGCGTATTGTGGTGTCATAAAGTAGTTGGTATCTGTCAGTGTAGGGCCTCCGACGGGGAAGGTTGTCAGCCTCGGCTACTAATCATTGTTCGTTGATTGCCAATTTGCACTGTAATATATCGCCTCTTGCTGCGTTTAATTGTCTAGTCTAGTACTATAGTATTGTTGACTACCGCCTATATTTATACATCTATTGTAGCCTTGTATGTGTGAAAGTTTGGATGTTTCATAGTTAGGCCATTAAGCAAAGTTCTTTCAGTTACTAACCTGCGAAAAGCTATTTGTATACTTAAATACCTTTCATTTCATTAATTTACTTCATTGATTTTATGAATTTACTATCTGATACCCGCGGCTCTACCCGCTTGGATGTTCAGTATCTATCTCGTTGCCAAATTTGATTATAATCCTTTTAACTATTGAGTCTTGAAAAGATAACAAACAAACATTTACCAAAGAAACAGTCTCTTTCGGATTTATACTATCAGAATGGGTTTATTTCTCACAATGTAATTTTATAGGCTTCCTACAATTGCGTGGAGAAAGTGTGTGTGCTCTCATTGCCATAATATAAACGACCACCAGACGACCCTATACGCGAAGATCTCCTTTCTTTATTACTAACAACTGAGTACAATGCGAATGACAGTCGGTGGGTGGCGTATTTTATACGATGCTCAATCAGTGACGGCTGTTCGGCGCACGCGCTGGCCACGAATTGTACTACGAATTATTATTGGCGCTATATGTCGCAATACGCGTCCCGGTGGCATTTCTATTAAAACTTGTTATGGACCACCTACAGGATTTAACTGCCCTTTAAAAAATACGCCCTAGTATTTTTTGTTTTATTCTTTAACTTTTATTGCATGCAAACGGGATATTAGCCTTTTTATGTTAAATTCTTTTATAGAGCGTCCGGTATCGCCATGTTTAGGGTGTTTTATTTCATTTCGTTTAGATTGTATCAACCGTGGTCACGGGTTGATCTGTAACTACTGAAACATAGGATAGCAATAGGGTATCCATACCTACCTTTAATATTGCCACGAGTTTATGAAAATCGAGAAAGTTTAAAATATGTTCCACCAATTCAGTTCTATCGTAGGAACTGGGCAATTAAGTAAGGTTTCTTTTAATATAACTCTTTGTCTGCATTCCTGACTACTAAAAGAGAAAAGATTACTAAATAATATCTTCGGATTAGAAGTGGCAGACTTCAAGGTAAACTGAAAAATATTTATTGCTCCGATCCTAGTCCCGTGAGGTGCACCACGACTTACCCGTATCAATTACGCAGATCAAATGATAAGCCGTCTATAAATTATCTGTATCCATATGATAACATCTCACAACGATCGCTTGAGGCACCCATCTTTAAATTTTCTTCATTGATTACGACTTACTGAAGAAAGGGTTGTCGCCCGTTTTTAGGATTCCGTACCCAAAGGGTAAAACGGGAATCCTATTATTGAGACTTCTGTGTTCGTCCGTCCGACCGTCCGTCTCCACGCTGTATCTCATGAACCGTGATAGTTAGAAAGATGAAATTTTCACAAATGATGTACCTATTTGTGTTGCCGCTATAACAGCAAATACTAAAAAACAGAATATAATAAATATTTATACAACATGTGATATTTGACGATTTGGGACAGAACCTTTTGTGCGCGAGTCCGACTCTACACATTAGTGTAGTAAGTAAATATGGAACTGAAGTTCTAGGCTCTATAACTTCAGCATCCGGTAATGTTTTTGAGATGGTTTGCTTGGTTTGTAATGGACGAGCACGTCACACTGGTACCATCAAAACCGCCATAAAGTCTACACTTCTCTATACTTGGCTCTAAAGAGTAGAGGTACCGTCAATTTATATCGAAACAAAATCTAGGATTTACTTTATTTTTTGTATCTTCATAGTAGTTCTGTCATTGATAAATACGAATCTATACGATTCACATAGGTACGCTTAAAAACTTTCTCCATATCTGGACTAACTGGACAAACAATAATCAAAGCGTGCCGTGTGTTTGAATAAAAGCAACCTAACCTGACCTATTAAAGTCAATCGTCCAAGCCACGTGGTACTAATTCCCGCTTCCAGTCCGTGTTTGTTAAGGTGTACCAGACCACACAGTAAGCAGGCAATCATCTGACCGTGCTCAGTCCGCTCCTCAGCGAGCCTGTAATCACGCCATCATTACCTCTAATGACGTGTTAACGTTGCTTTATGGGAATGCCAAACATGACGTTCACATTTTGGTCATTTACATTTGTTTGTCGACTATCTTCATATTGTTTGCTTTCGTCTCTAAAACAGAGGGCGGCTTCGGCAAGCTTCGGCCACTGGTGTGTTTAAAGCATTTTTAAGTGCAAAGCGGTTTCGGGTTATGTTGAATTTGAGCCCGTCGCGTCGCTTCTGTCTTTGTGGCTTCAAATTACATTGTATTGATTTTTAACATTATCACAAGAACTTTGTGATTGGCGACTATTTTAAATAGAACTAATTCTCTACATTCCTACATATTTTGAAAAATAAAATACGTAGATTGATTTACCAAACTTGTGACGTCTAAGTGGACAAGTCCTTAGGTGTAAACAAAAAGAAAATCTTATGTTTATGGTTGGTCACCTTGGGAATTAGAAAAAAATACACCTGTTCTACTTTCATTAATCCGTGTTTGTTCTTATCGGTCTTCGTATTGTAAATTATAACTTCTTTCATATCTTCATAAAGAGGCAAATACGTGCCCTGTCGTCATCCACATCGATTTCTTACTAAATATACTAGTGGCATTTAGTGTATACAAAAATACCACTGGTTAAGAACACCCACGGATTTCCACCTTGCGGTTGGTGTTAATACGTCCCTGTTGATTTTGTATTTCCACCAATTTGTACTTACCACTGTCAAGCACAATAATGCTCCCTATGTCAAGGTATTAGAAGTGGTATCAAATTCATAAAGATTATGCTTTCGGGACTCATGCCTAATTCACACTATGTGTTTAGCTGAACTTTGTGAAACACAACAGAGTTGTAATCATGTCTGTGGTAATGCATTTTTTCGTGTACTTAAAGACTGTCGCAATGCAGATGTTAATCAAATTATCAATACGGACATCCGTGTTATTATTTAAAACAGGTTTATCTCTTATTGTAGGATACGAAGATGTTCTCCTATGATAACAACTTGACTATTATATTGGTGAAACATTATAAATGACATAATAAAATCTATACGTAAATGAATCGGTTATGTATTCAAAAATCCATATTGAGATGTTGCCGGTGCCCATATTACAGTACAGTCACGTTCTATAAAGAATATTGGAAAAAATCTATAAAAACCGCATCTCATAATAGTCATTGGTCACGAAGGTGCTTGGTATTGTCCGAGGCGCCAGCAGTTGATGCTACCCGCTGCGATACCTTTCCCCTGCCAGAGTCACTTGACACTCGGACGCGTCCTCGTTTGCTATGTAAGATAGAATATTAACCATTATATCAGAGATCTTATAAATTGGTAATGTTTACCCCGGGACATTGAAACTCACCGATTGAATTCACACCCGCAGTTCCCGTGTCCCCTCCTCGTTATAAATCAAACGCAGGTATGATTCCGTCTAGAGCAGTCGTGTGGAATGTTGCAAAACCTTGCTGGGGCGTGTCTGCGACGTTGCTTGCCAGTGCACTGGGAAATAGGGGATGTTTTAATTAATTACTATTAAATTCAGTATACCTGGTCTACGTCAAATAAGTGGTTATAAGGTTATAGGTAAACCTCGCCTTAAATAATTTATTTTGATATTAATGTCTTAACAATACTTCCTCGATAGTTTTGAAAGATGACCTTTGTAATGCTATTCGGTCAATAAATTAAAAGATTAAACTAATAAAGATTTCATTTTCTTGACATAATGTGCTGTGACCGATTTTAAACTTTGTTTCGTAAACAAGTCATAAAAAATGTTGGGTGGCTTTTAACACAATTCTTATAAATTAGCGGATTAACGAATAATACCAAATTATGATTATATTACACGTCTCCCGATTTGTTGGTGTTTGTATACATACGAATACATTCACATTGTGTTCATTTGTACAGATCTCAGCCTATTTCTTTTGGAGTCCAATATTTGTTTAACCTCGTTTCTTTTTGTAATAAAATGTGTCACGTTCGTAATACATCGTGGAAGTGTCTCGTTTTGACAATGAACTTGCCAGTCAGTCGGCTCATGTCTTCTCACAGAGTGGCGACTATTCTATAAAGTGAACCCTCCTCACGTGTGACGGGCTATGCATTTGTTTGTCCGCAGCTGCGGTGCCGACAACATATTTATTGTGCTCATTAACCTTCAAGAACGCTATTTAATTGTCGGCCGTTTTTTATTAAGTTCACCTCTGACCCGTCCGCGTCTCTTTGCTCCCCAGTCCCACTTTGGAAGCGAGAACTGGATGTTATTTATTATCCTGAGATGAGGATCGCGTCGCTTCTATTTTTGTGGCGCTTGTGAACTTATAATTTATTGGTGTTATAAGGATATAATTATGGCCTTACAAACTCACTGAAGATTATATAATATTTAAAATATTGGAGGAATACCATTTTTGGTAATGGTAAGTAAAATATTAAAAAAAAAACACTTTAAACTTATTTTAAATCTCTTAATAGCACTATTTTTCGCAGGATTAAAAAGACAACAAAACGTCGAATATTGTTTCGCCTCTAAACGAAGCATTATCAAGACTGTCTCAGAGAGAACAGCAAAATTTGTGGTTATAACATATTTGCTTATAAGTAAACGTGTGCAAATTTCATTATCGCGATGTAGGATTTTTTCACAATAACTAACGTGGGTAGAAACCTCAGATCTTGCTAAGTACCCAAAAATAGGCATTCACCAATACAAGACTTCATCTTATTAATTTTCAACAAATTGTGTAGAAATGCCAAACGACACATACAAACCAACAACCAACTAATGTGTCTGTCTGTTTACAACCAGATTAAGTAAGGGAGACGTGTGAAAATCTATTTGTTCATTGAGTAAGGTGTCCGCATCTCTTCTAACTATTTCTAGCCTTTCCCAAACACTCAGCTTGAACCCTTTCTCACATAAACGTAAAACTTTAAAGGTGTTACTATTGTTCAAGGGGTGACCAGTGTCAAGGAGGTGCTTCGCGAAGAGGGACTTCTCAGGACAACCGTTGCGGAACGCCGCCGTATGCTCCTTATATCTGATCTCAAAGGACCTGCCCGTCTGCCCCACATACTTCATATCACATCCATCACAACTCAGCAAATAAACACCCGATCTGCGTGAAACCGACACCGAGTCCTTGCCATTACACAGCTCCCTCAAGGTGTTCTGTGCTCTAAAAGCCACGAATATCCTATTCTCCCTCATGATCTTAGCTATACTCAACGAAACGGGACCCACGAACGGCAAACAGGCAGTGTACTTCTTAGGTGGATCTTGAGTTGGATACAATAAATGAAAACTAGCATCTCTGCGTTTTTTATTTAGTAATGAGTGGACCATACCTACGTTGTAGCCATTACTGTGTGCTATGTAACAAATGATAGACAATTCCTCATGAAATGCCTGTGGGCTCAACGGTACCGTCAGTAACCTGCTCAGTAAGCTGTGGAAAGCTGCCATTTTATGTTGCCATGGGTGGTTAGATGAGTAAGGGATAACAGTGTCTGTAAATGTAGGTTTCCTATAGATACGAAACTCACGAAGACCATTCTTCCTAGTGATTGACAGGTCTAAGAAATTGAGAGTGGAATCCGACTCCACTTCCAGTGAAAAATCAATTCTAGGGTGTACTGAATTCAACTTGGAGACGAGGATACTGAGCTGACGCTTTGTTCCCGTCCAGCAGATGATAATGTCGTCCACGTATCTAAAGTAGTACAAGACATGAACGTTCCCAACTATGTGGTTAGTCTCGAACGCATCCATAAATATTTCAGCGATTAGTGGGCTCAGAGGCGATCCCATCGACAAACCATTTTTTTGCAGAAAAAAGTTGTTGAACTGAAAATAATTCTGTGACATGCACAATTTTGTTAGGTTATAAATTTCTTCTATTTTATTAAAATTGATCCTTTTGATTGTTAATTTGTGTTTTAAAATATCTAAGACTTCATTGTAAGGTACGTTCGTGAATAAACTTTTCACGTCCAAAGACACAAGTTGAGCATTGGACGGTAACTTTATATTTTTGATTTTGTTTATGAGGTCAGTACTATTTTTTATAGACAATTTTGGGTTAAAATCTATTGCTTCTTTAATGATTGTGTTCAAATACTTCGACAAATTGTATGCTGGAGCCCCCCTATATGCGACCCCTATATGGTCCACTCATTACTAAATAAAAAACGCAGAGATGCTAGTTTTCATTTATTGTATCCAACTCAAGATCCACCTAAGAAGTACACTGCCTGTTTGCCGTTCGTGGGTCCCGTTTCGTTGAGTATAGCTAAGATCATGAGGGAGAATAGGATATTCGTGGCTTTTAGAGCACAGAACACCTTGAGGGAGCTGTGTAATGGCAAGGACTCGGTGTCGGTTTCACGCAGATCGGGTGTTTATTTGCTGAGTTGTGATGGATGTGATATGAAGTATGTGGGGCAGACGGGCAGGTCCTTTGAGATCAGATATAAGGAGCATACGGCGGCGTTCCGCAACGGTTGTCCTGAGAAGTCCCTCTTCGCGAAGCACCTCCTTGACACTGGTCACCCCTTGAACAATAGTAACACCTTTAAAGTTTTACGTTTATGTGAGAAAGGGTTCAAGCTGAGTGTTTGGGAAAGGCTAGAAATAGTTAGAAGAGATGCGGACACCTTACTCAATGAACAAATAGATTTTCACACGTCTCCCTTACTTAATCTGGTTGTAAACAGACAGACACATTAGTTGGTTGTTGGTTTGTATGTGTCGTTTGGCATTTCTACACAATTTGTTGAAAATTAATAAGATGAAGTCTTGTATTGGTGAATGCCTATTTTTGGGTACTTAGTTAGCAAGATCTGAGGTTTCTACCCACGTTAGTTATTGTGAAAAAATCCTACATCGCGATAATGAAATTTGCACACGTTTACTTATAAGCAAATATGTTATAACCACAAGTTTTGCTGTTCTCTCTGAGACAGTCTTGATAATGCTTCGTTTAGAGGCGAAACAATTGTCGACGTTTTGTTGTCTTTTTAATCCTGCGAAAAATAGTGCTATTAAGAGATTTAAAATAAGTTTAAAGTGTTTTTTTTATTTTAAATATTTTACTTACCATTGCTTTGTCATGGATTTTCGCCGAGTAACGCCTGGTTCCATCCAACCATTTTTGGTGTTAACGAGGTACTTACAGTGCACTGAATGCACTCGCATGGTTTAATTATATACTTATGATGGGCCTATGATAAAATTTCTTCAATTTCAAGGTCGGCGTTCAAAAAATTATTAAGCAAGCATTGAGCATAGTTTCGCGTATGATAGCAATAGAATGGTATATACTTGTAGCCGGTGGAACTTGATATATACTAAGTACTTATTAGTTACTATCTAAGTTATTTGTGGAGAAATAACCATGTGTAAAACTATAATAACCATTGGTCTGTTCCTGACTAGTTTGGTTTTAGTGAGATCCGCTGCTAGAGATAATGATGTCCTAGGTAACATAATGCGATGGAATATTGGCCGGATATGGGGAATGTATTCGTAGCGACGATATTGTCAAATGACCATCTATTTCTCACTCAGTGTGAGCCTGTACGCATGGGGGTCTAATACCTAATACACAGTTCAGAGGAATTTGTATATACAAATTGTGTTTATTGAATAAATAAGCTTGCATATAAGCATTTTAAACATTTACAAGTTAAGGATTATGACGACGATCATTTATATGATGAGGTTTGCTTTAGGCCTCTTGGGGCTATATTTTGATGTCTTGTTTGAATGTGTTGGATAAGGATATTTTATAAATTACTTCTCCCGGCAGTCCAACGTAAGTTTTGTTAAATAAAGGTTTTAATTGTGAAATAAAATATTCTACTCGATGGCTATGTCATCCCGGTGATAGATCGCGTCGCGTTCGGTGTATGTTATTACAAGGGATTCGTATCACAATGAAATGCAGCTACCATTGTTCCGAAGCTTTCTATCTGAGCGTGTTATTCACTCGTGCTTTGACGTCTTCATACGTGCTATAGGCCACAGTAAATTGTAGTATCGTGTCGGTAACGTCGTCGGTATGGAACCGTTTATTGATTGGTATCATAGTTTGTCCGCTGTTCACTTTGAATAAAATTCGAATTATAATTAATCACGATGTGCGTGGGAGAGCGTCGTCGCACACCCTACGATCTATCATATTTTGTGATAACGCCACTAGGCTGCATCTCGGAAATGTATAAAAGACGACCTGGTTTACAGTCAAACTATTTGACAGTAATTACAAATGGTGTATTGTCGTTACATGAATATTGCAAACTTATAATCGCATGGATAAGTCTAATTAGTAACGGAATCAGCCAATGATACACTTCTGCTGCTGTAGTGAGGCAGAGTAACATTGCTGGGAGGTCAGAATTTGTCGTAGGTATTAATCCTTAAATTTTCCGCTTCATTTAAATGACCCTACCTCCATGTTGCGGCGTTTATAAAGAGTACAGTGTCGATGACAACAATAAAGTTGGATCATAAAGTTTCGATCGCATCCTTTGAGAGTTCCTATGCAATCTCGACGCTCAATTTTATTTCCAATACCAGCGTAAATAGATAGGCGGGTAGATGTAAACGAGGGACACCCTGGGGCTGCATCGGAGGCTTCTGTCAATTGAATTTGTCTGCGAGCGCTCCCTGCATTAATAGTGTACTAAACTACGTTACTATTATTGATATTTTCATAAAAGGGGTCTATTGTGCAGTTATGACGCTTGATATAATATTATGTCTAAATTTAATGGTTATATTTAATCAATAAATTATATTTAAATTGACTTGATTCTTGAAAATAAATAAATGTGTTAAAGACGCTTTATATGTACTGTCGTTTAGTTATTTGTCGCAATAACTATCCCCTTTCATAGTTCTCTTTCTCTGTCTGTTCCCACGTTCTTGATGCTTAATCACGTCGTCTCTGCGCTCGCGCCTAATATTGCACTGTAATGTGTTTATTAAGCGTCGTTCCCTTTAATGGCGTACCATTTAACATACAATGTGCAGTGGTTGGTTTCGCGTGTTATCAAATAGTGGATACGACTTCTATTTTATAAATGATAAATACCGATAACAATTTCGTTAGATATTGTTTACATATATATTTATAGCTTAAATGAATAAATTAGTACATACCGTTACCGTACAAGATAGAATCGGCATTGCCTTTAAAAATAGAACACCCATATTTTGACATCGTTATGTGATCTACGGTTTGTATCTTGCTTTCTTTGCGTTTCCTCATCGTTCGTTTGCTACTACTTCGTGAATAGAGCTGTAGTAAATTATTGCTATGGTTACCGGATGACTGATTTAATTCATGAGCTCAGTACACATACGTGTCTAGTGCTAACTTATGCCTAGTTTAATGGTTCATGTTTGAATGTTGTTTGAAAACTGCGTTACAATCAAAAACATTCGCTCCATCAATTCGTAGGATCAATATAATGGTGGTTACTTTACTAATTATATTATTGGAATTATGAATTTTCCGTCTATTCTGCAAAGAAGACTTAGATTTTGTAAAGCTCTAAAAGCAGAAGTATTATGAAAATCTCCATGGGTAATAGGTGGGTTTTGAATGAAATTATGTAAACATGAATAATTTTATCACTACGCATAAATTCTGGACTGTAAGTGTTTGAAAAATATGCACTTGTCATCATTACTTTAATGTGTTCTACGTTTTTGATTAGCTTTCCTCCTAAATAAATAAGATATTTACAAATGATTAAGCGCAGTCGAGCCGGTGATTATTTTATTGCATTCCGTAATTAATAAATAATTTATTATTTTTATATCCATAATATTATGGGATGTGAACAGTTATCGTTTAATTATAGCTAATATAAACGTTTTGCGCTAGGTTTCTTAATTAGAATACTATCGCGAAATGATACTATAGTGAAAGTCGCATACGTAATAAAAATCAATAAGCGTTATTTTATGCCAAACCCACAGTTAATTGCATATAATATAGAGATTATGGATAGGAAGTTAATGAGCTTCGTGTTAGTCGCTCGTAAAAAAATCTGTGGTCGCGTTGAATTTTTTTTAAATTATGCTTTTGGGGACACGGAAATTGATAGTTTCATTCCGTTGTTTTCGTTAGTGGATCGTTAGCGTCACCGGTTAGCTTGCAGCGATGCAAATTAAGATGTTCTTGTCGGAATTTGGGTTTGATTTATGTCCTTATAAAGCTACGCTACGACAGGTTACTTCCTCGTCAAAATTCGAACGAGGTGACTTGTTTTTGTGGAAGTGAATGTAAATTGATCGTAGGTACTTTCCAATGAGGTTTTATCTGGAATTGTTTTTGCTGTCATACTGTTTGAAAATGTACGTGAAACTCGAGCAAAAGTACACAGCTTTTAATAATTTGTGCAAAATGGTTCACACGCACAACCTCGAGATTGGGGACGGGCAGAGTTTTGATAAATCATGAAAGAGCTATGAACATGTGCGTATTTACGTCACTTTTCCCTGAGCAATTCTGTGACTTTTCCTATTGTTGTTTATTAATATTCTGTCTAGTTTTATTGCTGCCACATCTAGCGTGTATAAATAATTTTCAATTCAGGAATTTTTATACATATTCATTACGGTTTGTCAGCTAATTTTTAATATTCGCTATATTAAAAATTTGCTGACAAACCGTAATGAATATGTATAAAAACTCCTGAATTGAAAATTATTTATACATACATAGCATCACGCCTTTTTCCCCGAACGGGTAGGCAGAGGTGTGCAAACACACCCACATCTCGCCAGCTATGTTAGGTCCCATGTAATAGGGGGCGAGCCTATTGCCATTTACCGGGCACAAGTTCCAGACTCTGGGATAATTATCTGGGTAAAATTCTAAAGAGAATTATACATTATCCACCAGACCCGGGAATCGAACCCGAGACCTCGAGTGTGGCAGTCCGTACATAGTACCATTGTGCCACCGAGGTAGTCGAAAATTATTTATACTATTTTATATTATATATTTATTTATAAATATGATTGAAGACAGTCGGCACATAATTAATTAATTATCGTGTACATAATGGCGTCATTAATTTACGTTTCCCGTTTTATTACTTTATTTAAACATCTATATTGCGTCGATTAGGAAATACTCTGAGACATATTAATCATATATGTTGGTATAACTTATGTTTAAAGTGACTGGTTATTGCCTAATCATTTAAATAAGTTTAATGAAGTACCAGTTCTGGCTATTGGTTTAATGATATGGTAGAATGTATTATGTTATCATTAATAAGACGTATGAGACTACTGAAGTATTCCAAACAACAGCAAGCTTTTCGAAGAATGTTCCGACAACTTTCGTTAATACTTTGTCGAAGCACTTTTAAACGATCTCATTTTATACGTTTAAAGATTGTAAAGTACACAATCTTGGAAAATCTATTGATTCTAAGCTTAGTTTTGAGAATTTCCTTACAAAAACAGTGCAATATACATTTAAACCAATTTAAGCCAGTTTCCTGTTTTTTGAAGTCTTAAATATAAAAAAACTGCTATGACGCCTTAGTGTAAAAAGGGATGGAGGGTGGGGCAATAACACGTCCTGTTTTAGATTTTTTTTTACTTAACCTGTTATCCCTCGAGGTAATAAGGTAAATGATTATTATACTTAGATTATTCACAAATTCGCAATGGTGTGGCGCCTACATCCAATTCCAATATATGTTCAGGTTCAAACAGTATTAATCGCTAAAGTTACACACCACTTATCTTTTAATTCAATTTACATGCAGACGAGTCTTGATGATCAATAAACGATTTATCGTTTGTAATACTGCACTTATCTTTTTAGCAATCTTAACTTTTTTTCCTGTGTGATCGGTGATGAACTCAAATTCGTCCAAAATATTTGTGTACCTAACTAAATAATATTGTACGTTTTATGTTATTTATTTCGTTCGGCGTTTGGCCCACGAGATTGTCGACATGTGGCATGTAAGCTCAGCTGTTATTGTACCGATAGTCGTTTCCGTACATGAACTGATCGCCAAGAGCCTCGACCAACACGTACAGAGGCTCTCGTTAGACAGTTGGGTCAAGGGCCTGATGCAGAAGGCCCTAACCGTCGGTAGTTTAGTCCCTGTACTCAATACCGGTGGGTCATTATTTTTTATATTATTAAATATATTTGTTGTTTTTTATAAATCTATTTAAAAATGTAAATAATATGTATAAAGTTTTAATAAAGAGAATTATAATAGCAAAAAAAAATACGTACATAATACTATTGATATTTTTCTTTTTGAAGTAACAGCTGTATTTTTTGCGTGCAGTAAAATCCCTCAAAGACAGTTTTCTAGAAGTCAGTCGGAATCCAATAAGCCCCTTAAATATTTATTATATTCTGTTTTGTTTAACTATGTGTTGTTATAGAAGCAACAGAATTGATCGTCGAGGAATGCATCAAAATACATCTGTGAAATTTTGAACTTTGTTTCTATCACGGTTCATGAGATGCAGCCTGGAGATAGACGGACGGATGGACAGTGACGTTTCAGTAGTAGGCTCCAGTTTTACCCTTTGGGTACGGAACCCTTAAATGAATTATTTTACTAAAATGTTAATTGGTTTAGTTTGTGCATAGCAGTGAGTGTAGGAAAAGGCACTTGCAGTGTGTACTAAAGGCTAAACAGTAATAGAGAGGTGTGTCGCCCCGCCTCCTCGGTGATGTGCCGACGACAAGCCCCGCAACTCAGCCACACTGTTGATTTTGTACCAACACTACCCTGTTATTAAGCCGTAATTGTGTATTGAGATTGTATTTAGTTCCTTGTTATTTGTTTCTTAGTTACTTTGTACAACATGTTTCAGTTAGAATGGGAATTACATTATATAAAGATGTATTTTAAGTGTTCCCTTTTATTCCACTTTTTTCCTTACTATGTGTAATCTATGTATGTGTAATGTATATTATTCTAACTAACGTGGAGTAAGATTTTTCTTTCTTTCTTCTTCTCTCTTTTTTATTATTAGTAAATGGGTGGCTGGGTTCATAAGGAAGTTATCAAGCTTAGGTAAGGACGTACGGTTCAACACCTCCAGGGAAAAGTCGAGACTCAGGTGCAGCTTCCTTACTGAAGGTTTGTTTGTAAAAAATAATTTTGGTGAGATTTACCAATAGTGAGGCTAGCTGTCTACAATATTTTTATTGCGCAATGACAGTTCCATGTATGGATAGTGAAACCACAGAATATTCAACGAAGGCTTTATGAAGTTTGATTTAAGCTTGTGATTGCAAATTCCGAGTATCACGAGTACTATACATTCATTTATGTTGTAAATATTTGGACGTGAATCAGGATGACCTGCTTCCATGCATGGTTTAAAAGGTATCTTGTAATACAATATACGATCATGGTGGCCTCTGTAATTTCGTATTCAGGATGGTAGTTAATGTTGTTTTTGACTTTTGACATAATATATTTTAGTAGATAATGTTCATAATAATTTTTTTTTGTTACTGTTATAAAAATATATGTTTTTCTATTGTTGGCTGCAATAATTGTTATCATTTTGGAGGAGACTCGGTAACTAGATTTCCTCCGATGTTGATAGTCTTTTATCTTTAAATAATATTACCAATAATGTATATGGTTGTTTATCTATTTTTGCTTGACTAAAAGTAACATTGCTTATGGAGCTTTTACTCTATTTAAAAAATAAAGCACAATAATAGATATTTGTAGCTATAAACAAGACAAAGTGGCGAACGTTAATAACTCAAAGTTCTTTTTGTGACTGCAAGATATAAAATGTTAAGATGTTTTACCTTTATATCATAGCCGTCGCATTATGTTTGAGTCGGGCGGCGCCGGCGCAGCTCTTCTCACGAATTTCGCGGCGTCTACGCGTGGGCGGCTCTATCGTACGCCGCCATCGCACGTCGCACTTGCCACCACACCTGTACTATTATTCGTCTGCTTACGTATAAGGCTTACATTCGCTTGATACGAGTACAATAAACCTACCTCATAAGAACGTATGACGGCCCTTTGTTACTTTGTTAGTACCTACGTCTAATTAGTTGGTCGGTTATCTGTTGTTACCGCCATAGACGCCATAGTAATGGATGGTGTGAAATTTAGAATTAAATTTATTGTTACCTAACCTTAACGTTGCTGTCAAATGTTATGACATGAATGTTTCCAACAAATTCTAGTTACAATTATAATAAGACTTATTATTTCACCTAGAGTACTTTTACAAGGCAAATAAATCTAGTTCGCATAATAATAGAGGTATTGCAGTTGATGCTTGTTTAATGTTCACTCTCTACAAGTAAAGCTAGTATCAAAATGTTTTGTTCTCGTCTCATCATTCTGCCTTTTAAATCGTAGATTGGCAAAGTGACTGACGAAATGTAGATGTAATAAACGCCTTCCACCCCTTCGGGGATAAACATGTGCTTTTGTGTTGTTGCTGTTTTTCACATCACTGTATTGAAGTGACTTAAATCAGTACCGATACGCCCACAACAATATGTACCTACTTTAATAAATTTGCTTTACATTAAACGTCTGGACGGTGGAGACATCGTATTTCAACAGTCGTGTACAGATTCATCTGCCAGAGCTTATTCATATCAATATTCACAAGTGACATTAAAACTCCTTGTACGATGTTTTGTCCAAGTTCATTGTCGACGGATATCAAAGAGTACATTTTGTTGAATTTATTGCGCTCGACTGCGGTATCGCCCGTATTGAATAGAACCTTGTGTCGTGTTATAAATTTTCCTCTAACAGTTTTTAAATTATATATTTATATGCTGTATGTAGTTTCTACAGTTTTTTGAGTTCATGTTAGCTAAATATAATGTCCTCTTATAACTAAATAGTAGAAATATTGTTCTTACCCATCCTTTTTCGAGTCAAGCATGAGGGTCTGAATCAGAAATATCAACTGAATCGAGCCGACGACGCTGCGGCGCCAGCGATGAAATTAATCTGAATCGTATATCTGCAACTTCGAATTTAAAAATGATTATTGGTATTAATAAGAGTAGCATTGTAAATATTGTACTCATTGTAATGAGAGCTTTCCCTGTTACTCGTAAGTGGTACCAATATATTTTATGGCCTTTGTGTGAATTGATTATTATAGGTCTCTTCTGTATCATTAATCTGATTTGAATGATTATGTGGCAGGCAACAAGTTGTTTTTTTTGTTTGTAAAATACCACACTGACTAAAGATTAGCTTGGGAAGAATTCTTAGATTCGGTTAATGCCAGTTGCATTAGAGCCTCATAAGTATCTTGATGAAATTGTATGGAAACGAAAGAGTTGAGTGTGAGTGAGAGTTTCCCTTTTCCAATCTCTACATGGTACTACATATTATCTATATAGAGATAAAGTGCCACAGAAAAGATCAACTGAACCACTGCAGTACGGGTACGGGACAATTGTTTGGGAACAATATACGATTTTAAGACAGCACGCCCTGCTTTGAATCAGAAACCAAAAGGGTAGATTCGTGATTACGTGATCTAGCTTGTCAGATCGATCCTGAAAGCAGTGTCGTAAAGTACTGCGAATGACATAGGTACTCGACTGAGGAGATAGTCTGGGAACGCCCAAGACGATGTGTTAAGAACGTTCATTATGTGAATATCAGAGACATTCTACAAATTGGTGCTGAGTTTCGCGCCGTCCAGTGTTCCGAGTTGCCATCATACGTTATAATTGGATGCGATAAACGGTTTATGGCATCCCGCAGTTACAGAAACATTCACCGAATCTGTGTTTTTGTGTGTACATACTTCAGTGTTAGTTCACGCAAATTACTCTTATAGTCGCATTTTATCACTGTAATCCAATACGATCGCAACCTAATAGTTGTGGCTACCGATTTGTCGCGAGCGGTTGATTTATCTTTAGTAAATTTATCGCTCAATCAACGTCGTCGCATACGCAAGTTCGCGCCCCAGCTGATTGGATTTCTTCATAATTACATCTTTTGACACGTACGTGCCAAGTTTCGTACTTCACAAGCGGCCAGGGCATGAGATCGTGGGAGCACCGTGTAATCAGCTTTCTTGACGGTCTTGATTTGATCTGAAACCAAGGTATTATTATTAAACAGATATTATAAGTTTTCTTTACGGGCTAATTGGTACGTTTTGTTGTTTTAATTTAATTTAATAAACAGTTATTGCCGCATATACCTTGGCATTATGGTAAAACGATTTTATCAGCTCCATCCGGGTTGAAGCTATTTAAATGTTACTTTATAGATCCCTATGAGTATTTTTTACGTAAATAGGTAGTAACGAGTGCTAATGCTATCAAGAACCCCGAAACTCACGTCGTCCACAGATGCTGGACGAATGTCGTTCTAGCAAAATAATACTCGTCATCCGTAACCCCTACATACATACAATCACGTCTCTTTCCCCTTGGAGTAGGTAGACACCATAGACTTCCCACTGTTAAAATACACGTTCGTGCTAAATTTGAGCGAAATCGGTCGAATGGTTTAGGCTGTAGCTCTCCGTACAAACGTACGTACATACATACCTACATAAATTTTCTAGAAACCACTGTTTTCGACTCAGGAGAGCTCAGAGATCATGGCAAAGTCAAATTCTCAAAATTGGTTTTTACATGATTACTACTTCCACTTTTAGAATACCTACTGGCTGTTGACCGCAGCGATGCACGCGTGGAATAGTTATAAAGTATCCTCTTTTCTTTTCCGTTCCCAAAACCATCCATATGCCAGTTTTCAACTAAAAGCAAAAATCTTAATTTTCTGCATAAAAAAAAATTGTACATGACAAACATTCAATGTCAAACGTCATGCATTACAACTTTAATCCGCAGAGTTTCAGCCCGTTCCGACACAAAAAGAAAACGATTATCTTTTAATTTTGCAACACCCGAAAAGTAATCTTGTGTAGGGTAACCATTATATATTTGATTATCTTGATGTATTGTAGCAGCCAAAATCCTTTCAACAGTTTACACACAAATTGCGGTAATAAATGATCAAGATTAATTGTATGCCACTTCATGTAATCATATGGTACTTTGACGCTTTCTTCGTGTTACATCTGGTGGTCAAGTATTTTTGTTTAATTTATTGCTTCACTTGCCAAACAAGATGTTTCGCTGATATGTTATAATGATTGATAGTAATGATCTTAATTTGTTTATTGTAGTTATTGTAGTAGGTATCAAGGAGAATATTTTTATGTCACTTTATATTAAGGAAAATGGTTCAGACAACAACGTTTATCGTGAACTCCAACTTTTCGGAGGTTGTTTAATCAAGCTTGTAGTTTACTAGTTATTTTCTACCACCGGCAAAACAATTATATGACCTTGAACTTAACAGGAAAGTTATTTACTTAACTGGGATTCATACAGAATACCTTATTTTTAAAGTTGGACTACTCCCTACTCATACAAAAATTCCCGTTATCACGTGAACTGCTTTCAGTTACATTTTTATTATTATGTATAGAAAGACGCTCATGTAGACGAATCATAAAAATTAAAAACATGCCAACATTATAGGTTTATCCCAGTATTCTCTTAATGTAATGTTACTAACGTACAGTATCATCAAACACATCACGCCACCCAGCTTGTTCTCGAACTGAATTTCGGTGTGTTGATCGCAATTAGGCGCGATAAATGCCTCCGACATACGATACTCAGAGTTTTCATTCGATTAATCGGTCGAAACGAAATTGTAATCTGATTTTAAAGTGTCGTACGTTTTGGTTTTTTATGTAGCACCTCGTGTTATATTTTGATACTCATCTTAGCGTACACTTGCGTACCATTCATGTTTTATTCTCAACTTTTATGTCATAAGTATATTACTTTTAAACGGGTCGTGCTTAGTGAGGAGAACGTGACATTTACAACACAATCCATAGAGTATGCTATTAAACTTGTGCAAATTATATAAATGTATTCGTCCTTTGAAAATCCGCAGAGATCTACGCTTTCATGCCTTTCAAAACAAATTAACGTAATTTTTCTTATTGATACCCCTATAATTCTTAACATAATCGGTGTTTTTCAATTAGTTAAACATAAGTGTTTTTTTGTGGTGACACAACCCGCATAAGATACTGGTCTTCATATCAATTATTTTGACACCAAATGTTTTTTTGATTATTACTCAATTACCCAGTGAAATTTTATGTCTTACTTTCAATATCTGATCATAACGAGGGTCGTATGTGTGTCAAATGTTATTGATTTATGAATTATATATAATTTATTGTCGTTTTGTTGTACTCTTGTTTGTATAATATGAATAGCATGCATAATGTGAACATAGTTGTCGGAATTACATTAATGTGGAGTACATATACTTTTAAACAGATCACAAATTTGAATCAACCAACTCCGCCCTTTTTCAATATGCCACGGCAGTCGACTCAGTGTCAAGATTCAACAAACCGGCGACAATCTATAAAACAATACAAAAAGCTACACCATTACAAGGCGACAAAACTCTAATATCAATAGGAGACAATAGGAACAATAGTTGCCCCCTGTCAATTATGCCATCATTACCATTGGAATAAACGACGCGACGTAACGAATCCGATGATTGTCAAAAACACAACGATGACAACGCAACGCATCCACAACTTAGCTTACCATCAACAGACAAAAACAATTCTTAAGACTGTTAAATAACATTTCAAATGCCATACCTAGCATTAAGTGTGATCTTGCATATTCAGCATGTCGAAACAGTTATCCTATAAATCATTTATAGACTGCGGCGGCGCGCTTAATTTTTGTCACTTAACAATGTACAATGAATCTGAATAATTATTGTCACACATCGGTAAATAACTTTCTTTGTGAATTTAATTAAATGATTATGAAATCAAGTCAAACTAGTTTCACTGGTTCGTTACGTTACCTACTAGTTTAAATGATGTTGTTTCTATCAAACCTGCTGTAATATCCGTACATGATTAAGTTGTTTTATCTGCATGCTATGCCAGCGGCGCTGAATTTCAAGTAGTCGAAGATTACCACTGTCGAACAGCAAGAGAAAGTTACCAAAGTTATTTGTTGTTTGAATCGTGATAACCGACAACGAGCTTATTCTTGTAACCTCATAAATTCTACTTGATATCGGTTAGATTTGTTCCTGGAACATTTTCATTGAAATATAATACTCGACTGACGTTGACTCACCCAAAACGTTTCAATTTTGCGAAATGTTTACATGCTTTGTGTCCATCGTAGTTCTATTGTTCATAGTGCGTTTCTCTTACTTTGATCTCGATAATTTTGGTTTATTCTTTACTTGACTTCACTGTTCAGTATTCAATAATGCGTCTGTAGGTCTTATGTTTAATGTTTATCACTATCGTCTAATAACTATGATTTACTAACTACACAATTATTATGCGTGGATTCATTTAGATTTAGATAACTGAATGTGATCCTGAATGTATATTTGTGATTATGACATTCGTCAGCCGGAACATTGACAAGCGATCGTGAGATAACTTCGTAGTTTGCTACTTCTAATTTCATGGCAGGGTAATAGTTAATTTTATTAACATTTATTGTTTTATTTATAACGCTTGTCTGTACTGGTAAACAGTTATTTTTTAACCTAAAATTATCACAGATTTAAGTTTACCAGATGAGGTCAGTATCAGTCAGACACTAGTAGGACGTGTAATTCAAATTATTTACTTCATTACTTATGTTCAGATGAATGTGTTTTAACGCGATCATTTCTCTGCAGGTGGTGAAAAAACCTTTAGGTGTTTGCAAATCTTCTTAAATGTGATGTCGTAAAAATGACAAACAGACATTTATAACCATGTACGACACATGTAAGTAATGTATTGTCGTGTTGTATGGTTTTTGTCAGCGGGCAAGCGGCGATTTATTGAATTGCATTGTTGATTATTTTATTAACGATTTGTGATTGCGCGAACATTACTTTGCAACCGTAGCCTCGCCTTGTCACATATTATTACGATGAAAAGCCTAACGAATACAGTGTTAATTTGCGAACACCTTACATACCTTGTTACTTAGTAAGTGTCGGTGATACCCATATTTTTATGCAAACATTTTTTTTATCCTTCAAATGTAATTAACTACTAATGATGCCTTCTTATGTAATTTGGATTAGCAGTTGGATAATTATGATTGATTGTTTAATGATGGTGAAAGAAAGAATCAAATCAACTACTGGATCTGCCCGGTTTTAATTTGGTTTCTGTTTTACTATAAAATATTTAAAAAGTTAAGCATACGTATACATTCCTTTAAATACCTATCCAGTCTTTGTACAGTCTTGCGATGTCTGTTTTACATTCACTCACTTCAATATTTTCTCTTATGCCCCAGTCCTTACATTACCACAGGTAATAAACTTTAAATTCTATCATTTTTCGACACGTAGCCAAGATTAAATTTTGTTTGCCACCACATTTTTTCATTGATATTCGCGGTTTAAATAAAATCTTTTGTCCAGTGCGCGTTTTATTTGTTTCGCTGGTTTAACGTTAATTGGAAATCGTGGTAAATGTACCCGAAGGGGTCAAAAGATTGTTTTAAGAAATGCCGTACGCAAGCTTACGATTACGAGTCAACAAATACAACTACACATTATTATATTCATATTTGAGTTCTTTAAAATATCCTCAATGTATTAATTAGAAGTACGGTATTCAACATGTACCGTAATAAATATATTTTGTTTTATTGGTTATCGGTACTTCGCTACATTGAAGAAGACATTCAATTACAGTGTCAATTCGCAAACATATCGTACCAATTTAAAAAAAAATCTTGTTCGGTACTTTTATTAAGTATATGAATTATATTTAAATTACTCTCTGTTAATTTATGAAGGCCACCGAAGAATTCAAATTGAAAATTAACCCCATTTAGACACACCTCCTGGCGCTCAAGTTTTTTCAAAATATTTTTTCACCATGTCAACACCGTCGATGAATTATTACCCCTCTAACAAGCTATTATTATCGAACCTGACATTCCATTTTTAAGCAGTTTTTGAGTAAAATTTAAAATTTTCACCCACAATATTTGCCTGCGGTGCAACGGGAATGGATTTTAAAATTTATGTACAAAAAATTTTGTGGTTTATTTTAAATTCTAATTCTTTATTTATAGCTTTGATGAAAATCTTATCAGATTCTTGGAACTTTAAATCGGTTGGCTATTTACTTCGATACAGTTAAGTACCAACGTTTTCGTAGTATTAGCATACTAATTTTTATATTTTAACCTGTGTCGAAAAGTCTCAAAGTGGATCGAGTCAGGTGGCCCTCAATGAGCACAGTTCATTGACACTGGTCAGGTAGGGCATGTTGATGATTGATCTGCTCCCTTATCACATGCCGTCGCCTATATGCGGCTTACTCAAAGACACATTGTGTCCAACCAGAGAAGCGTGCTTTAATAACACCACAAGTTTAACCGAAATCCAATCAATCCTCTATTCTGACTTCAACATAAAATGTGTTTTTTATTGTTTCAGAGTGTTCAGACGGGGGTCCAGGATATTAAAGAAATGTAAGTCCATTTTTTGTTTGTAAATAAGTTTGTTCATATAATAAATAAAGTAAAACAATAGATTATTTTAAGTATTTCTTCCTAACATCTGAACTATATTACTCCTGTCATTACCCACATCATCAACTGTTCTTTATTATCCAATTGTTTCCCGTCATCGTGGAAAAAGGCCCATGTAATCCCGCTTCCTAAAGTTCCTAATCCTACTTCTCCCTCCCAGTTCCGTCCTATATCCATTCTTCCTATCCTGTCCAAGGTTCTTGAGAGTATTGTTCATGATCAACTGTCTCGCTATCTTTCCTCTAACTGCCTGCTAAGTCAATTCCAGTCTGGTTTTCGCCGTGGACATAGTACCGTAACAGCTCTGGTGAAAATAACCGATGACATTAGGCTTGCCATGGAACACAAACAACTTACCATTATAGTGCTACTAGACTTTAGCAGTGCATTTAATTCGGTTGATTTTGACATACTCTTAGGAATCTTGAAATCCTTGAATGTATCCGCGTCTGTTGCCGCTTGGTTTAAATCCTATCTTCAGGGACGTTCGCAGTCGGTTCGTGCAGCCGAGACCTCGTCCAGCTGGTGTGATCTTGCGGCGGGCGTTCCTCAGGGTGGTGTGCTTTCTCCTCTTCTCTTCTCTGTTTTTATTAACGCCATCACAAGAGTCTTGAACTCAAATTATCATCTTTACGCAGACGACTTGCAGTTATATCGACATTTTAGGGTTGATGAAATAGACCAAGCTGTTGCTGCCATCAACCTTGAAAATGTCTACAGTTGGGCCAAATCCTTTGGCTTGTTAGTTAATCCCAGTAAATCACAGGCACTAATTGTTGGTGGCCGGTATATGCTTGGTCTCGTGGATTATGAGTCTTTGCCGTCAGTTATATTTAATTCTGAGCCTATCGAGTACTCTAACAGTGCCAGGAATTTGGGTCTTCATATAGATTCGTATCTTTCATGGGAAGTACAAATTGCTGAGATAAGTAGGAGGGTGTACTACTCATTTCAATCTCTAAAATCTCTTCAGAAACTCTTACCTTTTCAAACTAAAGTGACTCTTGCGCAATCTCTTCTTCTATCATTGTTAGACTATGCTGATGTCTGTTTCCTAGATGCATCGGAGGAGCTTGTCAATAAGCTTGAGCGCTTGCAGAATCTGGGAATCCGCTTCGTCTATGGCCTTCGTAAATACGATCACGTATCTGAATTCCGGCATAGATTGGGGTGGCTTCCTATTCGGCAACGTCGTAAAGCTCATATCCTTTCTCTTCTCTATACTATCCTTCACAATCCTAATTCTCCTGCCTATCTGCGTGAGCGTTTTGAGTATTTGGTGCCTAGAGACAAAGCATGTCGTGTTTCCTCATCCCTACTTCTTCGAACTCCTGCTCATGCCTCTAGTTGTTATGACAATTCGTTTACAATTCAGGCTGTCAGATTATGGAACTCACTACCACATGATATCCGTGCTAGTCGTTCATTGGACATTTTTAAGAAAAGGGTAAAGGAGCATTTCCTCTCCCAACTATGATTTTCCATAATTATTCTTTTGACTTTCATTTGTATCATATTATCTCCTTCTTATTTAGTAAGTATATTTACATCTGTATGTAGCATGTAGGTATTTAGCTTTAGTCTTATATTATTAAGTTCTTATGTGTATGTATTTGATTTCTGTTATATGTATTACATCTATTAGTTTAATTTTCTTCTTGTATTATATGTAATTTTGTATGTGTACGTGTTTACACTTTCCTCTTCTCTCTTTAGTATTATTTATCTCCTCTATACCTCTAAGGTCTGCTGGAAGAAAAGCCATTATTGGCTTAAGCACGCCTTTGTACATATTGTTATTGTTTGTTTTGTGTTTTGTATTTCTGTACAATAAAGAATAAAATAAATAAATAAAAATAATAACATTCTAATCACTTCGAGCAAAATTACTAATTAAATAATGAAATTCAACAATTTTATTGTTTTATTACCTACAAAGAAAATTTATTTACAATAAGTATTACAATATACATAATTATGTACTAAAAATATTTACACTACAAAATATCGTTTAAAAATTCTCCGCGTCATTTCTGACTGGGAACGTTCCCAGAATGATGGCTGTGTTGCCACGTTGGATGGCGATAATTATTCTTTGGGCCAGAAAATTGCTAGCCTTCTGGTCTCGAGAATCATCGATTAAGCGTTTAGCAAAGTCTCTATAAAGGCGACGAGCGCGCAGCCCCCATGACCCAAGTGTCTCAACTCCAAATTGCTCAAATATGTAATCAGCTGCTAGCTTAGCATATTTACGCCGTTTGAGGCCTACAGCCGATGCAGCAGCCGCGCCGGCACATCCGGATGTGCTTGGAAGGTGTGAAGGTGCAATGTAATTGATTTTTGTACGGTGGAAATGTAAGAATATGAAGCAGGAACAATGTTTTTCCATCGTCTGGATTAAGAATAAATGATTTTAAGTACAAATAATTTATAATTTACTGAATTTAGAACTGAGCCCATTTAATAAATAGGTACCACACACCATGGATTAGTTTGTATCAGATATTTTTTAAGATCACCCACTGGATTTCAATGCAATGTTATGTATGTACTCGTAAATATATAAATAATGTAAATATTTTCAGTAACTATACTTGAGAGAACCGGTGCCACAACTAATTTAGATAGCTCTTTATTATTATCTAAACGGTTGCGTTGAACGATTTCTTAAAGATATTTATTTAACGCCTTTGGGTATACACTTTTCTGTAATTGGATACTATTTGAGTTTACACCTACGTATCAATTTGTAATAATTTCACACACTAGTTAGGTTTCCGCTCTCGTTTCAAAATAATTCACCAAATCTTTTTTGCTTGCAGATGGGACATTCCGGCTCTCTTGAATACAGTACCCAATTTAGGAGCTGTCGTAGACTTGACAAACACCGCTAGATACTACAATCCTGGGGTACGTTTACGGCTATCGTTAAAATAGACATTGTATTGGCACCTCAGTGAAGTACAAAGACACTCGCGTATGCGTACGTACTGAAACGGACATCTTAGATCAATAAACATTCCTCTGTTGACTGTTTAATAATAATGAAAGGTAACAACCACTCTGCACTTACAAATATGTAAGACAAGGTGTAGGGCCAGTTACGACTTTAACTTGTTCGGGTAGCGCCTGTAGGAATCTTTGCCCGCCCGCTATGCGTTAGAAATACTGGGAAGCAATAAAATTATGTTCAGTTTTACGATTGAAAGTCACATTTTCCAGTACGATGCTTTGTTCGTACTTACATCTGATTACCTGGCATTCATCTTCTGGCATAATCCGATCGTAAACTCTGGTTTTCATAGAGTAGTTTACTCTGAGTCGAGGTACAAGTTAGTGATCGTCATGTCAATGAAACAAAGCGTTGCTGAGCTTTTGTTACGTATATGGCATGTGTACTTTGCGTTGAGAGTATTTTTAAAAAGTATTTAAATATACATACACATACATAATATCCTTTAGTCAAACTGGGTCTGGTCATTTCCTCTCAGGGACCAATTACAACTGTAAAAGTAAATACCGCTCAAATTCAAATTGTCTTGAACGGCGGAAGCTTATAAGGATTTTTTTTGGATATGTACACACCTTTGAGATCACAGAGCTCAGATCCCAACTTATCACACGAGTTATACTAGTATCACGAATAGGGGAGTGTGTGGCCACAATATTCGCGGCAACGCGAGTGGATATCGTCTGGCCACACCATTACATACCTACCTATATGGTAGACTTTAGGCCTGTTTCTGGTGACGCTGTGCTGATATCATTATTATAAACGGTTTCTGCCAACACTACAATAGCAAACAACGGGGCGCACCTAATCTGTAAGGCAAAGGTAATTTATGACAGAGTTTACACGTTCATTCTCGTGTCTATCCGATCAGTCTGATCGCAGTCATCTTGTAAGTCGTTGATTGATGAATCGCGGGAACTAATTGTGATCAAGGTCGCTGATCAGATTGAACGGTACCTACCACTGATTAGCCGTATGCAACCTGACATACATGGCTTTGCTTCGATCGTATTCGATACTTATCTATTTTCTTAATAGATTCCTTTGTGACAAAAAACATTGGGCTAGGACTTATATTTCTAAAAAGTCAACTGCATTGCAGGTATTATTTGGTAAAATAATTAAAATGTGTTTATTATTTATGTTACAACGGTACTTTTTTTAAATATTCATATTAGTTTCTAGTATTTTAATAAGCATTTAGAATACGAGTATATTAAATAGCAGGTCGCAACCTAAAATAAGCGATTACAAGCCCGTTGTATTCGTATTTGAAGCACTCGTCGTGGCCTTAGGTTCTGTAGTTACTATGTAAATAATGATTACTTTCTTTGTTACAGGAATTCAAAGCGGCGGGCATAGAACATAGGAAAATTTTAATGCCGGGCCGCATTATACCTCCCGAGTACAAAGTGATAGAGTAAGTTCATATACTAGCGCGCTTTGCGTGCGATTAATAGCGTTTTTGCGCTAGTCACCTTCAGGACCTCGAGCCTTTATAGCTCGCTCAACTGAAGATGTATCTCACTTTCTTACAAGATTTATTGTCTTACATAACTTTTGAGATCTTTTCTCTTTACTTTTAGATACAAAGCCTTGAATATTTCGTTTTAGATAAACTTATCAACAGTATTTATTGCGTTATATTAAATATTTTTTTCACTTCGGCAACATTAAATCATTAAGATAACAAATGTTTACTTAACACTAAACACACGTGATTAATATCGACATTCAGACTTCACGTTTTGCCTGCGGATAATATGCTTTAACAACTTTACATCCCTTATACGGTGCCGCGTAAATCAGAAACTGAATAGCTATCTATCAACCTCGAATCATCGTTTTGCATTCGCGGTGAATTTTAATTTGAACCGTCGAATTGGCGCCATTCGTAGGCCGAATATGGGTAATGTTATAAATCTACGAGTTCAGGTGTGGGCGTGAGGCGCGCGCCTTCGGGCCAACCGGCACGGTAGATGTAGGTACGTATACTCGTATTCAATTGAACTTGGTCACATCTAGCGCTTGTGTCGATGGCGACGTCTGCCTCCCACGCGGAACCCGATGCCTTTTGGAATTTGAAAGGTATTTGTAGCTGCAACGATGCGTGTCCACTCATCTGTAGCACTTGTGTCCCACAGGTTAAAACACACCACATTTTATTGTGTCGTATACTTTGACACCATGGAAGTAGTCGAATTACAGTTTCTAATTGATTACGTTTTTTTATAAATTCTGTTCTATGAGAGATATTTTTTTAGATAGAGAATTTATATTGAAATGGCGCTGAGTTCAAATTCAGGTATATTGTAGAAAAATCTGAAAGTGTTTGTACATTACATAGATGAGGTGCTAATGAAAAAAAAATTGGACAATGCCTAATTTGCATGGAAGTTGGACCAAGTGATTCCTAGAATGCTCACATAGTCCAAACAAAAACATTCTGTTGTTTTGAATGTTTGTATTGGACCTAAACAAAAAAACTCTTGAAAGTTAATTATCGCACAAACGTATCTATAAATGAAAATATTGTCTAAGCAACCTCTCAATGTTTTCACAAGACCTATCTAATGATATCCAGCACTATGGGGTAGACACGCAAAAAATCATCCTTACTTTACGTGTAGGGGAGGCAAGGTACCCCCAATGATTTGTATTCCCAAGGTCCCAAGTCTAATAAAAATATTCAAAACCTTACAAACTCATAAAAATCTGATCTGGATGACTCCCTTGAAAAACACTGACATGACACTGAATCCAAACATAGTATAAAATAAAATCGTTCTCGCTGTCTGTCCTTAGATAAAGATATATAAAGATAGCGAAACCTCTCCTGTTCCTTTTCAGCTTTTCTGGTTTCTGAAAAGCTTAACTATCAATTTATAATAACAAGTGGCCTTAAGTATACTTATCTGTTGAAAAACTATTGTTCATAAAGATAGTCAACATAACAAACAAAAGAAAAATGTCCCAACACAACTATATCGCATTACATATCAATTTATAAAATGATTTGCTCGGATTTAACTCTGAGATTATCTCGATCATTTGTCTAGTCTTTTGTTAGTCGCCTGCGCACATCGTCGCCCGTCATCAACATAAATAACCATAGGCATTTCTAAGATAGTTCGACCCTGTTATCGTGCTATGGGACCTCGCATCTGTTTGTCAGTTTACGTTTGATAAATGCGCCACCCGGATAGCTACTTCCATCTTAACTAAAAGCTATGTCGAGTTAATGATAGGTCTATATGTTATAAGAACACAGAACGTCTAATGCAGACATTTGAAAATTAGATGCTGAGACGAGCGTCATAAAGTACTGGTGAGGTAAAAAAATACAATTGGATCTTCGGACTGATGTTATTGAAATTAGAGTGTTATAACTTCAATAAAATAACTTTGAAATGATATCTGTCGCTTCAACAATATTGCTCTGATCAGGAACTACCTTATGATCTTTAAGTTTTAACATAGCATCACGCCTTTACCCGAAGGGGTAGGCAGAGGTGTGCAAACACACCCACATCTCGCCTGCTATGTTAGGTCCCATGTAATAGGGGGCGAGCCTATTGCCATTTACCGGGCACACTTTAAGTTTTGCATCCATTTAATTTATCAGAGTGAAGTCATTCTCATAATTTTTTCGTATAATTTGCTGAAGACATCATTAACATAATTATATTAAAGACCCAATTACTCCATTATACGCTTACTAGGATAAATAGTCACTAGACCCCATTTATCCCACTACTCCACCGCGATCATCAGACACAGGCTTGTAATGATCACGTGCCTTTGCGGTCGCTTCATTTATCACCCCAGTATTTTTACTTGTTTTTCATGTCGACTGTCGACAATCATGTCGTCATTACAAACCTGACCGTGTACATATTACCCTGTCTATAAATTGTGGACATCGCCGGTGGTACCGGTCGCCCGTTTAATAGATTTTTACTGCCCGCCTTTTAAGGGGTTTTTATTGTTTTGACGATTTATTCGCTGTTACCGATTCTTTTTCAACCTACTTTTATTGCGGGTTGATTTTCCGCTCTTTTTACGCGTGGAGTTCCTTACCACTTTACATTGCCAAATGTTTTCTCAAAGGTTTTGGCAATGTGAACTCGATCACATGATGATGAGCATGACAGGATGGCTTACGTTGTTTCTGACCGAAGTTTTTTAAATTATTTAGAAACTTGCCGATTGGAATTTTTGTGAGTTCTCACAATAAAGATTATTTAAGTGTCTCCAGTTATACACAGATAACGAAACCTTGGTCATAATTTTGCTGGTTTAAGTGTAACTCGTATTCTCGCTCTCAGAACTCATCTGCCTCATCAGACGTCTTCAAGATAGCATTTAAAAGTAACTAATCGCTAAGTAATGCAAGTGCTGTAAAACATGATTAACAAACCCACAGGCTAAAGTCATCGCTTGATCCAATATTGATACATTAGATTCTATGTTATGTACACTTGTTAAATCCGCTTGTGAACATTTTCATATTTGTTTTTTATTTGTGATTAAATTAGCGCATGATTGAGACTTGTAACGAGATAACTTAATAATTTACTCCTACTTATTGGTTACTTGGACTAGCGGTTAGGGCAAAACTTCCATCGTGGGTCTAATTTCCGGTTCGAATCGAAGTGTCCTTTCTTTATTTTTGTATACTAAAATACTCTCATGCAGACTCCTCGTGCGTGGATATCGCTGACGAGTTTTGCCATCCCATAAAAACATAAATGTTAAATGAGAGCGAAGTTCAATATTAAGAATAAGAGTCCTTGTCAAAAGAATTTAGATCTGTATAAGTGCCAAGTTCCAGAATATTTTATAGATGATTATATTTACCTTCATCAAGACTGTAAGCTATCTCCCTACCCAATTCCCATTAGTAACATGTTTTATAAGAGTATACTATATGCTCCGTTATTTTCTTAAGAAAATATTAACGAAATTTTAGTTTTTAAAGTTCCACTAAATGCCGTCAATCGACAGTCTAAAGACTTCATTCTATGTTTAACACTAGTTAAACTATAACACTAGTGAATTTCGGGTGATTACATATTTGAGCCGTTTAGGGTTGAGATACTGGGGTCATGGAGTCCGAGTGCTCGTCGCCTTTATAGAGACATTGCTCAACGCTTAATCGATGCTTCTCAGGACCAGAAGGCTGGCTATTTTCTGGCCCAAAGAATAAGTATCGCAATCCAACGTGGCAACACAGCCAGCATTCTGGGAACCTGGGAAGGTCGGCAATGACGCGGAGGATTTTTTAAACGATATTTTGTAATGTAAACATTTTTAGTATAAAATTATGTATTTGTAATTCTTATTGTAAATAAAAATTTCGGATTTAACGGTGATGTTCGATTTGCTGAAATGGATGTTAAGTCATGGGTTTGGACCATCACTAATGGAAAATCCGAATGATTACATTCGACTTTGGAGCTGGCGCGGCGTCTCGTCTAATTATCGATTACTTTGACACCGTAGTATTAGTTTGCACAATTTATCGAACGCAATAGTTTTCATTGACATTATGACTGCACAAAAATTATGGATTCATAGTAGTAGTTAGCTATGAGTGCAATTACTGGCTGTCATAACCACATTTTTTCATTTAGGAAGCCAGAATCGTTAAAGTGATTTTAGAACGCATTATTTATCATCCTAAACTAAAGCTGAGGGGGTTCTTTTAGCGCATGCCTCGAAAGGGACCAGTCTCCCAAATTGTGGAGAAACTAGTCCTGAGCCGGAAGGCGGGGCGGCCGGTGGGTACCCGAGTGAGTGGGTTAAAAAAAACCTGAACTAAAGCAATATTTTACCTCTTAATAAGCTTATCTACGTTATTCATCGATAGCTTTATGACTAAAACGCGTTGTTGTACCAATGATGCTATTGCGGTAAGGTTCATCAAACTCAGTATAGCAGAAAAGGAGATAAAGGTTAATAATAAGTTCGAATCGTTCGAAAGGTGAAATGGAGCAAATAGTTAAGAAATATTTTTTGCAATAAGTTATTACGAGTCATGCACTGATTATAGCACTGAAAGTGTTAAAAGTAAATTCTCACGTTGTTGACTGTTTGTCTAGTGAGAGGCCAGCGTAAATCAGAGTAAGATAGGAGACTTCCGAGGGTGATAACAAACACATAAATACAGAGACCGCCAGCCATTGTCCAAATTTACTGTCACTAACCTATACTACTAACACTGTCAACGGTTATTTTTCTTTAACTGTCTGACGATAATGTGGCTAAATGTGGCATTGGACAATGAGTTATATTCATGTTTTTGTCCAGTACGGTAATTAATTAATCGTATGAATATCTTTCATGAAACGTTTCGAAATACCACAGATATATCAGATGCTAACTGGATGTAGCCATGTTTTGTTGCTTCTAAAACAAGTGGGTCGTCTGTGTCTAAGATCCGAATAGAACGTGCATCAACTTGCAGGTGATATGCGTTAGGGTATCGTAGTCCTTTCAGAAAACACCAGGCGTCTAATGTTCAAATTCTGGGGATCTCCTATAAGGTAATACTTGGATCTTCGAGCATTAAGACACTGTAGTTTTTAGTAGTCCGACATGCCCACTTCGCCGTTAGTTTGCGGCAATGTGAAGTCCACGAGGATGACGCACAAATGTGTAATGTATAAATGTATCGACATACCTACTTATTACACCTAATATCGGTTACCGCTGTTCCGATATTTATTGCTCTTGACATATTATTATTAATTAATGAACTTTTTAACTTTTATCAATATAAACTTTCATATTTATGACGGCTATTCGCAACTTGCTGAACTAAGTACAGGGTGGCGCAAAAGTACTAAACTATAGAAATTCCTTATATTTTTTTATGATATCTGTCATTCTGATATAGAAATTTTGTAGTAATCAAATGTAAAATTCACTAAAACTAATCATGGACCATTTTACTCCCCAAGAACGTGGAATAATCGTGTCAATGTTTTTACGGAACAATTCATCAGTGATAAAAACACTATTTTGGCAATTTGCCTTGACCTGCTAGATCACCCGATCTCACCTGTCCAGACTTCTTTCTTTGGGGTTATTTGAAATCTCGGGTGTATATGAACAAGCTACAGACTCTCGCAGCTTTAAAAAAAACATGCACCAAGAAATAAGAAACATATCAAATTCCTGTGATATGTTTCTTATTTCTAGTGTGTAGTATGTGTTACGGCTAGTTATAGAATACGTCATAAAAAGGGCTAAAATGTACTTCAACTCTCCAGAGTTCCAGGTCACCATTTAATTGAAATCATATTTAAATCATACTGCAACTAAATTTCATGGCATAAATATACATATTTAAAAAACTAATTCTAGTTTTCTAATTTAGAAAAGAAGTTGTAGCTGAACCAAATAAGGTCATTACTTTTGCGCCACCCTGTATAATAATATAAATTCTCTTCAATGATGAAACGAATTGTCTATTTTCTGTAATGTCCATAATAATACTAATTACTGAGCTATTACAAGTTACTTGAACTTAATAGTTGATCTAAATATCGACAATGTTACAGTATTCTTTATTATGGTAGATGTATAATTATTTGGACCACACAGAACGGGTGTAATTGAGACATTGTAGGTATCCATTATAATATAGATGTCCTGTCATTATACTCATTATATATACTTTTATCAGTGGTTAAGTAAGTTATGAAAGTCGGTTGCATCGTATAGGTACTGGAGTTAATTAAAATCTTACGAAACGTTGTACATGATTTGATTAGAACGTGCTCTTGTTTAAAATAAGTAATTATTTTCTGGTCTCGGCGAGTAATGATGACAAGTTTGATGTATTTGAGTGACATTTTGTAGATTACAATATTCATTAAAGCTACGTGACTTTTAGTTTTCCGATAAGTGGCTCTTACTGAAAATGTCGTGTGCTTGATTCTCACGAAGCGGACACTTCAGCATACATACCAGCCTTTTCAGGAAGAATTATATAGCGGTACTCGTATGTTTATAATTATAATTTATGAATCAACTGCCGCGAACTTTTCATTTGACTAACAACTTTGATGATTCAGTATTGTCTAGCCTCATGACATAGATAAAGTACAATAAGTATACGGAAATATTCTTTTGTGGAAATCCGCATCCACATAAATAGTAATATAACCGCGACAATGTATATTCGTCACCAACCAAAGATGAGGGAAGTGTTAATTAATTAACGGGATCATTACGGCCGCGGCGCTGACACATAAGGTACGTAAGGCCAACCACACATTAGCGACTTATAAGTGAGTAAAAACTCAGCGGGAGCCTCGTCAGATATAAACATTAATGCATTTTATTAGTTTTCTGAACCATTTGAATTAGATGTGACATTTTTTTACAACATATTTCATATAAATAAAACACTTTTTTTGAGGTTTAGGTCTGTTTGACATCGAAGGTGCTCGCGACATAGTTTAGGTGTGGTGTCGATTTTCTATATCTAAGGCAATCTCATCTGTGGGCATAAGTATGTCTGTTACTGTCTGCTACGAACCTTCACCTTCTTTATAAATGCTCTCAAGATGGTTTTAGGACGTCTGTTCCTCGATGACCTTTATATTTGCCGTTGTACTCTAGTGTACGCAATAACATTTCGTCAAATTTTGATTACAGTGACATCAATTGCGACAGTATCGTGTACCGTGCCTTAAATTACAGTATTAGTGGTATTAAATTCATACCTATTATTTTGAACTTTAATCACACTTATATGAGTAACGTTTTAATTAATATTACAATTAGCACTCCCGTCCTATAGCGCTATATTATTCATCTAAACTGGAAATATTATGACTATGATATCCATGACACATATTTTTCATGATTACAAATGTGTGTTATTAATCTCTAGAAAACTCGTGAACCTTATTTATTTCAGAATGTTGCACTTTTACAGCAATGACTTGACCGACGAAGTAATTCCACTAATATTAGGTAGGTATAAACTGATAAATATTTTCGACTTCACCTACAAGGTAGTTGATAAACAGATACGAGGCAGGTCAGGCCATTATATAGTATTAATGTACATGTAAAATCTTCCTTAATCATACACAAAATTTCGTTGGATATAATTCTCCTGTCTCTTATTTTTATTGTCACCGCTTCAATTCTTTTAAAGCCAAGACAACTCGAGATTGCGTTGACGTTTTCTTTAGAATTACGCAATGGAATGACATTGATTATCCAAACTTGCATCCAGTGTTGAAAAAATGAACAGTATAGCGCCAGTAGTGTAATAAATATATTCCACCCATACGCATTACAGGCGTTGCTTCTATCATCATGCGTATCAGCAACTTGAGAAAGGCGGGCTTGAATACTTGGTGTTGCATTATATATTGAGAACCTGTGAAATTGTCGAATATTATTGGAGGAAGCCCTTACGTCATGGATCGGAAGATATAACGTACTGGATGCTTCTTGTTTTGAAGAAAGAACATGAGGACATTACAACGTGCTCCTAGAGTTCTCATAGAGCATCAGATTTCGTGAGTTCTTCATTAGTCTTACTCGGGCCGTTTAATATCGAATACAATCAAACCGTGACTAATGTTGTTATTTTAGTCAGTATAGCGAGTCCTCACATTAGGTGATTTTTAAGCCCGCGGCCGGCTGCAACAGCCGCCCCTACGTACATTGCCGGGCGCTTCAGGTGCGTACTCGGAAGAATTCCCAGTGTGCGCCCGGGCGGTCAAGTGTGTGAGATAAATACAATGCCTACTAATGTTCTACAAGTATCCCAATTTTGAGAATATCCGGAGTGACATGTTTGAAGTCAGGAAAGCATATTCGTAATGGATAAGTATTCATTGCATATCATCATAACTAGAGTATTATTATACATTTAGGTTTTTTGGTATCCTCCACGATGACTAAAACAATAAAACGTATTCTGCCCTAAACTTGTTTGTCAAATAGAACTTACTCAAATATTAAACCGTAATAACTGTGGTTAAGGCAAACGATGCTCGGAACAGAAACGACTCAATATCATAGACATTAAAATAATAATGACCAGTTTGTTCCGATGTTCCAATTTAATCATCGTATTGTTGCGCCGGCGGCACTTCGGCTAGACCACAAAGGAGTCTGCAATACAAAGTATTCTCAGAACTGGTACATAATCGCGACAATTGTCGAGTTAAGAAGATTAGACCAAACTGATTCACATTCATAAGGCCTAGTCCACATTATTTGCATGTTGATGTTGATGTTAAGTATAAAGTAAAGCTTAGTCATGAAGGTATTTTTTGGTATACCAATAACAAAATTGAGTCAATTTCAGACTAGTGTCTGCCAGGAGTATTTATAAAAAATATGAAATCCAGTTAATCGAATTATGCTACTCGTAATTATCATAATTTCTCCATACGATTGCAAGTTTGAGCGGTATTGTTGTTTCAAACGATCCACTACTTTTTACGAGTTCTCTACGTACCAACCGACACGTAATAATGCCTGATTCACTCTTGTTATGGGAGTGCGGTATGACTAAAACACTCATGAACACATGGTGTAGTTGTGATTTGAGATTATATTAGTGGTTTAATGAAGCCGTTCAACATTTTTAGAGCTGATGATTCATACTACCTATTAACTCTGACGATCAACACGGGGGTATAGTGCGATTTAAACATGTTGAAGTATCTGTACTAGCTTCAAACTCTAGAAAATCTAAGATTTATTCTGGCCAGCTTGAGGGACTTGAGTATTAGCATTATTGTCAAAGTTTTGCTTACCAATACGCGGTATAATATGTAATCTAGCAGTTATCCTGAATCAAGCGAATTATACTCAAAGGGGCGAGGTAAAGTGAATGTGGGTCAAGAATCCGGGAAAGGTAACGTATCTCACGAGAAGTTAATATTGACTAGAAATTTAACGATTTGTACACATTATTAGTTAATATTTTTAGAAAACAAACTTACATCGTAAAACTTTAAAATTGTCTTTTCGGACTCGTTAGTTACGCACTAAATTCAACTTTTATTAAGGATCTAATAATTATTTCTAAAGTAAATACTAATGTAATTGCTATAGTCGTAATGTAACGCATTGGAAATTAACGTAAAACTTAAGAAATATTCCATGAAGTAGTAAAATCTAACACATGCGTATTCGTAACACCGTCGGTTAAAGCTCGGGTTTCCACCATGTACTATGCTGCTATGGTGATAATTTCCAGACCGTTGGTTATTCCACGGGACGTGAAACGGTCTCATGTCTGGTATATTTTGGGAATATTCCTTTTCCTTTTTGTCCCTAAGGGATTATTATGTTTAAAAATAGATTTGCGTTGGTCTTACAGATTTTTTTTTTTGAAAACAGAATGTTTGAATATATTTAATATTGTATTTATTTATTTATTTATTTATTTATTCATTTATGTACACACAGTATAAACAATATTGTGAATAGAGACATTTTAAACATGTATACAAAGGCTCCACTTATCTCTAAAGAGATCTCTTCCAATGGGCCTAGGACAGGAGAAGTGAGTTCAATCAGTTGGTGGTGTGTGTGCAGGTTGGTACGGTTGTAAACTTAAGGTTAATAAACTTACATACACTATAACTACACAAATACACAAATACATACATATTAACTTATCATAAACATACATACATTAACATACAAATAGTTAAGGAAGGGAAGCGAGATAGTGTTCCTTCACTTTCTTCTTGAAGACAAAAACAGTTTTGCAGTTCCTTATATCGTCCGGAAGAGCGTTCCACAGCCGAACAGCATGAACAGAAAAAGAGTAGGAAAAGAAATCGGTTTTATGGGAAGGACAGTTGAGGCGGTAGGATAGGTGAGGCCGGCACGGTTCATCTGATGCGCGCATCAGAGTGAACCGCTCCCGCAGGTAGGAAGGATATGAGGGATTGTGTAGGACATTGAAGAGGAGACATAATAACCGAGTATTCCTACGAAGGCGGATTGGGAGCCACTTGAGTTCCTGGCGAAATTTTGATACATGATCATACTTACGTAAGTTAAAAATAAATCGAATACCTAAATTTTGCAACCGCTCAAGTTTGTTTAAGAGCTCCTCAGTAGCATCCAAGCAGCAAGCATCCGCATAGTCTAAGATGGGCAGAATAAGCGTCTGGGCCAGTGTAATTTTGGTGTCCAGAGGCAAGAAACTCTGTACACATTTTAACGTGTGAAAAGTAAAGTGAATCTTTTTGCTGACCTCATTAATATGACCAAGCCAAGACAAATTGCCGTCAAAGAAAACTCCCAAATTCTTAGCGGCATCGGAGTACTTGATTGGAATGTCGTCCAGCAATATAGCTGGCAGAGATCCCGTATCCAGCCCTGCCAACATCTGCCGGCTGCCAATAACAATAGCCTGAGACTTGGATGGATTAATGTGAAGGCCGTAGGACCTTGCCCATAAGCTGATAGCACTCAGGTCGTTATTCATGGCAGCGATGGCAGTCCGATACTCGTTAAGAGTAAAATGCCTATAAAGCTGTTGATCGTCTGCGTACAGATGGAATTTGGAAGAAATAACCCGAACTGCAGAGTTGATGAAGATGGAGAACAAAAGAGGAGAAAGTACACCGCCCTGAGGTACACCCGCAGCATGATTACGCCATTCAGACTGTTGGTCATTATAGCGAACACACTGCGAGCGGCCCTGAAGATAGGATTTAAACCAGGCCACAGCCTCCGAGGAACAATTCAACGACTTAAGGATCCCTAGGAGAACATCAAAATCAACAGAGTTAAAGGCACTACTGAAGTCCAGTAGCACCAATACCGTGAGAGACCTATTCTCCATAGCCCAACGTATGTCATCGGTCACCTTAAGGAGTGCCGTCACTGTGACCTGGCCTAAACCCAGATTGAAAGGGGCTAAGGAGATTATTGCGTGTCAGGTGACTTGTCAACTGCCGATGAACTAAATGCTCAAGGACTTTGGATAGGAATGGAAGTATGGATATAGGACGAAATTGGGATGGAAGAGACGGGTTCGATGATTTAGGTAGTGGAATAACTTGAGCTTGTTTCCAAGCACTAGGGAAACAGCCAGAGGATAGGGAGGAATTAAATATATGAGTTAGGATAGGGATAACGGCTGGAAGTATAGGAGTGAACATTTTTGAACATAGCTGATCGTTCCCAACAGCAGAAGAAGTAATGGCTAGGAGAGACTTTTGGACGTCATCCTCACCAACCACAGAGAGATGGAATGGAGGGCACGATGGAATCGGCAAAAGTGACAACTCTAGTAGAGTGTTGGCCCTAACAAGCGGGTCGAGTGTAACAGGTGGGAGAGAGAAGTGCTTGTTGAGGGCCCGAACATCAATGTTGTGACAGTCAATAGTTGGTGATTTGCCGATTCCATTAGCCTTAAGGAATTTCCAGACCTCAGAGGAGTTGTGGTTGACGAGAGATTCGTGAAAATGGCGGCGTTTAGCATCACGACACAGACGACCACAGCGATTGCGAAGGAACTTGTATTGAGCAAAGTTGTTGTCCGTCGGACTACGCTTGTACCTCCTTTTAGCTTTGTCACGACTAGCCATGAGCTCTTTAACCTCAAGCGTAATCCAGGGTGCTGGGATGTGTTTGAGCTTGACTCTACGCAATGGTGCATGCCGATCAAATAGTGCCGATATAGTATTATTGAAATGGTCAACCTTCCCATCCACAGCCTCACAATCAACAACATGCGTCCAGTCCAGGCCTCCCGCATCACTACGCAATGCTTCCAGGTCCATGCTCCTATAATTTCGAGACAAAGTAAATTGAAATTTACTTTTAGGTGGACGAAGAGACAGAGACAAATAGATAAGGTCGTGATAAGAGAACGGGGCAGTTAGTTGGCCATGCGTGGCTACATGATTAGGAGACGACACAATAATTAAATCAAGTAGAGAGGGAATACAATTAGGGAAATGATGAGTGGCAGAAAGGGGAAGGATCTTAAGATTGATAGCAGATAAAAGAGACTGTAAAGAGTGGGTACGGTCGTCGTTCTTTATAAGGCAGGTGTTAAAATCGCCCATCAGAACGACTTGATTATACTCTGGACATAAGTCGTTAAGCAGCGCATCCAGCGTGTCAAAATAATCTATGTGGAGATTAGGGCTATAGAACACTCCCAGAAGCATTCTACAGTGGTGCACTGTTACCTCTAGAAAAAGATGTTCTGCTGCGTTAGTTGTTGGTGATGAGGAACTAATAATACGAAAGGGAATGTCCTCACGCAGATACACGGCTACACCGCCACAACCCCTACCGATCCTATCATTGCGTATGAAAGCAAACCCCGGCAGGGCAACCAAAGACGTTCGATGGGACGGCTTCAGAAACGATTCGGACACCAAGACTGCGTCCACACGAACATTGCTGAAGGATGCTAGAATATCAGAGTGATGGTGGGAAATACTCTGGGCATTTATGTGGACTATGTTAAGGTTCTTAGGAAAGCTTGAGAAAATTGAGTACAGTTCGTCGTTCAAGGTCGTAGCAGCGGAACCATGGCTCACTGCACTGTCGAAACTTGAGTTTAAGGAAGGACATGAAAAGAAACTTTCGTTATGAAGGCTGTCAAACGAATTGTCCATATATATAAATATACTATAAAATAAATTTTATGTTAATATTATATAATAAGTACAGATATATAAATATAATTAATGTATAAAAAAAATAATTAAATATAAGCACTAACCAGACACCACTAGCCCACCAGCACAGAAAGACAAAAATTACACAATGTTACAAATTGTAATAAAAAATATAAGATGTTATTTGATATTACATAGTTAGTAGGTTATGTATGACATTTGATAACTTTGCGGCACCACCAATAATCGCTAAAATGCAGTTTGCACGCCATAAACAAGCTTGATGATGCGACTATAGTTTCAGCATAAATTACATTCTAACAACATATAACACAACACTAAACCTTCATTAACTTTATGTTAAATCATTAAAATAGTTTAAATGGCTATGTACTTATTTATTTTGCATGTTTATTAAACTTGTAAAGTTATTAATGGTACCTAACCACGACTGTATTTAACATAATGAACGCAATATTTCTCAAACTGTTCATATTTTTAAAACGGCGGTTTATTTGATTTTTTTTATCATTATCCTGGCCGGGAGTTCGTTGTAAAGATTTGTTATATGGTTAACTTATGGAAACCGGATTTCACGCGATTAAATATATTTGTAAAATGATTGCATAAACATGTTGTCGAGTTGCTGTCATCAAGTTGCGAGCAATACTTGTGTTCCCGAGATGGCGCCCGGCGAGCGAAAACACCAGAAACCCTGTATTTATTGTAAACATTTGTTGCACAACTGTAACTTTGATGTTGTGAAGCGATGGTCTTGAGCAACAATTGCGCAATATATGTTTACAATGAATTCCCGGCTTAGTAATACTAATAATAAATGCAAGTGTTGTATTTATGTTGTTCTTTCTATGACCACCTAAGCATTAAATGGGTTTGGCTGAAATTTTGGGTTAAGGGTTGGTGTGTAGATAGTTAATGACCTGAAAGGAGACAAAATAAGGTACCTACATCTCGGGTATGGGTTACTGTGGGAAATGAAAATCTAAAGCATACCGAGTGGCCGCTAGTTAAGAATATTAAGTTTATTTTATGTGTTTACTAGCGGACGCCCGTGACTTCGCCAGCTTGACAAATAACACACAAAAAACTTCATCGAAAACCGCTCTATCCATTGATGAAAACCGCATCAAAATCGACGAAAGCGACTTTGTTTTATAATATGTAGTGATGATTATTTATAGGTTACTTAACATATTTTATTATTAAGTTAAAATATTTATTCATTCATTTTTAAATAATGATGTTTAATAAACGCTTAAAACAATCTTTGCATAGACTACAACTATGTATCATACCTATATTTTTTACTTCGTATTCTACCGGATGCATATTTTCCACGCCTGACCTTTGGCTCGTTCAACGAGGTTCTTGTGAGGACGCCCTGGATGGCATGGGAACCTCCTTGCTCTTTATCTGGCGTTGTATCAAAGTGTCGCCTATTATCTCGGTTTGGGGCACTTTCTGTGCTTGTTGGGTACCGACACTAACGACATATACACTTCTACCATGATGGATGCGTACGCGCTCCCTATGTGAGGTCTACTCTCTTGTGAAACAACCTTATTTTCAACCTGGAGAACGGTTACTTGATTAGTTTATATATTATCAGAGGCCGTTGAACATGATTTTTTTTCTTATTGTAGTTTTTTCTTCTATTACTTTGGTCGTCGCTTAATTCGGGATGCATGAGATCCAGGGTTTGGATGAGATTTATTTCCTGTACAACTTTCGTACTTATAACCGCAAAATAACACGATAACTTATAGATATGTTTGGGAACATCGACTCGAATGTTGTATATTAATTCGCAATAAAAATGATTGTATTCTTTATACGCATATTTAATCGTAGTATGTCGTCAAACTCTTGTAATAATAGTCTTGTAAATTTGACATTTTATGGAGTACAAACGCCTTTTTCATTAAACCCGCGGCTTATCGATTATACTCGTATTTTTAACTTTATATTACGTCGAACCCATAGTATACAATATCATCAGTAGATTAATCATATTGATCCGTAAGATTACCATATTGATATAAAATCATGTATTAAAACCTAATGCATTTTAATTTCTGTTTATTACATTAACAAGTATTTATTGGTAAATTTAACGAAATTATGTAATAATTACATTTATGTCAAAGTGGCGGTTGTCTTCTGACTTCATAATTAAAAATGCAAAGAGGTAAAAAATAAATAAATGAGGTTTTTAAAATTGATTTGATCGGTGAACTGTGTTTTAAATGGAGTATAATATAATTTAGTTATACATAAATAATATTTAATAGAGAAGCTGTTAACTGGACGCAATAAAATCAAATACTATTGTTAGGAACAAAATTTATTATTAAAGTACTTAAATAATTGTTTGCTGTAAATATCAGAATTATTATATGATTATCGATTTTATTGGCGCTTATGGCACTGGACGTGCAAAGCTAAGATTGGTCGCTTCTAACTATACTGCATTTGAAGTGGTTTCATCTTCACGAATGCTATCGTTTAAAGCATTCGGAGTTGATTGTATGTAATAATTGCGCTTATGATTCTTGGTAGTTACATAAATTTTCTAAGAAGGCATCCCAGCCGGTGTGCCATGAAAAATACCCGGATTATAACACAGGAGCGATCTCCCGATCAGATAACACCGCTAGATATAAATTATATCTCACAAACGCAAGACGCTACTAATATTAAATAAGAAAGCATGTAATTCACGTTGGTTCGATCTGCCGCCCGGAGTAATAAAATACACAATTTTGACAGTTCTTAAATAATGACGTCCGCGTTTGGTCAGGAAATGCTTAGAAAGTTTATATGTTGTTATAATGTAGTATGAAGTCGCTCATGATCATGTCGACCTTGCAAGTGATTAATTGTTACCATTTGTGGAACCGTTCGTATTTTGTTAACATAGTTCTTGATCACTAAAGAAATAAATATTCCCAAATGTAAATTTTGATGTGTAATTGTGGTGTTAATGAGCAATATCTGGGCCAATAATGTTGGTATTTTTGTGATAATATCATTGTAATTTCCATTCAAGCCTTTTGTTAGTAATTCTGAGAGTGAAATTAGAGGGAGTTGGTACGAGACAACCCAAATGCAAGAAGTGTTGTTAGGAACATCGATTATCTATGATTTTTATTGTGATTCTCCACAGATAATTAGATACACCTCCGTTTATTGTATTCCAAGTAAGTAAAATAGTAACGTAAGTGAAGACCTTGAAAATGTCATAAATTTAGTGAATCGTGACTAACGCATAATTAAAATGTTGACTCTTTGGCGCCACACGCCACACGTTCAACGACGCTAGATTCTTTGTAAACGTTATTGGAGTATCAATGAAATTCCTTTGACATTTGACTTACTCACAGTTTTTATTATTTTATGAACAAATTATACAGACGCAGACGCAGCACAATTTCTGCAGATGTTAATGGCAACTACGTATTAAAATTTTTTTTTTTTACTATTATTGTCGATAACTTACATTCGTCCAACATTTAGACTGATTAGTGAAGCAGTTGCAAAGTGATGCTCAGCCGAAAATATCGCAAAATGAACGATCGTCGTAGTTCTATCAGCGTTCTTATAAAAATTAAGTTCACTGTTAAATCAACGTTGGCTTACATCTTGATTTTATTGTATTCCGAGTTATACATTTTATAAAAGATTGGTTAGCTGACACGACAATATAATACTTCGTCTCCTTGCTAAATCAGAGGCTTGTTTGTGCCGTATTAGATGTTAATATTGACGATTCTAATAAACTGAATTGTAAATTCTGTTTGAATGCGACACACCACTTGAGGAGAGTCTACAATGTTTAGCAAATGATGGTTTTTAGTAAACGGTTACAATTTTGCATGACAAGGCTTAATCACCGCTACCACTTATAACCTTAGATGGAAAATTATTGTACAGAAAACAAAATTGTAAGAAGAAATATCAACATGGTGAAAAGGGAGACCACCCTTGCAAGTTATTTAAGAAAACATTCCAATAATGCCTCGTTGGGGTATTTCGGCGCTCCCTCGTAGCAAATATTAAAAGACATTTGTTATGATGAAAACAAACATATTTCACAAAATAGGCTGAGTTGGCGGTCGGCAGAAACGCCTTGTAATTCTCAGACGCCCACTGATCGTGCGGTTTTAGGTGTAAAAAAATCGATTAAAGTAAGACTACATGCTGCGATCGATACATGATAATATTTCATCTTATTTTTGACGGGTGCCATAGATTCAAAATTTTTGTGAAATTCAATTAAATATTTTATGGCAGAAAGTCTGATTACGTAACACCTCACATCACCTCAGTTATCAAGCAGTTATTGTATTAGTGTTATTGATATTATCGAATGTAGACAAACTACAGTATACCTGTCACAAGGTACCTACTTCCAATCGGTAGGTCAATTCAATTGTTTATTTTACATGCTAACAGGTTTTTGTTTATTTTCAGATTTATGGACACCATTGACGAATTCCTTGCAAGAGATCCCGGTGAGTCAAATATTGTTTGCGCTGTAGGATACCCTATTTGGTTATTATCTTTGGTTCGCAGTTAATTGACGGCAGTGGTGAACGGAACTTATTGCGGTTTCTCTTCTTTTGTGGTGGAGCAATCAAAGAGAGCTTGGGTTTGTCGACCGCGAGTAAAGTCCACTCTGACATCTGGTATCTAAACACGAGGCATGCTGTTACCTTGTGCGTGCACCTTATTGTTAACTGATGTGGGTTATAGTCATGAGTTGCTAGAACTACAGTCTACAGACATTTCGCGTGGGTGAAAAAGTTGTGAGGTGTTAATGCATGCCCATTGCTTAATTGTATTGCTTTACGAGGCCACTATAAAGGATCGAACGTTGTACTGAGCTTTTTATAGTCACTAATCGCTATTGTAATCTGAGATCACCTCAGATAAAATATATGACCATATCTGAATAGACTCTTAAGGGTTACAGTATTGTTAACAAAGTAATAACTTGTGTGCTATAGAAAGTAGCCGTGCTCTGTCATTGAGGTCGTGTTAAATTGAGCCGTTTTATCTTGCAAATGTAGTTTACAAAGTGGATTTGTTCAGCAATATCCAAATGCCAATTAAAACTGGAACCCTCTATAATGTTTCCATACAATTAAATAAAAAATTAAATACTCGTTGCATCTCAATTTGCATCACAGGTCAGTTAAATCAAAGCTTTAACATAACCTTATCAGTGTAATTGGATGCAACATACAATTTCAATTAAAGACTACTTCATTTTTAATCAGAAAATTGTTACGTATTCCGCCTTAGAAGAACCCATGCTCCTTTATCATTTAGTTACATTTTGGCGTGCGTATGTATGGTAAGAAATCATCGAGAGGGCTCAATGAAAAGTGGTTTATAAATAAGTTATGGGAGTCAAAACTAGTAGGGTCAGTCTGCATGTCCGAGTTTATCGGCAGCTACACTTTTAATTACTGTGACACAAATCGTGGTTATCGTCAGTCTTCTCACGGTGCCGGACTCAATATACCAAAATGTTCATTAAGGTATAATTACGAATGGGCGCTCTTGTTTGTCTTGAACACAAAAACTAGCTTTTATAAGATTACGTGGGCAGTTTCAATTAATTGTGAGCATGTTAGTATATGTCGGCATTTTCATTGGTAATGACCGGTTATCGGTGTCGCTAAGTAGATTGAGTGAGATGTATATTATACCTGTCAGTTCTGCCAGTGGCGCTCGTGTACCAAAGAATGCTTTTGAAACAAGTAGTTTCATTTGGCAGGCGTTATTACATCAAAAAATACGAGTAACATAGTTATGACAACGATTTTGTTTTAAAATATGGTCTTGCTGCGCACTGCGTCGTGTCGCTTTAATACGACGATATTCATATTTCACTCGATATCTGAGTTGGTATCTGGCTCGCGTTCTGATTTACACGATATCGCATGCGCGAAGTACTTGTTACACTTACTACCGTTTACCCCTTCTGGGGTGGTCTTATGATGGCTCCTTAAACAAATAATATTGAGGATTCATTTACATTTCGTGTGCAGAACTTGGTTTCTGATATGTTCATTTGAGCTTTTTAAGGGTTTACTTTAAAATGCTTTCAGTTGCTCTGAAGGTGGAAGTAAAACTTTCAAACAAAGCCATTCTATAACGTTTTGTACCATATTTATCACAAAAAACGCAAGTTAATAAACATTCCTCTACATTATTGGGTTGGCGTCACATAAAGTTGAGCGCACCAAACTTTAACTCCTAAGTTTGTTGATATTGAAGTTGGATATATATCGGTGAAGCAGTTTACTTCCAACGAGATACCTAGTTCCAGACAAAGTTACCCTTTTGCTACAGAACTAGCTGCAGTGACAAATGTTGCTGACAAATGTGTTTGTCCGTCTATTTTTATAGTGATAACGCATTTAAACAGTTTCTCGTAAAATATTGAGTTAGTTTGAAGTAAATAACATCTACGCATGTTATTATTTTGGTTTTGTATCTGTATCTGTACAGTATGTATTGTTTAGTGAACTTGTCATGTTTTCTTTTCTATGGTTTGTCTTAACAAAAGTAATTTATTTGGAATAGTTTGGCATTATATAAAAATAACTCTCTATTTTCTTAGTACCTATTGTTCATGTTTTATGTGTTGCAAGTCAGTGTTTACTAAAAGTACAATTAGTAGTGTTTCTGTAGAAAATTTAACGTTTTACAGCTTGATTATTGTTCAGCTAACTATTTTCCAGTGTTAGTCGACGAGCTATGAACGTTTGCAAATAGTAAATGTCTTTTGCAACATAAAATTTAACTACTTTTTAGCATTAAATACAGTAATCTAGATGAGCTTATGTAGCTCTTGTCACTATTTGTATTGTTGAGTTATATTTTATTATTGTTCTACAGACGAGTTTACTGAAGAAACACGACACCATAAAATTCAATATAATATAGTATTTCAAAGCAGTTACATATTGTACGTATCACTTAGTTCTAAGTAACAAAACACTCAATCATTTGCTTTGGGAAATCTTGAATTCCTCGGCAATGTTCAATAAAAATACCATAGTTATAGAATGTGGAGTCATTGCAACAATTAATATTCTTAAATACCTAATCAGTCATCTGATCATCACATCAATGCCCACGCGTGGCGCCGCCGTGTTATGTGGTAACGCTACAAGTTCTTTTGATACGGCTTTTGAGATTGGGTTACTTGCGATGCAAGAGATTTTGTGACTAAGATTAGTCTCTAATTCTTCATCTTGTAGACTGTTGACTTTTAATCATAATCAAAATAATCATAATCATAGTTTATTTGCGAATACAGGTATACAATAGGTAGGTGTTACATAGATTTACATATGCGTTCCGTATTCCACCCAATTGGCTAGATGACGTTGTGTGAGAATGTCCAAAGTTTTATTTCTTTGCATTGGCTGCCATTCACTTTTAAGTTTATTCGTAAGAATACATAGATTTAGATCTGATGGTTCACGCAGTCATATTAGTATGATGGTTTCATTATACTAATATGACTGCGTGTGGTAAAATCCTAATAAGCCTATTACGTTATAACGGGGTCGAGCGTAGGTGATATGTCGCATATCGATACCGTTTCGATTCTAATTTATAACGTTTTCTCGATTATCGGCATGCGATCCGCGACCGATGCTCACACCATCACACCATACTTTGTCAAACCTACTTTTTTTTCATTAGAATGTAACTGTTTTGTTTTTGTACGTTTATATAATAATGAAAATACCATACCTACTCGTTATACTGATGCAAATTTTGTTAGATTAAACTATAATGCACTTTAACTTGCATTGATTAGATTCTTTGTTTGTTCTTCTTTTTCTGTTAGTTTAACTTATTTGAGTGTTTTCGCTTCTTTGGGACACTACGAAAGATTCCGTTACAATATCCCGATTGCCGATGTCGATGCGCTTACTAAGAAGTGCACATATAAAGCTTAATGTTGTCGATAAAGTTAGTTAGTATGCACTAACTCGCTGCATACCTATAGCCAACTACCAACTTTCCGGCAATGTTGTATATCCGTAGGAGCGGTAGAGAAGTGCATTTAAGAAGATGACAATAATAACTTGGAATCCAGCAAATGACCGCAGCGCCAGTTGAATAGTACGTGGTTGACATCAAAGAAAAGCTCATGCTAACCGAAGTATAAGTGCTTAAAAATCTTAACAATCGATGTGTCAAACGGGGTGAATAGGACGGCAGGGGTGAATAACGACGAAACCGAAGTTGACTTCAGTACGTCAATAAATCTGCCATATTACGCTCTATTAACATTTTTTTGGTACATTTGAATAGTAGACTATATTTTTAAACAGCTGGCAACATCAAAGAAACTTCAAAGATGTCATAAATGGTCAGTTGGAGGCGCCAAAGTTGGTTATCCGAACAAGCTCCTAAATAGCCATTTTTAAACCTCGAATTTCAATTGATTATAACTTATAAGTGATGAAAAAAGTACTTTTAAGGTAAGTCTACTTATTGTTATTTTCGTACAAAACCCTCTTTTTACTAGTTATCTCAAAATTAAGCTATTATAGCAATGATTTATAAGGTCTTTGTATTATAGCAAAAATCGTAAAGTGCTACAAAAAATTGAAAAAACGAGGTGACGAGGGACGCCTGGCGGGAGTCTTAGGAACCAGAGAGGGGTTAAACGGAACGACTATTTCATTCAATAGGTACTAGTTTCAGTTCTATAGGGACCGTAATGGAAGAAACGGAACAGGGCTGTCACTACCTCGATTTCATGTAGGTAGAGGTACCTATTTAGGTATTTATAAAATTATTATTTATTTCTCATAAAGGTAGGATCATACATACATACATACATATGGTCACGCCTCTTTCCCATTGGGGTAGGCAGAGACTATGGAATTCCACTTGCTACGGTCCTGGCATACTTCTTTCGCTTCTTCCACTTTCATAACTATCTTCATGCACGCTCTCCGGTTCTGGGTGCTCTTGACCTGGCCTTTGTTCAAAACATCTCCGATTTGGTCGAAGTACGTTCGCCTAGGTCGACCCTTACCTGCCTGTCCATTCACGCCCGCCTTATGTATCTGTTTCGTCAATCTTCTTTCATCCATCCTTTCTACGTGCCCGAACCATCTAAGCATCCCTTTTTCTATCTTACTCACTACATCTTCTGATACACCGCAAAGTTCTCGTATCTCACTGTTCCTCACTTTCTCAACCAATGTCACCCCAGTCATACTTCTCAAACTTCTCATTTCCACTGCATTTATTTTACTTTCATGCTTCTTCTGCCAAACCCAACATTCACTTCCATACATAAGTGTAGGGACCAGCACTCCTCTATGAACAGCCAGCCTAGCCCTCCGGGAAATCTTCTGACTGTTCATAAAGTTATGCAGAGCCCCATTCACTTGATTTCCTGCCATAACTCTTCTTTCAATGTCGTCGTCACATCTTCCATCCCTTGTAAACTTAGACCCTAAATACACAAACTCTTTCACTTGCTCCACTCTTTCTCCTTCAATAACAATCGCACAGTTCGACATGCTTTCGTCTCGTTCAAATACCATTACTTTCGTCTTACTTGCGTTCACTTTCATTTCCTTCCTTTTCAAAGAGTCATTCAAAATATCAACCATCACCTGCAACTCCTCCGCCGATGACGCAAGTACTACCTGGTCATCAGCATATAAGAGGCACTTGATGGTCAATTCATCCATTCTTAAACCACACACACTCGCTTTCAGATCTTTCAGACAGTTATCCATGTATAGGTTAAACAGCATTGGTGACGCTACACAGCCCTGCCTGACGCCTCGTTCGATACCGAACCAGTCCGTGTAAGTCCCGTTTATGCGGACACAAGCACTGGAACCCTCATAAAGTGATTGCAGTGCTCGTATTAGATTGCTGCTTACTCCATACATGGACAGCGCTGACCACAATTCGCTCCTCACCACTCTATCATAGGCCTTCTCTAAGTCTACAAAAGCGCAGTAGACCTTTTGTCTTTTTGCCAGGAACTTTTCGGCAATGCTGCGTAAAGAGAAGACCTGATCCATGCATCCTCTTCCTTTCCTAAATCCAGCTTGCACATCCCACATTTTGTCATCAGTGTCATTCGTCAATCTAGTAATCAGAACCCTTGCATATAACTTGCCGACGACGCTGAGCAGACTTATCCCGCGGTAGTTTTTGCAGTCTCGCTGTGACCCTTTCCCTTTGTACAGCGGCACAATGACGGCTTTGCACCAGTCTCCTGGTACACTACCGCTTCTCCAACAAAGGTTAAAAAGGCGGTACAGCTGACTTGATACTACGCCTTGTGCTGCTTTCAGCATCTCGGTCGAGATCCTGTCATATCCTGCTGCCTTTCCAGCTTTCATGCCATTCAGTGCATCCATAATCTCTTTCACACTTATTTCATTCTCCTCTTCATTCCCACTTTTATTCTTGTCCTCTATACGAGATTCCACTTGCGCATCCTCTTTCTCAAACAGACTTTCAAAATATTCCTTCCATCTCTTTAAAACACTTTCTTCCCCAATCAGAGAGCTTCCATCGTGGTTTCTGACTTTGTCCAGTTGCGAGGATTGGATAGTGCCCCTGGCTGTTCTTATAGACTTCCAGAAAAGTTTAACATTTTCCTGGAAGTTGTCAGATAACCTCCTATCAAATTCATCCCTTTCATTCTCTTTCTCTTTAGCTATCACCTTCTTTACTTCTCTTTTACGCTTCTTGTATTCCTCTTTTGCTATTGAGACATCCTCATCTGTCGCCTTATTCATTCTGTGATTGGCTTTGATTGCCAACCAGTCCAGCCACGCTTTCTTCTTGCCCGCTACAACCATTTGTGCCTCTACACTCATTCTTTTGACCATACGTCCTTTTTTCCTTTTGCTGACACCACATACTTTCACAGCTACTTGCACAAGTCCTTCCTTTAACTGCACCCATAACTTTTCAATATCATCTTCTTCATCCATATTCTCATACTTCTCTCTCAAGCTATTTCGAAATTCTTCTCTTTTATTCCTTTCTTGCAAACTTTCTACTTTTATCCGTTCAAGCTCGGTCCCAGACTCATGGGCGTAGTGTCGCCACCGTTTAAATAAACCTCTTAACCGGCTTACAACCATATAGTGGTCTGTGTCGACACCAGTGCCACGATAAGCCCGGGTATCCATCACTGTCTTTCTCAATCTGTCGTCCACAATCACAAAATCTATCATACTTCTCTGTTCTCCTTCTTGTCTAGTATACATGTGGATATCTTTGTGGTTAAACAGAGTGTTTGTTACCACAAGATTCCACTCCAAACATACTTCAAGCAAACTTTTTCCATTCTCAGTCACTCTATCGAAACCAAACTTACCCAAAACACTTTCATATCCATCACGCTCCACTCCCACCCGACTATTAAAATCCCCTAACATTATGATTCTTTCATTCGGCTTGCATTTACCCAAGGTATCTTTCATGCTGTCCCAAAACACCTGCCTTTCACTCTGTGCTTGGTTGGACCGGTCCCACTGCGCATCCTGTGGGGCATAAACTCCCACTACAAAGATGCGCGAAAGACCGACCTTCAGCCTCATCCACAGTAGCCTTGGGCTTACACATTCGAAGTCAATCAAACACTCATTCATTCTAGCAGAAAGGATAATTCCAACACCTTGACTGGCCCGACTAGTGTCAGCCACCCCTGACCAAAAAGCTGTAAATGGCCCATGTGTGGTTGTGTCACACCCTTTCCGCTTAGTCTCGTTCACACACAAAACATCCAGTCGTCTTTCACTCATCAACTTACACATTTCCCCCATTTTATCATTCATACCTCCTCTTACATTGATCGTCGCAAAGGTAGGATCAATGATTTTATATACAATGGATTTCGGATCATCGCTCAAAAGTGTCCGAACTAAAAGAGAAACAAAACGCTAAAAGAGAAACAATCGCGCGCCAGTCTTGATTTTGACAACTGAACGACAACACGTTGCACAATGCCGTACTGTATTGTAAAAACGTGTAAAAACTACGAAAAAAAAGCAAATTGAAGACGGTGTATCATATTTTCAGTAAATAAGCTTTTGTTTTATTATTTGCAATTTATTATTTCACTTAAAATACAGTATTTCGTCGATAATAAATTAAAAGACAAAAGTAAATATTGCAATCCAGTCCAATACCGAAGTATCTATCAGTCTCTTTCGAATTCATCCCAAGCTCAGTAAAAAGAAAGAGACCATTTCATTTTCACTGAATAATGTTGTTAGTACAAAATGACCATTCAGATTTATTCGGATTACCGATAGCGATGAAACTATTTGGAACAAAGATTATAGTGGAGACGCCTTGGCTCTTTATGATTTCTTTTTCGTTATATGAAACAACATCTATTTCAGTTTTCCTCGGGATCCAGTACACTGTGCACAATGGAAAAATATTATTGCCCTAGCACGGCGAGAAGAATATTTTGATCCAAAAAATAACAATCTTGTTTGTTCGGCTCATTTTATGGACATAACAAAAAGAGGTCCGATCTTTATGAAACTTGTACAAGAATCCCTTGATTGAATACAAGTTTATCTTTTGATTGGGAGGGAGGAGATAAGCCCAAAAATATTTTTAATTTTCACAGGGTATCATTGTTTTGTCATAAATATAATTACACATGTCATTTTATTTCGTGTATGTACTGTTATTTTCTTTTTATTTGGATTCTCGGTAATGTATTCCCACGGGAATCGGGGCCGAGATAACTATATCTCGCGGGCGGAGTCACGGTGATCAGCTAGTAGCCAATAATTTCGTATCCCAAAAATTAACCATAAGATAAAAATAAATTAATGATGCGCAGTTTTAGCAACTAATTCAGTCACTTGAAACACGGCTATCTTGTAGTAGACGTAGCGACACAGCGTTATGAAAATAGTAATGAAAGCGGAAGAACTTTGACACCCGCAAGAAGTTTGGCATTTATAATATTATAATTAGTTAAATTCATTAATTCCCTTTTTGTTATTCACACACTACAGTTACTTATTATGAAACTGACTCGAAAAAAATAATCTTTGTCAGTCGTTAATTAGTTTTTCAGCTTATTTCGTCTAACATAAACAAGTAATTACAATTTATAAGATTATGGAATTTATTGTAGTCTTACATTAATTATTACGCGTACGTAGGTACATATCATGGAATCCTTTAAAGACTTTAACAAAATAAACCTACTCCATTGTTTCTATGTTCACGTAGTTCAAGTATAAGCTGCATAAGGTGAATTAGTCAGGCGGACAGATAGAAGCTACGTAATGCGATAAATTAGTGCAAACAAAAGTGAACACTATTCCGTTGAATCAAGGTTTAAATTTTAATATGAAATTTGTTTATATCTATGTATGCCTATGTATAATGTATAGGTCGACTCGGGACATTATTTTCTTGCGATTTGTTCTAGATCCTATGTCCATTGTATTATAAGGTCTTTGGGTAGGATTTATTTTATCATGAAAATCGTAATTAATAACAAATTTTCTTGACAGAATTTATCCGAAAGTATATTCTTATATAGGTACTGTAACGTTGTGCCACAGATTAATAAATAGTTACTACGTAACAGATACATCACTCCCATACAAAAGCGAAAATACCTACTCTATATTAACCTACAAAATTTTAATAATAATACCTGCTGCACAGAATGAGGAGAATTGTACCTTAAACACGCGTTCATAGAGTCGAGACTGTGTTGCTCGCCGTGCGAGTGACGCCATCGTAAGAATGCGCTAGGGTTGTACCTATGATGATTATTGTAATAAAACGAATGTTACGAATCAAACACTTTTTTTTATTAGTCAATCCAATATATTTTAGTTTTATATAATGATTTATATTTTTTTATTGATCATAAATAAAAACGGCAAAAAAATCACGTTTGTTGTATCCTAAAATATTAATTTTATTCTGGTTTTTAGTATTTGTTGTTATAGCGGCAACATAAATACATTATTTACTATGTCGAGGTTCAAGGTATACTAATTATCACGGTTCATGAAATACAGCCTGGTGACAGACGGACGGACAGACAGACAGACAGACAGACAGACAGACAGACAGACGGACAGTGAAGTCTTAGTAATAGGGTTCTGTATTTCCCCTTTGGGTACGGATCCCTAAATAGAAAATAAATAATATCTATGGATAGGTAATCAAAAATGATATTGAGGTTTCTAATATAATTTTTTTTTGTAAACTGAATAGTTTGCGCGAGAGGCCCGTGGTAAAATGTGTCCCCCCACCTCTAACTTCTAAAATAAGAGAATGATAAAACAAAATATATATATGTTGTACATTACCATGCAAACTTCTACCGAAAATTGGTTTGAACGAGATCTAGTAAGTAGTTTTTTTTTAATACGCCATAAATCGTAAAAATTAAAATATTATGTTACTTGCTGCTACGGAACCCTTCATGGGCGAGTCCGACTCGCACTAGGCCGCTTTTTTTGTTAGCCAAACATAACGTAATCCCGATGCACGAAAAACAAAAGGAAATGTAAGTAAATGAAACCTAAGTTAAAAATGCATTTTGTTATTATTAAAATAGTGCATACCATTTGCATACCTGCTATAATCTGCACAATAATTACGTGGTTTCTGCATTTCGAAGCGTAAGCGCGGGAAACATGCAGTTCGGTGCGATGCGAGCGCTCAGGCGGGCGTTAGGCAGCCCTCTGCCAGTTTGTACTCTCGAAAGTACACCGAGCGGTAGGTATATAGCGCGCGGCCTTGAGCGAGTGACGGAGGCCTGGTTGTGCTCACGTATGTAGTAGCGTTGTGCGTGGGATCGTATCTACTTTGAATTAAACTCGTTGGGTTTCCCCGAACACTATTATATTTATAAGAAATAATTACATTTACAATTCCTAATTCATTTTAGACTTCTTCAGGAGCTCAGGTATCCGCCACGGCGGCCCTGGCCCGAATCAATTTTCTTTCTTCCATTGTCTTCATTTGTTTGATTCCGTTTAAATGTTTTTTAATATTTAAATTACCTGATTCCTTCCAGCCAATACAAATTTACAATAAACTCAATGAGGTCGTATGCGAATGTGCAGGCACCTACACATGCCGGCTCCCCATTAAAAAAAAATCTTTTTTTTTTATAAGTTCAAAAAAATTTTTTTTTATTATTATTATACAAAGCAATACCTTATTTTATTCCTATCTGTGACGCAATGCAAGCATGATAAAATATTTTTACCCCCCCTTTATAAGTCTGTCCCTATGCAAAGGACCTCGTATGTCTGACAACTTGTACTCTAGAAAAAAGAAATTAACTTTCATTTTTCATTAATTAAGAATTACTCTCCATGACAGTCGTACGATGATAACTGCCAAAAAATATACTTTTTAAAAAAAAAAAGGCAAGTTATCAGACTTGTGCTAGCTAAATTATGCTAAATTAAATCAATAAATTAAAAAAAAAAATCGATAATTCGTAGTGAACCCTCTTCAGATAACAAACGGACTGAGAGCAAATGGTCCTGATGTGCCATCGAAAGAAAATCTGTAATCAATGTTTGATTTTAATTTTTGGTCTCAACATCGTTTAATAGAGAATTCGGTGGCCACCTGACCACATCTATTGTCTATATTAAAATAGTCATATTTGATCTCCCCTCTCTATCAATACGACGTTGAAACCACGATCGCTTAATAAAATGGCAACATAAATCAATTTAATTCAACGTTGATAAACAGTAACCAAACCTAACCCGAAAAAACAAAACATTTCATTCTTGCTCTCCATATGAAACAAAGAAAAAATTATTGGCATAACAATCATATCGCTGGACAATATTTCTTATCACCAAAGTAACTGCATCGAACTACAACCTAAGAACTACAACAATATCCAATGTCCTAGCAAAAATACATATGTTATCCATATAAACCACACACGATTTATATAAAAAATAGTGTAGGCCCAGTCGAATACGCTGCGACAAATATCTTCTTTTCTTCATCACTCGTTATTTTGTTCAATCCACAAATAACTGAAAATTGGTCGATACAGTCTTCAACCGACTCATATAGCCCTGATAAAGCACTCATTGTCTAATAAAATTATTTTGGCAATAAAATTCCATTCTTAGACACTGGCTTAGATCCAAATGTAATGTATAAATTATTTTTTGATTCTTTTTACAACGAGTTCAACTCCATATTCAAGTCTAAGGAGGTCATGATTAGTGATAGTCCTACTTTCAGTGAATGGGCCACTGAGGGTATACACAAAAGTAGACAAAAGCTTTATGAACTATACTCAGAAAGACAGCTTAATAGATCAGTTGAATTTCTAGATTATGTTAAAACTTATTCAAAAAAGTTTAAAGCAGATTGTTTAGCAGCGAAATCAAAATATATAAGTGATAAAATTCTCAACAGTGCAAACAAAGTTAAATCTACTTGGAAAATTATAAACGCGGAAAGAGGTCAACAAAAATTAAATGATAATAATTTTAAACTTAATATAAATGGTAAAATAACAACATCAGACTTCGAGGTCGCTAATGAATTTGAAAATTTTTTCTCCCGAATTCCTGTAGATTTGACAGAAACCCTAGGCTCTTCAACCCCCATTACAGAATCTTTGTTAAAAGCAAACGTTCCTTGTCGTAACGTTATATTTAAATTCAGTAAAGTTAACATAAACACCATCTTAAAAACTTTTAAATCTTTAAATATCAAGAAAACAGCTGACCTCTGGGGCATCTCTGTGTATTTAGTAAATTCTTTTATTGAAATGTTTGCTCCTGAACTAGTAATAATATTTAATAATTGTGTTGAGTGTGGTGTGTTCCCTGATTTAATGAAATCTAGTAAATTAATTCCCCTGTTTAAATCGGGTAGTACTTCAGATCCGTCCAATTTCTGTACTACCTACATTTAGTAAAATTTTAGAAAAAATTATGCTTAATCAAATGCAAAATCACTTTAACGTTAATAAACTATTACATACAAAACAATTCGGTTTCACTCGTGGTCGGTCCACCACTGATGCCGGAATTAAATTATTAGAGTGTATATACAGGGCCTGGGATGAGTCATATGATGCTTATGGTGTATTCTGTGACTTATCTAAGGCCTTCGATTGCGTTCAACACCAGACTTTAATTAAGAAACTTGATCATTACGGAATCCGGGGGACGGCCTTGAATTTCGTCAATTCTTACTTAAGTGATAGGGTCCAGAAAGTAGTGATCAATGGTAAACAGTCACCTGGTTCTCCTGTAGCAATGGGGGTACCGCAGGATTCAATTTTGGGACCTTTTCTTTTTCTAGTATATATTAATGATCTCCCTCACCTCATAAGAGACGACCACGAGGTAGTTTTGTTTGCTGATGACACTTCTTTAATATTTAAAGTTAAACGTGGACAGCGCGAACTTGACGATGTAAACATTGCCCTCTCTAGGATAGTCCACTGGTTTTGTGCTAATAATTTATTATTAAATGAAAATAAAACTAAATGTGTAAGATTCACCTTACCTAATGTAAGACTTGTTAAAACCAGTGTTAAGGTTAGGGATGATATAATAGAATTGGTCGATGACACTGTCTTTCTGGGCATAACGTTAGAGTCCAAATTGCAATGGGGGCCTCATATCGGGAAAATTTCGGCCAGGCTTAGTTCAGCAGCCTGTGCTGTCAAAAAGATCCGACAACTTACAGACATTAAAACGGCGCGTCTTGTCTACTTCAGCTACTTCCACAGTATCATGACATATGGCATACTACTGTGGGGTAACGCTGCCGATATTGAATGCATCTTTGTGTTGCAGAAGAGGGCTGTCCGGACTATCTATGGAATGGGGTCTCGGGAGTCATTAAGAGATAAGTTTAAGCATATTAACATCCTTACAGTGTTTTCACAGTATATTTATGAAATTTTATTGTATACCCACAAGAACAAAAGTAAATTTGTGAAAAATAGTGATAATCATAATCTAAACTTAAGAAATAAGGATAAACTGGCTGTTCCTAAATTTAGGCTTCATGAAGTGAGTAATTCTTTTGCGGGGAACTTTATTCGAATGTACAATACATTGACAACCGAAATAGCAAATTTATCGGTTAATAAATTTAAAAAACTAATAAAACGTAAATTGTGCCATAAAGCTTATTATAGTATTGTAACGCCATCTCGTAGCGAGTAATAAGACTACCAAATTCATCGCCATCTAGTAGCAAATCGCAGTACTACTACGTAACGTCTTTCTGGAATGTTCTGTCAAGGTACTTCTATGTAACGAGTTATCTAGAAGCATCTCGAAGGTGTGGAATGTTCGCGATAATTCTTCCGTGAAGATTCTAGAGTAATCTAGAGTAATGACCGTACTATAAAGGCGGAGCACTTCGGTGGCGGATCATCAGTATTTCCAGAGCGATAATACGAGTTATACCTGCGAGTTCAACAGGACCGCCACCAGGAGGAGCAAGCCCGCCGGTTGGAACAACAGCTGCTGCGGGACAAGGAGGAGCAGGCACGCTGCCAGGAGGAGCAGGCCCGCCGGTTGGAAGAACAGCTGCTGCGTGACAAGGAGGAGCAGGCACGCCGCCAGGAGGAGCAGGCCCGCCGGTTGGAAGAACAGCTGCTGCGCGACAAGGAGGAGCAGGCACGCCGCCAGGAGGAGCAGGCCCACCGGTTGGAAGAACATCTGCTGCGCGACAAGGAGGAGCAGGCACGCCGCCAGGAGGAACAGACACTCCTCATGAAAGATCTTCAAGCGACTTTTGGCAAGGAGATGAATGTGATGAAGGATCAAGTTTATCATGTTGAGAACCGCATCACGGAAGCCGAAACTCGGATTGAAGATGTAAAAAACCAGATTACAGATGTCAGGAAAGAGCTGGGAAATCTGAAAGCTGGAGATGGGATTGCGACTTCCTTACCTGCCGTACCTTCAGCGCGTGGATTTAAAGTACCGCCCGCCATTCGATGGGACATCTTCATGGTCGGCCTATAAAAAGCAGTTTGAGGCCGTTAAGAAGGCAAACGGGTGGAGCAAAGCCCAGGCTATGACTGCGCTTACATTGGGTCGGCGAGACAAGGCGTTAACTATCCTAGAAGCTCTCGGAGACGATGTATCCTACGAGCAGCTACTAGAAGCCTTGGAAACCAGATACGGTGACGCTCACCTGGAACACGTGTATCGTGCGCAGCTGAAGGATCGTGTCCAGCGCACTGGTGAAAACTTGCAACAGTGGGCCCTGGAAGTTGAGAAGCTGGTACGGAAGGCATACCAGTCGGTACCTGTGCTAATCGATGGGAATCTGGTGCAAGTATTCATCGACGGCATCCACGACCTGGAAGTCAGGGCTGCAGTGAGACTCGGGCATCATGAGACTCTCAAAGACGCCTTGGCTCATGCTTTGGAGGTCGAAGCCGTACGGAAGGATCATCGATCTCACCGTGTCAGGGAAGTTGTAGCATCACCGGCTCGCGACCGTTTCACGAGGTATAGCCCTAGGTGCTACACATGCGGTGAGAGGGGCCACCTTCGATCCAGTTGCCCAAAGCGGACTGCTGAAAGAGAAGAAAGTCGTTCCCAAGAGGATAGGGTGGCTAATGTCACCGCCCAGCAACAGCAGGGAAACGAATAAATGCCAGGACTGCGCGGTAGGTGCTGGCTGATTTAAGAAGAGCCCAAGGGTTTCGATCTCACAAACCCAGGATGGGAACAGCCTGATCATCAAGGGCGAGGTAAATGGAACACCATGCAAGCTGACAATAGATACTGGAGCATCTCGCACGGTTGTCAGTTCCCGACTTGCAAATCGGTTCCTTGGGGACTCTGCGAACCGTGACCGCATCAACTTGGTAACAGCCACCCGTCCGCGCACCGTCCGAGAAGAGAAAGAGATGCAGTTAAAGTTGGGCAATGGAATTTACCTGCATAATGTCATCGTGGCTGACATAATGGACGACTGCATACTGGGCTTAGACTTTATGAGGAAGAACTCTTGTGAGATCGACGTCAAGCAAGGAGCGATGAAATGTGGTCAAGAGGAACTTTTCATGGAAGGAGCGTTATCAGGAAAAGTGTACAGCTTGAAGAAGGTCGTGCTTCCTGCCAGATCAGAAACGACTGTACCAGTTAGTCTCCCTCAGAATTCTGGGCGAACACATCGATGTGTACTCATAGAAGGGATACACAATGAACTTCCATGGAAAATGGCCCGAACTCTGGTAAGAGCCAATGAAGCCTCAGTGGTACGTGTGCTGAACCTTAGTGATAAGGAACACGTGATAGAAAAGAGCACATTGATTGGCACTTGCGAAGAAGTAGATTGGATGCGCCGATGCCAAGAGTTGAGTACTGGGAACATCGTCAACAAGGACGCTAGAAACAACGTGTTGACACTTTTAGAAGACTGTCGTAACATCTTAACGAAGAATGAAATGGACAAGGCTAAGAAGATATTACTCAAGTACGCCGATATTTTCTCTTCGAGTGATGCTGACATTGGGAAGACTGGATTGGTTCAGCATAAAATCAATACAGGAAATGAGGCACCCATCCGTCAGCGACCAAGGAGACTGCCAGTAGCACGAGAAAAGGAAGTTGAGACCATGATTGAAGGAATGATAAAAGATGGTATGATAGAACCATCGTCAAGTCCATGGTGCTCATCTGTAGTGCTGGTAAGGAAGAAAGATGGCAGTATGCGGTTTTGTCTCGACTATCGTCGTCTGAACGTCGTTACGAAAAAGGACAGCTACCTTTTACCAAGGATCGATGACACGTTGGACATGCTGACAGGGGTGAAGTGTTTTAGCACGCTAGACCTGAAAAGTGGCTAATGGCAAGTTGAAATCGATCCGAAGGATAAAGAGATGACTGCATTTTCCACATTATGCAACGCCCTGGCTACTTTTGAAAGATTAATGGAAATTGTACTCGCCGGATTGACTGGGGACGCCTGTCTTGTCTATTTAGATGACATTATCATCGTGGGCCGTACGTTAGAAGAGCATCTTCAAAAACCTGGAACGCGTGCTTGTAAAGATCCGAAGCGCGAACCTGAAGCTCAGCCCAAAGAAGTGCACATTCCTCAAACGGCAAGTAAGCTTCCTAGGCTACGTAGTGTCGGAAGATGGTATCCGCACGGATCCAGAGAAAATCATCGCCGTCAAGGATTGGCCGGTTCCAAAGGATAAGACGCAGGTCAGAGCATTTTTGGGTTTGTGCTCATACTACCGGCGATTCGTCAAGAACTTTGCGGATACTGCCAAGCCCTTACACAAGCTCACGGAGGAAAAGCGACAATTCTGCTGGGACGGAAGCTGCGACATCGCATTCCAGGAGCTAAAGAATCGTCTGTGCAATACACCTATTTTGGGTTATCCTGATGCGGAAAATGAATTTATAGTTGACACAGACGCAAGTGACATTGCAGCATTTCAGCAAATATTTACTAGGGCGAAAATTCCCTATACGTACCGACCATGCTGCATTGAAGTGGCTATTACAATTCAAGAATCCAGAAGGACAAGTCGCCAGATGGATTGAGCTACTACAGGAATATGACTTTGTAATCGAACATCGCAGTGGGAGATCCCATGGCAACGCAGACGCATTGTCAAGAAGACCTTGCCCTGAAGACTGTAAGCACTGTGCCAAACAGAAGATAAAGGAAGCCATACCTGTGAAGATGCTTAAAACGGATCTGAGCGACGAATGGAAAGAAAACCTACAACATGCTCAACAGGACGACGCAGACATCAAGCCAATATTTGAGTGGATTAAAGCAAGTGCTCCTAAACCCATGTGGAGTGACGTCGCTTCAATGAGTTCAATCACAAAAAGTTATTGGGCGCAATGGGACAGTTTAGTTATTCAGGATGGAGTCTTGTGCCGCAAATGGGAAAATGCTCGAGGAGACAGCTGTCATTTGCAAATGGTCGTCCCTAAAGTTAAGGTCCCAGATGTGCTACAGCTCTACCATAATGTATGTTCAGGGGGCCATATGGGAGTAAAAAGGACTCTGTTGAAGATACGTGGGCGGTTTTACTGGATCCACTGTCGCGACGACGTTGAGGACTGGTGTCGCAAATGTACGAGTTGTGCTGCAGTGAAAGGACCTCATACACGGAGCAGAGGTGCACTGAAACTGTATAACGTTGGGGCACCATGGGAAAGGATAGCCCTAGATGTTGCGGGACCGTTTCCTGAAAGTGAAAGCGGAAACAAGTACTTCATGGTTGTGATGGATTATTTCACGAAGTGGCCAGAAGTCTTCGCCATACCTAATCAAGAAGCTACCACCGTTGCAGATAAAGTAGTTCACGAAGTGTTCTGTCGTTTCGGGGTGCCTCTAGAAATCCATAGCGATCAAGGAAGAAATTTTGAATCTCAGGTGTTCCAGGAAATGTGTCGGGTCATGGGTACTCACAAAACCAGAACGACCTCTTACCACCCGCAGTCAGATGGAATGGTGGAGCGATTTAATCAGACATTGGAGAGATATTTGGCGAAAGTTGTGGAAAGCAGGCAAAAAGATTGGGACAAGCACATCCAACCGTTTCTTTTGTCTTACCGAAGTGCGGTTCACGAAAGCACGTCAGTGACACCAGCTTATGCGAACTTTGGAAGAGAATTACGGTTGCCTGCCGACTTAATAACCGGTATACCGCCTGACGCTCCACGCAATATCACCGATTATGCGAATGACTTGCGCAGCAGGATGAATGACATTTATGAGCATGTCAGACAATCAGGTCAACAAATGTCTGAAAAGATGAAGACCCGTTACGACCGAAAGACAAACAATAAGGGCTTCGATGAAGGTTCGTTAGTGTGGTTACATAACCCAGTCCGCAGTAAAGGGAAGTCTCCTAAACTGCAAGCTAAATGGGATGGACCATACCGAGTTGTGACCAAGATTAACGATGTCACTTACCGAATACGGAAGAGTCCAAGAAGTGCGCCAAAGATACTTCATGTCGATCGGTTGGCGCGATATTATGGGCCTGACAATGCTCGGGACAAGCATGTCTTAGGAGGGGGCAATGTAACGCCATCTCGTAGCGAGTAATAAGACTACCAAATAAATATAATAAATATAAATATGTTAGGACAATTTACACAACGCCATCTAGTCTCAAACTAAGCAGAGCTTGTGATATGAGTACTAGATAAACTGATATAAATACTTATATACATTTTTTTTTTGTAAATACATACATATTATACATAGGAAACACCCAGACTTCGGCACAAACGTATCTATCTTCACACAAAGTTTGTCCCGACCGGGAATCGAACCCGAGACTCCGGCGTCGAAAGCAGATGCACTACCGACTACGCCACCGAAGCAGTCAAAAAAATCATCGCCATCTAGTAGCAAATCGCAGTACTACTACGTAACGTCTTTCTGGAATGTTCTGTCAAGGTACTTCTATGTAACGAGTTATCTCAGAAGCATCTCGAAGGTGTGGAATGTTCGCGATAATTCTTCCGTGAAGATTCTAGAGTAATCTAGAGTAATGACCGTACTATAAAGGCGGAGCACTTCGGTGGCGGATCATCAGTATTTCCAGAGCGATAATACGAGTTATACCTGCGAGTCAAAGTGCGATTAAAAGTGTTTAGTGAAGCTTTATAGTGAAGTGTAAATTAGTGGTGTAATAAATAAAGTGTTTTGTGGTAGTTTGATCGGCATTTTCCATTCCGTAGAACCCCGGCTCGTAACAGTATTAGTGATTTCTTAGATGACAAGGCTGCCTGGTTGTAACACGAATTGCTCCTTTCTAAATAACTCTGTTTTAGATTTAAGATGAAATATTTTGGAAAAAAACCGAACTGAGTTTCTTGAGGGCTCTTCTCAGTCTCGTTGCATTTTGGAACCCTCGGTAGAGTCACACCAACTTTTGACGAATCTAAATAATTTTCTAAAAATTTCAAAGATAATAAACGTTATTTTATTTTATTTTATTCTACTATAGAACAAGCGGACTCCATATTATACTCCATATACGAGGGTGGATTGAAAAGTAGTCGGCCTAACACTGATCCATTTAGTTCTAAAAATCAAATCTATCCATATTATTTAGTTCAGTTCAGACCTGTTAATTGTGTGAAGTTTGAAACGAGTGCGATAATTAGTTTTAATTTTATAACTTTATTAACAAAGCAATCTGACATCATTTTCACAAATGGAGCAAATCGAGCAGCGTGCCATCATTAAGTACCTCCATAAGAAGAGGCTGTCATCAAAAGCCATCCATGATGATATGGTCAGTACATTAGGGGATTGCGCTCTTTCATATTCATCCGTCAAAAAATGGATAGCAGAATTCAAGCGTAGTAGAGAGAGTGTGAAAGATACGAAAATGTTAAAAAAAATACTCGACTGGAAACGGGAAACCGCAGATTGAAAACTAGAGAGATAGCCGAGATTATAGGCATCTCTTATGAACGTACTCAAGACATAATAGTCAACATGTTGGGTTTCCACAAGGTATCTGCGAGGTGGGTTCCGCGACTGCTTTCAGTTGAGCAAAAAAGGATGCGATTGACTATTGCACGCGACTGTTTGGAGTTATTTGAAGCTGATCAGTGTGATTTTTTGAATCGTTTTGTTATTATGGACGAAACATGGGTTCATTACTGTACACCGGAAACAAAACAAACAATCAAAACAGTGGAAAAGACCTGGTTCACCACCCCCCAAAATGGCTAAGTCGATTTTGTCGGCAAGTAAGGTGATGGCTTCAGTATTCTGGGGCTCGAAGGGTGTGATTATGGTTGATTATCTTGAAAGGGGTCAGACTATAAACTCAGATTATTACTGCACCTTACTACGTCGTTTACGAGAGGAAATAAAAGAAAAACGTCCAGGAATGATCAGAAGAAAAGTCTTGTTTCATCAAGATAACGCTCGTGTTCACACGTCTGTCCAATCAATGGCAGAAATTCAGAACTGTGGCTTGAACTGTTACCGCATCTACCTTATTCACCTGATCTGGCACCGTCAGACTTTTTTCTGTTCCCTAACCTAAAAAAGCACTTTTAAGTTCAAAGATTTTTGACAAATGACGAGGTCAAAGCAGCAGTAGACGCATATTTTGACTCTAAGGAAGAATCATTTTTTTTGAACGGGCTAAATGCTTGGAAGGGAAGATGGCAAAAGTGCATTGAACTTGATGGTGATTACCCTGAAAAATAAAAATATATTTCATTTATTCTGTATTTATTTTCTTGGTTAGGCCGATTACTTTTCAATCCACCCTCGTATATATTTCCGTATATCACGGCCCTCCTCCAAGTCGTAGATCACGGCGCCTCAACCATGTATGATACTCGCGTACAATATTACTAACTCCAAGACTTATATTAGAAACTCCAAGTTCTCCTACCCACGTTAGTTATTGTGACAAATCCTACATCATCACAATAACTAACGTGGGTAGAAACTCCAAGTTCTCCTACCCACGTTAGTTATTGTGACAAATCCTACATCGCGCTAGCGATATTTACACATTCATACTTAAAAGCAAATATGTTCTGGCTTCATATTTTGCTGTTCTCTTTGAGACAGTCTTGATAATGCCTCGTTTAGAGGTGAAACAATTGTCGACGTTTTATTGTCTTTTAATTTTGCGAAAATAATGCTATTATATTTTAAAAAGTTTTAACGTCTTACTTAAAAGAATTATCCATGAATTAATATTGCGCTAAGGGTTGCTAGTTTAAGAATAAACAAAGCCGCTCCCGAAGTCTACGGTTCACAGAACCACTAGTATTAGAAGCTTTAATTTGACTAGTTAAGTTTTATCTGATCGTCTCAGTGGCTTAGAGGGGTCGTAGTATGCCATGCACGAGGCAATATTCAATTTTTTTTTTGTTGAATTATAATTTTTTTTTTGACGAAATATAACTTTTTGTATTATAACATTTTGCAATTTCTTACATATATTGTTTTATTTATTACAGGTACCCTACCTACATTAAAATTAAGAATTCACATTAATATTATGGATTAAGATTATAGTAATAATATTATAGATCAATTTAAATGTACCTACATCTGAGATACCAATAGTTGACAGTTATCTTAGAGGGTGACAACCCTACCATTTTTTCCCTATTGCTACTTCATCGTACCTATTGACCCCTACTTCTGTTTGAATAGGAACAAACTATATTTTAACGAAATAAGCAAAATAGTTTGTATTTTAATTGTTGTTTATTTTTGTAACTATTGCACTTAACTAGACTTTTGGTACGTCCATAAATACACGATATAAAAGAATAGGTTATCAAATCCGTGCTTAAAGATAAAAATCGTTCCTATTTAATTTAATTAATTTTTTTTTTAATTTTATCCCAATTAAAGTTTTTATTCAGTTAGGTTCTTAGTCTAGTACCTGCAATGAGTTCAATAGATATACCATGCATGTTTTCAAAAAATAATTAGTAATTCGTAAATAATAAAATTGAATTGATTGACATTACACATCTCAATAAGTTTTATTGGACCTTTTGTTCAGTCGTTTTTTATTTTTTATTTTATTTTATTTATATAAAGGAACAACAAACAGCTACATTATGTAATATTGGTACAAGTAAAGACAGAGGAATAACAATAACGTAGCCCACAGCGCTGTTCACAGATTACCAGAATTTTTGGTTATGTCGCGTCGCTATAACAAAACAAAACATAAGCAAAACCCAAAGCGGTCTTTGAACTTGATTGGCAATTTACAGCTATTCATCTGAGAACAATCTTTCATACGTAAGTCGTCGGAATCGATCCGCTGAGCACATGCTCAGCGGATCGATTCCGACTTTTTTTTTTCCGACTTTTGAGGACATTGATATATTCACATGAATATATCAATGTCCTCAAAAGTGCAGTTGTATGAGTCAGCCATGCGACGCAGCGGCGCACGCAACCCGGCATTCGTCCGACAACCGCCCACCGCAAACAGTTTACCCGCGCGTACCTGGCGCACATGAACAGTTCTTGGGACCGCGTAACATAGTACATTGTTTAAGGCAATACAATCAAAACACCCGTGGACAATATTAAACAAAGTCATTGCCTCCAACTGCGTGCGTCTATCGCTCAAGTTCAGAAGTCCATACTCAGACAACAAATCATTATAAGATAAATATGAACGGCGACATCTAAAATGCATTGCACGTAAATACCTACGCTGAACATTCTCTAGCATATCTTTGTACTTATTGTAATAAGGGTTCCAGACGGGAACACTGTACTCCAACTGAGGCCTAACTAAGGTTTTGTAAAGGTATAAGTATGAAGAATGCTGCCTGAAATCAGTAGTGCTTCTCATTATAAAGCCATACATTTGGAACGCCTTACTGACAATTTTTTCTATATGTAGATCAAGACACAGTTTAGAATCAAAAAGTATTCCAAGGTCACGAACGCTATCCTTTTTAGTCAGACCTGTGTTACAAAGAATGTACGCATAGTTTATAGGGAGTAATCTTTTAGTGAAGCTTATGGAGTTGCACTTGGGTAAGCTGAGCAGAAGTTTTCGTTCGTGACAGTATTGAGTAAGCCTATTCAAGTCTTCCTGAAGCAAGAGACAGTCCCGAAGGGTCTCTATGGAACGAAATATTTTAAGATCGTCTGCGTATAAAAGAAATTTGGAATTATGGAAGCATTTACCTATGTCATTTATGAATATTATAAATACAAGAGGTCCCAAAATGGAACCCTGGGGAACACCGGATGTAACTGGAATCACTTTAGATTGGTAGCCATTGATCACAACTCTTTGGGATCGATTAGTTATACAACGTGTTTCATATTAGTGTGGTCATATCTCAAGGTTGCATTGGGTAGGGCCTAAATAATATATTGCGCGGGGTCTTTAATTAATTTAATAAAATATTGACTTATAATGACGTAGTCGATAAATTTTCCTTTTTATCGATAGCTCATTGAAATGAAGCTCTAAGACTGCACTACAAAATAAACATATGATTAGAATGAACTCTAGATTTGACCTCAAGTAGGTTTGCCAAACAGTGAAATAGATTCGGACAGTCTCGTTGTTACTCAAAATTTTAACCAACAGATAAAGTTACTTTATCAATAGTTATCATACAAAATAGTTTCCGAATCACAACTTGGGGTCAAAATAAAGAGTGCCTACTCAAAGTTATTTTTGAAGTTTTTCTATGAATTTATGTATCACGTGATTGTCGTGAATGTCACAACTCACACGTAATTTGTTGTCAACCTACTCAAATACCAGGAGCAACGCATTTGCTGTCGAAGAAAAGAGAAGAAACATTTATGTTCTTGTCTTCCTTAAATTTACACTTTTTATAAATTGGTTCCGCACAGATATTTAAAATACACCTGCTGTTTGTGTAGAAGTTTATGTTGTAGCTGTTGAGAACGCTGGTGGGTATAGTAGTATGTAGGTATTCAGTTTCGGGATAGAGAGATCGTGGATGCCAGTCACTGCACTACCATATCGTGAACTCTCTTTCGACTCATTTACCATGAAGTAAATGATCTGCAAGGTGTTTGGTTATTTTTGACCGACTTTAAAAAAGAGTAGGTACTTAGGTTCTCGATTCGTCATGATAATGTGATGCATAAAAGTTCATAAAACATTATCGCTAAAAGTGGCAACTTGTATGGTTGAACGAGGATATCAGAAAAAGTAGGAGGTGTTGGTGTCAGTTTCACTAATATGTATCTTAAGGACCCCTAAAAATTACAAAGAGAACCGCCCACTTTTTTGATTGGAGCCGCTTTGAAGAAACTAGGTATCAGTAGCGATGTCGGCATATATCAAAGACGTACACGTCACAACACGTAAATTTTACCGCAAAACCCATATTATTCCGGTGTTGCAAGTTAACGCAATGTTCTTCACAAACGGGGACTTTATTAGCTTTTTTTATGCTGGATATTTGTTCATTTTAGCAATTGGTAATAAATTACTAATCTTAGACTACATGGATAAAGAAAGTCGCTTTTTCCGTCTGTCTGTTCTAATGTATGTTTAGTTCTTGAAAACTACGCAACGGATCTTGAAGCGGTTTTTTTTTTAAATGGGTTTAAGTAGGTTTTGAAATGTATTTACATGCATACTATCATGCGAGCGACGCCGCGCTGGCATTCAACAATTTTATTTTATTTCATAGGTCTTAGGGAAATATCCTGTGTTTATGGTAAATAATAATTATGTTATTATTTATATCTTAAATTATTTTATACTAGGTACCTACTAGCTTTTTTTCATAAATAAAACTAAGTACCTACTTGGTACTTTTATTAGATTTTTACCAAAATTACGACGTAATTCAAGGAAATAAGACATTACACTTGGGCAACACTTACAACTATCTAATTTCTTTTCAGTTGCAAGTAAACTTTGATATTAGGCGTACGTAGTAATCTGTGTTAATCGATCATGGCGTATTTAAGTAATAGTGAATATTATGAAATGATACTTTGCGTCGGGGCAGCCGATGGCAGTCTGCGTGAAGCTCGTCGCTTTTATCGAGAAAGATTTGTGGACAATAGACTCGAAGGTGAACGGCGGCGGTTACCATCTGTGGAGTGCTTCCGAAAAATGGTGAACCGTTTACATGACACTGGTTCTTTCCGTGGTTCCCGCTCAGAAGGCAGACCATCTGTTGTACCACCAGAGCAAGAAGAAAGTATTCTCGAGCATTTTCAATCCAATCCCAGAACAAGTACTCGCCGCGCTGGAATTGTTCTGGGAATGAATCATTTGAGAGTATGGCGCGTGCTAAAAGCAGATGGTCAACATCCGTACCACTTCAGGCACACCCAAGAACTGACACCGGCTGATTTCGTACCACGTCTCAACTTTTGCCACTGGTACCGAGAGGAAGCACAACGATCCCCTAGTTTCGCGAACCGTATTTTATGGACCGATGAAGCATCTTTTACTCGTGCTGGTATCAGTAACCAACATAACGAACATGTATGGACTCATCAGAACCCACACGCATCTGCAGAAAACAACTTTCAGCATCAGTGGCGTGTTAACATTTGGGCGGGAATAATCGGAGATATTTTAATTGGTCCTTTCGTGCTACCGAGTTCGCTAAACGGTGAAAATTACCTCGCGTTCCTTAGAAACGTCTTAGAACTCGAACTTGAAAACTTGCCTGTAACATTGTACACAAATATGATGTACCAGCAAGACGGGGCGCCAGCACATTATGCGAGAGATGTACGGGCGTATTTAGATGAGCGGTTTAACCAGTGGATCGGACGTGGTGGTCCCATACCTTGGCCTCCGAGGTCACCGGATCTCACACCACTTGACTTTTTTTTGTGGGGCTATGTCAAAAACAAAGTGTACAGTGCGGTATGTCTCACGCGTGAAGATATGGAGTCTAAAATATTTGATGCATTTAGCAGTGTAACTCCAGACATGCTGTGTAATGTAACTGCCAGCATGATGCGACGGACCCAACTGTGCATTGATCAAGGCGGCGAACATTTCGAGCCGTTACTTCAGTACCTACTTTTTAGTTTTGTGTTTATTAGAGGTAGGAAGTGTATTTTTTATTAAATTCAATAATGTTTATCTCAGTATCGTGATATTAGTGAGTTAGTTGTGTTTATTATGGAACACGGTACCTACCTATCTACCAGGATGACATGAATGATGCACAATGAAATCGGTTAGTTTTTGTTGTTTTAAAGTCCACAACCTATCATTACTACAAAATAGTATTCTGTACCAGGAGCATATGAAATAAGAGTTGTTTACGATTCATCGAAGAGGACTGAACCTTACGAATAAATTTGACCCTAGGTAGTGTTGGGTTTATAAAATATCGATTAAATGAACAAATCAATTAAATTTACATGACACCTTAAAAGTTTTAACTAAACTTGTATTTGCAATTTGGTCCGTGCGTATAGTTAACTCAACGCGCATGTGTAACGAGGGTCAAATATGACCACACTAATATGAAACACGTTGTATAGGAAATAAACCAACGCAGCAGATTTCCACGAATTCCATTAAAGGCGAGGCGTTTTAGCAATAGCTCATGATCAACCTTATCAAAAGCTTTTTGGAAATCCGTATATACTGCGTCCACCAGTAATCTACTATCCATACTATTGAATAAATAGTTTGAGAATATTAACAAATTCGTAACTGTAGACCGACGCTGAACAAAACCGTGCTGCTCTTCGATAATACTAGTATGCAGAGCAGGGTAAACAGCATTATGTACCAGTCTCTCAAACAGTTTAGACAGAGTCGAGAGTATAGATATAGGTCGGTATTGTTCGACATTGCGCTTAGACCCTCCTTTATGGACAGGCGTGATGTTAGCCAGCTTCCACATCGAGGGCATCACGCCTTCCAATAGGCATTTATTAAAAATAATAGCAACAGGCGCACATATAACCAAGGCAGTCTTTTTCAGAAAGAAAGGAGGTAATCCATCGGGACCTGACCCCTTACTCACATCCAAGGCTTTCAAGCCATCCAGTATACTTGTTTCGTCCAGGCAAACATCAGACAGAACAGTGGCTCTCTCTAGGATATCAGGCGAGGGAGACCATTGGTTTATGGTTGGTGCAGTAGGTTCATATACGGATGAAAAGAAGTCGCAAAAGGTGTCACAGATAGACTGGGGGTTGCTCGCAACCACAGTGTTAAATGTAACCTTAGAAGGGATTCCCGATTTGTCTCTCTTGTTATTAATATATGACCAAAAGGCCCTTATATTAACACGAATGCCATCCTCGACCGACCGAATATATTTATCAAAACACATTTTACAGTTCTTCTTAAATAACTTCCTGTAGTGCGAAAAGAGTTCATAGTCTGAAATATTTTTAAATTTTTTCCATTTTCGCCAAGGCTTTTGTTTTTTTTTGCACAAACCAATTAAGCCTTTTGAGAACCAAATAGGGTAATCAGATGTTCTGGATGAAGACAGTGGGGTATGTGGTTTAATTATTGCGAATAAAGCGCTGTAAAATGCGTTCACGGCTTCTTCCGCTTGTAACGAGGATAGAATATCAGACCAGTCAGTATTTCCGATTTCACGGTTGATTTGTTCATAGTCAGATTTGTAGAAATTATATTTCTGTAGGCGATTACTTTTCATAGTTTGAGAGTTAACTTCTATGTTAATTTCAGCAATGAAGGGTGGATGGGCTGAATCGGGTTTAACTACCGGTAACATCGTGTCAGAGACAACACATACATTATTTGATATCAGCAAGTCCAGAATATTACCCGCGAAATTCAGTGCATTACTGTACTGAGAACCATTTAGCAACGAAATTAAATTAAACAGACTGCTTGAAGGTATGCTTGGAGACTTAATTATTGCATTGCTAGTGAGGGGACCCGAGGGCCCTTGTGAATTCCAAGATATTTCTGGTAAATTATAATCACCTATTATGTAGTAGGTATCAACTCTGGGATCACTCATCACTTCCTGTAGTACTTTGAAGTGCCACTCGTACACGAGTGGAGATGTATTTGGAGGTAAATAGACTGCGCTTATGACGTGATACCTGGGGGGACGTGAACTGGGAATTTCAACTAGGATGTGCTCGATAAGATTGTGCGACACATAGCTAGACACGCGAGGCGGGACGTTCAATTCACACGACCCAACTGATCGCAGAATCGCCACGAGCACTCCCCCACCATCACCCTTTTGCGTAGCGAGCCGGTCACGGTCGCATCTGTACACTACATACCGTTGGTCTATGAACTCATTATTAGCTATCTCAGGGGTTAACCATGTCTCAGTGAGAACTACAATATCATAATTGCTGCTCAATATATTCATATAAACTGTGTGCAATTTAGTGCGAGTGCCCCGGCAGTTTTGGTAATATACAGAAAGCTTAATATCATTTATAGCAGCGAATGAAATGTTTATAAGCAATAGAGGTATCATCAATGCCGTACCTAATCAAAAAGCAATCGCGGTAATCACTCAATGAATCTAGAGTAGAAGCTTCCGCCGCCAAGCAACACATATGTAGATAAGTTATAACAAAATGTAAAATTTTTGAAATGTAGTTTTAAACGAAAAGAAACAAAGGTAAAAGCAAGTCTAAAAAAATTGAGGTAGAAAACAAATCTGCTTTAATGGATAAGGATTTCAGGTTTTTGACGTAGCTGGACGCCTATCTAGCGCCGAAGCAAGAGTAAAGAGTAAGGTTCTTCAGTAAAATTAAAATTACAATATTTGTTTCTGTAATTGAAAACATGCAGGTACGCACGTTAATTAAGTTGCATGTAAAGCGCGTCTTGATGGATTGTTTTAAATGTTCTTTTTTTGTCTGTCCCGACTTGGCATGAATTTGCATGTGTAATGCCTCAAATGCATTGCCTCCCTGGTCGCTTCGCGTGGGAATTTAGCCTCGATAGTGTAGTAATTTCATTTGCTTGTTTTTGTCTCGTGCTACAGAAGAGGAGGCGGCTGCGGGTGATTTTGGGGCGTAACGTCTTTATTATCGTCATTTAGTTTTGTTGTTGAATTATTTCTTAGTAATTTCTCAAATAATATTTTGTTTAAATATGAATGTTCGGTACAAATTATAAAGTCAACATGCGAAAAATCGATATCAAAACAGGGATATATGTTGGACATCTTTCGGATCCCGCCTTTTTTTCACGAATTGGTGCCATACACTTCTAGGAAAGAAATAGAATGTGATGGATACAAATTCCATCAATGAAAATAGTCTCCTGAATTGTGTTTTGCTTACATTGTAAAAGTCTGATAAATACTGTATCGTTGCATTCTAAAACACGTAGGGTTACTATAGGATCTTGGTCGGTAGCTACTTCAAAGGTCTTCCTGAGGAAGTGTCAAACCGCGGCCACGACTTCCTTTCTCCCTACCACCCGCTGCACCACCCTCTCGCTCGGTGCGATGGGGAGCATCGGGTCAACAACCTCCGACCGATGTTTGCCTTGCGATTTTGAAGAGGCAAATATGAGAATTTTGTTTACTTTCCGCGGTTCAATATAGTGGCTATTGATCGTATTTGTCGGGCTATTATTCATTTTACCTGCAAATGGAAACCTGTTATCGGTTAAGTTAGGCCAAACGTGCCAACACCAATATGACTATACTCAATCATTATCGTTTGAGAAATATAGGGTAAAACAATGGGTAAGATGTTGAATTTTTATATAATTGCACTAAATGTGTCTCAAAGAGAACAGCAGAGAACAGGCTGTTGAGAACAGGCTGTGCAGTCTTGAGAATGCCTCGTGAGTAGGTGAAACATATGTCGACGTTTGTAATGTCTTCTATTTAGCGAAATTAGTGCAATTATATAAAAATTCAACACCTTACCCCATTGTTTTATCATGGACTTTCGCCATGTAACGCCTGATGCCATTCAATAAATATAGGGTAAATCTGTTTAGGCAATTAATGTATTTTCTACATTATAACACATCAATAGCAAAGGAGGAACATCAAACGTCTGCCAAAAGTAAGGTAATAACTGTCTCAATACATTAATATGTTTGTTTCAGAATCCCTAATTGGTATCCATTGCACACACGGCCTGAATCGCACTGGATACATGGTGTGCCGATATATGCGCGACCGCCTAGAGGTCCCCGCCAAGGACGCCATTAAAAGTTAGTTATTTCATATAAATATTGTTAGGAACTGTTTATTACTTTACTAGCGCTTAACGAGTTCTCACGACCTCAGTTTCCATTCTTTATGGAACTATTTATCTATAGGGAGTTACTTTGTCTGACTGCTAAAGTTAGAACATGGCAGTTATTAAATAATGTTCACGTGACTAAAATGATATGTCTAATACGTCCTTTGTTTCAGGATTTGAAAAAGCTAGAGGTTACCAAATAGAGCGCGATAATTATTTAGCTGATCTATTAGGCAGACCAGTTCCTGCGCCTGATGTAGGATCTTTGACGAACATCAGACCACAGGGGGAAACGGGCCCTTCTCACATCTATCGGGCCCCAGCGACCTCACCTGCTGATCGATGGACGAGGTTCGTAGATTTACGGTATCCATGTGGTGGCTTCGGCCCCTACGTGGTGGTTACCTGGTACCCACGTAGGGGCCGAAGCCACCACATGGGTACGGTTGTACCCAACAGTTTTATTCTGGGGGTGGGGGGTGTCCACCATACAGCTGTGCTAAAGCCCCCCAAGTTGGTTGCGTTAGGGGTTCAGCAGCTGCACTGCCGGGCCCGGGGCGATGTATGGTGCGGCTGGCATGGGGCCAGTGGAGGCGAAGCTGAGTGTTGTTGTGGGTTAATTCGCCGACCATGCAGACTGGATGTCATACTCTTCAGGCCTCGTGCAGGAGGTCTGGAAAGAGGCGAGCGTACAACTGATCCCCAAGATAGGGGATCCAGGCAACTATCGACACATAGCTGTCACCTCAGACATTTGCAAGCTGCTTGAGCTTCTCATCAATAAGCAGCTCATGCGATACCTAGAAGATCACTCGCTAATCAATGATCGGTAATATGGCTTCAGGCTGAAACGATCAACGGGTGACCTCCTGGCATTCGTCACGCATGTATGGGGTGGGGCTATGGAAAGGTACGGAGAGTCCTTGGGTATTAGCCTGGACATCGCCAAAGCCTTCGATAGGGTCTGGTATGCTTCGCTCCTTTCCAAGCTTTCGGCATATGGTCTACCTCCTCAAAAGTGCAGCGGAATTGCCAGCTTTTTAAACGAGCGCCGAGTGTGGGTCCTCTGCGATGTCCAGGCTTCTCGCTTGTTCCAAGTAAATGCCGGGTAGTGCAGGGGTCCGTACTGTCACCGACTCTCTTTCTTCTGCATATCAATGATATGCTATCCCTCGGGAACATTCATTGCTATGCAGATTACAGCACATAACACGGGAGTTACCCGGTTATTTTGACGGCGGCGGGGCGATCTGAGATTGAGGAGGAGAGACGACAACTCGTGGCTGATCTCGACTAGAACCTCGACTGTATCACAAGGGGGTGCCGAGAACTTGGCCGAGCTCAATGCCGCACAACACAGGCGTGTGCATTTACAGCGAAGAAATCCCCTTTCCTTCCCCTACCCACTCTTCAGAATGCAATATTACCAATGAAGGACGATCTAGACATCCTTGGCAGACGTTGGTCGAGAGCTCAATAATAAAAACTACATTGAGAGATGTATTGGGCTAGCTTCGCGGAAACTAGGAATACTGAACAAGGTGAAGCGATTCTTTACACCGCACCAGAGGTGTCTGCTGTACAAAACGCAGAGACCCTGCGTCGAATACTGCTTTCACCTCTGGGACGGTTTCGCGAAGTATTTGCTGAACGCACTCGACGCTATGCAGCGACGTACTATTCGCATAATAGATTGTCCGGAGGTAACGGGAAGCCTTGAGCCGCTAGCCCAACGCCGAACAATTGCTTCCGCCGCAAATGGCCGCGTTCTACAGTATTTATCACGGTGAGTGTTCTGAAGAGCTCTTCAATCTGATCCCACCCTCTCCTGAGATGTCACTCTCACACTGTGGAAACCGTCTTCGCGAGAACCGAGCGTTTTAAACGTTCGTTTCTCTGCCGAACGATGGTGGCTTGGAACCGCCAGCTTGCGCACGTGTTTCGTCCCACATATAACCCTGGGTTCCTTAAGCGAAGCGTGAAGAGGCACATTACTAGGTCGTTAAGTTGAGGGCCACTCTCTATAGTATTTCTGTGTACTATGAGAGTCGCCCACAATCGCCAGACGTCGCCACAGCTTACCATCAGGTGCGGGGCGTTAATTTGTCGACCTAAATAAAAAAAATGATAAATATTTGCAGATCTCCACTTGCTAGTGAATATGAAGTTGAACAAAGGAACAGGGACAGACATAATAGATACAATCAAGGATGCAAGTGTACTAACAGGTGTGATCGCTATAGTAATCGATGCAATAATAGAAATTATAATAGATTTAATGGGAAGAATAATGATGAAGACAGCCGCATTAACTGGAGAGACAGGGGAACAGACAAGACAGGACAAACAGAAGACAGGAGAGAGCGAGGAAGCAATGAATCAAATTGGAGAAATAAACAAAGTAATTCCAGCCGTGAGAATAGTAGAGAACAAAGTCGTCGAAGCAAAGATCAAAGTAGATCAGGGTCCGAAAGTAGTCGCTCTTATGATTACAAATTCGATTATTAACAATTTAAAGACACACTTGTCATCGTGTTAATTTATTCATAATAAAAAGTCACAACTTTTTGATGGTCAGTGATATAATAAAAGTATGTATGTTGTACTTATTTTTTTCTAGACATAGGAAAGTACATACAAAAAATCTAAGTATAAAAAACTTTTCTCATATTTTTACAACTAATATTTAGTTTTTGTAATTATATTTATGAATGAATGAGTGATGTTTTTTGTACAAATTGTATTTTTATGTAGGAATTAAAATGCAGTAGAATTTACTTAGGAATATAACAAGTACAGATTTCCTTAATCATTTTCATTTAAACTGCCTATTACTTTGACAATGATATATCCATCTGTTAACATGATTAGCTTAATTTTAAACTTTAAATCAATTTTATTTTGTGAAGTTTTGGAGTTTACTCCTTAAGAATCGATTTTCATATATAAGGCGCCCGGTATGAGAAAAATCCGAGGGGTAAAACCTACTAACAAGTAACGAAAATCGTGTCACGTTTTTGGTGCGCACCTCTAGTGCGCAACTTTCTAATTTGGTATGGTTATCTAACCATACCAAATTAGAAAGTACTACTACCTCGTACTTAAAGAGTAAACTCCAGTCGTGCGTCGGAGCTGACACACACACTTTTTTTTTCTGGATGTCTTCCCTTTCAATAAAAGACTTTTTCAAAAATTTTCACTTTATTATCCTTGTAATATTAATAAAAAAATTAAATTAACTTAACATATTTCGCAACTGAGTGTTTCTATCACATTACCTTCATTATTTATTTATTTTATTTATTTATTTATTTATTATTTATGTACAACACACATAGAAACAAGAACACAAATACAGTAGTACAAACAATACAGTGAGCATAGTACAAGGGCACTGCTTATTCCTAGAGGAATCTCTTACAGCAGGCCTGAACGGAGATGTAGGGGTGAGCGGGTGACGCGTGTGCAGTGCAAGTAAATAAACTTACATAAACTAAGGGCATATATACATGTAAAATACATACTGTGCTATAATAAACTTACATAAAGGTATACTACATTATAATATAAAAGGTAGCTAAGATTAAGAGGAGAGGTAATGAGCTTTTACTTTCTTTTTAAAGAGATGAAGAGTTCTACAGCTTTGTATGTCAGGGGGGAGTGAGTTCCACAGTCTGACCGCATGAACAGTAAAGGAAAAGGAGAAGAAATCAGTTTTGTGGGAGGGACAATTTAGTCGGTACTTAAGGTGAGACCTACACTGGGTACCGGATGCGTTCACGTAAGAGAAGCGCTCCCGCAGGTAGGAATGATAAGCGGGATTTTATCTATTGTATTCTATTGTATTGATTATTTATTTATTGTATGATGAATATTTATATGATGCCACATAAACCCATATGACTTTTTCTCAACAATTACCTATCTGAACTAGTGGTCACCAAGTGGTCGAAATGCGAGTAAAATTTATTAATGGTAACTTTCTTAAAAGGAATACAAAGTTCGTGAATCTGTGACAATAGTACCTATTTACATAGCGCTATGTCGATTATTGAAGTGCCTTCTGTATATAGGTTAAACAGGCTGATTAAGATACCCATGAGAACGGCTCTTGTTATAGTGAAATTCGGTGGGATCACGTATGTAATACGCGCGTCCGATGCTATCGTCCTTGTCTAGAGATTGGGTGCTTATGGCAGTTGGTCACGATATTACTCATGATCTAAGACATGCAGTTCGCATTCTGCGGTTTCTTCTCCTATTCTAAGTACGTGGCTCCATCGTTCATCGATGATTTTGCTAATTTCAAGGTAATGCTTAATATTTCCCGCACAGAAGTACTAATTACTCAACTAAGTTTGCGGTACAGGACAAGGAAACGTTGTTTGGTATTGCAATTGAGCGTCTGGACCTGGATTTTTGCTCAACGCCAGAGGTAACCTATAAGACTTTTTTTTTTTTAAACCTAAAATGCTGCCAGCCACTGGCCCGCCATCAAGTCCATTCTGCGGTTTATGAAAGGTTGTAGCTCTGACATTTAGATGCAGTTATACCCGAGCATGCGTTGAAAATAAACATTTTATTAGAAAAAAATAAAAATAAACAAGGAAACAAGAAAGGTACCCAACTGGAAATCCTTCTTTTTTCTTAGTCATAATGTCTGCAAAAATGTTTAGATTACATTTTCAGTATTACTAGGTATACTGAAATCGATAAATTATTATCACACTTAGGTACCTATAGTATTAAAGTTTTTTTTTAAACTTTACTACGTTGCTCCAAGTGTGTGAGTTGGATGGCAGAAAAAAGTATCTTCCATCATAATGATGTGATTTCGTAACTTGTGTGTAGTCAAATGAATGACGAAGGCGATCTGATAATTTTGACAAAAGTTTAGAAAATAGTATAATTGCTACCGTAGTAAAAACATGCTTTAATTTGATGCCCTTAAGATTAGCTTTTACGAAATGATCCGTGAAAGAATTTTTCTTATAGTTTTTTTATGTTACATTCTTAACTCTGATTTACCCTGGGTCCTATATTTTACGCAGGATATCATTGTTGAAAGTATGCTTCTTAAAAGCTCGCCAGCATGCAGGGCATGAAGGCAAAAATAATAAGATTTATGGTAAGTAATAGTTTTGGGACAAAATCTCAATTTTTAATCAATATTGCTCGACAACACGAATGGATAAATCTGAAGCAATTAGTGTAGCTATTGCTACACTAATTGTTGTTGCTAGTGCTGCTACAAATTAAGGCAACGGTATAGTTGCCGTAAGTGGAGCATAATTGCTCTACATTGATCCCTTCGTGTTGCCAATCATTATTGCCCAAATAATTTCCGTGTACGCGGAGATTTTGATGATAGGTAGATTTTTATAAATACACCTCCTTATATAATTATTATATACACGTAGGTGACTAATTTCGAACTTTTTGGTGGAACTTCATCACCGAGCACTATAGCGACGCACGTGAGCCATGAACCTACTGCCGCGTCCAATGCAAAAGACGCTGGTAGGTAAGCTAGGGTAAGTAGTAAAACTTGTATTATGTTATGAGATATGATTTTTAGAAAACATACGTCTATGCTAATATTATAAACACGAAAAATTTAATTGTTTGTGACGAATAGACTCTGAAACTACTATACCGAATTTTTTTTTAAATTGCAACCGATTTAAAAAAAAAAAAATTGCAAAGATTATAATAATTTAGGTAGGTATTCAGACAGACACATATCACGTCTTTATCCCCGAAGGGTTAGACAGGCGCTTAGTAGCCATATTTGCTCTTAAATAGCAGACTGAATAGATGTTTTGGTATGTACAGTCAGCGTCTAATAGTTTAAGACGTCTTTCCGACGTAATTCTTGCAGATGGAGGCTACACACGATTTTAATTACTTATTTTGCAGTAAAACTGCACTAACCGACTTCAAAGAACGTCAATGTACTTTTAACTCAATAAATCTATACAAATTTAACTTAGTTTTTTATGACACCATTCTTACAATGGTCGAACTACAATAAAGTCAAATTGTCCAATGTCTATATTAGGCCGATACCTCACCGAGACGCCATGGCGACGTGGCCAGCGACGTCGTAACATAGGTAGTACGGCTGTGGGAATTTAAAGAATTATTAATGTTAATTACGTAAGTACTTAACACAAATTAATAGCTTAGGTAGTTTAAAATGTAAATGTTTAGTATAAAATGCTGATATCCGTGCATTAGGCCGATACCTCACCGAGACGCCATGGCGACGTGGCCAGCGACGTCGCCAACTAGTTCTCATTGAGATATATGACGGCTAACTCACTTGGCGACCGACTGGCGACGTTGCCTATCCATATCTCAATGAGAACTAGTTGGCGACGTCGCTGGCCACGTCGCCATGGCGTCTCGGTGAGGTATCGGCCTTAGTGCCTCTGAGTTGAACGACAGACGTAACATTGGTACTTTTATACCTATAAACAAAAACCAGTCTACGACGTCATGTTCGAAATAAAAGAGACAAGTATGCGTGCGCATTTGATGTCTCATTTAGCATGTTACGATATTTTTAAACACTTTGACTGAACCTATCTATGTGACACTTTAAACGTCTCGCCCTTTGGAGCGACTACATTGTTGTCAACAATAAGGAAACTTTGTTATATAGTACCGATATCATTGACCATTTGGTTGCGCCTATAGATTAGAGTACCTTGACTGTAACTAACTATTAGACGCTGACTGTACAGTGGCAGAATTCACTAGGGTTGCCTATATACATTATTTGTGAAGGCAGCACACGGTAAAGTATATTAATAGTTAGTGTTGTATGTGCTACATAAATTTGACAAGTTGTTTTTGTTTCTTATTATTTTGTTTTTTTTTTGTGTTTTTGTTTTTATAAGTTTGTATAAAGTTTCCTATTTCCTATAACAAAGTCTTGGCAAATGCTGTTAAATTGTTATAGTTGTATAAAAAAAACCGCCAAATTGTTAACCCCCACGTAATAGATGGCGAATTGTGGCGGTTATTCCCGTTTCCGAGGAGTATGTTTGCCAGAGACTTTAATCTAGCTACTCCGAGACGCCCAGGACTTTAACTGGCTGTTTTATAGCGGCTGGCAAGATTTTGTTGCCTTTCACCAGCATTTCATCGCAAGGCAACGGGCTTCAAATTTTTTTTCAAAATTACAATATAGCTGCTACTTTTTATTAAATTCATTCGGCCATTTTGGAGATAACCCATTATAAATGTGCCCGGTGACGGCAATAGGCTTGCCCCCTATTACGTGGGACTAAAAATATTGGCAAGTTGTGGGTGTGTAATGCACCTCTGCCTACCCCTACGGGGATATAGGCGTGATATATGTGTGTGTGTGTGTATATTTGCCAGAGCCTCGTCCGTTTGCTAGCAGGTGCACCACGCGCAGGTGGGCATCACTTGGGCGCTGAAGATGTTGGCAGGACTCCTTAGCAACCATAGGTAAACATTCAATCATAGAGATTTTTGTACCTTTACCCTTATTTTGGGTACCTACGTGACTGTAGGTAACAGTCACGTAGGTACCCTCTTTCCGGTAGATATATATCATTTTTAGGGTTCCGTGCCCAAAGGGTAAAACGGGAACCCTATTACTTCGCTGTCCGTCCGTCTGTCTTGGGCTGTATCTAATGAACCGTGATAGTTAGAAAGTTGAAATTTTTACAGATAATGTATTTCTGTTGCCTCTATAACAACAAATACTAAAAAACAGAATATAAAAAATATTTAAGTGGGCTCCCATACAACAAACGTGATTTTTTTGCCGTTTTTGAGCTCTGTGCGTGATTCCGACACTTGCCCGGTTTTTATGCTATATTTCCTTATTGATGCTATTGTTGACGTTGTCTTAGCTGATTTATCTCTTGGATATTCTCTAAGCTTTCTGAAGTCGTTGGGTGTTATTGCTCTATTGTTTGTGTCTACGTTTAGATTACAAACACTTCTAGTAATTTACTGGTAACCACCTTGTATTCCGAATATCGGTTTCTAACGTGTCGTAATGAATTGCAACATACTCACTTGTGGTATGAGTTACAATAATAATCATCATCCACCGAGCCTTTTCCCAACACAGTTGGGGTCAGCTTTCCTTTCCAGTCTAACTGCAATTCGGCTGAACTTCGATATTTTCCGTGAAGCTGACCTCCACAACACATGGATGATATCGAGTTCTGTGGTTAGACCGGTCGGATTTTTGATTAAGACCTCTAACTACCCCTAACGACTGCCATAGATGTTTCTATGACAACCGGGACCGACGGCTTGACGTGCTCTCCGAGGCACGGAGGGGTCTCAATGTCTTAAGAAAATGGTATCTCATCCTAAGAGCGGCCCGAGTCGATGTTGCTTAACCTCTGCAATGTGTTAACATTGTCGGTTACCACTAGACCTAGAAAATTACTAGGTATGTGAAGAAATCTATGTGTAAATTAGGTACAAGAGATAATACCTATTAATAGACAAAACCAACAGTTTGGATTTTTTGCACAGAATTATTTCTAGGTTTATCAAGTTGCATGTTACAATTGGATCTTGAATTAATGCATCTCCCTGTAATATGTAGTTTTTATTTGTTTAATTATGTTACCTATAGTTGGTAAGCAAATTAACTAACACACTAATAAGCTTTGTCACTTAAAAGTAAACGATTTTAATTTTTATTATTTCTCCGACATATTCTTACAAGTGACATTTATTGAAAGGAATCGTTAAACAGAATACTGTTATCCTTATCGTACGCCCCAAAAAGGACATAAATTAGCGTCTTCTAATAAAATGTAACATCTTAACTAATGTTATCTCATATTTTTGTTCAGAATCTTAACTACCTGGCTTCCGTCAAGGCGTATTTCTTCGGCTCCTGCGGCTTGAGTGACGTGGATGACTATTTAATTTATGTCCATTACTTTGAGGCGTTTCATTTTAATGTGCTCATTCATTTAGTTGACAGTCAATGACGCTTTGGGCGCCAATTTGATGGTAATCTGTTTACCAAACGGTTCACTCGCTGTCTGACTTGGTGTGTTTCATTTTATAGTTCATATATTTTATACAGGTGATGAATTTTATATTGTAAATGCATTATGATTAGTAGGTCTATCGCCTTACATTGTAGTATTAGGGACACGTAGCATTGTTTGAGCTGTAAACGTTACACTATATTCTCTTCATATTTAGGTAAGTATGAAGCTACTATTTTGGCCTCTATAGCAAATGCACTGGCTCTTTAGATTTGATCTAAATCTGCCTTTACGTCAGTGATGTCTAAAACATATACCTACCTACCTACACAACCTACGTAAACATGTAGGTCTAACCTAACGGATAATATAAAACTACAACTTCAAACACAAGCTAGATCAATAACTCCAAATAATAGTAGCTGGACTAATATAATGGAACATTACTCTTGCGATCCTATTAACGGATCGATAATTCAATCTCGGTGATATTGTCTACGCCTAAGGGCCGGCGACGCCACACAGCCGCAGCAGCCGCACAGACTAGGTACCTATACTCATTGTCTGTGGATTCCTTGAGGTTTCCTCAGTGAGGACAATGGACAAACTGTTTAAAATACCCACGAGGTGGCTGTGAGAATGCAATGTCCGCTCAAAAATCTAAGTCGCCTCATCAAACGACTAGTCTTTGATTTTTTTTTTCTGGGTACATTATCTTTAGTTGAATTCCATATTGAGCTCAGAGATTGGAGATGAAAACGGAAGGCTCATCAAGGGCTCTCGAGACTCGAAATAACCTCACCTGTAAGTAGTTATAATGGTAGGTAATGACGTGTGTGCTACATACTTAGTGTAAGGCTTAAAATACGATTTAGGTATAAGGTAAGAGCATGGAAAAGCTAGAACTTACATTAATTTGTAGGTTAGGTACCTACCTACTTCAATGATAGGTAACATCGGCTATCGGTCAAATACGCATAGGAAGTCCATTGGTATTTGTTAGTCTATGACAAATAAAGCGATTAATGTGGTCGATCGATAAATGGACGAAAGAATAATATTAGGTTTCGATAGAACACAAAGGCTTCTACCGCATCGGATATCGAACTTTAAAATTGTGACACTGGGTCATGTTTTAATTACAACCTCGTATTTTATATTGGAATTAATGATAAATTATAATAAATTGTACGTATTGTTACTTTGGAGTATAAGATTATGGAAGAATGGATGGTTATCGGGTATCAGATTCATGTTCAATGTTGTCGGTGGTAGTTACTGAGCATTAGATAGAAAATTAATTGGTAAAGTCCGGTTCGGAATGTGCTTCTCCTTACTTTAAATCAACTAGATAAGTAGGTAACATAGAGTCGATAGACGATTTTAAATAATCTTTGATTAAGTTAAGTTGAACTTATTAAGTACCTACCATGCAAAAAAATCATTAGAGTGCTCATTGTTTTTGCAGTTATATGTGTTACTGTACGTGTTTTATTTATTTATTTATTCTTACGTAGGTACTAATATCTTAACAGGTGTACACCTAATGCGATAAAGTAACATACATGTAAAAATCAATCATACTTCCTACATAGCACAATAATTATATTTAAAATACCTTAAAATCCTATAAGCGACTATTGTGAATTCGTTCAATGTGCACGAAAATAAATCAATTTGGTTAGCCTCCGCATTGAGTTTTCTACAAGTAACCTGATATAATATAAATAATTGCAAAATCATTGAAGAAAGAAAGAGTAAAAATACGAGTACCTAATATACATATAGGTATTAGGTACCTATATTCTATGCCTAGGTAGTTACCTACTAACTACACTTACGTAGGTACTTACGCTACGCGGTACTAGACACGTAAAGTTACTAGGTCGCCGCAGTCTCGAAACGTACCGTTACGCTGCAGCATATATTTGAGCGAAGCGAGTTTAAATTCAAAATTCTGGCATCGTAATAACCTGGGTAATTCTATAAGCTATTGATGAGTGCAAGAAAATCCGAAATCGGCCGAGTCTTCGCCGAGAAACAATTTAACACAAATCGTTTGAAAAATAATTTGAGTCATCCTTTGAGAGCTGCGCTTGCCTTCGGCTCGCTTCGCTCAATAATTTCCTTTTTAATGCCCTCGATACACTTTCAGTCCATACTTACCTACCTACTTATTCTACAAGAAAGAAAAGGTGATGTTCTAAGGGTTCCATTTTACCGTTTTAGGAGCTGAATCCTTAGTAGTTAGGTAGTTAGTTTTCGGTGACTAATCATTGCTAAGCGTGTTTGACTCATGCAATCATTTGTGTAATGGTTGTGATGTGATGAACCGAGGAATTTAGTACATTTATACCTAAGTAAGAAGATTGGTTAACACTTCATATATGTCAGCATTACAGAAAGATTAAGTAAAATCACAGAATAGGGAACAGAATCAGGCCTATGTCACTTGCCTAACAACCGCAAAAAATACGTGACGTCAGCGACAACTTGAAGTTGTAAATCAGTAAGGGTTGTCTCTTGTTTGTGACACGGCACTTACCATAGAGTTGATATTGAGACATTAACGTCATAATTATGTTGGCTGTTTTACCTCTGACTGTACCTACGGGTCATTTCGTTTCCGATCCCCATGGGAGCCTGCTCGCGGGATATAAAGTAGGTAGTAAACCTAATAGGCTAATAGTTAGAGGTACCTAAGTATTTTACAATAGCTTTGTACCTACCAAATATCATTAGGAATTGTCTCGCTGAATTTATGTTATGCCCCTAAGTTTAATACTCGTACCTACTTACATAATAAGCTAAAGTCGAAGAACAACTTTCTGTCGTTTACACTCGAATCCTATCTTCAAAGGGTACTTCCGGTCACAAAAAGTTGCCCTTGCCCCTATTCTAATCTAACAGGACAATATGCAAAAAGAATCCCCTTCGGAGACAATAATGATTATTCTAAATAGTCCTTCATACCAATCGTAAACCTATAAGTAGATAATATTTGGTAGTCAACAACGTGTTACATATTGTGATTGTAATGACCGAATACTGAAACGACACTCAAATATTTAGGAGTTGTTTAAATGCTAGAGCAGCCTTTAGTCTTAATTTTTTCATATCCAAACGTCACTTTTGAGTATCTCCTTATTTGAGTGACTTTCAGTATTCAGCTGTAAGTTATCTAGAGCTAAACCATCGTATCTAGACTCATACATGTAAACTATTTAATCAGTAACTCAAGTACACTACCTACCTGCACGGTAATACGATACATTATTACGTATCATCATCATCAGCCGAAATAGCTCAGTTGGGAGAGCGTTAGACTGAAGATCTAAAGGTCCCCGGTTCAATCCCGGGTTTCGGCAAACTCTTTTTGTTTTTATGACTAATTATTATTTATATTTTTTTTACTAGAAATTAAAAAGGTCCTGCAAGAGAACTTCGATCTGAAATGGTAAAAGAATAGAAAATACTGCTGGTCGGAAACTATTTTGGTACAACAGAATGACATTGCTTATCGCCTAATCGATGCTTCTCAGGACCAAAAGGCTGGCTATTTTCTGGCCCGAAGAATAGGGCATCCAACGTGGTAACGCAGCAGTATTGTGAGAACCCTCCCAGTCTTCAATGACGCAGAGGATTTTTAAACGATATCTTGTCAGATTGGTATTGTAAATATTTTTAGTACATAACATAACTTATTTATTTAGTACATAATTATGTATATTTTAATTCTTATCGTAAATAAAAGTAAAGTTATGCAGTTTCCTCAGAATACAGAATACATTTTGAAAAAGTTTATTAGGCAGTATTCTGAGGTAGTTTCATAAAAAATAAACTCAACATGATTTTTTAATAATTATGGATTGTGTTTGAGTATTTTTATTATTTTAGTGTTATTATTCCTTAGCTCTCGAGAACTGCTTATGCTCCAATGATGCTCGATCTGGAGGCAAGCCAAAAAATCGAAAATTTGACCTAGCCCTAAGGGGGTCAAAAGTTATAGGCCGCATGACTTTCTCTTTAAAGTGTTTTATCATACGAAACTCGTTCGCGGTATTTTTCACATGCGTCATCAGACACAACGTCATATTTAGATACCTATTGACTCGAATGAATAGTGTTTTATCGCCAAATCGAATCAGCGAATATTAAAATATTACGATAAACCTATGGCGTGGTGCGGCGCGAAGCACCGCGCAAGACACCGTAGTAGTACACTAGTATATTATATTTTAGAGTTACTGCCAGAGATAATGAGGTGATCTTATAAGAGTTCGAATTAATCATTATCTTTTAAACTACTGAACGGATTTTCTTACGATTTTCACAGATAGACTAAAATCGGTTTGAGGCAACCTATATCTATGATTTAAGTGGGCAACAAAATTTATTTTATTTTATCAATATTGGGCAACAACAAAAAAGTTATTGTCAAAAGGAACTTACTTAAGTTTCTGTCAGTATGTACGGTGACGATGCACGAGTGAAGCCCCGGGCACCAGCTAGTTACGTATAGTAACAAAAACAGGGCTCGTCCGGGATTTGAACCCGGGACCTCTCGCACCCAAAGCGAGAATCATACCCCTAGACCAACGAGCCGCATGACTTTCTCTTTAAAGTGTTTTATCATACGAAACTCGTTCGCGGTATTTTTCACATGCGTCATCAGACACAACGTCATATTTAGATACCTATTGACTCGAATGAATAGTGTTTTATCGCCAAATCGAATCAGCGAATATTAAAATATTACGATAACTATAAATATTAACATTTTTTACACAGGTCGGTAGGTGTGTTAAGTAAAAATTAGGTCGGTACCTACCGCTTTTTTGTACACATAGCCCAACTGAATTTAATTGAAAAATTAAGCAACCCGGAAATTAAATAAATACAGCAATTTTCTTACCGAATACGTTAGGGGAGTGGTAGTCTAAATTAAGTTCTGCGTGATATTCGTAATATAAATAATTATGTACTATAAATATTTACACTACAAAATATAATTTAATAAATCCTTCCCAAGGTAAGGTTCCCTGAATGCTAGCCGCGTTGGATGGCGATATTTATTCTTTGGGCCAGAAAATAGCCAGCCTTCTGGTCCTGAGAAGCATCGTTTAGGCGTTCGTAAAGCGAAGTATAGAGTCATTTTAAATTCGTTACAAACGCAATTCCCATCCGTGGTAAACGAGATAAAATCCTATTTAGTAACCGTATAGTCATTTAAATATCGGATTTATTTCAACAGGTCAAATATAAGCATTTGTCTTCCGTAAGTCGCGTATAAACCGATAAGTATAATGTATTGGTAATTAAATTGTAATATATTGATCGTCGATGAATTCTTCACTTTATTAATACTTAAGAGTGTAATATTATATATTTACTATTCATAGTAATTTTAACTAGGTTAATGCCTGCAGCTCAGCTAGTCTGGAATAGTTTATATGACGATAGCTTGTTGGCCGCAAAAAGCCTATATTGTCACAAGCTAATCATGGTTTTTCAGTAAAAACAACAAGAATACCTGTTTAATAATTTCGGACAACCAGAGAAAAAAACAACTTCTAAAGTTTTAATTACAGAAGGTTTTTTTATACATATACATTATATTTATCGAGACACGCGTCAGCGTGGCTAGCCAAATTCAAAAACAGAATGGCGTAACCGACACGCGACATTTGTATATTTACAGGAACCATCTCGCGGTACTTTTGCCCCCTGGCCCTCACAACTCGAAAACTAATTAACCTATATTAAATGTACAAGTAAATATGGTTTCTTATGTTTTCTTATAGGTAGGTATGTACTATAGTATACGATAAAAAGTAATGAAGATTTAGACGGAACGCTACCTTATATAAAATTGTGTCAAATACCGTCGATGATATCAAGATATTTTTGAAACTAGCAACCCCTAGCGCAAACTGCGCAAGTAATAATTTTTTTTTTTATACTTTTTGTCAAATTTCTAATCTTATCGCACCACTTGAGACCACGACCTTTCCAACGGTGTGCCACACTTGACTGTGCGACTCTTAGTTTAGGAGGAGAAGCGGCTTCATTGGCGTATTATATATATAGATTTATTGACACATTAACATTAGTATACGAAAATATTTATAATGCTTAAGTTATAAAAATACTGGGAGATAACCGATATGTAATAAAACATGATAAAACAGATAACTACCAATATCATAATGAAAAGCCAGTACTCTAAGACTCACTGGATATACCTTCTGCGTGAGAACCAGAGACGCCCGGCAACGGACGTGAGAACGGCCACGGACTTGGGTTGGGTCGTGGAAGTAAAAAAAGTTCTCTAAGACTGCCTCGGTGGCGCAGTGCTATTCGTCCCTGAGGTTCCGGGTTCTATTCATGAGTGTGTTTGACTATTTTCTATGTTATGATTATTTTGTATGTATTTAGATATATACCTACCTAATTATGTTCATCGAAGTATGTTTAGAGAAGGAACCAACATGTCCTACCAACGTGGTATATGTAGGCTAACTTCCCCCCCTCTTTGGGGTAGGCCTATGCCCAGCTGTGAACGTCAAATGGGCTGAGATGATGAGATGAGTATTCTACTCTAAGCCGAGTTACTCTGGCCATTAGGCCAGAGTAACTGTTAATGTTAATGCAATAAATTCATACCTAATGGTATGAATTTATTGCATTAACAGTACTAAAGAAATTGTTTTTTCCTGGTAAGTATTTACTTAAATCTAATCTATGCTGCCATTATTTTAGATAAGTGCCTGAAGTTTATTTCTATTCCAGGAACTACTAATGCACGCAGTCTTCAGTCCAAAATTCCTTTGGACTCTGGACTCTGGACTCAGAATCACTTTAAACAACTTTGTTTAATGTTCTTCAATGTACTGACACCATTATGTTTTTATAATTGTAAAATTATGGAGATATATGCTTAATTGATTGATAAAGAATAAAAATAACATGTAAATATATTTATCTCTGAATGGAATAAGCAAAATAGTAAGAAATAAAATAATCTATGTAACCGCATTATTTTTTAAATCAGCGGAATAAAAAGTTTTCGGGCTCGTCCGGGATTTGAACCCGGGACCTCTCGCACCCAAAGCGAGAATCATACCCCTAGACCAACGAGCCGATATATTGATTGATTAAAGAGAAACACTACATTTCAATTCAACTTACATAGGTAACCGTCGATAATTGAGTTCATGACGTCGGATATGCTTCATTATGATATTTATTATTATAGATTACATAATTCATACGTACCTATGTAAGTATGTAACTCGAAAAGAGTTATTCATATATTAAATGTACGTAAGCTCAAATTATTTGATGAACTGAAGAAAAATTTTTTTTGACAATTAATTATTTTAACTGGTTTTTAAGTCACATAAAAATTGGAGGGGAAAACTCACAGAATCACATCTATATGCCCGAAAGGATATACAGGCTTTTATTAGTCCCATATTTGGCCACTTTTTGATCCCAATTTAATAAGATTATTACCGTTACCGGCCTTTTTGTCTAGATTTGCCTGAGCCTCCTAACGTCTCTGTCTGCATGTGTACTGCTTGCAAGCAGACTTCAATAGATTGAGAATTTGTGTCTCGGATATGTTAATAGGGCTCCCTTAGTACTTACTCGTATTCAAGGTATGACGTGTGTTTCTTGAAACATTTTTTTCTTTTTAACCTATCTTCTATCTTAATCTTACATAAATAAAATGAAAGTGTCTGGATAAAAATTCTAAAATGAACAGATTTTCGGCTATACGATACGGGTAATGAATATTCAAAATATTACTAAGTCTGTCTGTTCCGGTAATCTCTGAAGTGGTTAGACCGATTTTTACGGGTTACTCCTAAGCCATATACAGGATGTTACGTAAGGGTTACATCAACCCGAAGCCAGTCCCATCAGCTGGTCGACCAGAACCCGTTTCGATATGTGGCGACCGTCATAGCAAAAAATTTAAAAAGATATTTCAAATCAAAACAAACTTGTCCCTACGCTACGGCTTTACGTAGCTACTACTAGACAATGAGTGCGTGGTACGTATATACAATGCCCTTGGCGGTGGCGCGGGCGTCGCGGCGGTGTGGGCGTCCTTAAAGGATTATTTTTGTTTATGTAAATAAAATTTTGACCAACACATAGTTATGTTTCCCCAGATCCTCGTCTGTGGTTCGACAGATGCACCACGTGCAAGTGATAGTAAAATCTCTTGTTTTATTCACCCCAATTTTAGAAAAATCTTAACTGTTTACAAGAAAGGTTCAACATGGCCACCTTCCCGCCCGATGCACAAAGATACTCGCCGGCGCATATTGCTCCGCACAGCTCGTAGCATTTCTTATGTAACAGTGCTAAATGCGGCTTCAATCCGTAATTTCATTTCTTGCTCTGTTTCGCACTCGACTGCGTACACAGTATTTTTTAGGTATCCACGCTCACGGTACAACTCCCAGGCAGCGCTCAAATTGCCTTCTGATGCTCTTACACAAAGCAACATCTCGTAATACTCTTCGTTACTCAGAGCCAATACTACACAACACAATCACTATCACACACAACTTGACACAACTCACAAATTAACACACTAAACAAATATTTACCTACTTCACTGCACAAAGCACTGAATGCAACTGAACTGACCTGTGACCTTGCTAAATAATTTTAAATAAAATTCTAGGAAACTTCAAACGGCGATCGACGGGGCGGCCGAGCGCATCGTGCGGCATCGTTTGATGCGAAACAGAAACAAAATGTTCCTACCAGGAGAGAGACGGCAGGCTTTTCACAGGCGCGCATTATTTGTACTACCTATTTGATTTCGATGACCGAATCAGCTGATTTAAGCTAGTGTTGTTTAAACAAGTGTGTATTTTATTCAGTAATAATTTTTTTTATTGAACTTTTTTTTTTCTTTGGCGGTCGCCACATATCGAAACGGGTTCTGGTCGACCAGCTGATGGGGCTGGCTTCGGGTTGATATAACCCTTACGTAACACCCGGTATAGCCTAAATTAGTCCTTACATACCGGATGTAGACTAGACTAGACTTAGGCTATATCTGATCCCGGGAATATGTTTCCGTGGGAAATAGAATTCAAGAAATTTAGTACATTTTGACCGCTTTTAATGTCAAGCGTTTTTCGGCGCTTAAGTGTACGGTCTATACAAATTAAAGCTGTGGTCATTGGAAGACCATTGTGCTGTAGGCATTAGGTACACATCCAATAATATGAGTCAAAACTGCCCCAAGAGCATGACAGTGACAACAGAATATGTCGACGGACCAATTAAACCAATAATATCGCAGATAATGTCGCTTCTAACACATTTTTTTAATTTTCTGCAACTTCATCTATCTTCTATCTTTCTATCTATATATAAATTAAAATGAATAGCCGTTCGTTTGTCTCGTTAAAACTCTGAAATGGTTGGACCGATTTGGATGCCGTTAGTCTTGAAATCTTCATGGTGGTTCAGGGAGGGAAATTTAAGGCGGTACGAAGTTCGCCGGGACAGCTAGTTGGTTTATATTTATTTATTTTATTATTTATTATATTTATCTATTAATAGGTTGGTCAGCATATAATAATATGTCGACACTGCCATGCTCCTGCTGCTGTTAGGAAGTGTGAAGAGATAACATCCACATTCTCTACACTCTACCTTACCAGATTTATGCTGTGAATAGATTATTGTGTAGTTTTATTGGACGACACCTTTGATATATGAAAATGGTGTAACCTTTTCCTCTGAAATGATAGTATAAGTTTTATTATTGAGTTATTTTTTACAGGCGCAATGTACGATTACAGAATATTAAACTTGCGGTGTTTTCAAATCAAAGCGGTTGATCTTTCAGGTCGGGGCTATAAGAACAGCGAGAGCTTTCACAGATAACAAGCAGTAGCATATCAATGGCAATAGCGACGACCAATTTATTGAAGTCAGACAGAAATAAATCACGCCTGTAGGGTAGGCAGAGGTGCAAATCACAGCCACACTTTGCTAACCCAAATTTACTGAATTTTGCCCGTACCACGTAATGGGGGCCATGCCTATTGCCATTACCGGATACTATAAAAAATCCATAACCACAGTGTAATTCAAGCCAAAATTCTAACAGCCAGAACAGACGTTATATACCACTAAATAGTATCTAAGCAGTCCGAGCTATTACTTATATATTGCATTGGTTAATATTTTATTTATTATCCACACTTAACTAGTGTAGATAATAAATAAAATATTAACATACACCCACGTAATGTTGTTTTATCATTTTGACATTCATAGGTGCTCTTTATGTGCCTAAACTGAATAAACGAAATTGATTCTTTGATTCTTTGACAACAAAATAATACATATTGTTGTCAAATTGACCTATAGGAGGATTTATGCTAAGTATTCCGCTTTGAATCACTTACTTTAAGGACCTTAATTGATAACATTCGCTAGTTTAGCAGCCACACCTACACGTGCTATGCGCGAGTAGACCGCAGCTTTACGATGTACAGTGAGAATTGGATGGCGGAACGGCGGAACATCACAAACAGATAGTTGGACATAAACAGCCGCCGTGGGAGTCGTGGGAGCCGTGGCACTGTAACTTACCGTTTATAGCCAGGACTTGTGTTAAACTTACAGTCTAAATAGACGAAGTAGAACTAATACATTCCATTACACTCTGACTTGACAAATAGTAGATTCAAAGACAATTTGTTTGTAAATTTGGTAAAAAATAGGTTAGACAAATTAATCCACAACAACAGGCAGGGCTAATGTGGCTAATGTATTTTACTGCTAAAGTTCAACTGTGAGGCTCCATGAAATTTGTATTTAGGTATCAAGTTGGTACATTAAATTTTGCGTTGGTATTACTTAGGCTAAATAAACAAAAATCATAATCTCACTTTATTAAAAACTTGATTGCGCTAACTTTGAAGTCAGATTAAAAGCAACTGAATGCGGTTCCTAGGATTAATTTCGTCAGCAAGCGGGTAGATGGCAATTTTGGCACCGATTCCAATGGCAAACACATTGCACATGCACACTAGTTCTCGACGGAACCCCAAATTGCTCACGAAGACACTCTGTCCCTCATAACTCATACGGTATTTCGTAAAGTATCGTATATGTTACAGTCAGTACTTTAAATTAGGTAAATTAGAAATGTCTGAATTCCCCTGTTTAAACTACGTACAGCTGATGGTGCAAGTATTGAATAGTCGAGAATAGCAGAAGGGGTGGGCATGTCGTTAAAGAGATAGAGTTTACTGATTACGATGATTGTGTATAATGTTCTTTTTTACGTCCTTGTAAGGAAGGGTAATGATTATCTCCAGGGTGTGTTTGATCTGGCAAATTATCTAAGTTAATTGTTTTTAAGAATAGCGTGGAGGGCTATTTCATTCAGTTACGCTAAACTGCTCGAGGTTTTAGTGTGTTTACTTCAGTAATTACTTCTGGCCTGCTTCGGCAAGGACGGCGGCGGATGGCTAGCCAGTCGTCCTAACTCCTTAGGCCCCGATAATGAAGGTCGAGGGTCATGAGCGTAGATGAGTTTGCGGCGCCCTGGCCACTGACTTTGGAAATCGGTACAATCTCTCTCCCTCTTGGCATACTTTAACCACAAAGCTATGGGATAATTCATAAACTACAATTTAGTAGGTTTATTTGTTGCAGATCACTGATATTACAGACTTTCGTGTACTTTCATGTAGTATCGGAAGGCAGTAATCGTAAATTATACGACATAGTTGCGGATAATGTTTAGCGACATGTCACGACCGTATTATACAGACAAATAATCTTTAATTATTCTACATTTATGACTGTTTAAGGGCTCAATCATCTACTGATTGTGGCTACCTACTAAGTGAATTCATATTTAGGTTATGTATATCTTTATATTTATGCGTATGTATTCTGTATAATTTGTACTTATATATATTTGAATGTATTTATTTATCTTATAATTATGTATATTTTATGTAAGTATAATATGTATGTATATGTATATTGTATGTATCTATGTATTTCAACCGATCTACGCACACATTAACTTTATTCTACCTAGCATTTCCATCCCCTGGCCAACTGGAAGAGATTTCATTGGAAATAAGTGGTGCCCTTGTACTAATGATATTTCTGTATTGTATTCTTCTCGCTCTTATACCGTTATGTGTGTACATAAATTAATAAATAAAATAAAAATAAATAAAATAAAATAAATAAAATGAATTCAGCACATAAAACTACTTTGTAGTTGAAAATAAAGCTATTTTTAAGCGATAACACTTACTTTTCCATACATATCTTATCTGTTTTTCTATCTAGGTATCTGTTTGTTAAAAAATACTGTAGACCTACCTACCGAATTGTATGAAAACTTCTTAACTTATCCTAGACTTGTTTTATATCCAGAACTATGAAAATGCACCGTTACCGCAACATATCTCTGTTTATTACATATACGTCGTAATTGTCGTACATAGTGTATCGTATTCTTGAATTTTATTGCCCATATCAACTTTGTGTTGGTACCGCCGCAACACAATTAATGTGAAATTATTGTCAAATCGTAGTCTGGTCTGAATTATTTTATTCAGTACAGATACAGAATTCTTTTAATTCATGAGTCACGTTATAGTTTACGTGCGTACTGTAATGTAGGTACAGTGATAAGGACATAGATATAATGTGACTATAGTATGTCATAGTAGGTATAGTAAACCGTAGTAAAAGTAGGTATAAGTTTGTCTAAAAAGTCATGACGCGAAGCATAAAAGCGATGGCAACAATCATTCGAGGGTCGCGAATGGCAATCCCACCAGTCGTCAAAAGTACTAGTGGACTCCAACACTACTTTTGACGACGGGCGAGACCGACACCGACGCCCAAATGATTGCCGCCAATACTTTCATTTTCCAGCTCCGCGTCACGACTTATTAGACAAACTATGTGCAGCGATTAGAAATAGAGGAAGATAGTGTACCTATGTAAAATCGGTCCTAGCGGTTCGAATTTTGATTGAACTAAAGTACAAAAAAGTTTTTGATTTTATACTGTCAAGCAGACGCCCAGGATTTCGCCAGCTTGACAAATTATATTCACAAAACCTCCCTTGGGAACCACTCTTTCAATTGGTAAAAACTGCATCAAAATCCGTTCCGTTGTTTTAAAGGGTTTTAAGGGTCTAAGCATACATAAGGAACGGAAGCCACTTTGTTTTATACTACTTATGTTATGAATTTTAGATAGTGTCCGATAACTTAATTAAACATTTATTGGTGTTATTTAATGAACCAGTAATATAACTGGCAAAATGAGGGTGTGTAATGCTGCTCTGCCTACCTCCTGGGCAATACAAGTGTGAGAAATCACACTGGCCACTCTCACGTCTGTTGCCGAGCGCCTCTGTTTCACACGCAGAAGGCATTTCCAGTGGCGCCCGGCGGTATGGTATGTACTTAACTAAGATCTTAGATTGATGGATTGATCCTGGAGTCCCGAGAACCTTGCCCTTAGATAAGTAAACAGTGGATAGTCGTAGTCAGGCTAAGTGTTACGATGACCTGAGTTTGATCCCTAGCCAACACCGATGTGAATAAATCGTTCTTAATTTTCAACTCAACGATACATACTTGATAGGGGTTGGTCAAGGTCGTTGCACAATAAATGGTCCACTTTTTGGTGAAGCACAATCGTTTATTGTAATATAAAAATACAGACATCTATCACAGCGACGGTTGAGGAGAAAGAGAGGGAGTTTAAGTTGACCCCTGGTGTGGCCATACCGAAACATTGAATTCCCTATAAACTGGTGGCAATATTGTCAACAAATCTTGGTAAAGTTAATAATAGTCGCATGGATTACTATCTACTATTATTAGTTTTTGATAAAAAGTCGACGTGGTTCCCGCAAAATACAGAGTTTCTTGTTATTAAACTCCTTTTTGGGTTGAAATCAGGAAGCACGATAGCAAACTACTTACAATGACCTTGCATGATAGCAAAATTAAAGCTTAGCTTACTATCGATTCAATTCATGATATTTTGTACAGTAAAGACTATAAAATTGTCAATTAGAAACGCCATTACATGTCGCTATAAAGGTTAAATGCACTAAATAAACTCGTGTGGGTTTTCTAATATATAAGCAAGTTAACCAAGAACTTGTAATAAAATCAGATCATGACGATTAAGCACGTACCTAATGCGTTTGATTTCATTTACAAACTGTATTGCAATTGATTTCGTTTAAATGGCTTTTCGTTCCAATGGATATGTGATTCATATAATATGACCCTCGTTTGTTCCGTTTTTTCATTTTATCGTTTGGTTTGTGTCCAACTTCTTGTTAAAGATCCTCAGAGCCCAAAAAGGATGTCTAGCTTGACCTACCTACATATAGCGGATAGACAAAACCTTTCAAATACATGGTGACTATGATATGCTATGAAATTCTACTTTTTGGCCATCTAAGGTACATATCTAGGATATCACAGACGGCGATATTAGATTCACTTTTAAGTTTAAGAATTAGTGCCACTGATAAGTAATGATTAATTCACAAGTTGTCTGTATCAACTCGTATCTCAAATACTCTAGTAGGTACTCATTTATAGTTGTGTGAAAAACATAGTTTTTGCAAAACGACAAGCATTATGACGATTATTTACGACAAGTAATAAAATTGAGTGTATGCAAATGACACGGGGAGTGATTCTCCACAGATTCATCTCGCGTAGGCCTCTCCGGGAATGGCTACAATACGTACAGGGACGTCTAAAATGACGCTCTCCTTCGAAAATTTGACGAAAGCAAAAAATAATACTTAAAAAAATCATCAAATAAATTACCTGGGTTAAAACAATGGTAAGTAAAAATTTTTTTAAGAAAAAACTTTTTAGCATTAATTAATAGCATTAATTTTTCGCAGAATCAAAAGGACAACAAAACGTCGACAATTGTTTCGCCTCTAAACGAGGCATTATCAAGACTGTCTCAGAGAGAACAGCAAAATTCGTGGTTGGAACGTGTTTGCTTATAAGTAAACGCGTGCAAATTTCATTATCGCGATGTAGGATTCTTTACAATAACCAATGTGGGTAGAAACCTCAGATCATGCTAACTAAGTTCCAAAAATAGGTATTCACCAATACTTGACCTTATCTGTTTGATTTAATTACTGTCTCTTGATAAGTTGCATAGAAAACCCAAACAACACATACAAACCAACAACAGTTAATGTGTCTGTCTGTTCGCAAACAGATTAAGTAAGGGAGATGTGTGAAAATCTATTTGTTCATTGAGTAAGGTGTCCGCATCTCTTCTAACTATTTCTAGCCTTTCCCAAACACTTAACTTGAACCCTTTCTCACATAACCGTAAAACTTTAAAAGTGTTACTATTGTTCAAGGAATGACCAGTGTCAAGAAGATGCTTCGCGAAGAGGGACCTTTCGGGACAACCATTGCGGGACGCCGCTCTATGTTCCTTATATCTAATATCGAAGGACCTGCCAGTCTGTCCCACATACTTCAAACCACATTCATCACAACTCAACAAATAAACACCTGATCTGCGTGAGACCGACACCGAATCCTTGCCATTACACAGCTCCCTCAAGGCATTCTGAGTTCTAAAAGCAACAAATATATTACTTTCCCTCATGATCTTAGCTATACTCAACGAGACGGGACCCACGAACGGCAAACAGGCCGTGTACTTCCTAGGTGGATCTTGAATCGGATATAATAAATGAAAACTAGCCTTTCTACGTTTTTTATTTAATAATGAGTGAACCATTCCTACGTCATAGCCATTACTTTGTGCTATGTAGCAAATGATGGACAATTCTTCACCAAATGCCTGTGGGCTCAACGGTACCGCCAGTAACCTGCTCAGTAAGCTGTGGAAAGCTGCCATTTTATGTTGCCATGGATGATTGGATGAGTAAGGAATAACTGTGTCTGTAACTGTTGGTTTCCTATAGATACGGAACTCATGAACACCGTTCCTTCTAGTAATTGAAAGGTCCAAGAAATTGAGAGTGGAATCTGACTCCAACTCTAGTGAAAAATCAATTCTAGGGTGTACTGAGTTCAACTTGGAGACAAGGACACTGAGCTGACGTTTTGTTCCTGTCCAACATATAATAATATCATCCACATATCTAAAATAGTACAAGACATGAACGTTCCCAACTATGTGGTTAGTCTCGAATGCATCCATAAATATTTCAGCTATTAAAGGACTGAGTGGCGACCCCATAGCCAGACCATTCCTCTGTAGAAAAAAACCTGTTGTTGAACTGAAAGTAATTCTGAGTCATACACAATCTTGTTAGGTTATAAATTTCCTCTATTTTATTAAAATTTACCCTTTTTATTGTTAATTTGTGTCTCAAAATATCTAATACTTCATTATACGGTACGTTAGTGAATAAACTTTTCACGTCCAAAGACACAAGTTGAGCATTGGACGGTAACTTAATATTTTTAATCTTGTTTATGAGGTCAGTACTATTTTTTATAGAAAATTTTGGGTTAAAATCTATTGCTTCTTTAATGATTGTGTTCAAAAACTTCGACAAATTATATGCCGGCGCGCCCCTGTATGCGACAACAGGTCTAATTGGGCACCCTTCCTTGTGTATTTTTGGAAGGCCATAAAACAACGGACAACTGGGATTCATGTTTATCAAAGTTTTATGCAACGAAGAGTTCTCAGGGAATAAATAAGACGTGGATTTCAAAGCAAGCTTTAGTTCTGCCTGGAACTTAGCTGTAGGATTGAAGGTTAAGTGTTGAAAATCATCAGATGAAATGATGTCATTGACTCTTGCCATGTAATCCTCCCTCGGGATCAAAACCACGGTGTTACCCTTATCAGCCTTACTCAGAACCACATCCCCGTCCCTAAGTTTGTTGCGAATCGACCTTTGTACAGTCAATTCGGAGTTAAAAGTACCAGACAAACAAACAGAATCGATTTTTTGTGCAACCAGTGCCTTCAACATTATGTCACCCTTATTTCTAATGATTGCCACCTCCGCATCTACTGCCAAAGGTTCTAAAGATTTTTTATTGTTAAATGATTTAGGTATGGAATATTTTAAGCCCTTATTTAAAAGGGACACCTCACTGTTGCTGAGATGAATATCAGAAAGGTTCTTGATTCTGGGGTAAAATGTATGATTAGAAAACACCTGCTCCCTTCGATCAAAAAACTCGCCTCTACCCACCCTTAGATTAAATAATTTTTTTGATTGTATTAAAAATTTTTTATGTATAAATTTAGAAGCTAAATCTCGTGCCTTTTTATCCAACAAATCAAATTCTACTCTGTGTAAACTGAATGACAACTCAGAGTGTAGAACCTTTAAATGCCACTTCAAATTGTCTCTCACTCTAAATAAACTCCTAATTTCTGAGTTTAGCCACACTGTTTTTGCTTTTAAAATAGAATTCCTAGCCGACACTGAGTTATTGTTTGTTTTTAGGCAGATGTACCTTGGAAACACCCCAAAGCGCTTACACTCTTGATTGAACCAAAGATTTTGACTTGCTGTTCTGTGGAGCTTGATCAATTTTATATATAGTTTAGCCTGGGTAGTGATGCACACTGATCTCAAATATTGGATAGAAACAGGCGTTACTTGGCGAAAATCCATGACAAAACAATGGTAAGTAAAAATTTTTTTAAGAAAAAACTTTTTAGCATTAATTAATAGCATTAATTTTTCGCAGAATCAAAAGGACAACAAAACGTCGACAATTGTTTCGCCTCTAAACGAGGCATTATCAAGACTGTCTCAGAGAGAACAGCAAAATTCGTGGTTGGAACGTGTTTGCTTATAAGTAAACGCGTGCAAATTTCATTATCGCGATGTAGGATTCTTTACAATAACCAATGTGGGTAGAAACCTCAGATCATGCTAACTAAGTTCCAAAAATAGGTATTCACCAATACTTGACCTTATCTGTTTGATTTAATTACTGTCTCTTGATAAGTTGCATAGAAAACCCAAACAACACATACAAACCAACAACAGTTAATGTGTCTGTCTGTTCGCAAACAGATTAAGTAAGGGAGATGTGTGAAAATCTATTTGTTCATTGAGTAAGGTGTCCGCATCTCTTCTAACTATTTCTAGCCTTTCCCAAACACTTAACTTGAACCCTTTCTCACATAACCGTAAAACTTTAAAAGTGTTACTATTGTTCAAGGAATGACCAGTGTCAAGAAGATGCTTCGCGAAGAGGGACCTTTCGGGACAACCATTGCGGGACGCCGCTCTATGTTCCTTATATCTAATATCGAAGGACCTGCCAGTCTGTCCCACATACTTCAAACCACATTCATCACAACTCAACAAATAAACACCTGATCTGCGTGAGACCGACACCGAATCCTTGCCATTACACAGCTCCCTCAAGGCATTCTGAGTTCTAAAAGCAACAAATATATTACTTTCCCTCATGATCTTAGCTATACTCAACGAGACGGGACCCACGAACGGCAAACAGGCCGTGTACTTCCTAGGTGGATCTTGAATCGGATATAATAAATGAAAACTAGCCTTTCTACGTTTTTTATTTAATAATGAGTGAACCATTCCTACGTCATAGCCATTACTTTGTGCTATGTAGCAAATGATGGACAATTCTTCACCAAATGCCTGTGGGCTCAACGGTACCGCCAGTAACCTGCTCAGTAAGCTGTGGAAAGCTGCCATTTTATGTTGCCATGGATGATTGGATGAGTAAGGAATAACTGTGTCTGTAACTGTTGGTTTCCTATAGATACGGAACTCATGAACACCGTTCCTTCTAGTAATTGAAAGGTCCAAGAAATTGAGAGTGGAATCTGACTCCAACTCTAGTGAAAAATCAATTCTAGGGTGTACTGAGTTCAACTTGGAGACAAGGACACTGAGCTGACGTTTTGTTCCTGTCCAACATATAATAATATCATCCACATATCTAAAATAGTACAAGACATGAACGTTCCCAACTATGTGGTTAGTCTCGAATGCATCCATAAATATTTCAGCTATTAAAGGACTGAGTGGCGACCCCATAGCCAGACCATTCCTCTGTAGAAAAAAACTGTTGTTGAACTGAAAGTAATTCTGAGTCATACACAATCTTGTTAGGTTATAAATTTCCTCTATTTTATTAAAATTTACCCTTTTTATTGTTAATTTGTGTCTCAAAATATCTAATACTTCATTATACGGTACGTTAGTGAATAAACTTTTCACGTCCAAAGACACAAGTTGAGCATTGGACGGTAACTTAATATTTTTAATCTTGTTTATGAGGTCAGTACTATTTTTTATAGAAAATTTTGGGTTAAAATCTATTGCTTCTTTAATGATTGTGTTCAAAAACTTCGACAAATTATATGCCGGCGCGCCCCTGTATGCGACAACAGGTCTAATTGGGCACCCTTCCTTGTGTATTTTTGGAAGGCCATAAAACAACGGACAACTGGGATTCATGTTTATCAAAGTTTTATGCAACGAAGAGTTCTCAGGGAATAAATAAGACGTGGATTTCAAAGCAAGCTTTAGTTCTGCCTGGAACTTAGCTGTAGGATTGAAGGTTAAGTGTTGAAAATCATCAGATGAAATGATGTCATTGACTCTTGCCATGTAATCCTCCCTCGGGATCAAAACCACGGTGTTACCCTTATCAGCCTTACTCAGAACCACATCCCCGTCCCTAAGTTTGTTGCGAATCGACCTTTGTACAGTCAATTCGGAGTTAAAAGTACCAGACAAACAAACAGAATCGATTTTTTGTGCAACCAGTGCCTTCAACATTATGTCACCCTTATTTCTAATGATTGCCACCTCCGCATCTACTGCCAAAGGTTCTAAAGATTTTTTATTGTTAAATGATTTAGGTATGGAATATTTTAAGCCCTTATTTAAAAGGGACACCTCACTGTTGCTGAGATGAATATCAGAAAGGTTCTTGATTCTGGGGTAAAATGTATGATTAGAAAACACCTGCTCCCTTCGATCAAAAAACTCGCCTCTACCCACCCTTAGATTAAATAATTTTTTTGATTGTATTAAAAATTTTTTATGTATAAATTTAGAAGCTAAATCTCGTGCCTTTTTATCCAACAAATCAAATTCTACTCTGTGTAAACTGAATGACAACTCAGAGTGTAGAACCTTTAAATGCCACTTCAAATTGTCTCTCACTCTAAATAAACTCCTAATTTCTGAGTTTAGCCACACTGTTTTTGCTTTTAAAATAGAATTCCTAGCCGACACTGAGTTATTGTTTGTTTTTAGGCAGATGTACCTTGGAAACACCCCAAAGCGCTTACACTCTTGATTGAACCAAAGATTTTGACTTGCTGTTCTGTGGAGCTTGATCAATTTTATATATAGTTTAGCCTGGGTAGTGATGCACACTGATCTCAAATATTGGATAGAAACAGGCGTTACTTGGCGAAAATCCATGACAAAACAATGGTAAGTAAAAATTTTTTTAAGAAAAAACTTTTTAGCATTAATTAATAGCATTAATTTTTCGCAGAATCAAAAGGACAACAAAACGTCGACAATTGTTTCGCCTCTAAACGAGGCATTATCAAGACTGTCTCAGAGAGAACAGCAAAATTCGTGGTTGGAACGTGTTTGCTTATAAGTAAACGCGTGCAAATTTCATTATCGCGATGTAGGATTCTTTACAATAACCAATGTGGGTAGAAACCTCAGATCATGCTAACTAAGTTCCAAAAATAGGTATTCACCAATACTTGACCTTATCTGTTTGATTTAATTACTGTCTCTTGATAAGTTGCATAGAAAACCCAAACAACACATACAAACCAACAACAGTTAATGTGTCTGTCTGTTCGCAAACAGATTAAGTAAGGGAGATGTGTGAAAATCTATTTGTTCATTGAGTAAGGTGTCCGCATCTCTTCTAACTATTTCTAGCCTTTCCCAAACACTTAACTTGAACCCTTTCTCACATAACCGTAAAACTTTAAAAGTGTTACTATTGTTCAAGGAATGACCAGTGTCAAGAAGATGCTTCGCGAAGAGGGACCTTTCGGGACAACCATTGCGGGACGCCGCTCTATGTTCCTTATATCTAATATCGAAGGACCTGCCAGTCTGTCCCACATACTTCAAACCACATTCATCACAACTCAACAAATAAACACCTGATCTGCGTGAGACCGACACCGAATCCTTGCCATTACACAGCTCCCTCAAGGCATTCTGAGTTCTAAAAGCAACAAATATATTACTTTCCCTCATGATCTTAGCTATACTCAACGAGACGGGACCCACGAACGGCAAACAGGCCGTGTACTTCCTAGGTGGATCTTGAATCGGATATAATAAATGAAAACTAGCCTTTCTACGTTTTTTATTTTAATACAATCAAAAAAATTATTTAATCTAAGGGTGGGTAGAGGCGAGTTTTTTGATCGAAGGGAGCAGGTGTTTTCTAATCATACATTTTACCCCAGAATCAAGAACCTTTCTGATATTCATCTCAGCAACAGTGAGGTGTCCCTTTTAAATAAGGGCTTAAAATATTCCATACCTAAATCATTTAACAATAAAAAATCTTTAGAACCTTTGGCAGTAGATGCGGAGGTGGCAATCATTAGAAATAAGGGTGACATAATGTTGAAGGCACTGGTTGCACAAAAAATCGATTCTGTTTGTTTGTCTGGTACTTTTAACTCCGAATTGACTGTACAAAGGTCGATTCGCAACAAACTTAGGGACGGGGATGTGGTTCTGAGTAAGGCTGATAAGGGTAACACCGTGGTTTTGATCCCGAGGGAGGATTACATGGCAAGAGTCAATGACATCATTTCATCTGATGATTTTCAACACTTAACCTTCAATCCTACAGCTAAGTTCCAGGCAGAACTAAAGCTTGCTTTGAAATCCACGTCTTATTTATTCCCTGAGAACTCTTCGTTGCATAAAACTTTGATAAACATGAATCCCAGTTGTCCGTTGTTTTATGGCCTTCCAAAAATACACAAGGAAGGGTGCCCAATTAGACCTGTTGTCGCATACAGGGGCGCGCCGGCATATAATTTGTCGAAGTTTTTGAACACAATCATTAAAGAAGCAATAGATTTTAACCCAAAATTTTCTATAAAAAATAGTACTGACCTCATAAACAAGATTAAAAATATTAAGTTACCGTCCAATGCTCAACTTGTGTCTTTGGACGTGAAAAGTTTATTCACTAACGTACCGTATAATGAAGTATTAGATATTTTGAGACACAAATTAACAATAAAAAGGGTAAATTTTAATAAAATAGAGGAAATTTATAACCTAACAAGATTGTGTATGACTCAGAATTACTTTCAGTTCAACAACAGTTTTTTTCTACAGAGGAATGGTCTGGCTATGGGGTCGCCACTCAGTCCTTTAATAGCTGAAATATTTATGGATGCATTCGAGACTAACCACATAGTTGGGAACGTTCATGTCTTGTACTATTTTAGATATGTGGATGATATTATTATATGTTGGACAGGAACAAAACGTCAGCTCAGTGTCCTTGTCTCCAAGTTGAACTCAGTACACCCTAGAATTGATTTTTCACTAGAGTTGGAGTCAGATTCCACTCTCAATTTCTTGGACCTTTCAATTACTAGAAGGAACGGTGTTCATGAGTTCCGTATCTATAGGAAACCAACAGTTACAGACACAGTTATTCCTTACTCATCCAATCATCCATGGCAACATAAAATGGCAGCTTTCCACAGCTTACTGAGCAGGTTACTGGCGGTACCGTTGAGCCCACAGGCATTTGGTGAAGAATTGTCCATCATTTGCTACATAGCACAAAGTAATGGCTATGACGTAGGAATGGTTCACTCATTATTAAATAAAAAACGTAGAAAGGCTAGTTTTCATTTATTATATCCGATTCAAGATCCACCTAGGAAGTACACGGCCTGTTTGCCGTTCGTGGGTCCCGTCTCGTTGAGTATAGCTAAGATCATGAGGGAAAGTAATATATTTGTTGCTTTTAGAACTCAGAATGCCTTGAGGGAGCTGTGTAATGGCAAGGATTCGGTGTCGGTCTCACGCAGATCAGGTGTTTATTTGTTGAGTTGTGATGAATGTGGTTTGAAGTATGTGGGACAGACTGGCAGGTCCTTCGATATTAGATATAAGGAACATAGAGCGGCGTCCCGCAATGGTTGTCCCGAAAGGTCCCTCTTCGCGAAGCATCTTCTTGACACTGGTCATTCCTTGAACAATAGTAACACTTTTAAAGTTTTACGGTTATGTGAGAAAGGGTTCAAGTTAAGTGTTTGGGAAAGGCTAGAAATAGTTAGAAGAGATGCGGACACCTTACTCAATGAACAAATAGATTTTCACACATCTCCCTTACTTAATCTGTTTGCGAACAGACAGACACATTAACTGTTGTTGGTTTGTATGTGTTGTTTGGGTTTTCTATGCAACTTATCAAGAGACAGTAATTAAATCAAACAGATAAGGTCAAGTATTGGTGAATACCTATTTTTGGAACTTAGTTAGCATGATCTGAGGTTTCTACCCACATTGGTTATTGTAAAGAATCCTACATCGCGATAATGAAATTTGCACGCGTTTACTTATAAGCAAACACGTTCCAACCACGAATTTTGCTGTTCTCTCTGAGACAGTCTTGATAATGCCTCGTTTAGAGGCGAAACAATTGTCGACGTTTTGTTGTCCTTTTGATTCTGCGAAAAATTAATGCTATTAATTAATGCTAAAAAGTTTTTTCTTAAAAAAATTTTTACTTACCATTGTTTTGTCATGGATTTTCGCCAAGTAACGCCTGTTTCTATCCAATATTTGAGATCAGTGTGCATCACTACCCAGGCTAAACTATATATAAAATTGATCAAGCTCCACAGAACAGCAAGTCAAAATCTTTGGTTCAATCAAGAGTGTAAGCGCTTTGGGGTGTTTCCAAGGTACATCTGCCTAAAAACAAACAATAACTCAGTGTCGGCTAGGAATTCTATTTTAAAAGCAAAAACAGTGTGGCTAAACTCAGAAATTAGGAGTTTATTTAGAGTGAGAGACAATTTGAAGTGGCATTTAAAGGTTCTACACTCTGAGTTGTCATTCAGTTTACACAGAGTAGAATTTGATTTGTTGGATAAAAAGGCACGAGATTTAGCTTCTAAATTTATACATAAAAAATTTTTAATACAATCAAAAAAATTATTTAATCTAAGGGTGGGTAGAGGCGAGTTTTTTGATCGAAGGGAGCAGGTGTTTTCTAATCATACATTTTACCCCAGAATCAAGAACCTTTCTGATATTCATCTCAGCAACAGTGAGGTGTCCCTTTTAAATAAGGGCTTAAAATATTCCATACCTAAATCATTTAACAATAAAAAATCTTTAGAACCTTTGGCAGTAGATGCGGAGGTGGCAATCATTAGAAATAAGGGTGACATAATGTTGAAGGCACTGGTTGCACAAAAAATCGATTCTGTTTGTTTGTCTGGTACTTTTAACTCCGAATTGACTGTACAAAGGTCGATTCGCAACAAACTTAGGGACGGGGATGTGGTTCTGAGTAAGGCTGATAAGGGTAACACCGTGGTTTTGATCCCGAGGGAGGATTACATGGCAAGAGTCAATGACATCATTTCATCTGATGATTTTCAACACTTAACCTTCAATCCTACAGCTAAGTTCCAGGCAGAACTAAAGCTTGCTTTGAAATCCACGTCTTATTTATTCCCTGAGAACTCTTCGTTGCATAAAACTTTGATAAACATGAATCCCAGTTGTCCGTTGTTTTATGGCCTTCCAAAAATACACAAGGAAGGGTGCCCAATTAGACCTGTTGTCGCATACAGGGGCGCGCCGGCATATAATTTGTCGAAGTTTTTGAACACAATCATTAAAGAAGCAATAGATTTTAACCCAAAATTTTCTATAAAAAATAGTACTGACCTCATAAACAAGATTAAAAATATTAAGTTACCGTCCAATGCTCAACTTGTGTCTTTGGACGTGAAAAGTTTATTCACTAACGTACCGTATAATGAAGTATTAGATATTTTGAGACACAAATTAACAATAAAAAGGGTAAATTTTAATAAAATAGAGGAAATTTATAACCTAACAAGATTGTGTATGACTCAGAATTACTTTCAGTTCAACAACAGTTTTTTTCTACAGAGGAATGGTCTGGCTATGGGGTCGCCACTCAGTCCTTTAATAGCTGAAATATTTATGGATGCATTCGAGACTAACCACATAGTTGGGAACGTTCATGTCTTGTACTATTTTAGATATGTGGATGATATTATTATATGTTGGACAGGAACAAAACGTCAGCTCAGTGTCCTTGTCTCCAAGTTGAACTCAGTACACCCTAGAATTGATTTTTCACTAGAGTTGGAGTCAGATTCCACTCTCAATTTCTTGGACCTTTCAATTACTAGAAGGAACGGTGTTCATGAGTTCCGTATCTATAGGAAACCAACAGTTACAGACACAGTTATTCCTTACTCATCCAATCATCCATGGCAACATAAAATGGCAGCTTTCCACAGCTTACTGAGCAGGTTACTGGCGGTACCGTTGAGCCCACAGGCATTTGGTGAAGAATTGTCCATCATTTGCTACATAGCACAAAGTAATGGCTATGACGTAGGAATGGTTCACTCATTATTAAATAAAAAACGTAGAAAGGCTAGTTTTCATTTATTATATCCGATTCAAGATCCACCTAGGAAGTACACGGCCTGTTTGCCGTTCGTGGGTCCCGTCTCGTTGAGTATAGCTAAGATCATGAGGGAAAGTAATATATTTGTTGCTTTTAGAACTCAGAATGCCTTGAGGGAGCTGTGTAATGGCAAGGATTCGGTGTCGGTCTCACGCAGATCAGGTGTTTATTTGTTGAGTTGTGATGAATGTGGTTTGAAGTATGTGGGACAGACTGGCAGGTCCTTCGATATTAGATATAAGGAACATAGAGCGGCGTCCCGCAATGGTTGTCCCGAAAGGTCCCTCTTCGCGAAGCATCTTCTTGACACTGGTCATTCCTTGAACAATAGTAACACTTTTAAAGTTTTACGGTTATGTGAGAAAGGGTTCAAGTTAAGTGTTTGGGAAAGGCTAGAAATAGTTAGAAGAGATGCGGACACCTTACTCAATGAACAAATAGATTTTCACACATCTCCCTTACTTAATCTGTTTGCGAACAGACAGACACATTAACTGTTGTTGGTTTGTATGTGTTGTTTGGGTTTTCTATGCAACTTATCAAGAGACAGTAATTAAATCAAACAGATAAGGTCAAGTATTGGTGAATACCTATTTTTGGAACTTAGTTAGCATGATCTGAGGTTTCTACCCACATTGGTTATTGTAAAGAATCCTACATCGCGATAATGAAATTTGCACGCGTTTACTTATAAGCAAACACGTTCCAACCACGAATTTTGCTGTTCTCTCTGAGACAGTCTTGATAATGCCTCGTTTAGAGGCGAAACAATTGTCGACGTTTTGTTGTCCTTTTGATTCTGCGAAAAATTAATGCTATTAATTAATGCTAAAAAGTTTTTTCTTAAAAAAATTTTTACTTACCATTGTTTTGTCATGGATTTTCGCCAAGTAACGCCTGTTTCTATCCAATATTTGAGATCAGTGTGCATCACTACCCAGGCTAAACTATATATAAAATTGATCAAGCTCCACAGAACAGCAAGTCAAAATCTTTGGTTCAATCAAGAGTGTAAGCGCTTTGGGGTGTTTCCAAGGTACATCTGCCTAAAAACAAACAATAACTCAGTGTCGGCTAGGAATTCTATTTTAAAAGCAAAAACAGTGTGGCTAAACTCAGAAATTAGGAGTTTATTTAGAGTGAGAGACAATTTGAAGTGGCATTTAAAGGTTCTACACTCTGAGTTGTCATTCAGTTTACACAGAGTAGAATTTGATTTGTTGGATAAAAAGGCACGAGATTTAGCTTCTAAATTTATACATAAAAAATTTTTAATACAATCAAAAAAATTATTTAATCTAAGGGTGGGTAGAGGCGAGTTTTTTGATCGAAGGGAGCAGGTGTTTTCTAATCATACATTTTACCCCAGAATCAAGAACCTTTCTGATATTCATCTCAGCAACAGTGAGGTGTCCCTTTTAAATAAGGGCTTAAAATATTCCATACCTAAATCATTTAACAATAAAAAATCTTTAGAACCTTTGGCAGTAGATGCGGAGGTGGCAATCATTAGAAATAAGGGTGACATAATGTTGAAGGCACTGGTTGCACAAAAAATCGATTCTGTTTGTTTGTCTGGTACTTTTAACTCCGAATTGACTGTACAAAGGTCGATTCGCAACAAACTTAGGGACGGGGATGTGGTTCTGAGTAAGGCTGATAAGGGTAACACCGTGGTTTTGATCCCGAGGGAGGATTACATGGCAAGAGTCAATGACATCATTTCATCTGATGATTTTCAACACTTAACCTTCAATCCTACAGCTAAGTTCCAGGCAGAACTAAAGCTTGCTTTGAAATCCACGTCTTATTTATTCCCTGAGAACTCTTCGTTGCATAAAACTTTGATAAACATGAATCCCAGTTGTCCGTTGTTTTATGGCCTTCCAAAAATACACAAGGAAGGGTGCCCAATTAGACCTGTTGTCGCATACAGGGGCGCGCCGGCATATAATTTGTCGAAGTTTTTGAACACAATCATTAAAGAAGCAATAGATTTTAACCCAAAATTTTCTATAAAAAATAGTACTGACCTCATAAACAAGATTAAAAATATTAAGTTACCGTCCAATGCTCAACTTGTGTCTTTGGACGTGAAAAGTTTATTCACTAACGTACCGTATAATGAAGTATTAGATATTTTGAGACACAAATTAACAATAAAAAGGGTAAATTTTAATAAAATAGAGGAAATTTATAACCTAACAAGATTGTGTATGACTCAGAATTACTTTCAGTTCAACAACAGTTTTTTTCTACAGAGGAATGGTCTGGCTATGGGGTCGCCACTCAGTCCTTTAATAGCTGAAATATTTATGGATGCATTCGAGACTAACCACATAGTTGGGAACGTTCATGTCTTGTACTATTTTAGATATGTGGATGATATTATTATATGTTGGACAGGAACAAAACGTCAGCTCAGTGTCCTTGTCTCCAAGTTGAACTCAGTACACCCTAGAATTGATTTTTCACTAGAGTTGGAGTCAGATTCCACTCTCAATTTCTTGGACCTTTCAATTACTAGAAGGAACGGTGTTCATGAGTTCCGTATCTATAGGAAACCAACAGTTACAGACACAGTTATTCCTTACTCATCCAATCATCCATGGCAACATAAAATGGCAGCTTTCCACAGCTTACTGAGCAGGTTACTGGCGGTACCGTTGAGCCCACAGGCATTTGGTGAAGAATTGTCCATCATTTGCTACATAGCACAAAGTAATGGCTATGACGTAGGAATGGTTCACTCATTATTAAATAAAAAACGTAGAAAGGCTAGTTTTCATTTATTATATCCGATTCAAGATCCACCTAGGAAGTACACGGCCTGTTTGCCGTTCGTGGGTCCCGTCTCGTTGAGTATAGCTAAGATCATGAGGGAAAGTAATATATTTGTTGCTTTTAGAACTCAGAATGCCTTGAGGGAGCTGTGTAATGGCAAGGATTCGGTGTCGGTCTCAAGCAGATCAGGTGTTTATTTGTTGAGTTGTGATGAATGTGGTTTGAAGTATGTGGGACAGACTGGCAGGTCCTTCGATATTAGATATAAGGAACATAGAGCGGCGTCCCGCAATGGTTGTCCCGAAAGGTCCCTCTTCGCGAAGCATCTTCTTGACACTGGTCATTCCTTGAACAATAGTAACACTTTTAAAGTTTTACGGTTATGTGAGAAAGGGTTCAAGTTAAGTGTTTGGGAAAGGCTAGAAATAGTTAGAAGAGATGCGGACACCTTACTCAATGAACAAATAGATTTTCACACATCTCCCTTACTTAATCTGTTTGCGAACAGACAGACACATTAACTGTTGTTGGTTTGTATGTGTTGTTTGGGTTTTCTATGCAACTTATCAAGAGACAGTAATTAAATCAAACAGATAAGGTCAAGTATTGGTGAATACCTATTTTTGGAACTTAGTTAGCATGATCTGAGGTTTCTACCCACATTGGTTATTGTAAAGAATCCTACATCGCGATAATGAAATTTGCACGCGTTTACTTATAAGCAAACACGTTCCAACCACGAATTTTGCTGTTCTCTCTGAGACAGTCTTGATAATGCCTCGTTTAGAGGCGAAACAATTGTCGACGTTTTGTTGTCCTTTTGATTCTGCGAAAAATTAATGCTATTAATTAATGCTAAAAAGTTTTTTCTTAAAAAAATTTTTACTTACCATTGTTTTGTCATGGATTTTCGCCAAGTAACGCCTGTTTCTATCCAATATTTTTTACCTGGGTTATACGAGTATTATGAAACCTTGACCTATAAACAATAGGTAAAAGTTGAAACTGTAAACAATTATTGGGGTATCCTCTATGTTACGGTAAGATAGATTAATTTTTTGACGGACAAGCCTCTGGCAAATAGCCAAGTGCTTGCAAACGGCAATAGGAGCTATCAATATTAAGTGGAACCAATAAATAAAGCGACTGGCGAAATGTGGGCGTAACACTTCTGTCCACACTTTTATGTCCAAATTACTGAATATCAAAGAAGTCATAACGTCCAGATCTTATAAAGACCGTCAGTGAATACGTATACAAGTCACTGAATGTCCAACAAGTCATAACGTCCAGATTTGCACTCGAAGCGGCATTTTAGCGCTACAAGTTTACTTGTCTCCGTGAGGGCGCATACAAATCGCGATTAGCAACAAGTCATACACTTCGTACAACCTCAGGTAAGTTGTTTTCTTGGCAATGTGCGTGCAACCTTGTTTACGCTTTGGGGGGTACAGTAGTCTAAATAAGATGTAATCCGAATTGACACTCACAAAATCAATAATACTTAAAAAAATCATCAAATAAATTACCTGGGTTATACGAGTATTATGAAACCTTGACCTATAAACAATAGGTAAAAGCTGAAACTGTAAACAATTATTGGGGTATCCTCTATGTTACGGTAAGATAGATTAATTTTTTGACGGACAAGCCTCTGGCAAATAGCCAAGTGCTTGCAAACGGCAATAGGAGCTATCAATATTAAGTGGAACCAATAAATAAAGCGACTGGCGTAATGTGGGCGTAACACTTCTGTCCACACTTTTATGTCCAAATTACTGAATATCAAAGAAGTCATAACGTCCAGATCTTATAAAGACCGTCAGTGAATACGTATACAAGTCACTGAATGTCCAACAAGTCATAACGTCCAGATTTGCACTCGAAGCGGCATTTTAGCGCTACAAGTTTACTTGTCTCCGTGAGGGCGCATACAAATCGCGATTAGCAACAAGTCATACACTTCGTACAACCTCAGGTAAGTTGTTTTCTTGGCAATGTGCGTGCAACCTTGTTTACGCTTTGGGGGGTACAGTAGTCTAAATAAGATGTAATCCGAATTGACACTCACAAAATCCAGCTTGAAGAAAAATACAAAGCAATCATCGCATAATTTAAAATACTAGCATGTACCTATTATCTATTTTTTTTCTAGATAAAATTCGTCGATAGCTATTTTACAAGCGTTCACCTTGTATGATATTAAATACATATAGTTATAATAGTTCTAAAATTCAATTTGTTGTTGGCAAAATTATTTATTGCAATTTGAAGCATTGAGTATTTAGGTACTATTTAAAATTATTGAACACATTGTAGCAGAATATAAATAAATAAATGTGTTAGGAAAATTCACACAACCCCATCAAGTCTCAAACTAAGCAGAGCTTGTGATATGAGTACTTGATGTTCAAACTTTTTAAAATAATTGCATTATTTTCACAAAAATAGAAGACATTAAAACGTCGACAAATGTTTCACCTCTAAACGAGGCATTCTCAAGACTGTCTCAGAGAGAACAGCCTAATATGTATGTATTTCCAAAAAAAAATGTATATAAGTATTTATTTCCGTTTATCTAGTACTCATATCACAAGCTCTGCTTAGTTTGAGACTAGATGGCGTTGTGTGAATTGTCCTAACATATTTATATATTTTGCGTTTATAAGTTAGACACAAATCACGTCATTATCTCCGAAGGGGTAGACAGAAGCGATTATTAAGCCCACGTTTCGCTAGACACATTGTTAACCTCACGTAACAGGTGGCGAGTTTAATGCCGTTTCTAGGGACTGGGTATATTTAATAATTTAATTTAATTTATTTATTCAAGTGACTATGACTCATTTCGTTAGTAACAATATTACTTAAATCTATGTTAGTCTTATGCTATCTACTTAATCTTATCTAAAAAAAAATTTCCTGAGCCTCGTCCGTTTATAAGTGCTAAGTAAAAGTTCACTACACTATACTATACTCGAGTATAAATAATGAATTAAGTCGGGTTGTATGTAAAGAGGCGGTTAGTGCAAGGTTCTAAAGTAAAAAATATCTACCTGTACCAACTCAGAGCGCCTTCCGAGAACGTAAAATTGTAAAGTCAAATAATCGAGTTTGTTCTAGTGCGCCGACGACGCCTATACTCAATATTTTATTATTTCTATTTATCACTTTAAATTGCTCCTACTTAGTACTTTCTATGAATTTATATTTTATAATATAAGCCGGTTTTAATACGGCTTTTCTATTTTGTATCGAGTACAAGAAGGTAATAGTTATTTTTAAAATACACATTCCCTTTCATTTTCAATCACCAAATATATTTTAGTATTTTACATTACTTAGTTTTATTTGCATATACTAAATTGTAGGTTAAGTATTTCTTTCTAATCTCCAATGAAAATTACTCAAGATAAACCGCAGTGTTGCAGTGTTGGCGTGAAACTGGACTGCACACTATACAAAACTTGCAACTCCACTACTCACTACTTATTCTCTAAAAAAGTTTCTTTCTTTTGTTATTTCATTTACCACATCCGCTGTTGCACTAGGTATTATTCTTTGCCTCCAACTATCCACGTTCTAACTCACTCAATTATAAGCTCAACAAACACACTAAATAAGCAACGCTATAAGTTATTCTGTATGAATATCCCTTTAAATGTTAATTCACAAACAAAATCATTCATTGAACCATTTTTCCGTCCGGTCCCCATTCATTGAATTACAACTCGTCAACTCGCTTTGGTCAGTTGGTATGATTTTGGTGACAAATAACTCAAAACCATTGACAGAATACTCAAATTTGGAATGTGCAAATGTCAGAACATCATTTCGAATTTCAAAGTCGGTAACAAACAAATGAACGTAAAATAAGACGTGATGATCGGGATTTTTTCGTGGACACCCGTGCGAAACTTTCTGTGTAGTGTGACGTCATTGACGCTAATCCTTTGTAAGTGGACACGTTGGCAACGAACAAAGCTGCCTGAAGTATTAATATGTGATGTGCGAAATAAAAGGTAGCGGTAGATGTGGTATGAATGGTCGGTTAAATCTTAATTATGCAAAATTTAAGGTTCGATAGGATTTGTTTTTAGAATTGTCACCAGAGAAAAATCCTACACAGTAGAAAATGGTGGGTATTAGGTACCTACGTGTTGCAAGCGAACTGCACGCTCGCTTCTTACTCGGTATAGACAGTAGATAAGATAACCATAATCATCATCTCAGCCCATTTGACGCTTACGGCTGGGCATAGGTAGGTCTCCTACAAAGTTGGGGGAATTCAGCCTACATACAACACACTGGTCGGAGAGGTTGGTGTAGGGGAATTGTGTTGAGTTTTCCTTCTCCAAAAATACTTCGATAAACATACTAAATACCTACAAAATCGGACACGGAAGTCTAACCCGGGATCTCAGGATGACAGTCGCATACCACTGCACCACCGAGACAGTTAGTCAGATAAAATAACAAATAATTCTAAAATTAAGACAAACTCTTACACGATAATTGAGATATATACATACCTCTTTATTAAATGATGTTCCAACCACAGAATAGTAGAAGAAGTTAGAAAGGAAATAGGTGAAAAGAAACATAATATATGGTTGACATAATTATGAGCGTTCACAATAAGAGCGGCATGCCTGCCTTGGCCTTAGGGCCCTTCTAACCTCTTCTACTGTTCTGTGGTTTCAACCCTGTTAGAAGAGCCGTGGTCACGGTCACAAAAAAAAATAGTAATAAGATATAAACTTTTAGAAACATCAAACTTTTTAATAATAAAATCGGCAATCACTTTTCTAATGGAGTTCCAAACTTTAGTTCCAATACTAAACTCGTATATATTTTAATAGCTCATCAATACTTTTATACACACTGCCGTCGCGTCTCAAGCGTGACTAACAAATCAGTTTTAGCGTTTTAGTTCATATCAACAAAATAATGGCGGCCCTTTTGATATAAACAACCATTGCAGTGGACTCTACCGCAGAGTTACTCATTTAAAAGGTATTAATTTGATTTACCTAATCGGATGTAAGCTTTGTCGGCAAACGCTAGTTGGATATGGTTACATTATATCATCATCATTCAGCGAGTCTTTTCCCAACTCAGTTAGATTCGACTTTCCAGTGTAACTGCGTTTCGGCTGAACTTCGATATTTTCCGTGAAGCGACTGCCATCTGACCTCCACAACCCATTGGCTATATCGAAGTTTTTTAGTTAGACCGGTCAGATTTTTTTCGTTCGTAGTTTAAATGTTTAAATGTAGTTTTAATGTTAGTTTTTAGATAGGGAAGGTAGCAGCGCTTGCTGCTGCGTTGAACAGTCTTCCCGTTCCCAATTCTCATCTCACTAGTCAATACATATCCCACCAAAAACATTTCATCTCAACTAAGTCCAAAGGTCAATTACGTATTGATTGTAGTGTAAAAATTTGTCAGATCTAATGGAAAGCAAAGCTCGTAAATTTCCCTCATATTAGCGTATCTTTAACGTACTTTGTGAGTCCTAGTTTTAAGTCCTCAGCAAACTTTACAACTTAAGTACAAGCGTGGCTCGGCTGTTTAGTTACTCTAGGACCGATTTGCTATTCCCTATATTCGGTGCTATTGCCATAATTAACGCCTAAGGAACTACTTGCTACTCCTGTTTTCAGCCACATAGGCAAACGGGAGAAAAATCCAGTACCTATTGGCAGGCTTATGCCACTAGCCTAACAATAGCAAAAAATACGTGACGTCAGCTAAAACTTGAAGTTGTAAGTCAGTAAGGGTTGTCTCTTGTTTGTGACACGGCATGGACCATAGAGTTGTTATTGAGGCATTAACGTCATAATTATTGGTCAAATTATGCTGGTATATATTTTACTTTACTGGACAACCCTAACGTTCGAATTATGTTCTCTGTAAACAAAAGAATGTGCTTTAATTAACGTCGGAGTGTAAGTACTGTATGTAAGTACTACTCCCTATTCTGTGGTATAGGTAGGTTTAACGGGTAATATAAAAAAAGGATTTATGATTAATAAAATGCGCGAAACCGGTCGGTTAAAATAAATATAATAAAGTAGTGGAATAGTGTACTAGTGTGTTAATTCATTATGTATATCTTATGTTTAGTATTAGTAAGAAAGCGTGATTAACATTATGTAGAGAATAAATTTGTTGTTATAAACATGTGAATTATACAAAGATGTTCCTTGCAAAGGAAATGATATACCTAATTTACGCGATACATGCCAGAAGAAACAAGTGCTTCATATTCTGCTTACACTAAGTAAAGCATGAATTATGTAATATTATAGTAATAGTAATAACAGTATTGTACGGTTTATTTGCACTACACAAACAACAACTGTGTGAGTGATATTTTTGCATTACATATTTTACTTATAGAGAGACAAAAGGGATTCTTTATTACGTGTCTGTGTCGACTCTATTATACAAGATGGAATAAAAACAGTTGTATATTTATTTAAGTACTAGCGGACGCCCGCCGCTTCGCCCGCTTGACAAAAACCTTCCTCGAGAACCGCTCTATCCATTGATGAAAGCCGCATCAGAATCCGTTGCGTAGTTTTAAAGATCTAAGCATAGATAGGGAACGGAAGCGCCTTTGTTACTACTATGTTATGATGTAATATACTATGTTATGAATTCTCCTAGTATCTACACAACAACAACACAAAAACACGTCTCTGAAGGAGTAGACAGAGGCGATCTTTACGCCCTAATTTTACAAATCACTATTGGTCCCAGATATTTGGGCTATTGCCGGTTCCTAGCCCTTGTCCTATTCTAGCCGTAACCACGTTCGTCTGTAAGCAGGTGCACCGCGAGCAAGTACTAAGGCTGATTTGAGCCCTGGAGATTTTGAGAGAGTCCCTTAGTCCTAAGATATGTATGTGAAGTAGGCACTATGTAGCTATCCATTCGAAGAATTGAGCTTGGATCCTGTGTTTAGTTCCTGGTAACGGTTACAGGGTTGCCTCCTATTACGTGGGATTAACAAAATTATCCTAAGGTTGAATCCCTTAGTAGTGTATAGATAGCACCTTCTGCCACAATTGCTCCTAATGTAAAACTGATAATCATTATTGTTTACTAAAGCCTAGTTTGTGAAGTGAGTCTAGTTTGCGTCTCTAAGATCTTTTTGACACCACTTTAAATCCCACCAAAACATTTTATTAGAATTGACGTCATTTAAATTTCTCCCATTTTATTAAAATATATGTAGGTTATATTCATACACAATATTTCACTGTTTTATTCATTTACAAGTTCTTTACATCGCACAATAAATATTCTTAACTTATATCTGTCCCTAACTAAATAAATTATTATAACATTTATTTATTAAGCTGATTTATTACAGTCAGTTAAATAAAATTCTCATTCATCTAAGTTCAACATAAAGATAAAGAATTTTGAAGATAAAAGCACGATGACGATATACATTACCATAGTATGTAAATAACGTTGGGTGAAACAAATTTAATTGACATTTCTTTGAAAATATCCACTGCTACGATATCACATAACTTAATCTAACTTTACAACCCAGGGTTCATGAAAGCGTGAATAGGCACTTCATTGAGTCGTCAACTTGAGAGCCATCTCAACAAAATTTCGTTGGTTATCACCACGGCTTTCCATCAGACGTACATATTTATAAAAAAAGTTACATTGAAAAGCTACTACCATACCACCACTCTGGCATGGTACTCTCACTCTCACCATTGTTTGTTGCCAAAAATCACCATCAAAAATCATTAAAAAAGGATCAATCAGATCAATCAGAGAATCAGAGAGAAGAATCAGAGCATTTAAACCACGACGTTATCTCCCGGTCTGTTCTATATAAGTCATCTGATGTTTGAAAAAAATAAATATCCGAATTGATTAAATTCGGTTAGCATAAAACTGATTAGTGGCTTAGTAATGTGATTTAGGAGATATATAATGCTTTTCTACGCAACATGGCGTTTATTCATATATTCGCACGAAAACCTTACCAGAGCAGAGCCTTAAATACGTAAGTTATGTGATTGTGTTGTTTGTTTTGATTTATTTACGATTCTATTTATGGCGTGAACATTCATCACATTTGCAGATTGTTTCCTTTTATTGAAACAAGAAGTTTCAGAACACAAAAAGTCAAGACAATAGATATAATAAGTACAAACTTATAAATACGACTGTTTTGAATGAAATACAAAGTCAAAAAGATAGAACTATTGTTTCCTTTGCACATGGTATCATTAGTAATAAATTGTGGTTCAAAACAGTTGAGGGGTGTGGGGGTTTCGCCGTCAATGGAAAGTGTGTCGGCATCCGAGTCTTCCAGACGCCATGGTTTTCTTATACACAGCGTGTTTTCAAAGAATCGCGTTGGCTTACTTACGTTTGCTTTTAGTTTTCAAGTGGAAGTAGGTTGTTACTCTTCTTTGTGAAAATGTTCCGTCTCATTATTATCTACTTTCCTGAAACGGTATAACATGAGTTCTAGTACATTATAAACATAAAGTACATAAAGGTTATCACCTTTTTTAGTTAGGAATATATGTTTTATGTATTGTTTTTTTGGGTTGTGGCAACACTACGGCTAACATCTGTTCGCATTTCGTCTTGTATTTATTTTAATTTATTATTAATATTTTCGGTAATTAGGGCTAAAATTCATCACAAAACACAATCTTACCATTATCAAAGTGTATCTAGGTAAAAATCAGTGTAAAATAAATAAGAAATTAGTGATATTTGCATACTGCTGATTTTGTTTTACCGGCTAAAAGTCAATGACTGTTTGAAAATTTTAAAAGTGAAACTTTATCAACTCTGATTTAATGTGATTTGAGTGATTTTTATACAGGTAATCGTACTAATAAATAACTACTTATTATCGTACCTGTTAGTTTTTGAAGTTGTAGTGCATTCAATCAGATTCTTTTTGACATTACTTACGTATTTATTTGTGTACTTAGTGTATTCATCAGGTAGCTTTTTAGTATCTAAGTCAGTATAAATTTATAATATCGTAATGCCAGTCACACGTAGCATGTATTCTGCTCGCCGTGATGAGGCTAAACAAGAAGATATCTTGAGAAAACTTGACCTGACATTGAAGGAATTAGAGGTATCCAAAACGTTGATTAAACAGTTGCATAGGGAAAGAGATGAAAATGAAAAGGAACTATTAGATACCTAAATAAATACGACTTCATAAAAAAGCAGATGGCTGAGATGCACACAGAGAATAGGTTAGTGTTAGATGAGCGGGACAGATTACAAAATATTGTGACTGGGTTCAGAGAGTGTAGTGACGAGTATGAACAGGGTCTCAAGCGCATGTCAGTCTTGGAACACGAACTGCATGAGGCCCACCACCTCATTTCCCACCTTGAGGCTGAGAAACGTGACACCATAGTATCCCATACCCATAACTTGTTTGAGGAGTTAGTTGATAGTGTGCCCAGCCTTGTTGCTACTGAACCCAGCTTAGAACCCACAATTACTATAGATTTAACAAAGGATGATACCTTAACAGCTCATGGTTCCAATCACAAGATGGGCATAGTTGAGTGCAGTAGAAACAAAATTAAGAAATATGTGAAAATTAATAAATACATAAGAAAAACACAAAAACTTATTAAAAGACAAAAAAGTATGTACAAAAAAGTCAAGTATATTAATGAGAGAAGGCAACGATGAACTTGACATGTATTCATTATTAATTGAAAATAATATCTCTGATCATAATAACAATATTTTAAAGTTAGAATCAGAAATTAATAATTTAAAAAAATCACTAGACATAATGACTGACAGGTATTGTAATGTTAAAAGTGAGTATCAGGAATACATTCTGGCCATGAAAGATTTTATGAGTCCAAATTCCACATTGACATCAAACAACCATTTAATTAGTCCTGAGCCGGTGTGTAAGTCCTCGCTGACTTCAAACATAAGCCCTTCACTTGAGTCAAACAAGAAACCCAGTGGTTCCTTCACCAAACAAAATATGATTAAATCTGAAATAGTGATGTATTGTGATGAATTAGGGAAATCAATGGGCCAGTTACTTAGTTCATATTTAGAACAAAATGTTACTAACTATTGTATGCCGGGATTAACTTACTGTAACATTATAAAAAAAATAAAAAATTGTAATTTAAACAGCAGCTGTACACTTTTAATTTTGGTGGGAGATAGGGGAAATGCAGACAGAAATTTAATTGTAAATTGTTTAGAATTACTGAGCCTATTAGATGTTAAAAACATTATTTTATTCACACTTCCTTATAGCCGTAGCTTGTCACAGGCTGAAAACAATCTTAGATATAAGCTAAATCAAACAATACATACATTGACATTTCATAATCCAAATAAATTCCATCTGATTGACATTAACATGTATTTAGAAAATAAATTGTTATTGACGGAAGATAAATTCTATTTGAATAGATATTTTAAGAGACCGATAGCAACTTCGCTATCATATTTTATTAGTTATTCAGCCAAAAACTTGGCTAAACAATCTGCTTTTATTGAGCAGAAAAGTGACAATGTTTGTCTTGTGACCTTGGAATCTGTTCCAAAAAAGGGTGACAATAATTTAAACTTAGTTGTAGGACAATAGAGGAAATCCCTAGCAAATTAAATTTAAGGACAAAGGAAAAGTCTATGTTCATGAATATTATTCATCAAAATATTGAAGGCTTTTCTGGCAAAGAGTTAGAACTAGAATTATTTTTAAATGAAAAACGTATCCATGTACTTTGTTTAACTGAACAATGGTTAAAAAAACATGAACTCTTAGTTAATATTGATAATTATAAAATCATTATTGCGTTTACTAGAGATTCCGCTATAAGAGGTGGGTGTCTCATTTTAATTAATAACAAATTAAAATCAAAAGACCGAAAAGATGTAGTAGCACTCACAAGTGAGCGAAATATTGAACTATCATGTGCAGAGCTAGAACAATATATTATTATAAGCGTCTATAGACCTCCTTCTGGAGATTACTACCTGTTTGAGTCCATAATGGAGGAAGCCTTAAAAAGGTATGTAAATGTAAGAAGACTATAGTTGTATGTGGCGATTTTAATATTAATATTTTAGAAAACTCTCAGAACTCGCTAAGGTTCCTCAACCTTTTTAAATCTTTTAACTTACAAAATCATTTTTGTGAACCAACTCGCACCACAGCCACATCAGCTACCTGCTTAGATAATATTTTTTCTAACAGCGATGTAGATGAGAAATTTATAATACATTTTATAAATTCAGATCATGCAGGTCAGTTAGCTAGATTTAAGTACCAACATGTTCCATTATCAAAAAATATTGTTTCTAGACCAATCACAACTTATAGATTAGAAAAATTTAAAGAAAACATTAAGAGTAAAGTACCTCTTTTGGAGTTGAATAATGATAAAAACCCGAATGATCATTACGGAGATTTGGTCGGAGTAATCAAATACGAATGTGATAACATTTTCACTAAAAAAACAATAAATGTAAATCAATTCAAAATTAAATTTAGTGATTGGGCAACGCCAGGAATCTATAAAAGTAGAAGGAAATTATATGAATTATACGAGACAAAGGCATCTACTAATGAGCCACAAGTAATTGAACAGATTAAAAAGTACTCCAAACTATTCAAAAAAGTATGTTCAACAGCTAAATCTAATTATATACGGGCTAAAATTGAAAAATCTGATAATAAAACGAAGGCAATATGGAATGTTATTAACAAATAAACTTGTAAAGCAAAGTCACGTGATCGATCCTTCAAGTTAAAAATAGATAAATAGGCCAATGAATTTGAATCTTTTTTCACAAATGTTCCAATCACCACTACAAATAAGTTAAATTCGTCAAAAAACGTAGCCAATTCTCTTCTTAAATCTAGTGTTGATAAATGTAGAATTAATTTTGATTTTCAGTATATTGACTCTGTCACTATACTTAAAACTTTTAAACAACTAAATATAAAAAATACCGAGGATCTTTGGGGCATTTCAACTAATATAATAAAATCAATAGTGCCCGCTATAGCGCCTCACCTTGCATTCATATTCAATAAATGTATAGATGAAAATCAGTTTCCTAATCTTATGAAGTACAGTAAAATCATTCCTTTATTTAAGGAGACAAAAGTGATCCTTCAAATTTTCGACCTATTTCCATACTCCCAACCCTCAGTAAATTTTTTGAAAAAATAATATTTAATCAATTGCTTTCACATTTTACAGACAATAAGTTACTTCATAACAAACAGTTTGGTTTCACTAAAGGCAGGAACACAACGGATGCAGGAGTTGCACTTGTGAAACATATATTTGATGCTTGGGAGGAAAAGCAGGATGCCATTGGTATATTTTGTGATCTATCAAAAGCTTTTGATTGTGTTGATCATGAGACTTTGCTACTAAAATTAGGTTATTATGGTGTTTCGAACAGCTCACTTGGCTTACTCGAGTCTTACCTCACTGGTAGAGTACAAAAAGTAAACATTAATGGCACCGACTCTTCTGGCGCCTCATTAGTCATGGGAGTACCCCAGGGCTCGATATTAGGAGCCCTTTTATTCTTAGTATACGTAAACGATCTTCCTTATTTCACTAAAAATCTTTGTGAGATAGTATTATTTGCTGATGACACATCATTAATTTTTAAAAGTGATAGACAAAAAGTAGCACTTGACGATGTAAATAATACCCTTTCGAAAATATTGCATTGGTTCACAAGTAACAACTCGCTGCTCAATGCGAAGAAAACAAAATGTGTAAAATTTACTATGCCCAATGTTAGATAGGTGGATACTCATATTACCATGAATAATGAATTAGTTCAAATAGTCAATACCACAGTTTTTCTTGGGATAACTCTAGATAGTAAACTACAATGGGGTCCGCATATCACAGCCTTGGCAGGAAGACTTAGCTCAGCTGCCTATGCGGTTAGAAAGATAAGGTCACTGACTGACGAAAAAACGGCACGATTAGTTTATTTTAGCTACTTTCATAGCGTTATGTCATATGGTCTGCTGCTGTGGGGCTCAGCTGCCGATATTGAGACAATATTCATATTCATTCAGACTCGCTGAAAGAACTATTTAAAGAAATTAATATTTTAACAGTTGCTTCTCAATATGTTTACGACAACATCTTATATGTACGGAAGAACATAGATCTCTTCAAAAAATATTCCGATAACCATAGTTTTAATACAAGAAATAAAAATAAACTGGCAATGACAAAAATTAGACTTCATAAAGTTGGCAATTCGTTTGTAGGCAAATGTATAAAAATTTATAATAAAATTCCTCAGGATTTGGTTGACATGCCTCTTAGTAAGTTTAAAATAGTAGTTAAAAAATGTTTGATGATGAAAGGCTACTATAATGTAGACGAATATCTTAATGATAAAAATGCATGGTCACCCTAATATTCTGTTGTTGGCCACTCGTATAATTCAATATAATATAAACTAATTGTAACAATGTAAACAAAACAATATTAAAAAAGAAAATGGATAATCTACCTGAGTTTCTTGCTGGTATCTTCTCAGGAGAACCAACTTACCGAACCAGCGAAAGAATCATTTTCTAATGGTTATTTATGTACTTACTTAATTTAGTATTTTTATAATATTACTTGACAAAATTGTAAAATTTTCACATTCATATGTGCTCTTTATGTGCCTAAACTGAATAAATGAAATTGATTCTTTGATTCTTTGATTCTTCTTTGATGTTAATAAATATTTTTATTTAAGACCGTGTTGTTTTCTTTTCCACTCTTCCCCGTGTATCAAACACTTCTACGTCTTTCTGTTGTCCTGTTTTCCTGTCGCCAGTATAGTAAATATCTAGTAAGTGTCCTGTTTTCAGATCATATCTGTGTGTAAAAGTTAAATAAATCACATCATAAACATCAAGAAACTTTTACTTTATACATTATTATCATCTAAAAGTTGGTAAGGGAATCTCAAGTAGTCTAATCCGAATATTTGATATTCCTTTAATTTGGAACAAAGCAAAACAAAGAAAACCAAATAAACTTTCTTTATTTATTACATTTCTTGAAGACTTAAAGCAAAAGTTTGACAGTTTGCATATCAGTAAATACAACATTGTCTACAGTTGAAAAACAAACATGATGTAGATACGAGTAGGTAAGTTTCAGATCATCCCACGCAGTTTACAGCGCGTAGGCGAAGGAGGGCAGGGTAGGTAAATACATTCGTAGTACATTAATATAGCTTAGTCACGGAATGAAGCGGGGGAGAGGTTGAGGCGCCGTCCGGCCTTGTGACGTCATATGAATAGAGGTAGACCGCTGCCGCTGTTATGTCAGCAGGACAGACGTACTTAGGACACGACGAAGTTCCCGAAGATGATATCTGTTTTCTCTACGGAAGTACCTACGCATGTTTACGTAGCCAGTGCTATTTATAGGATTTGAGTGATTTGTTGTTTTTCTTACTCTTCATTATTACTCTTGTCGGTATAATATTTATGTAATGCCTACGTAGAAAAATATTTTTGGCAGTTAGTTCACCACAGGACTGGGACTCAACTATAATCAAAAATTTCTGTTAAAACTTATTCATAGAAATGTACAGGGTCTCGTAATTCATCTACAGCTTCGAAAACTTCCCTGTTTCAATGCATTAGTGATTGGGACCGAAAGCTTTTCTACGAGAGCAAAAGCTACAGCGACGATCGTACAGTTAAGCTTTGAACTTCGTAGATACTATGGCGAAATCTCTAGACTTGACCCGAGCTTACTATCAAACCAGCAAATTAACTTTAACGTACCATAAAAAAGATGAAGTCGTTTTATGTCTATTCTTTAGAAAATGAATGTTAAGTCAAATATGTTGTGGCCTTTTATCTAAATTGTAATGAGTCTTTGTATTCAGTATGTTGATACCAACGTCATGATAAATTGTATAAGTAATCACCTTTTATGCTGTGGTATAACTGCAAATAAATCTTATTATTTCGTTAGTGATATTGGCATATACGCGTCGTAAACGTTTGCACATTATTAATGAAATCATCTTGTTGATATTTTATAGTACAATAAACATTTTACTGTCTGTTTTCGCATGTTTCGTGAGCATTTGTTACTTAATAAAAACGTTAACTTTGTTGATGATTTGTGTTCTAATTTCTGTTAGCGCAGAAATATTAGAGTTAGTCATTTTATTGAAAACAATATTATCTGAAAACATTGCGAGGCGAATAACTTTGATCATTATTTAAACTTTCAGATGTGGGAACATTTATTTTATAAGCAACTAGCTGATCGCCGCAGCTCCGCCCGCGTGATTTAGTTTACTCGTTCCCGGGATAAAAAATAGCCTATGTTACTTAGGGTGAATGTAGCTTTCCTATGGTATTAATAAGAATTTTTGAAATCAGCACAGTAGTTTTTGAGTTTATTCATTATAAACATACAAATCTTTCCTCTTTATAATAGTAGTATAGAAGTATAGATGAAGCATGCTAACTTTTTCTCAAACAATTTTACAATATGAATAGCAAACTATAGTCATGGGCTGCATTCGTATGTCACGATATTAACACAATAAAATCGCAATATTAGATGTCTTGGGCTAGTGGTGCCTTGGTCAGTTGGTAGAACGATCCTCCTGGAAAGGGATCAGTCGCTGGTTCGAGTTTAGCCCAAGACTATAGTTTTTTGGGATTCAAATTGTAATTTTGTTTTAGATTTGTGTAGACAAAGAAAATAATCTTGTACATAAGGATGCCACTTGTTCCGTATATCAGTTAATTTGCTGTTAAGCAATGGTTATGAGGTGAAAATAGAGATTTCAGAATCAGAAATTAGAATACAGGTAACCCAAGTATCCAACAATAATTCACGAAAACTTTTTTTGGTTTGTTTCACTTTCCAATGAGATTATTTTCGACAAACGAACCTTCGTCAATAGACTAAATAGGTACCTAGGTACCTAACTAAATATGTCCGATTGCTCACCAGGCGTAACGTGTCCCCAAACTGTTTTGTGTCGACGAATGTGATTCTCCATTTCATGTAAAAAGAAGTACTTCGTTACATTATTTTCGTCACCCTTAACCTTTCAAAGATTGCGTGTTGCAGACGTGGGCACACCATCCGGAACATTTGGCTGACGGCCAGTGTGGTTATACTACGGAACGATATTTAGGGTCCCTGGTTTCCTTTTATCGGTATATCGGCACATAACTGATACGTAAATGTTGGAATCATTCAAAACCTTTCATATTTTATAGTGAAAATAAATATTACGGTAGGTTTACTGAAAATTGACATATAACAGTCATCTTAGTTATTGTTGGATGTGGCCCATTTTGAAATTGACACAAATCTGAATACCTTGGTCGCTAAATACTTATAAGTTAAAGGAAAGGTTGCCTTGGCTTTATCACCTTGATTGAGACTTGGATATTGTTAAAACTCAATTTAGTCTGTGAAGTATTGGAAAGAAAAGGTCCAATACCCACAAATAGTTCCATTAAGAGGTTATTTGGATTTGGTTTCACCCATAACATTTGAAAGAATTGAGCCATCCCACGTGCTGTTGGCATCTCTCCAACGGTCTTGACGTAGGCATCTCTTTGACTATTCATTCAAGTTTTTAGCAATGCTCAAAGTTAGCTGTTTCATAATTTCATCTGAGGTCTTCCATAGGTTGCCCTTTCTGCTTAAATTGTTATTGGTAGGTATTATAGATTAACGTGTTTGTTGCAAGCTTAGTCTGACGTTACATTTATTTAGCATTTTTACTGGCCTTCAAAAATGGATTTAATTTATTCCAGCTTTAAAAACGGATTTAGAATACATTTAAAAATCCACGCCAACATTTTACTTAATCATAATTAGCATTCCTTTAATTATTTGAGCATAGAACTGAACCTAAACATACCTACATAGATTAGAGTTACAGAAAATTTAGAGCATAGAACCCCAAGATTTCATTAAAAGATTGTCGTCGAATGAATATCCAAAAACTAAAGAATGAAAATACATTATACGTAAATACGATTGCAGCATTGTATCGGGATCCAGTTAGTAAATGAAGCGGGCTGTAAGCTCATCCACTGAGAATTCAATTTATGCGACTCGTAGACCTGAATTGTATTGGAGCGTTTATAAAATCGGTGCGTAGATGTTTAGGTTTTATATATATTTTATATATATATATATTCCTTTTGTAAATTAAATACCTAGGTATGAATATACTTATCATTATATTTTTGGATTTCAAAGCAATACAAAAACTGAAATGTCGTCGGCGGGACTCGAACCCAACGGTCTATCCCTTACAGGGGGAATGCTCTACTTCGATTTCGTTAATGGATTACTAGTATAATTTCCTTGATTTAACTGCTAAAATGCAAACTTAGATTATCTTGCAACAGCTGTAAAATCAAGACACATTACGAAAAAATACATGTATTTATTATACTCTGTGGAAGAGAGAAATAAATATTTAGCTCTTTGAATAACATTTCAGTATTCAGTTGTTAGTCCCGTTTAGATCAGTTACAATATTATACACATACACACAGACACACACACACACATATCACGCCTATATCCCCGAAGGGGTAGGCATGATATTTTACCAGTATATTTAGACCCACGTAATAGGGGGCAAGCCTATTGCCATCACTGGGCTCATTTATAATGGGTTATGTCCAAAATGACCGAATGAATTTAATAAAAAGTAGCAGGTAAATATTGTATTTTTGAAAAAAAAATTAAACCCGTTGCCTTGCGATGAAATGTTGATGAAAGGCAACAAAATCTTACGTGCCAACCGCTATGGCACAGCCAATTAAAGACCTGGGCGTCTCGGACAATATTATACAGATAAAAAAAATTGATAGTTATAGAAAAAAACAATGCTAGACCAGAGGTACATTGTAGCAGACTTTCAAGACAGGAAAGTCATACCCGTAAAAATAAGGGGAACGCGAGGCAGGTGAAACTTTTGCGGAAATCGTATTTCACGCCCCATAACGTAATTTGAATAGATCATCTTCATAATACTGAAGATGGATGTGATGTCAGTACCATGTTTTGGTTACAATGATTTGTTTTTCGAACCGAAACGAAAACCGATTTCTGCGTCTGAAAAATGTATACCGTCTAGAAAATGTTTGAATATATAGAAATGGAAATTCAGTGCTCATTAAAGTTAAGGCTTTTTTTAATTGCTGCCTTATCGTCTGTTACTCGAAGCCCCGGGTCGGCCCTAGAAAGGAATACCCCAGGACGCCATCGCACTTTTGCCAACTGTGAGACCTATCCTCGGGTATAAATTTTCCACTTTACAAATTTTTTACGTATTGATATTTATCTAGAGCTGTTACAAATACTCATGATTCGTAAGTACCTATTTTTTATATGTGCTTGTGAATATGATCATAATTTTTTTTAGCTTGGAATAAAATCAACTGATTAGAAAACAAGAGATGTTTCGAATCATATAATTAAAGCCGTAGCCATTTTGATGCGATGGAGTAGTGCCAAGAAAATAAAGTTGGGCTTAGAAGTGTCAGAATTTACTCCCAACTATTAGGTAGTTAGGTATAATTTGTCGAGATCACTCGTATCTACCAATGCTTTTACTTACATACAAGTTGACGCCCGCGGCTGTACCCGCTTGGAATAGGTTCCTAGCCATAGTTTCTAGCTATTCCCTTCGGGCACACATGTACGGAATAAAAAGTAACCTTATACCAAATAAAAAGTACCCGCAGCTGGTCTTCCCTGAAAAGGGTCTCCTCCCGTGGGTTTGACCGCGTCGGCCACTTCGATACACCACCGGACTCGACACCTCATGGACAAAAGTCCAAATCAAAGGACCTGCCTGTCATAGCAGCCAACTGTCGTAGCGCCTGATAGCACCAAGAAGCATGACTGGGCTGACTGATGGTTACTTCGGAGTGGAAGAGTCAACTACACTTATTTTTTCATATGTGATAAAGATAAATCATAACTGACAAGCACCTACTTAATTTAATTACTTGAAGTGTAATACAATTCATTTCTGTAACAAACAACACACATTGTTTACAACAATCCCCGTTCTGGGTTACAAAGTAAGTGGGTAAGTTTTTATTTATCGACACCTGACCAAGCCGTTAGTTGTTCTAAACTTTGTTGCTTTGATGTTACGGGTATTATACACTGTCTAGGTATTGTGGGATATGTTTTAGATCTTTTTGCTTTATCAACACCTTTTTTTATATTTGGTTCGCCAAATTGACGCCGCCCGCCTGATGGTAAGTCAGGACGACACGTGACGTCTAGCGATTGTGGGCGCCTCTCACATTATTAATACACAGTGGCCCTCAACTTGACGACCTAGTGATGTGCCTCTTCACGCTCTGTTTAAAGAACAGGCTGAGGTGAGCAGGCTCCTCATCACCTCTAGGGCCTAGTTATCGTCACCTGCCGAGACAAGTGTCTGAAAATTACAATAGGGTAAAGCGTATTGCCAAACCAATCAGTGAATAAAGGTAAAACTAGTGGAAAAGTAAAAAAAATATACATAATGAACAAACCCTTTTGTACCCTTATTCCACAGATTTAGTTAGTTTGGGCTAGATGACATTGTGTGAGAATGTCCAACAATATTTATTATTTATTTTTTGCTTACTTTTTATAACTCTATTTTTTTATAACTTTGTATAAGTTTCATTTTATAACATTTTATATTTAACTCGCTTGTGTACTGTAGCTCTTACAGCTATTAGGTACTATTTTCACAAACCTAAGATCACTAGGTTTGTTTTTCTGCTGACGTCACAAGCGAATTTTTCCATGTGAATTATGTTCTTGATGTTTTCCGTTTACAGCAGCCCCCATGACTTTATCACCCAGTGGGACCTACATTATCTCCTATATATTTTAAGGAACAAGGATATTATGACATCTTATTTCCGTTCAATAGTAATCTCTTTTGTTTATTAAATTGACTACACATGTAACAAATATAACAATCCCTTCCTAAAATATAGGTACCTACTCCTCGGATTTTCATGTGGTTTTCACTACGATACAAGTACAGTGATCTAAAGGAACTCTATAGGGGTTAAGGCAGGTGTGCCGTCTTCACCTACACGCGGTGCATATGTGAACAGACAGACAAGGCTATGACAAATAAACGAAAGTAACTGGCAACGGCAATACGTTCGCCCCCCTATTACCCACGTTGGTCCAACAAAGAGTGTGGCGAAATGTGGACTTCGGTGGCGTGGTCGGTAATGCATCGGCTTTCGACTCCGGAGTCTCGGGTTCGATTCCCGGGTCGAATCAAATACTTGTGTGATTCACAAATGTTTGTTTCCGAGTTTAGGTTTTTTCTATGTATATTATGTATGTATTTATTAATATATAAGTATATTTATCAGTTGTCTAAATCTCATAGCTGTAGTTTAGGCTAGATGACGTTGTGTGAGAATGTCCAAAATATTTATTTTATATTTAGAAATAAAAGCCTCTCTCTAGATACGAGTATAAAAGAGTGATTTTGTGTGTGTGCATGATTGAGTGATATATGGGATACCTATTAAAAGGGGTAGTGGCATGTTGTTTAAAAGCAAGCACTCGCGAGAGATCTAATACTAAGCCTAAGCACTCGTGTGATAAAGTGTGGAACACATCGCAGGCGACAGAGACTTGCAGCGACTCAGTTGTAGGTTTAGAGCCAACTTGCGATTAGTCAGAGCTCACCTTCACTAAACGACTTGTTGACCCCTTTATCTGGCTAAATTCGGTAAAATCCTTACAACAAGTTTAAAATATATGTGAACTTATCTTTATTTAAAATAATCATTAACACAATTCATTCTAGGTAACACAATCAAACTTTTATCTAAATTCTACAACAAAACTACGCATTTTCTCAATTACATTTTTATACAGTTTTCTATCTCACTAATAAATAAAAAATCAGCATAAAGGTTTTATGTCCCTAACAAGTCAATACTAATTCAAATTAATGAATTATACATAGGTATAATTCATTAATTTGAATTAGCATTCACTGTCGAATTTAAATAATATTTTAGCCGATGTTACTATTAAATCATAATATTGTCACAAGGTAGTTTCTGGTGCTAATAATAATCATATTTTACGAACGAGATTATAAAAAATAAATACGTCGAAAATATAGGCGACATCGTAAAATATGACTCACGTAACACACAAAATTAAGAAATCAAAAACACACTAAAACTATGTGACAAATATACAAAATATTATTGACCATAAATCATTAATATTATGACTATTATTTCAATCCTTGTACTAGTTTATAGTTACTTAAACAAGATTTAAGTAAATATTTTAGTTTAAAGTCATTCACAATTTTATAGTCTATGTATAATGTTCCTTTACCTACCATTATAAGGTCAAAACAATTCCATACGTAGTGGATATATTAATTCATATTTTATAATGTTATTCATGAAACGATAAAGAGTTTAAGGGATTAACAGCTCATTAATTATAATGTTCATTGGAACGTATTATGTATTCATTGTAATTCAAATCATTGAAACATTTAAATAAGGCTTGGTATATTCAGCCAGTGTACAGCATGGGAAAATGTGGATATGACATTTTGAGATTTACATATTTGTACATAGATATAATGTCCGTTTCGACAAAACTTTCCATTTTATGATGAAATTATTTGATTTATGGCTATGATTTTTATTATGTGTCAATACATTATGAATAGTTTGTATGAATATTATAGTTACAGTAAAGATATTATGTTAACCATGTTTTCATGCTTTCCAACCTAATTTATATCATATAATAACAAATCTATATGTAGGTATAACTAGCGGACACCCGTTTGGCAAATTGTATGCAAAACCTTCCTCGAGAACCACTCTATCCATTGGTGAAAACAGCATCAAAATCCGTTGCGTAGTATAAGATCTAAGCATACATTGAGACAGGACAGACATACTTTGTGTTATACTACTCGTAAGTATGTTATGATTTTCAACACACACACAAAATCACCTCTATATTCATTACACATAGATTTCTCCAGTTACTGTTGGTCCCACGTATTACTTAATAGGTGGCAAACCTATTGCCGTATAGGGTATTTTTGCCAGAGTTCGTCTGTCAGCTCGTGATATTGAGTTTTTTGAATATGAGAAATTTGTTTGCCCATTCCCGTTTTCTACAGTAACCTATTACAAGCAACAGGATCGACAAAACTATACCAGGCAGCAGCGGGCGTCTATTTGTTATCAATATATAATTCAATCACGACCACCCGAATAGAACTTTTAAAATAAAAACGTCATCATTAATTTGGGTATAACTAAAGGTGTTTAAACATAAAAAGTCCAGCGAGTATAACTCATATCTAACGGGAGAATCCAGTCGAAAAAAGTAGTGATTGATAACTAGTTAAAATACATAAAGTTTTAATGCCACCAATCAATCAATTTTAATTCTCTTTTTAGAGATCTAATGAAAAGCTTAGCTACAATCAATGAGATAGTTGTATACGCACTTTATTAATTTACTTAATTTCTAATCATTCTGGAGTTCTGATGACTTACAAATTAAAACTATCTTAATTTAGGTAGGTTTTATTAAAATAACTGTGTAGGACTTTAAGTAGTTGTTTGTTTATCTTCCTAGTACTATTATAAACATACTTACTTTATCGCTATTCTAAATTCTAAACCTAAAAAACATTTGCAGCACGCAAACTTAAAAGCCGGCAAGTTACGCCGATAACACTTTCCTGCATCAGCAATGACATCCGATAGTAATGTGCCTTTAATAACTATCTGATAAACATTGATCGTGTAACATTCTAAACTTTTTTAGGTTTGAGACCCTGCTGTCAATTCAGACCTCCCACATTATACATAGTGAAAGAAGAAACAGTTCAAAAAAAATTGTACTTGTCTATTGCTGAGTGCCCCTGGATACCACGAGGAAGATTTTTTAAGGCAGTGAGTGTCTAAAGACTACACCGATTTTAAGATATTTATAAAAAAATTGTTGTGTTGTTTGTTTTTCAAAGTAATACTTCCAGTCGGTTCTGTTATAGAAACTGAGTCCAAAATATTTTTTTTGTACACGGTGGAACTTTCACGGTGTAGAAATAAAGGATTTAAAGCATTAAACTATTGTACTAATCAGGTTACCTAACGGCATACATGATTGTATGACAGACAAGTTTTATAATACGAATCACTTTGTTACCAGTGAGATAATTATATTTGACCGAGAGGGTCCTAATCATGTAGGTACTGTTTTGTGACGAGTAAACATGTAATAAATCTATTCAAATAACTGTAAGCTGTCAAGGAAGTTGATCTAGTTTGACCACTTGAATTAGGCACTTTTTGTTGATATGGTTTTTATGAGATCGATATTTGTATTTCATTTTTTTTGTCATTACAATGATTTAATGGTAGTAAAATAATACGAGTAGTATAGTATTTTTATAAGGTCTTTAATTTGGTTTCCTCAATTCCTAGACCTTGAGTCTGCCAGATGTTTAGAAAACACGAAGTTACGATTTATAATGGAGTGGATTTAAATTTCAATGTAATTCGTCAAGTCGTTCAAGTCTTGTGAAACTGTGGTTTAGAGATTACGCATTAATCCATAAATCAATTAATGTGTCAATAAAATTTAATGAAAAATGGTTTTACAACAAAAATATTTTACGTTAGTCTTTCTAATTAAGTTCTTAAAGACTTGAATAATACACTAGGACACCATTCGATTTGGGAGTCAAATGGTATGTAAGCTCTATGTTTTTTAAAAAGCGTAGGTAGGTAACTTATGGTACCAGATGGATTTGGTACCATAAGTTACCTACCTACCGTAAGCTCGTTACTCAAGTAGTATGAAAATTAAACTATTGCAGTAGACGTAGAAATCATACATCACACACACACACACACACACACACACACATTTCACGCCTATATCCCTGAAGGGGTAGGCAGAAGTGCATTACACACATACAATTTGCCAGTATTTAGGTCCCACGTAATATGGGGCAAGCCTATTGCCGTCACCAGGCACACATATAATGGGTTATGTCCAAAATGGCTGAAATTTAATAAAAAGTAACAGCTATATTGTAATTTTGAAAAAGAATTTAAACAAAATCTTACGAGCCAGCCGCTATGGCACAGCCAATTAAAGTCCTGAGCGTCTCGGACTAATACATCATAATTACAAAATCTGTTAATTTATGATTCGTAGCTCCACGTCAGCCAGATTAGTTAGTAACACCAAGCGGCACGCTGTCTGGCCAATTGATTATACCCAGTCTTTACAAGTCATAGTTTTTGTGCTCCACAAACACTACCTACATCTTTATGTCACATTGGACGCAAGAACGTGACTAAGATCCAAATAGAACTGTTAATAATTAATGGTGGCGCGACTATTTCTATACCCATAATAGGTAAGATAGATTTTGTACTTAATTATATTATAAGACGTCTACTTGTGAGACAACACGCAAAAAACTGTCTCACCTGGTTATCAGACAGGTTTTAATGTACTACAGTTTTTATGTGTCACTTATTTTGATAGCTATGATAATTGTATGCTATTATTCATTGGTGTTTTATAAAAGCATAATAAAAATATTCTACATTTGGTACTTGTAAAGTATAACTTTTGAAAGGTTGTTTGTTTTTGAATTAACCCAAGGTTTATAACATAATCCAAGAGTTTTAATTATTGTGTAAGCACAAATACCTGAGTGTCTAGTACGAGTTCCTTGTGTTAATTTGCTCGAAATACGTTTTCGTATTCCTCCATACATTTCGCACAGTTCCCTGACGTTACCGCTAGGGGCGCTGGTGTGAAATGTATCGGGAATACGAAAACGTATTTCGAGCAAATTAACGTAAGGAACTAGTACTAGACACTCTTGCCGGTTACCTATCTTAATCCCGAATTTTAATATTCCGAATATCATAATCCCGAAAGGGTTTGGACATTTTTTCATAATCCCGTTTTTAAAAATTCCGAAGTTTTGTTTGCCATATAATCGCAACTCTGAATTTCATTTGCCCATTTATTCATTTGTACGACGCTTTAGAATCCAGACGAATGAGTTCCAGACACACGAAATCTAAATGCACAAAATCCAGATGACCGTAATCCATATGCACGAAAGCCCAATTTTTAAAACACAAATTTTTGTATTACACTTAATTGATATCCAGAAAAACAATATCCAGATTTTTAAAATCAACATTTTTTAATATGAAAATGTCATATTACACAGTTGTCACTTTCACCTGGGACAAATCTCTTTTTTCTATTAATGCAAGTCGTTTCTGGCACTCGCCGGCCGCTGCCGCGAAACCGCTCGCTTCGCTCGCTCGGCTCGGGCGTAGGTGGTCACAATTTTAACCTTTTTTTTTGTTTGTTAACGCAGGGGAGATCCCGACTCTCACACCCGCTGCCACAATCAGGGCGGCATGAGGCGCGCTTACGCGCGCCTATTCCGTCCTGGGCATCGGGTGCGAAGCGGGTCATTGCGAGCAAGAGCATTGCTCTCCCTGACCCGCTCCACACTCTCCTTCTGCGAGATGACGTCCTCGCAGAAGGACGCAACTGCGGTAAAATTTCTCTCACTGGCAACCATGGAACGGATGATAGCTGCCAGTGAGAGATCCGATCCAATGACCGCGACAAGGGCAAGGCGCTGCGTGTCCCAAGCTGGACAGACCGCTAGCGTGTGCTGCGGCGTGTCCTCGACGCAGTCGCAGTGGTGGCAGGCGAAACTCACCTCCTTCCTTGGGATCTGGCACAGGTACTTACCGAAGCACCTGTGTCAGCCGGAAGGTAAGGGTTCCGTGCTGCCGCCCCATCCACTCAACAAGGACCGGTTCGAGTGCCTCCACGGTGGCAATGCCTGCACGTGGAGCCTCCAACCGGGACGACCACTTCTCTAAAAGTTCTAGGCGAGCGGCTTCACGCCACCCGCGGATGACCGCTGACGGTGGCCGACAGCCGCTTGTCGACTGGTGCTCTGTGGTTCACCAGTACACTTCGGCGAGCACTTCAGCCTCCAAATCCCACGGGGGGGGTTCCGGCCAATGCACACGCGACCTCCGTCGACACGGTGCGATAAACAACACGGTGCGATATCACAATTTTAACCTAACCTAACCTACCCATTTTGTTTAAAGAAGAAATTAACCTAACCTAAATAGTTCAGTTTCGGGTAACCTACTACAAACCATCTCTTTTTTCTATTAATGCAAGTCGTTTCCAACCATGGAACGGATGATAGCTGCCAGTGAGAGATCCGATCCAATGACCGCGACAAGGGCAAGGCGCTGCGTGTCCCAAGCTGGACAGACCGCTAGCGTGTGCTGCGCCGTGTCCTCGACGCAGTCGCAGTGGTGGCAGGCGAAACTCACCTCCTTCCTTGGGATCTGGCACAGGTACTTACCGAAGCACCTGTGTCAGCCGGAAGGTAAGGGTTCCGTGCTGCCGCCCCATCCACTCAACAAGGACCGGTTGGAGCGCCTCCACGGTGGCAATGCCTGCACGTGGAGCCTCCAACCGGGACGACCACTTCTCTAAAATTTCCAGGCGAGTGGCTTCACGCCACCCGCGGATGACCGCTGACGGTGGCCGACAGCCGCTTGTCGACTGGTGCTCTGTGGTTCGCCAGTACACTTCGGCGAGCACTTCAGCCTCCAAATCCCATGGGGGGGTTCCGGCCAATGCACACGCGACCTCCGTCGACACGGTGCGATAAACAACACGGTGCGATATCACAATTTTAACATAACCTAACCCACCCATTTTGTTTAAAGAAGAAATTAACCTAATCTAAATAGTTCAGTTCCGGGTAAACTGGCACTCGCCGGCCGCTACCGCGGCACCGCTCGCTTCGCTCGCTCGGCTCGTGCGTAGGTGGTCACAGTTTTAACCTAACCGAACCTACCCATTTTGTTTTAAGAAGAAATTAATTAACCTAATCTAAATAGTTCAGTTCTGGGTAGCCTACTAAAAACAATCTCTTTTTTCTATTAATGCAAGTCGTTTCTGGCACTCGCCGGCCGCTACTGCGGCACCGCTCGCTTCGCTCGCTTGGCTCGTGCGTAGGTGGTCGCAGATCTAACCTAACCTAGTGAGTCGAATTTGACACTTAAACCTATCTGTAATAGGCAAATAAAACAATAAATTTACTGACTGGCAATTTTTATTTTCAGGAGATAGTAAAGATATAGCAAACTGGTTCGACGAAAACTATATTAGAGGTTTAGATAGATAAATAATATCATTTAGAACTTTTTTTTTTTTTTTAATTCGGCGGCCCAAGGCAGCGGCCGCTCTAACGTCCGTTGCCGGGCGTCTCTGGTTACTAGCAGAGGGTATGTCCAGTGGCGCCCGGCGATCATTTAGACCTACAAAATAATTGAGGCTTATTAAATTTTGTTAATAGTGTAGGGTAGTTTAGTAATAATTCAGGAAATTGATAGCATGGGAAACAAAAATAATATTATTTATTGCAATAGTTTAGCTGGAACACGATTGTATGGGAACCAAATAAAAAGATTATGAAAATCTGGCAATAGTTTATTTGGAAAATGGTACGATGGGAAACAAAAAAAAGTATTCTGAGAATCTGGTATAACTATATCTGGATTATGAGAATATGGGAAACAAAAAAAAACTTTTTGAAAATTTGGTTTTAGTGCACCTGGAAATTGATTCATCTGAGAAATTAAAAAGGGAATTTTAAAAAGTTGTCATTCATTACATCTATCTTTTATAAGTTCTACCAACGGTTTTCGGGGTTTTAAGATTCGGGTAACAGAAATTCGAGATTTCAATAGGTTACCACTCTTGCCCTTTAAAATAGCTTTAAAGGTTCGTTTGGTTAACTACATAAATATCTATAAACTAATTGTACGGTTAACTTTTAGTTTTCTCAAGTCTTATTTGCCTGAAATCGGGGACATACTGGTTTATAATTTAAATACTGATAGCCCTCAGATTCTATGCGTAGCTATATAAACATTTCATTTTTTTTGATATATAATCTATTTCAACCCAAATCACGACATACACTTTATTTACAATATACATAATTATATAGGTACTAAAAATATTAATATTACAAAATATCGTTTAAAAAATCCTCCGCGTCATTGCTGACTGGGAAGGTTTTCTGCATTTCATTATTGTAGAGTCTAAAAGAATGAAATTTACTTATACACGGCTCTTGTAACAGGATCGAAACGTCGGGCAATAAAGAGGTATGTATATATCTCAATGATCGCGTAAAAGACCCGTTTGTCTTAAGTTTATAATGTGTACAAAACGCGAAAGTTTCAAAAAGAAATTTACTTAGCTTAAAATTCAGACAAAGTACGGTGGGGTTAGCTGTTAATGAGAACGCTTGAAAATCGGGCGGTTTTCATCAATAGATTTAATAATTCATAAGGAAAGTTTATATGCCTAACTTATTTTATGTTTGTGACGGTGGAGGGTTTCTAAAAATAAGTTAATACGTGTTATAAAACGTTGTAATAGGTACATATTTATTGCTTAAGCCGTGCGCTTAGTGGATAAATGATACAAAAATGAGAGATACAGAAGTGTTTACGATACTGGTTACATTAGCCTCCATTGTATTTTGACTTTTACGATATTACGTTGAGCTCTGAACTGAGATATTTATTATTTTATTTACCCAAGTTCTTTTCGTAAGTGTGTTTTGCAGAATACGATGGTGGCCACTTATAATTCACTATGGATTGAATTAAATAATACATATTAAATATGACATTGTTGAAGGACAACGAGCCGTTCAAATAGTTTATGTCTCATATATATGTATTATATAATCTCGTCCAATATTTTGACAGAATGAGCGGTTTTCATTTTATTATAATCTGCAATTTAACAACTCTATTGACATCGAAATGGTGAGCTATAATTTGATGATTTCGTCTAACGGAATCGAATCCCATCGGATCAACCACAATGCAAGAATTATCGCCAATTGGACACCTATTGTGACAGTGATAATAAGATTGATACAATACGAGCTTTATGTACGAGAGGGCACGTGACAATATGTGCCTTTGGACACACGGAGCAGATGGTGAAAGCTGTCATTTTGTAGAAGTTATTGTTCTATTGTATTCTTCTAATTTATTACGCTTAAATACAAAACTATTTATATAAAATCCCTGGTACTTATAACAATCACGGTTATTAACTCGTCGTTTGTTTATGTGATAAAGTTTTAGAGCTAGATAAACTGTGCAGTTAACAAGAATCGACACGGCCAGCTTAGAGATTTTAGTCACACAGCCGGTGTCTTAGCTGAAACTGTGTTATGTTAGTCTACTCTGTACTCTAGTCTAGTGTATGATCAGTTCACAGCTGTGAACATAAAGAATCTTTAGCGTATTCCTTGTTTGTTTTAAATAACTAAATAATTTTACCTATTTAGATATATCGCTCAGATCAGAGCTAAGGATCAGAAGGCTGGTTTTTGATATGAATCAGAGAATTAGTATAGCCATTCAACGTGACAAAGTCAAAGAATCATTTTAACCAGAAATAAGGCGGAGGAAATTTTACACGAATCTCTGTAAATATCGTAAGTGTTTAATTTGTGAGTTGTTTATGTAAGTAAATAGAGTATTCTTACTAAAAGCTCACGTGATCGGTTTACTTTCAAAAAATATGTAATTTACGGACGCCAGTGAGTAAGCTCATTCGCATAGTATTCCGGGAGAACTAATTTTCCTCCATACCCATTTTTATCATAATTACTGTTACATAAGCTGTTTGGGCATACAAACATACACACAAACATTAATATTTGCATTTATACTTAATAATGGTGCGATTTCTATAGCATGAAATATTCTATTTGTGTGATTAATGTAATTATAGAGTTAGTATTGTCCATCACGTGACCAATTGAGTACCGCGGAAATAGAGCAATTTATCTGTGAATTATAAGTTATGCTGGGGTGATAAAGTTGTGGTCATTTTACAGGCGATGCAGAGTTAGGGGTGCGATGAATGCAATCGATGCTGTAGGTAAATCGATTGGTAATTCGTTTTGGTCCCTTCCACTAATATATTATCACTAATTGTCGTTTTGTTGGGTATATTAATAGTGGCAGATGATCGAATTATGTATTTAATGATATTTTGTGGTTCAGCTGTCGTCGCGGATACGCAGAGGTTACAATTGACTGCTTCGGTGGCGTGGTCGGTAGTGCATCTACTTTCGACGCCGGAGTCTCGGTTTCGATTCCCGGTCGGGACAAACTTTGTTTGAAGACAGATACGTTTGTACCGAAGTCTGGATGTTTCCTATGTATAATATGTATGTATTTACAAAAAAAAAGGTACATAAGTATTTATATCAGTTTATCTAGTACCCATATCACAAGCTCTGCTTAGATGAAGACTAGATGGCGTTGTGTGATTTGTCCAAACATATTTACTATTATTATTTATTTATAATTTGGAAAGCTCATTTTATCGTGTTTATTTATAATTTATAGTAAGTATTGATATTTCTATTACAAATTCTTTATTTGTTTTTGGAGTACCTAAAATATAATAATATACAAACTATATCTGAATAAACTTACATACAGGTAGATACTCGTATTTAACAAAATAGCATAATGTTTACATATCTTGCTCTTTTATATATTGCTATAGATTGATTACGTGAATAAAATCCAAGTTTATAAAAAGAGAAATCCATTCTACGTAACCGCGTAATAGCAAGCAAAAGTTAGTAGGTACCTACTTACATACACCACAACAAAGACATATTCTTCAAGTTCGACAATATACTCGTAGGTATGTTTTTGACCCTTCAACACATTACTCAGTAGCCATTCAGCTGCCTTGATTATAATATCAAATTCCGCTAGTTAATATTCTAAGTCAAACCATCATCTGTTGAAGCGCGCCCATAAAACGGACCACAGTAGTAGACGATAAGTACGTGTGTTAACTACGGAATACAACAATTTTATGTTAGGCTACAACACGAATATAGAGCGAAGTTGGCTAACAGGGAAATTCGACGTTTCCGGACTTATTAATCAGATACAGTTGCCTTGGAGAACTGCTTACCATTATCTTAGTTCTGAAGCATATTATACAAAGAGTTTCATGTCTTCCTATTTTCAAATATTCAGGTTCGTAGTAGCCATTTATTTAAATAATACTTACTTTATATAACTCAATGGTTGTAGCATAAACATCCGTTAAGTGTCCGAAGTTTATTTGCTGGCACTGGTTTTGCATTTCTACACATCTTACGACGACACAACAGCACAAGAACTTTTAGACTTTTAGCTTTTCTGAACGGCTATGTACCTAATAACACGAATTACAGGTATGCCTAACGACCCAGAGCCGCGGATTAAAAAAAAAAGTATGCTTAAAAGAAATCCGTTGTAACTAATCGAAATTCTTCAGGCAGCAGTGAGGTTTCTTAATTTGAGAGGTTTCAAAGTAAAAGTCAAGATCAACAGTCTCTTAACAGGTGTGGGACTCCAACGTCGTGTTCGTAGCAAGTCCATAAACACCTATATATTATGCCAATGCCAACATGAAACACATAAATTATTTGTCATCCTACTCGTATGAAGCGTCACACCGTTCGTTCCTCCGCTAACTACATCAACCCATCGTCCATTACCTATATTATCACATTAGTTAGGTGATAATTACACAATTCACGAATAAATTCTTCAAAGCACAATAACTTATTGCGTATGCCGTTCTAAATCCTTCACTATTATGATCGATTAGTTACAATAGCGGGGCTTGTGATTTTCGTAGGTAACTAATTATTAATATTAATAAGGTTTTTTACACTCAACACGTACGTATACAGGTTTATAGCATTTATTAACACGGTATTAGATGGACCTGATAATGATTCTAGGTCACCAGTTTTATTACATAGCTCTTTAACAAAGCCTAACACACTTACTAGATCGATTAGATTACATTTTAGGCTGATTAACTGACGAATTTACAACCTTTTTAAATTGTTGAAAATTCACGCTTGTTTGTATAGGTCACTAGCTAATGATATTCAGTCAATTGCTAGGTTAAAACATCTGGCTTTTTACAAAAAAGGCAATAAGAAAATAATAATAAATAATCTGTTTTGTACACTATAGGTATCAATAAAACGTCAAGATTTTATCAAATGCTTTAAAATTGGTACATGTTAGAAATACCTATTATATTTGTACATAATTTACGCTAAACATATAAAATAGAACAGTTTATAAACCTTCCGCATCATTGCCGACTGGGAAGGTTTCCAGAATGCTGGCTGCGTTGCCACGTGGGATGGTGATGCTTATTCTTTGGGCCAGAAAATAGCCAGCCTTCTGGTCCTGAGAAGCATCGATCAGGCGATAAGCGATTTCAAATATTTTAAAATTATGTTTATAGATCGCCTTATCTAAGTGGCAACGCTTAGAAAAGATCTCTTCCAGGTAACCTTTCGGTGAAAAGAGAAACTAAGTATACTAGATTGAAGATGTTAAGATTTTTTAAGGAAATGAGGTGCTAAGTTTGGAGAAAAAGCGCATAAAACTAGTTTAATTGTGATCGCATTTCGACTAATAGGTGACCAATTTTTATATGAAATGTTAGTTTGTAAACTGTGAGTTAAAGGAACTGAGTGATGTAGTTTTATTCCCTATTCATTGACTCAGTTGTCAAGTGAATCAGTATTAGAAACGAAGTATGTATTGAAATTGCAATTTTATCTAAAGTTGAATGTCCGTTGGCCCGATGGCTGCCGAGGAATGCTGCTACTCCTTAAGTACTTAATTTTCTTTAAAGTTCAAGTAGGTCTTGAAGTGTTATGACACAATTACCTAATTCTAATTAATTATGCCACACCTCCTTTCTATGAAATGTTAACACACTAATACCAACATACATAGATAATAAAGATTAATTAAACTTGGCACTTCAAATATTATCGACACTCCAATTAATTGTAAATTATAATCGGAACATTTGCGTATAGATAACTCAATGTTGCGAAATATAAAGTAAATCCCCTTATCTATTATTAAGTAGGTAAATATGGAAGTCACTAAAATTGTCTCTTTGTTAGAAGCACTGGGAACTGATGTAATACAGGATGTTACATAAGGGTTATATCAACCTGAAAACACCCCCATCAGCTGATCGCCCAGAACGCCTTTTGATATGTTTCGACCGCGAAACAAGAAAAAAAAAGTTCATCATAAAAAAAGTTATATTCATTATTTCAAATCATAGATAACCTCCTAATAGATTCCGCTTTACTGTAATTTTGTTCCTTACCGAGTTCATCTGTTTTGGCGGAATGCGAGAGGCGCGCGGAAACATGTAAGTGTGCTATGATTGGCTGTTTCAAGGTCAATCTTCGAAAGCACCGAATACTAGAGATGGGATAGGAATGAAAATGTGTCGATAAAATTTTGATAGGTATATTATAATTATATTTTTATAATTTTATTATATCGTTTATTCCTATATATTCTTATATCTTACATTTTTAAATACATTTATAAAAAACACAAATACATTTAAAAAAAAATTTCTTTATTTATTTTTATAATTTTTATAGGAATAGGTATCGGGACTTAATCAAGAGGGACAGGTATTATCAACTCTCAGTTCCTATTACCTCAAACTCTAAGTAAAAATTTTCTACCTATTCCGATCTCTGATGATCGCACATCTACCGAGCCTTTTCCCAACTCAGGATTAGCTTTCCAGTGTAACTGCGATGCAGCTGAACTTTAATATTTTCCGTGGAGCGACTGCTATCATTCTGACCTCCGCAATCTATGGGCGATATCAAAGCTCTGTAGTTAGACCAGTTGGATTTTGATTTAAAGCTTGGGGCTTTAAATCCCCGTAACGACTGCCATAGATGTTCGTATAATAACCGGGACCGACGGCTTAACATGCTCCAAGAGACACGGAGGTCTCAATTTCTAAAAACAAAGGTCACCGATCCTAAGACCGACCTGGTTAGATGTTGCTTGACCTTAGCAATGTGTTAATATACACGGTTACCACTAAGCCACGAGCCCCCCATCTCTGATGATGATACATTATAATTTTATATTTTTATTCAGTAGATGTAAAATAATATAATTTATATTAAGAAAGAAATTATAAATAGATCACAAAAACTGATGTCATCGGCGGGACTATGATTTCTTTCTTAATATTTTACGTTGTTATTGGTGGGAAACCAACTCTCCCCACGAGATGTTGCATCTACCCATTTCTTTTTCCTCGGGGCATCCAGGAAACCTATAAAATAATATATATCTCAGTTACATTGCTAATTGACTACCTCGGTGGCACAATGGTACTATGTACGGACTGCCACGCTCGAGGTCTCGGGTTCGATTCCCGGGTCTGGTGGATAATGTATAATTCTCTTTAGAATTTTACCCAGATAATTATCCCAGAGTCTGGAACTTGTGCCCGGTAAATGGCAATAGGCTCGCCCCCTATTACATGGGACTTAATATAGCTGGCGAGATGTGGGTGTGTTGGCACACCTCTGCCTACCCCTTCGGGGAAAAAGGCGTGACGCTATGTTTTTTTACATTGCTAATACTAAATCACATTAGCTGCGAAAAAAAAATTAAATAATGCCAACGCACAAATTGGTCGCAAATAAATCGCAGCTTACCGAAATTCAAGCGGGCGCAGTCGCGGGCGACAACATGTTGCTTATTTATAGGTACTACTTTTTAAAGCACCTACGGCAATAATACTGCAAAATATCGATGACGTACTATATCATACCGATATCCCATCACTATCGATTCAAGTGCTATTGTAAAGTATGGTTGGAAGAGGATAGCTATTATAATTTGGCTAATGAGTGAAAGAGTCATTTCAAAAAGACATCAACGGGTTCGAAATTGTTTGTGTTTATGTTCTATTACCAACCAGAATAAATTGAACTCCGGTGCCTAGTCAATTTTATATTTACATTTATGTCTAATTTACTTACCGGTGAAATGTAATGCCATCTTTTTGGTAATTTGATGTCTTCGCCGACTTGCCACACCATTTTACGGAACAGGAAGCCATTTAAAATGTAAAATGCTCACAAAAACATTTTTTTAAATTATAAAATCGCACGTGGTCATAGGTCGCGAAGTTGGTTGTTACTGACGTCGTGATTTTAGGTATAGCTTTATATGCTTGCGAAATCAAGTATGAGTGGCGCGCGTTTGTTGCCCTGCATGCGGAATCTATTAGGAGGTTATCTATGTTTCAAATCAAAACAAACGTGTCCCAACACTAGCGCTTGACGTACTTACTAATAGACAATGGTGGGCGGGGCGGGAGGTGGCGTCGCTCAGCGACCTTGAAGCGAAACAGAGACAAAATGTTCCAACCAGGAGAGAGAAAGAAGTTGATGTCAATGACCGAATCAGCTGATTTTAGCTAGTGTTGTTCAAACAAGAGTATTTTATTCGGTAATAATGTTTTTTATTGGATGATTGTTTTTTCTTGTTTGGCGGTCGACACATATCGAAACGGGTTCTGGTCAACCAGCTGATGGGGGTGTCTTCGGGTTGATATAACCCTTACGTAACGTACGTAACACCCTGTAGGTTGTTTTCGGTTCGATCGGATATCCGTCGCACTCGAATTATCGTATGGGCCATTTAAGGTTTCATCATCATCAGAGCCCATTTGTCGCTCTCTGCTGGGCATAGACCTCTCCTAAAGAGGGGGGAATTTAGCCTTGGTGGATTTTCTATTATCTCCGTAACGGCATGAGACTTGTCCCCAATTATGTAGGACGATAGTCTTGGGCGTAGTCGCGTAGTCTGGGGCGGCCTGGCCGCCGACTACGGAACTCGGCGGGGAGGGTACGCTCCCTCTCCCTCCCGGCCGCCTCCTTCGCGAGCATGACTTGCTCGCAGAAGGACACGGCCGTGTTCCACCTACTCCCGCTGGATACCATGGCTTGAAGCATGGTCCCCAGCGAGAGGGTATCCACGCCCAGACCCACTACGAGGTCCCGGCGCTGACTCGCCCACGCTGAGCACTCCACCAACGTGTGGAGTGCGGTGTCGTCGTCGGAAACCTCGCAGTGTTGGCACCGGGGTGTGACCTCACGATGCATGCGAAACAGATAGCTACCGAAGCATCCATGCCCGGCAACGATCTGCGTCGCACGGTACGTGAGGTCACCATGCTGCCTCTGCAGCCAATCGTCCATGATCGGTCTCACCGCCGCGATGAAGATGGCACCCCCCTTGGGTTGCTCAAGTCGCACCCTCCATGACTCCATGAGATCCTGGCGGAGTTGGGACCGCTGGTCCTCGATTTCTCGAGACGCAGGCCTGTGGTCCCGCTCCAGCGCCTCCTTGCGCCATTGGAACAATGACGCAAGGGCTCTCGCTTCCAGGTCCCATGGAGGGGTCCCGGCTAGGAGACATGCAGCCTCTCCGGAGATCGTGCGGTACCCCCGTACGGTTCTGACGGCCAAGGTTCGAAGTGGTCTGTTTAACAGAGTCACGTTCCCCTTGACCGCCAACCTATCCGCCCATACGGGAGCCCCGTATAGGGCCATACTCCGCACGATCCCCAGGTACAGTCTCCTGCAGGAGGCGTTGGGTCCCTTTAGGTTGGGCATCAGTCGCGAAACCGCGACCGATGCCTGCGTCACCTTGGGGACCAAACTTCGGAAATGTGGTCCGAAGTTCCATCGGCTATCAAGTACGATCCCTAGGTACTTCATCGAGGGCTTGATGCCGATGCTAACGCCTCCCACATTTATGCTGGAACCTTCGGGTGGACCGTTCCGAGGTCTGTGAAAACACAGAACCTCGGACTTCTGCAAGGCCACCTCCAGTCCCAGCTGCCGTATCACGACTCGACCCACGACCCGAGCAACACCCGTCGTGACCTTGAGTGCTGCCTCCTGGTACGTTGCACCCCGCGCCGTGACGAGGGTATCGTCGGCGTAGCACGTTACGCCGACACCCCTAGGCAACGCACCCCGCAGCACCCAGTCGTAGCCGATGTTCCACAGAAGCGGCCCCAGGACCGACCCCTGCGGAACACCGCACGACACATCTCGCCGAGCTGGCCCGAGCCAGCTGGGGAATGCTATGGCCCTCTCCGAGAGATAGGCCCCGACAATACGACGGAGGTAGAGAGGCGTTTCGTGATACACGAGCGCCTCCCTAACGCAGCTCCATGGCAAGGTGTTGAACGCGTTGGCGATGTCAAGAGACACCGCCACCACCACCTTGCCCTGCGAGACTGCTTCCTCCGTCAGGCTCTTACGCATGATCGCGCTCACGGTGGAGCGTCCCCGACGGAAACCGAACTGGTTATCCGCCAGGTCTGGCCCCACACTCGTGAGATGCTCGACGAGGCGTTCCGCGATAATTCGCTCAAAGAGCTTACACACCTCGTCGAGCAACACGATCGGCCGGTATCCGGACGGTGAGTCCACCGGCCGCCCCACCTTACGGATCAGGACCAGTTTCCCCGTCCTCCACACCTTGGGAAACTGGCCCCTTTCGAGGCATGCGCTAAAGAGCCCCATCAGTCGAGGCCCGAGTTCTTCGAGGGCCAGGGCCCATGCACGGCCAGGAATGCCGTCGGGTCCGGGGGCAGTGATTTTCCGGCGTTTAAGCCGGAGTACTGCCGCACCTAGCTCCCCCACCCTGACTTCGGGTACGTCGTCTTCGCTGGTGCTATCCGCGTCGGGCAGAGACGGAGCCATGCGCGGAGGGACGTGCTCCTCCGCGCTCGTCGGAAACAGGGAGCCCATGACCCGCTCCAGCTGCTGCGGCTGGAGACTCTGGGTCAGTGGGGGCGCCCTAGGTCGGAGTTTCTCCCTGACCTGTAGGTACGGGCGCCCCCATGGGTTCTGCTGCAGGGTCTCCAGGAGCTCCTCGCGGGCCGCCGTCTTGGCCCGCTTTATCGTCTCCTGGAGATTACCTTTAGCCTCCCTGTACGCCTGAAAAAGCTCCGCCTCTCGGGCTGCCGCGTCGTCTGGGCGGCGACGCCTCCGGCGAAACCTGGTGTACCGGCGGCGGGCGGAGATGCATGCTGCGCGCAGCTCTGCAATCTCCGGCGACCACCAGTACACCTGCTTCCTGGCCGGTCTGGGTGTAACCCTAGGCATCGCCGCATCACAGATTTGCGACATGGCTCTCCTGAACCACTCCGCCTCGGCATCCACATCGGCAGGCCGGTCCGGCGCCGGAATCCAGGCCTGCACGATGGATGCCTCCAGGAGAGCCTCCCGATCCAGATGGTGAAGTGCCCAACGCGGATCCGGGGGATTTGCCACCGGCTGTGGGAGGTCAGGTGGGGGGACGACATCGAACCGGATGTACCGATGATCCGAGTGCGTCTCCTCACCCTCCTCCACGCGCCAGCCTGTAATACGGCGGGCGAGGTCAGGGGATGCGAACGTTACGTCCACGATCGATTCCCCCCCCCCCGCCATGATCGCAAGGCGCGAGTTGTCTGCGGCGGACCCCCCAAAGATACAACAGGCCGAGCCGTCCTCGTCCACCGGGCTTCCCGGGTGGACGTAGTACGGCTCGGCGACTACGGCCAAGTTTATGGACCACTGCCGGATGCTCTGGTACAGAAGATCCTGAGCAGCACGGCAGTGGTTCAAATTCACATGCAGGATACGGATAAGGGCGTCAGACATTGATTGACGTCCATAACCGCATCCCGCCGCGAAACAACTGGCCGCGCAAGGGCGGCACCCCCACCGCTCTCAGCGGACGGACGAGGTTTTGGTCTCGAGGCGGCGCAGGTTGTGCTGCCGACCCGGTGATCCGCGGTCTTGGCCTCCGCCTCGCATCTAAAGCAGCGAGGCGGGGCGTCACAGGCACTTGCCTTGTGACCGGGCCGGCTGCAGCGGAAGCACCGATCGCCCACGGTGACTTCCGCTGTACACTGCACTCCTAAGTGCCCCACCACCATGCACCGGAAACATCTGGTTTCCCGGGCACGAAGGAGGTGCACCTGCGCCTTTAGGAAGCCCCCTACGAGGAGGCTTCGTCCGTCCGCCACTTTCAGTGCCGCCGCGACGGGGCACTGGACGACTGTCATCCCGTGACCAGTGGAGCCGAAGGAGATATCTCCAGCCTTCACCTGGTCACGGGGGCAGCCGCCCGCCTCCACGACGGCGGAGACAACTTCCTCCGTCGTGGCCGCGTCATCCAGACCCGTGATGCGCAATGCGGCGCATTTGGTGGGCCTGGTGACGCGGACGGCTTCTTGGTCCAGCGCGTCCCTAAGCTGAGCCGTTAGGGCGTCAGCTTTAGGGCCGCTGGAGGCGCCGGAGACCTAGAGGAGGCGAGCCCCGGTGCGTGTCTTCTTGCACCGGAGCCCCCCCTGTATATCGAGGGCCGAGAGGTTGACTGAGGACTTCACAGTCCTCAGTACGTCGGCGTACCCCACCTCCTTCTCCACACCTACCGTCGTCACCGTCAGGACGACTGCGGTGGAGCGAGGAGGGCGGGGCCTCTTCGGCGCCTTCGCCGCGGCGGCTTTGGCCGCTTTCTTTGCGGCCTTCGTCTTCCTCTTCTTGGCTCCCACTACTTCCCATCCCTCCCGTCTGGAGGGGTGTAAGGAAGCAGCGGGAGCGACGATAGAGGAAGAGGAGGCGGCAGGGGTGCCACTCTTCTTGCCGCGCCCCTTGGCCTTCCGCGCCTGGGCCGCGGTCTCGGCCGGTATCCGGCTCACCGAAGCGGACGGGGGCGGAGCGGGGCGGCGGACAGCAGGTGTGCCGCTAGGACCGGGAGCGGGAGCACCGCCAACAGCCGCCGCGTATGAAAACGCGGGGCGCGTTAGCGGAGGGCGGTACGCCCGGTCCTCCAGGACCGCGAGGCGCCTCTCGATCGCCATCAGGATCTGCACCGTAGTCGGCACAGGCTGTGGCGGCGAGCCAGGCGCCGTGGTGGGCGCGGTCCTAGGCGCCGTCTTCGGCGCTGGTCCAGCCGTCAGAGGAGGAGGAGGCGGCATGGGACCTGGAGGCGCCTTGACCACCTTGGTCAACTCAGCAACCTCCCGACGCAGGTCTTCTATCTGATTTCGGGAGGCAGTGAGCTCCACCTCCAGGCTCGCAACCTGCTTGCGGAGCTTCGCCTCCTCCTTAGTTACACTCCGCGCGAGGAGCTTGTCAAGGGAGGATTGGGCTTCATCCACCAGTGAAGCCATAATCTTCTTCCTCCCCGACATATTCTTACTCCCCCGCATGGCCGCGTTCATGCGGGAGAGAATGCTCATGATCTCCCGCGCGGGCGGCACACCAATATCCCTGCGACTACGCAGGGACGGTACAGAGGACGGCGGTGGAGTAGGCGGGCGCACTCTGTAGGCGCCGAGACGCGTGCGCACCGTCTTCACCGGCACCTCCTCTTCCGAATCGCTGGAGAGGAGGGACACCCACCCAGAGCAACTAGTGCTCCGGTCGCGCGGCGGCCCCTCCTTCTCGAGGGTCCTCTTCTGCGAAGAGGAACGGCCCGTAGTCTTCACCCTACTGGGAGCTGACCCATCGTCAGTCCCAGCAGCAACATTTCCTTGGGGCGTCGACGTCGCGCTGCAACTAGGCGGCGCGACGCGAGCCCCCAAATCAGAAGGCATCGAAGTCCGTTGTTCACGCAATATGTCGTCGGCTGAGACTGCCCGGGGAAGGGCAGTGTCAGGACCGGGGGTCTCTTCAGGCTTATTCATAATAAGCACAATTTCTTCTGTATTGGCCACTCAAGTCTCGATTTCGACGTTCGGTCACCCAACTTGCCACTGCGTTACCGTGGTCAAGTTGGGGTCCAGGGCGGACGGCGAGGACGTAGTCTAATCTCTTGGGGCCCCGCCCCACGATTTTCATCAATGGAATTTAAAACATAATAATGTATCCTATTTTTAATTTTCATTCGCTATATTAACATTTGTCATAATATCTGAAAATATAGTTATTTTTTGTCTCTGTTACTACTAAACTTAGGTAATTCTAAACACTGTAAATGTTTATCTTAAAAAGTTTCCATTTCATCTTTTTGGGTAATAGGAAAAGCATTGTAAGCGCCTACATTGTTTAAGGAATGAAATTTAACTTTCCAAAATTATCGTAAAGTTTGTAATACTGTCTTTACAACAAAGCCGTACTCGTTCCAGTCAATTATCAAGTTCTGAATAAAACTAAGAATACAAAGTTTTTTTTTGGCATTGAATTTGAATCGCTGTGTCGACTTGGGAGCCAGGAATGGCAAGGAATCTTCATAACATAGTATAAAACAAAGTCGCTTACGTTCTCTATGTATGTTAAGATCCTTAAAACTACGTAACGGATTTACGGTTTTCACCAATGGATAGAGTGGTTCTCGAGGAAGGTTTTTGTGTATATAATTTGTCAAGCGGGTGAAGCCGCTGGCGTCCGCTAGTCATATTATAAAATTAGTTTTTGTGTTTGTTCCAATTTCACGTAGAAATGGCAATACTAATTCTGATGAAGTTTCGAACAGGAGTGGATTGAATTCATGGGCAGATATTTGTATGATGAGAAAATTATTCCACCCGGATCGCGGACAACCAACAGTTTTCATATAATTCAGTAAATATACTTCACTGTTCTGCAGCATTTAATTCACCGAACAAATTGAGGCCGTAGAGAACGTACTGGGTATACATTCATTTTCAGTTTCATGTTATTTATTCACCTTCGAGGTGCAATATATTTTATAGCTGAAATAGTGTTGACATTATTTATGGACATTCCAAGCTTTGTGCCCGAGGCAAATAGTTCTAATTTTAACAGTAAACCTACTGCTGTAGAAGCCTGTGTTTTCATCTATAAATATCCTGCGGCGCTATACAGTCGACAAGTAGGTGACTTGCCAATCGTAAGTGCTCTTAAACAACTTGTTTAAAATTGATTATGATTGCTATAAACTATATTTTTGTTAACCACTACAAACTATACAAGTGTGATTAGAGAAGTGTTTTTTGGTTAATTGAATCTTCCTATGTATGATTCTTTTTATACTTTAAATACTATTCTTTAGTTTATAATAGGTATCTGGTTATAACAATGTTATGATTTTAAGATATTTATTTACATTTGACATTTTAGAGATTTACATGCCAAAAGGCTTCTCTAAAACTCATCGACGCTCCAGAAATTCTCACAGGCAGCTGTAACCGCTGACACGTGATGGTTACTTAAAAGAAAGTCGTGTAGGAATAGGAGTAATGTCAGTATAATTAAATATTGGGGTTACATATCTACCAGTGAAAAGCATTGCGAGCATCAGGAGTGCATTAGGAGTGGGTTCATGTAAGTAGTATGGTCCTCTGGTCACCACACTACTGCTACTGACATAAAAATACTCAGACTCATTGCATTTGCGTCGTCGAAATTAAGTCAAACCCCTTTGGCATCAGGCTACGGACGCTTCAGAATGTTTACTGGAATGTTTATGTGGAATTCAATTAGAAGTTAGAAAAAAACATACAGGTCAATTCCACAACTTTCTCCAAATTACAGTTTATTGGTTGTTAAGCTTTATGGATCAATGTCATTTCGCAGTTACGTGGTAATTGTATGGTCCCAAATGAGGTTGGAGCTGTTGGACACCATATAAGCAGTCTTATTTGAAAAGTGTGATAAAAGAGAGTGTAAAATCAAGGATACTCTTATGTTTATTATACTAACCATGAAAGTCGAAATTAATAATCCTTGTTTTTAATACGAGTATATTATGAAAGCATACATTTAAATTAATAACAAAAATAAATAGGGGCTTGACAATCGAAATCAAATATGTTGAGTATTTGTGATCAAGAGACGTAAAGGTAGTTGAATCTGAATTCAGTGCAATAATTAGGAAAATTATATTTAGCGGTAGATATTTTAGTTACAAAACCTTGTCAGCACAAACTAAACCCCTAGTATTTTAAAGCAGCCATGAAAGAGTTGCATCATACAAAGAAATGCAAGCAAGATTGTAGTTAGGAAGTTTGTATAGCACGCATATCAAAATGTAATACAGCACTTATTGGATTTCTACGATTTTATCGTACAAGTAAATAAGTGATGGTATGTCGCAATCAGAAAGACTACTGATACGATGACACGTTGTCCAAGAATGCATTTATTTTCACTATCTATAAGGTATCAGAAAGATATTAGTTTCTACAATGTAGTACAGCAGGTAGCTCGGTTTAAAGAAAAGTCTTCATAAATAGTAAGTTTTCAGGACGGAGACTCTTTTAAAAGAAGATGGGGATGCCAAGAAGTTCACTTATTGGAATCAAAATAGTGGCTTTGTCTTGAAAGCGTTGGAGTATGATCTTTGTGTAATAGCTTTAAGCTAAATGATTACCTTTATTTGTGTCCACAAGTTTTAAGGGTGGGTATATTAGTAGGCATTTTATATTTTATTTTAAGATGTCTTGAAGTAAGAATGCTGTAAAATTAAATTACACTAAGTGTCCACCAAGTGCCGACAATCGAAAGCATAAATTATACACCTTCATACGTTCTTGTTTACCTAATTTACCTAAAAACATGTTAAACATTTTCTGAGGCAGTCGCAAATAGTGCCTGTCGAGATGAGACCGAGTAAATAATGACTGGGGTCAGGGTTACCAGAAAAATACATTGTACTCCATAAAAAAGATAACAAGGGACCTGCTTCCGAGGTCTGTCTTATTTAAACACTACCTTGGAATGTGATAACTTGAATGTACATTAATAAATATTTACGAGACGTTTCAGAGAATAACGTTTACGGCTATAACTTCTTGTTGAATATAAAGATTAGGCTGTTGATGAGTTTTAGGTGGCAAGTTACTACATTATACACACTAATTATGCTACAAACTTTCATGATTTTCAACGTCAGCCGTTGTAATTTGAATATTCTTACAAAGTCCTGCAAATCTTAATTAAAAGAAAATTTAAATTAATGTAATGTATTGTAACTTAATATTGCAAAAGTATACCTGTTGAGTGCTAAAAGGTTGAAAAATAAACAAAAAATTAAGCAAACTTTAATTTTTTTTCCATACATAAGAATTCCATAGAAAAGTAGAAAAATATAAATGTTGATTTAGACATAGAGCGTACAGCATCTCAGTATGTTATTAGATTAAGTTTAGAAGGGTGATAAATAATCTTTAGCGGAGAACTGATAATTTTTACATTAGTTAGGTACTAGTTAGTTACTCAATAATCCTTGTACGTGAAGGGAGGATTTCGAAGAAATACTGGTATATATGTAAGTAAGTAATTAGTGTGTGCAACAGTTATGTGACTGTCGAGGCGAATAAACAATCGAGAGTCAACACTCGAAGGAGCGATGACACGCGGCTCGCAGCCATGCTGTTTGTGACTGACTACTTGACGAACTAGCACATTCTGTAGTATTTAAATGGTACATTCTTTAGTTTCATACATTGGAAAGTCCTTTGTTCTTCTTGGTATTTGTCTGCAAACTATCAAAATAAGAAGACATTTGAGGCGTCGCTTATGTTGAAAAATTCCAAACTTTAAGCAAGTGCATCATATAACGCTGTTGGAGTGTTTCCATTGTTATCCTTTGCGAATCCATCAAATCCATTTTTATGGTGTATAATTTCAGGAAAAGTGTTTGTCACTAAAGTCGAAACCACCACGCGTTTAGAAGATAAACTGAAGTAATAATTGACTGAGGGAGCGAAGCGACCGAAGTCTCCGTTTCAACTTGCGGACTGGGGAGAATTTCTTTCGTCTGTACATCTACGGGTTCTGTCAGATCATGTTTGAGGCCGTATTTATCAACCGATTTGCATGAAATTTTACACACGCACTCCTTGCTTACAATGAATAACATTTGAATGATATTTTTTGGATTGGATGACAAATGAAAGAGTAATAAAGAAAATTGAAGAAGAAATTTTCTAAACAAAGCCGCTCCCGAAGTCTACGGTTCACAGAACCACTAGTAATATGTAGTGTACATTCTAATTACTTACATTTATTTTCTGCATCTTGTTTCATGTTAACATTCGTCCCTAAAACATTGATTCTGCCCTATTTTTTCTTTGGTCTTAAAAAATCGTTCCTAACATTTTATCGTCTATTGTATCGCCTTGTCTGTCATTATATCTCACACCAATTTATATTACTTACTATAAGTACTAAACGGTGTTAAAGTTACCTTATCTAAAGAATTTGATTTCGTGAATTCGACATTTTTTATGAGCTGTCTATAAATTAATTTCAATAGATACGGATACGAACACACCAAACGGCTAGATATAAGCAAAGAGAGATTATACCGGGATGGGCGATGTAAACTACACACTAGATAAAAGAAATCAATAAACAAAATGGATGAGTAGAATATTCTTCAAGAAAATTACGTATTTATGGAAAAGTTATATGCGCTTCTTTAGTTCGACTGTGATAATACTTTGTAATCAGTAGATTAGGGCCGCCCACTAGGCTTCCCATAGAGTTTCAATCTAAGAGTGCATGCTACATTACAGATAGAGAGACGTTATATACGAACTTGTACATAAAGGTTACCCTATAAATTGTAGATTAGGCGGTTGCTAAAATGCACCAAATAGGTGGTTAACTTAGATATTTTATCTAACTTGTTTTTGTCATTTGAATGTTGCTAGGTTTTTTTACCGAATCCATAAAACAATTTAAGGACCCATAATGGCGTAAGTAGCTCTGTTATTTGATTGGATTAAAGATTTTTTTGCAGAACTCGATGGATCTGGCAAAACATTAAATTATACACAGGGCAAAGACATAATGCTACCTTTTGATCGCAATAACCAAAATCCACACGTCGGGCGTCTATAGCTTCTTTTACGTTAGGTCTTTTCATTTAAATCCCTCAATCTTCGTCTTGGGACTGCCAATTCTCGACCCCTACGTTAAATCATATCCTTTACGGAAGACAGGCTGTACGTAATGCGGCTTTGCCATGACACTACTTATATTTATCAGTCTTATATGCACATATATTATTTAATTCGTAGCTCAAATATTCTTCCATAAGGTACTCTCAGTTTCGTAGTACTCAAACGTTGAATAAATAATTGTCAGTAAGTTTTATATTGTTTTATTGGTACGAAAGGTCATGAGTTTCGTTTTTACCTTTCTATGGACGTCTTATGACGAAATACGTTGTTTTATAACTCACGGGACTGTACTAAGTGTTGTGTCTAACGATTCTGGCGTATGAGCATGTCACGCGATCACTAATAATATCATAAATATACAGGAGATAATTATATGAAAAGGTTTTTGGAAAGTGGTGTTTAATAATGTCTATAAATTCGTTAACTAGCTGTTTGATTTGTTGTTAAGCAAGCAACATTACATCTATAGATAGATATTAGAATTATAATAGAAATTGAAAGTGTTGGGTATCTGTTTTGTTCATTTTTGAAACTTACAATAGTTTATTTATAGTGCTGAATGACTGTTTTCTTTGGGTTTCGAATTAAGGACACCAATGCAATACCTTTCAGTTCATCAGAGTAACCTAAACGGATTAAAAATCTTTCAATATCGTTAGTTTGATAAAAATAAGCCCTTTTGCCATCATATAATTTCTCCAGTACCTTCACGTAACGCTATCCCCGAGGAGTAATTTTTTACCTCCACAACAGGTGGTAAGTGTAAATCAAATTCAAAGGCTTTTAAAATGCAATCACTGTATCGTGTATCAACTTTAACTAGTTACGCTCTTAATATTAGTTTATTTATTGGTAATTTGTAAACTTATAAAAATACATTTTACTGAGTAACAGAGCCTTATTGTGCAGCATTCATTACCTGAAGTCACGATCATAAAACGAACAGTAGTTCTCTTCGAACATAATTTTTATGATCAGGCAACATTTATAGTTTAGTTCAAAATCGTTTCAGATTATCGATGGTTAGGTAAGTAGGTTTGTCTATTGTTAATCATGTGACGTTTCACAATACATTCTGTTAGTATTGAGAGCACCGTTTATTGAGATTTTACTGATGTTTAATATGCTATAAATATTTATTTATTGCCTTGTCTCTAATACGCTATATCATTCATTTTTATAGCGTTGCCTTAAAAATTTATATCCCACGATACTTCGCTTTACTAATTTGATTTTGTTGAATATGATATTAAAAGCTTATTAGAAAAGACTATTGTATTTTGCATAATGAATTGTATAGGGACGTGAAAACGCCAAACGTGTTGTGTTTATGCAACTTATCGCATTAGCTACTGTAACTTTGGATATCGGGAATAACTATGTGTTAAAAGATTCCATTAGTTGTAAAATTAATATGACGCAAATGTCTGCGGCTTAAAACTTACCTACAAAATTAGACGTCATGTTTTCATAATCCTATATGATTTATTAAGGTCAATGATTGTGTTAAAAATATTTGAACTTGAACACAAGTATGTAAGGCACTTTTTGTACCTTACCTAGCTGTTCCCCGCAGATCTACTCGCGTAGTGAAGTTAAATTTTTGTAACTAGACGTCAATTTCACTGGTTGGTGGTTGGTTGACTACACTACGTCACGAGGGGGTCGTGGTCTAGTGGTAACCGACAATGTTAACACATTGCAAAGGTTAAGCAACATCGACTCAGGCCGGTCTTAGGATGGGTGACCATTTCTTAAGACATTGAGAGCCCTCCGTGCCTCGGAGACCACGTTAAGCCGTCGGTCCCGGTTGTCATACTAACATCTATGGCAGTCGTTAGGGGTGGTTGGAGCCCTAAATCAAAAATCCGTCCGGTCTAACTACAGAAATTCGATATCGCCCATGGGTTGTGGAGGTCAGATGGCAGTCGCTTCACGGAAAATATCGAAGTTCAGCCGAATCGCAGTTAGACTGGAAAGCCGGCCCCAACTGAGTTGGGAAAAGGCTCGGTGAATGATGGTGGTTGGTTGACTACACAGTAAATTCAATTCATTCGAAATGTCAAGGAATGTAAAATAAGTTATGGTACCATTGAAATTATAACGATTAAGTTTCATTACTGATGGTTGCCCACATCCCACATGGTCGAACAGTAGACCTTGCGAACGTTAAGACAATTATTTGAGCTTTTCTCCCCATTTCCTCCAATCAAAAAAAGCTCAAGCAATTAAGAATAAATTGTTGTGCCAAAGCCCGGAACACATACATACAGACATACTGTCAGGCGGACAGACGGACGAAAGCAAAATTTTCAGTCTCAAATTAATCAAGACGTTTTACTCACTCGGTCAATAAAATATTCACATACATTTTTTTTAATTTTACTATCATCTAGCGAACGCCCGCGGTTTCGCCCGCTTGACAAATTGAAACAAAACCTTCCTTGAGAACCACTCTAAGTATCTTTAAAAAATAATAAAATAGTGCATTCTGTATATACTCGGGCTGTTGCTCGAAACAAGTTATGTATGAGTGGCGGAAATAATATCTACGGCGAGCGAACGACTGCTTTCCTAGTTCCTAGACTTATCAATGCCTGCTTGTAACCAGAGACGCCCGGCAACGGACGTTAGAGCGGCCGCGGCCATCGGCCGCGGAATTGAAAAAAAAAAAGACTTATCAATGTATTACCGCCAGAATTGCAATGTTTAGACAGTCTTGTACCACATAGTGTTAAACGTAGGTTAACCACTTTATAACATCGCTAATATGATGAAAGCATGTATTTTTTCTACTCGTAGGTACACTCACAAAAAAAAAATGTAGAATAACGAGTATTAGTTATAAACCGCTTAGGTTTCTATAATACTCATGTACAATTTGAAATTATGTAAATTTAAATGATAAATAAAAAAGAAAAAAAAATCTTTTGGTAAAAAACGCATCAAAATCCATAGCGCATTTTTTAAAATCTTAGTATACGTATATATGCTGCATGTATGCAGATACTTAGAGTGGTTCTCAAGGAAGGTTATTTTATAAGTAATATGTCAAACAGGCGAAGAACGGAATTTATACTAACGTCATGATAATTATGTATTTTAACGAACCTTGAGTTTATATTAAAGGTATCGTTTTCGGATTGTGTTTCAAACTTTTCACACTACCGTTCTTATAAATTATGCATACCTACAATATAAATTATACGTAGTTCGTTTATCCGTAATATAACCGGGTGCTAGAGATTAAAATTTCCGTGACCCTTTATGTTAATTTTTCAATGTTAATGCCAATTAAAATGTTAACAATAGTAGCACAAGCTACAACTTTATTGAAAGCAGACTGGTTTGGCGCACGACACCCATCCAATTTTACATCTCTATCCCATTGCGGATAGTTTGTTTTACATAATAATGTTCTCATAATTAAATTTTGAGTTCGTTTTGATAATAAATATATGCAGTAGTGTTACCACCGCTGCTTCTATGTTCAGATTACTTACTACTTTTAATTATAATGACAACACATTTTAAGCTAAACAGTTAACTATGAGTTAATTATTTTTTTGCTATCGTTACTCATTCATTCAAACTTAGGTTATGTTTGTTGAAGCAGAGACACCCGGCAACGGACGTTAGAGCGGCCACGGCTATAGGCCACGGAATTAAAAAATAATAATAAAAAAAGAGGTTATGTTTGTTGATTTGTTTTTGTCAATTACTTGTGCAAAATCATTGAAACTTGGTTACACAGGTCAATCCTGTCCTAGTGATCACCTAGAAAGCGACATGTCGGACATTGGGTATTTTAGGATACGAGAAAAGGCATAGTAAACCGTGTACGTTAATGCAGAACTTTTGTGGACATAGAAAGGTTTTGATTGATAAGTATACACATAAAAATAAGCCTTAAAAAACTCGCATTTCAAACCCACTGCAAATAACGTACACCTTGTAGTTTGTTTTGATTAAGTGAACGTTGCGAGATTAAAAAGTATTAAAATATTCCTCTAATAAATAATACAAACAAAATATTTGTTTGCGACATTCAAAAATGAATAACAACTTTTCATTCCCGAAATGACAATAAAGAATGTTACATCAATCAAAATGAATTTCAAAGTAACACCCGTTGCGGTGACAGCGGGGAATCGATACATAGTGTGGGGAAATAAAAACCGGTATCACTTCCTATTGCACCCTTCGGATTCCGTACGAACCATTACCTTCTTTGTTCTACATCTATTTGTGGCAATAACCCTCTGGAGACTACCATCAAATACCAGATACAAGTAGGTAAAACCATACCCAAACAGTAATCGTAAGTCTTAAATGTAGATTTTCAAAAAATTAAGGAGAGTGTAATAAAAAGTTTTATAAATAGATATTTATATGAAATCAATGAGTTTACTTCTACTGTTTGTTAAATATTTATATAATTTGCCAAAACGAATGTCATCAGTTCGACTTCAACCAACAATAGTAACGTTATCACACAGCATATAAGCTTCGACGACCATGTCGCTAACATTCATATTTGGCAACAGCTTAAACAGTAACATTACATTTTCCTGCCTGGACCGATTTTAACGGGACTTTCACTGGCAGATAGCTGATGTTATAAGGAATATCTTAAGCTACTTTTTATTCCAGGAACATGTTCCCATGGGAATCTGGAACTATAAAACTATTTCACATAGGCGAAGCCTTGGACGTCCGCTAGTCGTCTTTAATATATTATTTGTGTCGGTTATTATAAGTATGATCGACCAAAATTGACGTGAGAAAAGGCGCTAGGTACCAGTAGTACCATTGGTAGTACCATGGGTAAGTAAGGATTTCTATGTGGCTCTCATATACCCACTTTCCATAATTTGCACATGCATAATAGTGTGGTGTGTAAACTGATGCTTATTATGAGTACTATTGAAGTGTAGTAGGTACTGCTGTAAGCCTCTGCAGTTCTTTATATAACAACACTATTCATTTATACATACAGTCTCTTTGACACAAAGATCCAATTTTCACGATCTTGAAGTAGAAAAGATTTTTTTTCGCTTCTTCGATGTGCTCGGCTATTATACTCTAATCTGGCGTTTTGACAAGACGTCGGCGATTTGATTGCACGTCAGTCTTGGTCGATCCTTACCAGCCTGTCCATCAACACTAACTCCATGTTATTTCATACAATTTCTGATTACAAACTTTTGGGTAAAATAGTGAAAGAATGGGGTCCATAATGGGCGCTTTCACACTGCCACGATATCGTGCATTTTATCGTGGTGATGTCGTGACGATATCGTGACGATATCGCCACGATATCGTGACTACACAAGGAGTCACGTGTTTTCACCTGTGATTAAACACAGTATATGAGCATATGATTCGTCACTGGTCGCATCTGTTATCTCGCTCAATTTAGTGTACCTAGTCTACTAATATTTTACATATTTAAACTGCAACATAGAAACCTGTGGGGGGGATAATTGATGTTGTATTACCAGGATATAGCCCCCAGACCTACTCATAGAACCTAGATATGTAGGGGAACATAGAAACACGTCCAACTGTCACCGGTAAATCATAGTTTTTGGGAAGTGGGATTGGAAATGGGATATTTTTAATAGGAAGAGATGGAGTTTTGTTACTTGGGGGGTTCAAGGGGGTCCGAAAAAGAAGTCAAAATTGACCTGAGGTGCTTACTTTCCGGTATATCAGGTACTGGGAATTTTGGGTATTTTTGTGGGATGGGAATTCCCGGGATTTTTTTTGCAAGCTAATAGAATAAGTCGAGGTCAAGGTGCAGGGGAACAAAAATTTGCTCAGAATTGAGCTGGGAAGCTCCGTTACCGGGATATAGTGGCTTCAAGTTATGTGGAAAGTGGGATGAGAATTGGGGAGAAAAATTTTGTGGGAAGATGGGGTTCAAATACTTACCCCCCTTGGACCCCTGCAAGTAATAAAACTCCATCTCTTCCCATAAAAAAAATCCCAATTCCCACCCCACTTCCCAAAAACTTTAATATTACCGGTGACAGTTGGACGTTTTTCTATAAGTAGGTCTGGGGGCTATAACCTGGTAATACAACATCAATCACCCCCCACCCCTTAAATTGCTTAACAACACATATTATGAACGAGGAGGAACATATTTCTGCAGAAATTAAAAGAGTAAAAAATGCAAATTATGAAATGAAATGAAATGATTTATTTATTTGTATAGGTCACTAAATGGCTCTTGCAAACGTCAGTAAGTACTTAAAATAAAAAATGTCATTGCTTCTATATTTACATGTACTGCCAGATTCGCAAAGCAATAAGTAGAACCGAGAGAAAGAACCTAGCAATAAAACTCTCGGTCACTCTTTTCAAATAATTGACTCATTTACACATTTTCTTAAGACTAAATGTGGACGAATGTACATTGGTCTCGTGTCAAAATCAAAAAGAGTGTATAATACAACAAAAAAATTATTATAGTCGCCTAAGTACAAAATATGCTACAATTACGGCATTTTAGGAGGCGCCTGCACCATGCTCAAGCCAGACACTTTTATCATTAAGGTAATCAACTGTCTTATAATATGCTTTTTGACATAAAGTGGTCTTTATAAAGTTTTTAAATTTATTGTCGGGCATACAAAGGACCGATTCAGGCAATTTATTATAAAAGCGTATACCTTCCCCCTTGAAAGAATGACTAACCTTGCTAAGCCGATAACACGGAGGGAGTAGTTTATTTTTATTACGTAGATTTCTGTCTGTAACGTCACTTACTTTCGTATAGCTATTTATATTTTTCCTGAGATACAGTATGTTATCAAATATATATTGGGAAGCTACAGTTAAAATATTAATATCTTTAAATCGCTCCCTAAGAGAATCTCTTTTACCTAAACAATAAATGGCACGGACTGCCCTCTTTTGTAATATAAAAATTGTTTCTTTTAATTGTTTCAATTCAAATTTTGTGCTAAAACGCGACCAAATATATAATATCTATGTATTTACAAAAAAAAATATATATGTATCACGCTCAGTCACCTCTCTCGCTTGGCACCGACCGATTGCAGGTAGCACATACAAATAATACCTAGTATTTTATTAATATTCAAAGGTACTACATATTAGGTTTGCATTAAAGTGATAGTAAATTAAATTTAATAAGTTTTGTTACTGCTGCTACTACGATATCGTGACGATATCGTCACGATATCGTCGCGATATCGCCACGATAGAATTCGATAAAATCCACGATATCGTCACGATATCGTGTAATGTGAAAGCGCCCATTGGCTCACATAAAATTTTTAATCCTATTCTTTTTCTTACTACCGATTTGTGTTCATAATCATCACTCTTCATAATTTTATTTTTCATACCTTTTTTATTCATACATTTTATTACTATCATCGTAACTCATAACAGTTAGTGATTATATTTTTTTTATTAATACTGTTACTACCAAGAAACAGTTTAAATCCATAACAATTTTTTTCAGATCTTTTTTCTTCATAACATTCTATTATCATATTGCTTTAATTAATAATGTTGTTACTACGAACATACTTCAACTCATAACGTCGTTGTTCAGAATAGCTTACATTATAACAGATAATTATCTGGCGCTTCGCCGGCCGCTGCCGCGGCACGCTCGCTTCGCTCGCTCGGCTCGCGCGTTGTTGTGGTCACAGTTTTAACCTAACCTAACCTACTTGTCTGGTAGCATCTCGTTTCTGGTAGCAATTTATCTGGCGCTTCGCCGGCCGCTGCCACGGCACGCTCGCTTCGCTCGCTCGGCTCGCGCGTTGTTGTTGTCACAGTTCTAACCTAACCTAACCTACTTGTCTGGTAGCATCTCGTTTCTGGTAGCAATTTGATTTTCACTGGAATTTAGACATTATATGATTCATTATATGATCCATATAATTAAGAAATTTATAAGAACAACTATTAGAATAAAACACATTTATGAATATTATTGTTATTTATTCGAATGATTATGAGTTTCGATCATTAGTATAAATAAAAATACTAAAACAAATATTAGTAAAAACTAAGTGTATAATTTGTGATATTATGAATTTAAATGATTATGTTTTTTAATATTTAGTTGTAATTTTTTTTATGAATAACGATCATTATAATTTTAAATGGTATGAGAAATATTTTCGGACCTCCGATGATAGGAGTTGAAAAGTTATGTAAGACAATGCGCACCCGAAAGAATGAGCACAGTTACTATATAATATTTCTACAATTAGAAGGCCCTAAGGTTGTGTACGACTACAGTAAATGCTTATAAAGTACCCTTTACTAATATCGGTACAAGCCATGTTATGTATATTTATTTGTTTGTTTAGAATATCTCTAAACGAGTTTTGAAACGTGATCCTCACACACAGATAGGTAATAATGAAATCCATCTCAATCAGTTATTATAAATTACAAAACAGCAATTATTTACAATAATAATCGCGCAAAAGATAATTACTTGGTTTAAACAAGTTTAGTAGTGAAAAAATACAGTAGGTATTACAACTCAAATCAACAACTTTTATTATCATTTTGAGCATAAAAGTATATCGATCTAACTCCCGCCGTTAACTTTGACGAATATTTGTAATGGAAGACAAAAACGATAGCTTCTGTTACTAAAGTGATATATAACAAATTGGCGATAATGAAATAACAAATCACGGTTGTTTAGAAATCGATTTGGTGTGCATCGCGAGCGTGATGGATGGGCAGGCGCACGCCGCTACGCACATCGACCCCTTTTATTCGTACACACTGAGGGATTTAGGGCGTGAAGGGTAAATGAATAAATTAATTTGCTCCAGAATTGGTAGTTTTGGATGCAGCTGTTCTTATGCTTGAATCTGTTATGCGATTTTTAGAACGAATACATTGAATTCACCTTAAAATAACTCCAGAAATTTGAATTAATAATCAATTTTAGCATAAGGAATGTTGGTATAGTGGTTGTAAATAATATTACGAATGATCTTTTTATCTTAAGATCGGTAGTTTAAATGGCAGTGGTAAGCAAAAGTATCAGATTTCGGTTTATTACTTCAGACGGTAGCGCGCAGAAGCTGCGGTACAAGTAAGATGTCTGCGACATGACGATAGCGATAGTTGAATGATAACGAATTATTTCCAACTGAGTTTGTCATCGAACTGATATCAGATCCGCCATTCGCATCAATTTAATTAACAATTGAAGGCATATTTTATAAGATAGATACCGTTATGATAAGATAATACCAACGACATAAGTATAATATTATACTTTAAATGTATAAATACGACGACTGTATTTTACCGTCATATAACTTTTCAAAAATTAGTAGGAGAGCGAATAATACTTTTATATCAAAATAAATCATAAAATTGGTGAAGTTGTTTAGTTGAATGCTGTTAAGTTGAAATTACAAACAGACACTGAAATTTGATTAATTTGTATAGAAAAAGAAAGCTCGATGTAATGTTCATTTAATTTTCTGTTAAAAGGAAAAAGGATTTTTAGAATCCTTAATTGTCGAGTAGCTAGAGTACTCATGAGAACTACTTACTGTAAACATATTAAAAAAACCAAACTCACCGGACCAAACTAAAGTGGACCAACTATAGAAATCATGATACTAGGGCATCATAAATATCATGTGGCCACAAACTGTGCAATTGTTGTAAACTCCAACACCGTTCGACTTGTAGTAGGAATATCCTGCTCCTGTCACTTCCTGCAATCCTTGTTCCAACTCTGCATTGTCCTATAACTGGGTTACTGGTGACATAATACGAGATAACTTCTTTGTAATACAATTTATTCATAAATGTATTGTTGTTTTTCTTCTACGAACGAAAGATTTGATAGCCCATGTATGGTTGTAGTTTCAGTCAACGTAATTTGATGCTTAACTCGAACGTTGAGTTACCAGGTTACTGACGCCTGTGGTTCCGTTTCCGTTAAATTGTTCTCCATTTTCTATACATTAAGCTATCGAGATAAAAAAGCAACTACCCCTTTCCGTAAAAAGTAGTTCACCAACTTTACTGTACAAGATAATACCGTGATATATGGAGAAAAATGAGCACGACGACACAAGGTTGGAAAGCAATGGCTTTATATTTAATCGTGAATAAACCTTGGAATGACTATGAATGAAACTAATAATTATACAGATGCAGTTTAATTTTGCATGCTAGCATTCTAGTCACCCTCTTCAAGAAAAGTTACCTTATTTTCACGCTTTATAATAAAAAAGTATAATACTGGGGTACGAAACAAGGAATACATATCTGTATGTAACTAATATAAAGCCTAAATCAGTAATTATTTTTAAATGAATAAAATATTAATAACTTGTACTCGTATCACAAATAACCTACATAATAATCATAGAATATATAGAGACCTGCAATGAGTCACTTTATTCATATAATAATTGAATTAGAATAATGAAATGTAAAAATAAAACGCCCATCTTTTGTTTACTCGTACCAAATGTCTATTTTGCGGTTTTTATTCGTCACTCACAGTTATAATTAAAATGCGTTTGGATCTGTTTTTCTCGTTACCCGGTAGTTTGTAGTTGATTCCACAGAAATTTATCATGAAATTACTGACCTAGTTACTTCTAAATTCAAATATTAAATAATAGTACTGTGTATAATGTTGTTGTTATTATTATAATAATTTTAAGTGCGACGTGATGAATTGACAGTATGAGGCAATACTTATTTAACTGTTCGTAAATATTGAGACGAAACAATTTTTTGCTATGACGCCGCACTTTATACATAAATGCTTAACAAGAAAGTCATAATTTTATTTTTTTAGTAGCCATAAAATATAAACTCGCGTATATTATTTACTAACTATGTTCTTCCTGCTTGTTTATTTTCCTTTGCTTGCAACCGGCTTCATTATTAGTTTTTATAGATTTATTTAAACGTTTAATAATAGTTACTATCTAGTAACCAGTACACGTCATCTAAATATCGTAATAATTTGTTGTAGTCCCGAGAATAATTAGTCATGTTTTTAAAATTACGAAAATTAAGAGTTCCTGGATGCGTCACTGGTTGACAGAGCTGTAGGGCAACCGGTCGGTGCGAAAGTCGGCTGTGGCCACACAGTTGGATCGACGCGGTACCACACCACAGTCTCATCTAAGCCACAGCTATGCGAGCATCTTCCCCATCATAGCCGAAAATTTCACATTCCGGGATACGCGTGACGACGCGACGCGAAAGTTGAAATTCGAATTCGCAATATATTTTTCGAATTAAACGAACATTTTTTACACTCTAGTTGAACTTAGGAGGAGTTGGCGGCAAACGGTAAAGTTTTGTGTTAGTGTCCTGACAGTGTTTAGACAACTTTCAGAGCTTTAAAGATTTTTTTTTTCAATTTTAATTTGTGTTCAGTATCGGTGTGCCGAGACATTGTATTGATGTGAAGTGGTTTTTATTTTGTGCACTGTTTCATTTGGATTTTTTGTTCCGGAGTTTTGGTTGGTTCTTTCTTTTTATTTTTGATCTATTCAAACTTATGAGCGCACTTTTATTAGTTTTTAGTTTGAATGTCTCTTGCCACTGATTTTTTTTTCTTCTGATTTTACAGTAATACCAGTATGAATAAGTAATTGTATAATAATTTTATGTTAAATTTTATTTCGGACAAAAAGGATGTTTTTATTGTAAATTATGATGGGTATTGTAAATTAGCCTCAACGATCATGAATTTTCTGAAACAACTACATAATATGAAATATAATAATAAATTATTTTGAATTCTAGCAATAAAAATCAAAAAGGGATGATAAGTGTTTTATGACAATTTTGACATAATTTATGTGAATACAGTTTTATGGATCAGAAAATAATTAGTAGTAATTACAATTTTTAAAAATAATAAGAATACGATGATGATATTATATAATTACCATTAATTTGGACAAATTTTAGGATCACAGAAAACTGAAACTTGTAAGTTAACCCTAAAAATATTCAATTTTCAACTACATTTTGTAAAATGTCACAAAAATCCTTGCTGACTACAAGTCAGCTCACACATTAATCAATTTGGTTTGTCGACCAACCACCGCATATACATTAACGGGTTAGTGACCACGTAGAAAATTGTTTAAATTAAGTGGCCGCCCGCCGCAACCCGCAAGCTATAATGATTAATTTCTTCTTCTAATGATATCGGAAATATTTATATATCAAAATTAATGTTTTAATCACGAGTTGGATGTATTTGTTGCTTATAATCGTTAGTATTTTTTTTTTGAAGTATGTTGCGTTACTAACAAATGGTTTTAATTATAGTAACTACTAATAAAAAATAAAAGTGGTATATATGAGTAAGTTAGCATATTGGGGAAATGTCTATTTATCCGACTTCAAAAAAAGGAAGAGGTTCGACTGAATGATAAAGAATTCGACTGAATTTTAATTTTTTAATTTTTAAGTGTAGACTTAATTTTAAATACAAGTTTTAAAGAGTATGTTACGCAGCTGAATATAAATAATACCTACATTTGGGCTAGATGACATTTTTTTGGAAAAAAGGAAAGGTTTTTATTAAATTTATATTTTGTATCAGAAATAATTAACGTGGATTTGTATTTTTATTATTCTTATAACCTGAAACTCAAATATAAAATTAATACCTAGTGATTACGTAGTGAGTTTGGTTGCAAGTATATACTACATAATACATAATGCAGGAATAGAGACGACAAGAGATCAGTGGAGTGGAAGAAGAAAGACACGTTTTTTATGGTTGATTTGGCTTTTAGAGCGGCTCCAAGCGTGTGTTAAATGTCCGTCGGGCGATTGGGCAGTTTATCTCAAATGCCAGAATGATGTTGGTGGGGACGATACATTTCCCGACGTTGCGATCCGCTGCCTTACTCTAAACGACTCAAAAAGTTTTCGTGTCGCATTCGACAGCACATTCCGTTCTCGATTCTCAATCCGACAGATTTAAAAATGGGAAAAAAATCAGAAAATCAAAGTCTTCCTTCTGAATAGAACTCTAAAAGTTATCGAAATTCGAATTTATGAAAGGTTAGTGCGTCCGCGTCTAATGCTTTTCGCTCGGATTCGAAAATGGTAGCTTCCGACGGGTGTGAATAAGTCTGCTGATTTAGATCATGGTTATCTAGGTAGAATTTATTAATTTATTTATATAAAGCTTACAAAAAAAAATACTTTGAGTTGTACAATGCGATGCAACAAAAACTCCTTCGAGTTTTTCTGACAAAAATTATTTTTTGAGGGGTGAAGGGAAGTTTTCCAATGGTTTTGCTTCAAAATTGAAACTTAAGAATACTTTTACTGTGCTATTAAGTGAGACCTCTCATTGCAATGAAGCATTTTAAAAGGACAAGTATGCTATGGTACAACGTTTAATACAATCATTACAAAGTTTACGATACAGTCGCAAATAACTTTACTGTAGTTTGCATTAAAGAACAAGCTTGCCGACAGAATACAACACACGTAAAACAAATTTATCTCTTTGTTAAATATCTCTATTTTGTTCTTAGTTTGGTATTCGGGTAACAGATTTAATTAACCCGTTGCAATGTGTGATTGCAGAATGTGATTTTTAAGGGATATTCTTATCTGTCCTGGTTGTTAGCTTTTTGCTGTAAGGTTTGAGTATAGACTGGTTTAAAATTTATTTTTACTTTTTTAATCGGATTATAGGCTCTGGTAACGGCAATTGGGTGGCCCCCTATTACGTGAGATCAAGAAAATTACTGACTAAGTGTGGGTGTGCAATGCACCTCTGCCAACCCTTTCAGGGATATAGACGTGATTATATACAGGGTTGTATTGACTACCATATATAAGGGACAGCAATTGCATAGGTACTCTTACGAAAGTGTATGCAATTGCTGTCCCTGAGATCCAAGGTTCGATACCGGGTCGAATCATTTGATTTGTGTGATCCACAGGACGGTGTTTGTTGAGGAGGTTTTATTTATTTTATTTTATTACGTGTTTTCTATGTACTATATTATGTATGTATTTAGAAATATATAAGTATATTTATCAGTCGTACACTTAGATCTTGTAGCACAAGCTTATAATGTGTATGTGCGTGTAAGAATGTGAAAAAATTGAAATTAAACTAAACTAAAAAAAATAAAATTAAACTCTAAAATAAAAATATATTTATTTATTACTTTTCCATTTTAGATAGAGAGTGTACTTCTATTTGATACAGAAGGTACCTAACTGTTAGTACCTAATAAATCAATTGTAAGACGGTAGTACTTTCCCTTGGAAAATTTCCTGTAAAAATTAAAACATTCATAACACGAGTTATGAATGTTTCAATCATTACATGAAGCTTATGCTCGATATACGGGACCGTTTTGAACTACAATTAATGAAAATTTAAAGAATATCCTACGAGCCATTTTTGAGAAAACAGAGAGAACAAAAATTAAAACCTGTTTTGACGCCTTTTCATTCCTTGATCCGGCCCTGGAAAAGTTATGTCATTGAGCTTTCTTATAACTGTTCCCCATTAAAATACTTACACGGCCGTAGTGAGCGAAATCGGCGGAATGAATACTCAGCTGACATCGTACGTATTTTAATTCCGTGTCTAAGACCATGGCTACCCTCTATCGTCAATTACTAGTGGTCCCTGGTCCACTCTCTTAAAAATAACCCCAGTACGCCGCCGGCGCCGACGGGACTTCGTGTAACAACTAAAACTTACCAAACTACCCTCTAACCGTTAAAACAACAGTTCGACTTCCAAAACTACCCACAGATCATAAAATTCATACCCGGTGGAATTACTCATATTTTAAATCATAATTTTTATTAGATATCATAGGATTTATTAGAGAAAGAGTTTTAAGTACACCTTTGGATTTTATTTTAAGATCTTGTTTTGACTGAAACTGCTGGTACTTTTCATTATTTTATAGTGTAATTGGCTTAATAAAATATTATGGACTTGTCATAAAATTTTACCTAGACCTGCGAAGTATTTGTTAATCACAAGACGTTAGTAGCATTACCTACTGGTTTGCTTGTTAATTGCATTTACTGTCCAAACATTATAATTACGTAGGTCACACTATAAGTTTTGCGTAACTTAAAAAAAACAACATGTTAACATACATACATGGCATCACGCCTTTTTCCCCGAAGGGGTAGGCAGAGGTGTGCAAACACACCCACAACTCGCCAGCTATGTTAGGTCCCATATAATAGGGGGGCGAGCCTATTGCCATTTACCGGGCACAAGTTCCAGACTCTGGGATAATTATTTGGGTAAAATTCTAAAGAGAATTATACATTATCCACCAGACCCGGGAATCGAACCCGAGACCTCGAGTGTGGCAGTCCGTACATAGTACCATTGTGCCACCGAGGTAGTCAACAACATGTTAAAACCAAAATATTATGTTTATTGCTTTTCAAAATACTCTCCTTCACATTTTAATCATTTTTCATGCGATCGAACCATTTTTTAAAACAGGAGGACCACAGATCTGAAGGCATGTTTTCTACGTGCTGATTGGACGCTATCACTGCCTCTTCGGAGTTGGTAAAAGTGAAACCTCTCATCAAATCGATTTTGGGGAAAATACAGAAATCACAGGGTGCTAGGTCGGGGCTATGCGCAGGATGGGTGACGAGTTGTACTTTTTCGGTAGCTAAAAATGACTTTGTTTTGTTGGCTGTGTGTGAAGAAGCATTGTCATGATGTAGGAGAACGCGGCTTTTGGGTCGTCTTTCGCGAACTTTTCTCGCCTGCCTCACTTTTGTTGGCTTGTTCTCATTTTCAAACACCCATTCACAAGATTGCTGTTATTTTCGGGTTCAAAACAATAAATCCACGTTTCGTCTCCTGTGACAATGTCATAAACAGCATTTGAATGTACGTGGTCGTACTTCAGTAGCATCTGTGAGCACCATTCCACGCGAGCCCGCTTCTGCTCCGCTGTCAGTTCATGAGGGATCCAACGACAACTAAGTTTCCGAACTTTCAATTCTTCGTGTAAAATTTTCTGGATTTGACTCATACCAATCCCCAATATTCCTCGAATTGTCTCATAGGTAATCCGCGGGTTTTCTTCAATTAATCGCTTAACAGTAGCCACATTATTTTCGTTGACGGCAGTTGAAGGCCGCCCTTCACGAAATTCGTCATGTAAAGAAACACCACCTCTCTCAAATTCAGCAAACCATCGCCTCACGGTGCTCAAACAAGGTGCTTCTCTCCCAAAAGCATTTTGAAGACGAGCGGCACAGTCTTGCAGAGAGAGAGAAATTTTAAAATCATAAAAAATTATCGCTCAAAAATCTTTTCGACTTAATTTTCGTTGCATACGTGGAACTTTGATGTGTGATAAAAAACAATTGACAAATGATTTCCCGCTAATTGCTTTTTTTTTTATTACTAAGAAGGTTGCAACGTTTATAAAAATATAACATTCGAAATTCAAATAGTTCCGATTAGCTAGAAGTGCGAAACTTTTAGTGTGCCCCATGTATACTAGCTGTCCCGGCGTACTTCGTACCGTCTCCAATAAAAACCTTTCCTGAGTTTTATAATTTTAAAATATGAATCACAAAAACTATAGTCTTGGACTGGACTCGAACCAGCGACTAATCCCTTTCCCTGACTTTTGACAAATATTTCAGTCAAATATAAGAAGATGAGCCAGAACCTACCACCAAGGTTTTGCCGGAAGACGTTGGTGGACGTCGCCACCGTAAATACCGTAAATAAGTAAAAACGAAAATGGTGGCCTTAGTTTTCACAATTAAAGTTCAGTTGCGTAAAAAATACTTGTTTGCCATTATATTATTATCATTCTATACAATCTTGGACGTGCCCTTAGATAGCGTAGCATCAGACTATTTAGTTTAAATGATATTTAACAGTTGATGACATTATAACAACGAGTATGATGGTAAAAAAAGATTAGCCAGTGATTGGAAATTAACAAGACTTCTGAAGCATGTTTCTTATCTTGACAGGCGAGAACAAGGTTATTAAAACGATAATCTTAAGAGAAGTTCGGAAAGGAATGCGAATTTACATTATGTACGCAAGTTTTTTTATAATTATCCAACCGTTGAATCTATTTTCGATTCCCTCGGATAATCACGCTGTCGTCACGATTATTTTGTTGTTGTCTTTTACTCAGCAAGTGCACTGCATACTTATGAGAATGTCTTGGACCCTGTCGGTTTCTGTTGGGTCCGTGTGTGTGATTTACGCAAGTAATTTGATGTTACATTTAACAGAATAATAGCCCTGTTACAAATAGATGTACATAAAATTTTCACACGCAAACAATGCACTAATTACAATGGGACAGCGAATTTACTGTATACAATTCGACAATTTTTAAAATATATTACATTTAATAGGCAAATTCAAGCAGGCACTTTGATCTATAAAACCTTTATTACTGTAGACGGTATAAATAAACGGTAAAATTACACTCTACAAAACCGCGTAGACAGTTTGGCAGTTACGGACTATCCTCTACGAGAAAGCTTGGCATCGATACTAAATGTCTACGTCGCGGCTGTTATTTGTCTACACATAGTTTTATACAATTCGCGAGGCGTAAGCTGAGCTTTGCATTTGTATGAGTGCACGTACGTGAATGTATATGTGACTTATAAACTTTGGAAATGTATTCGGGATATTTACCATGTATTATTATTTTGTTGTCGAGTTTCCGATATTTCGGCACTATTGCAAGCGCCATGGTCACGGAGGAACTGATATATGTGACTGTTTTACACACACATGACATGTGTTATACACACAACTTTTTTAATCTACTTTTCGTTGCAAATGCAAAGCTCAGCTTAGGCCTCGCGAACTGTACTAAGCTAACTTTTTTTTTCAATTCATCTGCAAATTAATGATTTTGACTGCTTCGGTGGCGTGGTTGGTGGTGCATTGACTTTCGACTCCCGGGTCGAATTTAATATTTGTGTGATCCACAAATGTTTGTTACGGAGTTTGGGTGTTTTCTAAGTAAGTATGTTTATCAGTTGTCTAGATCCCATAGCGCAAGATTATAGCTTAGTTTGGGCCAGAAGACGTCGAGTGAGAATGTACAAAATATTAAAAAATAAGTTTATTGAACGTGAACCCCATAATGATTATGTTTATAATAATGGCGTATAAGGAAAAAAATGGAGTAAAAGAGCGAACGTAGACACCTTAAAAAATTAACCTGCAAGAGCTTAAGTAAGTTTAAAATCAATGAAATAAAAAACACAATATAAATCAATGTTTTTAAATTTAAATTGATTGGACAAGTCGTGTTTTCAATTAAGTATATTCGTTGTTACGAAGTCCAGGGCTACGTGTACACTTATAGATAAGTATACGTATAAATATTTTTATAATCAACTACAATTTGATATCTGATTTTTTTAAAGAAAATAAACATGACGTTTGACAGATAATATTTTAATCCGAGTGGTACAGAAATTATGTTTTTATTTATACCTCTAGAGTCAGGGGCGGATCCACTGTGATGGCAGTATGGGCATGCCCACCACCTTCATTGAGAAAATGACGTCACATTTTCAGGGTATTGAGATTAACTCTGGATTTGGAAAAAGAAAAAATAAATCGTGCGTGATTTGGAACTCACCAATATTACGCATAGACGTTATGTCACATTTTTGAAGACATAGATAGTGTTTTCTCGTTTTACCAAATCTACGTCGGCGTTGGTACGAAAGTACATTATTATTTCTAACGGGGACACCGGCAGCCGACGGACGATCCACCCGCGACTCTTGCGGGCCATTTCGTCCATTTCCCCAGTTTACCCCATTGGGGAGAGTGGTTGATCCAGCTCTCAGGGTCCCCCGTCGAATCTTCTTGTGTCCTTAATCAATCTTATTTTCTGTTCCACCTTCAGATTGCTAATGTCTTCCTCGAATAGTCTGTCCGACCCTAGGAGTTCCCATCTGATCAATGAGTACATGGGGCATTAAGCCAGCAGGTAGAAGCTTGTTTCATCGCTGTCCATGCACTCTGGGCATTTCAGGTCGGTTTTTACTCCGATCACTGTCAGGTGTCTGTTTAGTCGACAGTGTCGATGATGACTTCTATGGCGAGTCTCATGTTTCCTCTTGGGATTTTCATGATATGACTTGTCATTCTCTTATCCATGCCCTTGATGAAAATTTTCGACTATCTCATTTCAGTCGAGGTCTTCCATCTTTGGTTGTTTTCTGATTTTATTCTGTGGCTGATTACTCCTTTGGCGATTTTGTGCGCTATGGGCAACCGGGGTTCCGGTCCCACAAACCTTCTCTGGCTAGTTCATCAGCCCGCTCGTTGCCAGTGTTTCCCTCATGTCCGGGGACCCAGGCAATCGTTAGGTCGGTGTTCTCGGCCAGTCTATCCAACGATTCCTTACATACCTTGACTATTGCTGATGTTGTCTCCACTTTGTCAAGCGCTTTCAGTGCCGCCTGGCTGTATATGGTCACCTTTCCCGTTGTGGTCAGGTGTTCCTTTATGGTATATATCTCTGCCTGAAAGACACTTGCAAATCTTCCTAGGTATTGACCTGTCTATTTCAGTTCCGTCTTGGCATTTTATATGCACTCCGGATCCAGATAGATTAGTCAATTCCTTTCTTGAACCGTCTGTATAGCAGATAGTATCACTGGGATATATCCGCCATTCTTCTCGTGTCCCTATATGTATTCTGTATTTTTTGTCAAAAGTACAAAAAAGTATAAGCTCGTGTTTCGTTTCGTGTTGTTCGTGTTCGTGGTGTGTTTTCAGAATTAGTATACGTTAAGTCCATAACATTGTTTGTTCGTAGTAAATGCATGTACATATTTCATATTTGTTCATCATGTTTCATATTTTACATTTGTTATGTTTGTATTTAATATTTTATATTCTTTTGCTAAAATCGCCTTTTTTTTTTTTAATTCCGCGGCCGTGAAGGAGGCTGTCGAGAGAGAGAGGGAGCGTACCCTTCCCGCTGAGTTCCGCAGTCAGCGGCAACCGCATTCACTCACCGACTCGGGATAAAACCCGACCCCAACGATGTGGGATAAAACTAGACCAAACTCACAGGTGGCCAAAGTCCGCCGGGGGTCACTAGAAATTCCTGGAGTGTTCACCAGAGGGCCTCGGCAACGGACGAGGGAGTAAAAAAAATCTACAAATTATATCGATCACAAGTTCATATTGCGACTCATACTTGGCCGATTTTCAACTGGCCGTGCCCACCACCTTTTTTAAGGTCTGGATCCGCCCCTGTCTAGAGTACCATGAAACTTTAAATAATACTCTGTGTTAGGTTAATTTACTTAAACCGCACATACTGCATACATTCAAATGATTCATAGTTTGGATGCATTACAGTCCAAAATAAAGATCGGAAAGTAGTCGAGTCTTGAGGTAATGCTGGTCGCATTACCAATTCAGACCTATTATGAAAGCAATAGAGTTCATAAATGGAAGCTTTAAATTCTGCTAGGCTGATCATAAGGTACAAGGTATATTTACTAATAAAATTGATTTCGGTCCTACTGATTGATTTACAATTTATCAAAAATCTACAATATACCTCGTTTTTCTAAATGTCTTTCTTAGTACTAATAATCTCTATATATAAAAATGAATCCCTATTTCCCTTGGTCACGACATCACGCGTGAACAGCTGGACCGATTTCGCTGATTCTTTTTTTGTTGTGTTCGTTATTATCAGGAGAAGGGTCTTATAGACGAAAAAAAAAGTCCGGAATATTAGAAAAATTAATGCGGTACGAAGTTCGCCGGGACAACTAGTAGCCTTATAATTTTACATATTATTATACATAAATGATTGATTATGTTATGAATATTTTGTACACAAAAAGGTTTTACCGATACCCAAATTCAATAATACGAATGAACAGCGTAACGCGGTAAGATACCTACTTCGAGAAAATATTTCATAGTTATGCAAATATCTCGAACGATGTCACCAGTACTACGAACACTAAAATATACATAAATTCCGTTTTCAATAACGTGAGATTTTACTTGTTTATTGCATTTGCAATGAATATATTATAGCTTAGAAACTGATGCTAGACGTCAAACTAATGAGCTAAGCACTAAATTAATTCACTGTGTCATTTTATTGTAATAGTAATATTTATGGTCCTATACGTGCCTAAGCTCAAAGTTGTAAAAATATTTTAATGCAAAATTGTTTTAGAATTTCATCTTTCCAAATGATTTTCTTCACCGTTTCTTTTGTGTCATAGAAGTGCAAACTAACATTTTTTAAAAGAAAAGGTAAAAAACAACCTGATTCTTTTTACTTTTTTTAATACGTGAATCTAGTATAAAAAAACTTTTGAAAACTTGAAATTAAGTAATCGTCAGATGTAAGTATGTACCAAAAAGTATTACCATGTGAATAATTTGAAAATACTCTCAAATTCTTCTTTGTAACGTTGTAGCCAGTGTTAGGAAGTTTCGTTGTTCCGTAACAAGAATAAAAATATCAAAAATAGGTAGTAGGTACACTGTGTCTCAGGTAAAATGTTATTCAAGACATCGTAGTGTACGCAGAAATAACTTTAAATGGATATTAAAGTCACTATCCCATATATTTTACAGAATGGTGTTATTGACTTGTAAGAATAACTTTGTAGATAGCTGTTTGCAACGGGACAGCTCCAAAAACGTATCTAAGAAACTGCACGTACGTCTACGACAGTTTCAAACCATATAAACATTTTCATGTACGTACCGTTAAATATATTTTACTTACTTGTTATTTCCGCGAAATAAAAGTCATATTTAGATACTTATTTCTTAGTAATTCGATTTAGGTGTTGTCCTGTACATTCGTACAAATTTGTGGACAGATATTTTTCGTACTTCAACTTGTTATGTAAACATGTTTTGACATATTTGAACGAGTCCTGTTTTAATGGACGATAAACAATTTGTTTACCGTCCATTTGTGAATCAGACCTAAAACGCGGGTGAGATTTAACTCTATTATTAAGATTCATAGTTCTTCGGTGCGATTCAACTGCTTCGGTGGTGTGGTCGGTAGTGCATCGGCTTTCGACTCCCGGAGGAACGGGTTCCATTCCCGAGTCGAATATATCTGTGTGATCCATAAATGTTTGTGTCGGAGTTTGGGTATTTTCTATGTATATTTAGTATGTACATAGAAATATATCCGTTCCTCGGTGAGCACGTTAAGCCGTCGGTTCCGGTTGTCATACGAACATCTATGGCAGTCGTTACGGGTATTTGGAGCCATAAAACAAAATTATTAAAAATTAAATTAAAAAAGCCTTTATTCGCTGACCAAAATACATTTTGACTTAAATACTAGTACAAACTTAATATTTGCTTAGAATTAAAAATATTAGAAAAAAAAAATAAAACATAAAAAATTTGCAACCACTTTGTTGGTCAGGTTGTCCTTCGACATAGGTATCCCCCAGTATCTTCCATTTATCTCGGTCTCGAGCAAATCTTCTCCATCCTTTTGGCAAGTCATCCTCACATCTTTTAATTTGGCGTCCTTGTCGTCTTTTCCCATTTTGAGGATACCATTATATTATGTCCTTCGTCCATTTTCCTTTATTTGTTCTTACTATATGTCCAGTCCAGTTCCATTTCATTTTTTTTATAGTTCGTAATACATCTCTTACTTTGGTCCTTTTCCTTATTTTTGAACATGTCCACCGATCTCGTAGCCTTATGTTTAACATACTTCGTTCCATGCTACGTTGACAGACTAAAAGCTTTTGACTACTTTTGCTTATAAAACAAAATACGACTGGTCTAACTATAGAGCTTCAGTATCGCCCATGGGTTGTGGAGGTCAGATGGCAGGCGCTCCACAATTCCCACCGTGTGGTATTTTTTTCCAAATCTGCAACAGTTTACCAGTAATAGAGTAATAAACCTCGTTAAAACTTGATAAAACTTAACTTACTGTACATACGACGCCGGTACAGAACGGCAACGGACGTAAGAGCGGCTGCGGCCTTGGGCCAAGGAATAATAATAAAAAAAACCGTTCATACGTACGAAATCTTCGAAAAAATTTCAACATCAATTTAACAGCGCTTTCTTAAGCTTTCTTTATCTTATCCGTAGAAGGTTGACTAATTTATCATCACCCTACAGTAAGTTGTACAATTTTGGTTTGTTTTTTCATTTATTTTTCTTTGCTTCATTAGCTGGCCTAAACTTTAATCAATTTTAAGAAACTCTTAATTATTTGTTCCTAGTTCCCATTTATAACCTCTTTAGGTATTTATACTACTTCTTTGTTATAATGTACATAGTCAGAAAAAGAGACTTCCCCGGGTTGATAGTAAACTTGGGAAAAGTTAGGCTTATACAAAATTAATCTGATTTAAATGTGTACAGTTCTGTCCCAAGTTTTGTAATGCTCTCAAGTGTCTCGTATACACATATTATATAATACAGATTAACATATTAAAAAAACACTTAGTCTTCTAAAATAAAAATACTAAATTAAAGTTCAACGTTCTAACAAAGAGATATTGCAGTCGAAAGTTTCGAACAGTTTGTCAATTCGAGATAAAACATTTCATGATATATACCTAGGCAAAGAGTATTGAAGCAACGGAGAGTTTTGAAATAAATGTTTTGATGTTACTATCTTTTGGAGAAAGTCTGAGTCACGCAAGACGTGCTGCGTACCTAACTCCAGGTATAATTGTCCAACTTGTAAGTAGACTCGACAAATATTTCCGAGGCCCATAATATAGAGGGTTATTCTTCTACATAGTTTAGTTTATTATGTTCATACTAAGGTTTATTTTTATTTACAATAAGAATTACAATATACATAATTATATTCTAAAAATATCCCAGTGTCTCAACCCCAAACGGCTCAAATATGTAATCACCTGCTAGGTTAGCATATTTACGCCGTTTAAGGCCTTCAGCCGATGCCGCAGCAGCGCCGGCACATCCGGATGTGCTTGGAAGGTGTGAAGGTGCTAAGGTATCAACGCATGTAGCTTCCCACACCAAAGGCCTTCCCATCTTCCACAGTAGCAACGACATACCGTCCGGTCTCTTTCCATCGCTTCGTGCTAAACCATTTGGTTCACGTACGGCCGGAACCTGCGGTGGAAAGAGCCCTACGAATTATGTCTTTTAGAATAGCGTGCCGAGGTATACGACCTGCGCATCCGCTACAAGAAAGGCCATGGTGTCCCAGATTATCGATGGCTACTCTACAGGTGCAATGATGCGGAGATACACAAGGTGTACTCAGCGGAAGGCAAGTGGCAATGCGGAAGGTTGTGTCGTCCAACATTGTACCGATGTTGGGGGATGGCAGCGCCTGGATCCATAACCCTGACTCCCATTCTCCAACAGCTAGTAGGCGTGCACGCTCTGAAATATTGACAGAAGTGTCAATTAGTGTATTAATTCTCAATTTACAGAGCGGCGAATCCCACAGTCGCTGCGAGCCTAGGCGTGAGGGCAGGTCAGTGTCGGGACAATACAAGCATTTATGGCATCGGTCTTGCATCGCACCTCGGAATCAATCAGTGTATTTGACAAAATTTTCCTGACTAATTCTTCGGTGCTATGGACTGACGACAGAAATGCTGGCAGACTGACATCCGTGACTCTACGAATACCTAGCCCGCCCAAGCGAACTGGAAGAGACGCTTGGACCCAGGCTCGGTCATTAATATTTACATTTAAAATTTTACACAAAGAATTTTGTATTAAGTTGTCTAGTCTGCCCAAAATTTCTACATTTTTCCAAAATTGTCCTGAACGGAGGGCATGTGTAAATTTGGGTACGAAAAGACAAAAACAAAGAATAGTGAAAGCGGAATGAATACTGATATTACATAGACTCAATAACCTAATCAAAATTTTGAATTTTTTCCTCGATAAAAGTGGAAAAGCCATCTTCTAAAATCGGGGATCCCAGGAGGATATATATATATATATATATATATATATATATATATATATATATATATATATCTATATATATATATAAATTCCCAGAGCCCTGTGATTAAGAACACTAAAAGTTGCTTCAAAATTAAATCCAGTAATTTTAGATTTGATATTTTAGTTCACTTCCATATACAGTAGTACTATTTTTCTTACTTTGTAATACTACTACCACAAAAGTTCAATGGATTATAGATCATAGCATTACCATAAAATACGTCGGTCTGATTCTTTATTATCGAAGAAAATCAAATTTCCATACTGAAAAATAACCATTCAAAGTTTAACGTTAATATTTTACATATGGCACTCGTTCGGTGTGTTAAATTGCCCGTATGTATACGACTTGAATCGTACGTTGCCCTTACATTCTGTATGAAGTCGATGACGTTTGACAATTTCCGAATATACGTACGTTTAAGGTAGGTACGTATTTTCCAATTTGAGTACGCTTGTACTTGCTGACATCACTCCGTTCTCAATTAGCGGAGAGGGTCGATTTATTTTTGTGTTGACGTCGAATTATGGGGATTTTTGCCGGAGCTAGCTAGGTACTGAGTGTGACTTAGCTGCTTTAGTTTTGATTTTACTTGTTGGCCTACCCTAAGCCTTACTATAGTTTTCAGGAGCCTGACAACTGCGTGATTCGATTTTCGATAAAGAGAATTCATTCTGGTTTTTTAATAACGATTTTTTTATTTACGAGTTCTTAGCTTGCATTTAACATTGCTCATTTCTAAAAAATATTGAAGAAAACTGCAACACTTAGTATTTGCAACAATTGCAAATGTGAAAGTTTGGATAACTGTTTGTTTGTAGCTCCATAACGGTGTAATAACTGAATGGTCTGGGCTGTAGATATAGGGTCCTAGACAACGGGGAACTGGAATCTTTATCTTCATTGGTGAAACCATGAGCAATCAGAAATTGAATAAAATGCAATACCTATTATATTTAATAGTAACCATCGAAGGCATACCTAGGACTACAATATTGGCTCTAATATTGGTCTGATCCGCTCTCAACATGTGTCACAGTGATCATATAAATCAATACGAATGCACTTTTTTCATTCAGGAATAAACTTTATGCACATAAATATCAGACTTTAATATAAACAATTAATAAATGGACGTCTACATCTGAATGTACATACATGGAACCAGTTCGTTGCACCACTATTCACGTGATTTGAACTCGGCGATGAAACGAGACGTTAACCATTTCCGAATTCGTTTTTCACTTAAATTGCACCGAACGTGTACGTATAACACTCGAAATGCTACCACGGTAACACGGTTTTTTTTATTCTAGTTTATTTCTGGTTCCAGTGCATTAATAAAATATTTGATGTATGCGTAGCGTAGTTAGGTTAAGGTAAGCTCTTTTACTACCTTGAACAATATATCCCTGCTTATTTAATTTACAAATACATCGTATACGAAACCGCAAAATATAAAATGAAGTAAAGACTGGTGTCAGAGATGGTTAATTATATACTTTGGTACCAAGATACATAATTAGTTATACGTATTGATCTAATACTAAAATGTGTTGAAAAGTGATAAAAAGTTATTTTTTAGAGTCTAACACGTTCTCCAGTTTCAAAATGAAAATGAATGGTAAATCTTAGATTTATTGACGTTAAAATTCATGTCCTCTATCAATACAGTTTAATATAATACATATTCAAAAACTTTAAATCTGTTTGGCGGTAAACGTTCTCTATTGGCTTAAATGCACTGATATTTAGTTTCACTGGTCATTAAATTTTCATTTACGATATAACGGAGCAATAACACAACGTAATCGATACTTAAAATGATGAAATAACGAATCGATTATATTTCAATGACGTTGTTGTGATTTTGAAAACGTTACCATACTTTTAGGTCATCTTAGTAATCGAAATAATTTATAATGTGTTGCAAAGGGAAATGCATGTTGCAATGACCAAATAAAAAACATAATTATGTTCTATCTTATTTAAATTATGTTTTTCATGTTTCATACGTTAACTGCTTCATTATTTACCAGTATATTAGTTTAATTTTTTTTTATATGTTGGGTTTGCCAAATTGACGCGCCCGCCTGGTGG